>CAUJRU010000328.1:277500-902484 GCA_963277665.1 Viscum album | reverse complement strand
GAAATGTAAAAAAAGATTATTTGAAAATTATTCACTTGAAATGTAAAACAAGATTATTTGAAAATTGAAAGAAAATAATTTGGTTATTTTGTTTTTGTAATCTTCTTATGGAATCCTTATTGAGATCTTACTAGGATATTTATGTCACACACTAACAGCGGATTTAGGTTTCTATAGATTATCAACTTCCTGATTTGGGTAGGGGAAATTCACCACTTGGAGGTATTTCTAAATGTTTACATACTGATCTGGAAGTAATCATCTCTTGGGAATCTGGCAGTTTTCTTTCCTATTTTTATAGTAATGTCCTGTAGTACTTTGGCTTGTTTATGCTTGTTTGACTTCTAGTACACATCTCCCATTGGAGTAATTTTTATGTATACTGTATTGTTATCTTGTTTTTCCAGTGCTTGTGGTAAATAATTCACACATTAATTTTTAATGATGTGAGGTCTTATTCACCATCCCATGGGGATCTGGAATGTCTGTAGAGAGCCCTACCACCCCCTGGACACCCCCTACCCCCTAGACTGCCCCCCCCCAACCCTGTGGACATCCTGCCCCCTAGACACCCCAACCCCCCTGGACAGCCTCGCCACCCCCATGGACAGCACACCCACCCCTTGGACACCCTGTACCCCACTGGATAGCCCTCCCACCCCCTCGGACATCCCAACCACCCCCTAGACACCCCTACCCCCTGGACACCCCCAACCCCTACGGATAGCCCACCCACCCCCATGGACACCCCCTGCCCCTGGACATCCCCCTATCCCCATGGAAAGCCCATCCCCTGGACACCCCAACACCCTTGGACAGCCCTGCCACCCCCATGGATAGGCCGCCCACCCCTGGAAACCGTTTACCCCCCCTGGATAGCCCTTCCACCCTCGTGGATAGCATTCCCACCCCAGGGACACCCCATACCCCCTGAATATCCCCCCAACCTTGTGGACAGCCCACCCAGCCCCCCTGGTCATCCCCAACCCCCAGACACCCCCACCACACGGACACCCCCCACCCGCCGAACACCCCCCGGACACCCCCTCCCCCCTCCCCCCAGACACCCCCACCCCCATAGACACCTCTTACCCCCCTGTACATCCCACACCCCTATGGACAGCCTACCCACCCTCTTGGACACCCTCTATGCCCCTAGACAGCCCTTCCACCCCTATGGACAGCCCCCACCCCCGTGGATAGCCCACCCACCCCTTTGGACACCCTCTACCCCCCCTGGACCGCCCGACAATCCCTGTGGACTACTCCCCACCCCATGGAAAACTTGTACCCCCTAGACAACCCTACCACCCTCGTGGACAACTCACCCACCCCCTTAAACACCCTTACCCCCTGGACAGCCCCCCAACCTCGTGGACAGTCCATCCACCCCCTAGACACCCCCACCCCTCAGACACCCCCCCATCCCCCCAGACACCCCCACCCTCTAGACACCCCATACCCCCTGGAAAGCCCCCCCCCCCACCCCCACACACAACCCCCCCCCCCCCCACCCCCTTGAGAAGTGTATGTGGTCCCTCAAATAATCTACTAAAATATTAAAAAATTTTGATCTAAAATTTACAAAACTCCTAAATAATTCTCCTCCACAAGTGTACATGATCTTGTACACTCATGTATAGTTCTTCATTGATATTTATTTGTAAATATAGTATTTTGATGTATTTTATATTAAGATTCTCATATAGATTAGTGTGTCCATGATGGTTTCATATAAATTGAACAATTCTCATTTACATTAATATATTTTCGATGAAAATTCATTCTTATTAAATTGTTTTTGATGAAATTACTTATATCAATTTTTTTATAATGAATATAAGTTGGATGTATGAGACCGACCAGATCTCAAGAGGTTTTCAAACAAAATTGTTGATCTTTTTAGATTTTTCATTTTATAATGCTTCAGATAGTGGTCACATACACTGCCCCTGTTATAATTGTGTCGGAAGAACATGGTTTAGCTATGATAAAGTCATCTACCACATAAAAAAATATGGTTTCCAAGAAAACTACTCTGTGTTGTATCACGATGGAGATAAAATGACATCTCAAATTGTTGATGATCCAAATGACAGGACAGGATTGTGGAATTTGTTATATGACTGGTTTCTATTTATTGGTCATCATAAAAAATAAAGGATTCTGACCCAAGAACATTTCAATATGATCACACATGATGCGTCTAATGAAAATGATGATTTTGACAGGGTTAATAAATTAAATAATGTTGCCACAACACCAGTATTTAGATAATTTGGTAAAATGAAAAAGTTGGAATTTTTAATCCATTATATTCATGGGAGGACTACGTATAAGACTTATAATACTTCCATCGATTACATTCTTACCTTCATGAAGGACTTACTTCCAGATGATGCAAATATTCCATCAAACCACTATATGGCATGGAATTTAGTTGGGGAACTTGTATTTTCATGAAACAAAATTCATGTTTTCCCAAAACATTACAGTTTATTCTGGGATGAAAATGCTGAACTAAAAGATTGAATGAAATGTGGAACATCCCGTTAGAATCCAAAAGCTGATGGAACACCATCCCATGTGCCACAAAAATTAATATGGAACATTCCATTGATCACCAGACTAGAGAATATTTTTATTTCTGTTGAAATATCAATAAAAATGTTATGGAATTATACTGAGAGAAAGAAGACTGATGATGAGATGGGTCACCCTGCAGATGGATTTTCAATATAGAGATTTGATGCTCGAAATCCTGATATTGTAATTGATGTGGGTAATGTGAGTTTGGGTCTTTCATGTGAGGTTTTTAGTCTGTTTGGGAAGATGCTTACGTCGCACAGCACATGGCTGGTTTTTATACACATTTATAATCTCCCCCAAGGTTCTGTATGAAAAAACCACTTTCATGAGTATACTCATATCTGGCCCTTCTGATCCTAGAAATGATATAGACCTATATTTGAAAACTTTAATAAATGATTTGAAATTTATTT
Organism: Viscum album; assembly: GCA_963277665.1. Lineage (NCBI taxonomy): Eukaryota > Viridiplantae > Streptophyta > Magnoliopsida > Santalales > Viscaceae > Viscum > Viscum album. Next base: position 899,482 of record CAUJRU010000328.1, on the reverse strand, counting down.
GGGATGTGGGTGTGTGCACATATGATGCTTGTTCGAAAGACTTATTTCAGATGTGTGTTGCACTGATGTGGATGATCAATGATTTTATTGCTTATGCAATGATGTCGGGATGGTGCACGAAGGGAAAACTATCATGTCCTGTTTGAATGAAAAATACATGATCCAGAAGACTGAAACATCATTTTAGTTTCAGTTTTATGGTACATCGATGATTCTTGCAAAAGGACTATCCATATAAAAATAATCGTCAAAGATTTGACAATAACATGGAGACCGATGATCCGCCTCAGCGTATGTCTCGAACTAATGTGCATAATGAATTGAAATATTTCTATTTTTATTCGGGAAGGGTGAATTGAAATCTGTAAAGGGAAATAATGTTTCCACTAAAGCCTATTACAATTGGAAAAAGAGAAGTATCTTCTTTGATTTGCCTTATTGGTCAGCCAATTTGTTACGTCATTGCTTAGACGTAATGCACAGAGAAAAAATATATGTGTGAAATGTTGCTTTCGATTCTTATATATGTTAATGGAATGAAAAAAGATGATTTACATACTCGGAGTGACTTGGTGGATTGATGCATCATATGAGAATTTCATCCTGTGCGTATCAGTGAAAATAAATGGCAAGTTCCATGTGCTTCATATGTGATGACACCTATATAAAAAAAGAAATTTCTAGAAGTACTAGATACGATTAATGTTCCTAATGGCTATTCAATAAACATATCCAAATAGGTCAACATAAGATATTTGAAGATAAAATCATTTATGACTCATGACTATCACATCCTTCTGCATGAGTTTTCCAATAGAAATTATTCATCTTCTTTCTAAAAATGTAAGGGTGGAAGTTATTCAGGTGTGCCACTGGTATAGGGATACTTTTTATAAGAAGTTGTCCAAGTATTTCTTGAAAAAATGTTTTCATATGCCCCATTAATTTTTTTGAGTTTGAGAAAATATAACCTCCATCATTTTTCAAATGCATGTTGCATCTGACAACCCATATTCCCTCTGAAGTGCTTCTTGGAGGACCTATTTCTTTTCGTTGGATGTATCCTAATGAAAGAAATGTGTACACATTAATTTCATATGTTAGTAATAGAAATCATCCCAAGGGTTATATCTTGAATGATTACTTGAAGTGATGACACCAATAATCTTTCATCCTAAGTAAAACGGTTTGAACCTATTGTAATAGTCTAACAAAAGAAAAACATTATTAGAACAAACATCAATTATTCAAAAAAGTGTCTCCTCAAAAACCATATAGTCTATGGATCTAAACTTAGATGTAATAAGGGGAATCCCAAGGTAGAAAATAGAAAGGGATCCTCCCCTAATATCCATATCATCATCAAAACTATCCCAGACATTAGAATATTTTCCATCCAAGAACATCATGGCTTTTGAAAGATAAATAGTAAATCCAAAAAATGAAGTGGATAAATCTATGTCATATTTCAATACAGACAAATAATATATATTTCCAAATGGGAGTAATAAATTATCATTCATAAAACAAATTTGGGAGATGGAAGTCTTACCACAATGCTAATAGAACTTGAATGAGCATCAAATAGAGATTTGAGACTTTAGAATGTGACAAATGTACTTTATAAAAGTCAAAAAATGAGAGGAGATAGAGCTTCCCATTGCCTCAAACCTCTCTTCCCATGTAAAAAACCTTGAAAAGAACTATTTATATTCACAGTGATCATTATAGAGGAGACAAATATTTTAAACTAGGAGGAGGATGTGGCTGGAAAACAAAGAAGGTCTAAATCATTCTACATGAACTCTCCTATATTTATAATTACACCAAGATCTAGAAGGAAAAGAGTGACATCCCCCACTGGATACCCCTACCTTTGTAGACATCTCCCCCCCCCCACCCTTTTGGACAGCCTGTCCACCCCTCTGGACACCCCCATACCCTTAGACAGCCTGGCCACCCATGTGGACACCCCGCCCACCCCCCTGGACACCTCGTTCCCCCTGGACAACCCGCCCACCCCCGTGGACACCCCATCCACCCCCTGGACACCCCTACCCCCCTGGACAGCCCTACGACCCCCATAGATAGCCTCCCACCCCCATGGATAGCCCGCCCACCGCCTGTGGACAACCTGCCCACCCCCTGGACAACCCTCCATCCCCCTGGATAGCCCCCTAACCCGCTGTACATCCCCCACCCACCCCCTGTGGACAACCCCACCTCCCGTGGACATAACTCCCACCCCCTAGACACCATGTACCTCCTGGACAGCCACCCCACCCCCGTGGATAGCCCTCCCATCCCCCTATACACCCCTACCCCTATGGACATCCCGCCCACCCCCTAGACACCCCTACCCCCCTGGACAGCCCCCCCCCCCTCCATGGATAGCCTTCCCACCCCCTGGACACCACTATCCTCCGTGGAAAGCCCGCCCACCCCCATGGACACCCCTACCCCCAGGCACAGCCTGACCACCCCCGTGGATAGCCCAACATCTCCCTAGACACCCTCCCCTGTGGACAGTTCCCCCACAACTGTGGACAGCTCGCCCACCCCCCTATACACCCCTACCCCCCAGACAGCCCGACAACCCACGTGGACAGCACGCACACCCCCTGGACACCACATACCCCCTAGATATCCTGACCACCCCCGTGGACAGACCTCCCACCCACTGGACACCCTATACCCCCCTATACAGCCCCACCCACTCTCATGGACAGCCCCCCCCCCCCCCCCCCGGACACCCCTACCCCCTAGACAGCCTGACTACCCCTGTGGACTGCCCTCCCGCACCCCTGGACAGCCCGACCACCCCTTTGGATAGCCCGCCCGCCCCTAGACACCTCGCCCCCATGGAAAGCCCCCCCCCCCACCCCTGTGGATAGCATACCCACCCACCTGGCCACTGCCACCCCCTGTGGATAACCCTCCCACCCCTGGACACCCCTTCCCCATGGACATCCCGACCATGCTCGTGGACAGCCAGCCCGCCCACCCACCCCCCCCCCCCCCCACGGGACACCCCCTCCCCCCGTGGATAGCCCCCCACAACCGTGGACAGCCCACCCACCCCCCATGAACACACCTACTTCCTGTCCAGCCCGGCCACCCACGGGGACAGCCCACCCAACTCCCTGGACACCTGTACCCCTGGATAGCCCCACCCACCTCCATGGACAACCTCTTCCCCCCCGGACATCCCCCACCCACATGGACACCACGTCCCACCTCTGGACAACCCCTACCCCCTAGCGAGCCCTGCCACCCCTGTGGACTTCCCCCACAACCTGGACTGCCCCCTCCCACCATGGACAAACCCCCCAACCCCCTAGACTGCCCCCACCCCCTAGAAACCACCCCCACCCCCTGGACACCCTGCAACTCCCATGGACACCCCTACCCCCTGGACATCCCTCACCCTCGTGAACAACGCGCCCACCCCCGTGGACACCCCCTACCACCCTGGTTAGCCCCTCCACCCCCGTGGACAGCCCTCCCACCACCTAGACACCAACTACCCCCCCCCCCCCCAGACAGCCTCGCCACCCCCGTGGATAGCTCACCCACACCCCTAGACACCTCGTACACCCCGGACATCCCATCCACCCTCGTGGTAGCCCCCCCAGCACCTGGACACCATGTACCCCCTGGACAGCCCCACCACCCATTTGGACTACCCCCTACCCCCTGGAAACCTCGTACCCCCCTAAACTACCCCCTCCCCCTGGATAGGCCGCCCACCCCCGGACACCCCTACCCCCAGGGAAAGCCCCCTACCACCTTAGACAACCCCCAATCCCCTAGTCAAACCCCACCCCCCCCCCCCCCCCCCGCCCTCCCTGTACACCACCCCACCACATGGACACCCCCACCCCCTGGAGACCCCCACCGCCTAGACACCCCCACCCCCATGGACAACCCCACCCCCTCAGACGACCCCCACCCCCTGGACACCACCCCACCACCGGGACACCCCCCCCAACCCCCTGGATGCCCCCACCCCTACCTTGGACAACCTCCCTCACCCAACCCCATGGAAGACCCCCACCCCTAGACATCCCATACCCCTTGGACTACCCCCATCCCCGTGGACAGCCCACCCGCCCCCCTGGACACCCCTACCTCCTTGGAAACCCACCCCAACCACATGGATAGCCCCCACCCCCTGGACATCCCCTAACCCCTTGGACAACACCCCCAACCCCCTGGACATCCCCCACCCCCCTTGACATCAATAGCTTATTCCACTCCTCAACACTATATCATTCCAAAATCATTGATAAAAAATACAATCCAATCCATAAGAACATCAATGTCCCCCTTTTTATTTGTTTTACAATACCAACAAACAACTCTTACACCAATATGTTTGTATCTTTTTCCACATTATTGATAATAAATACAAAGGATAACATTGGATCTTCTCATTTAATTTAACTTCTCTAAAAGATACCATATTATCCCTGTTTTACTCAGAATGACATCATGCATCACCTTTTTTGAGAATGAAAGTTTCACTGAAAACTTACCTAAGTGACTTTGGTTAATCTACTTTATATATATATAGCCGGTAACATAGAAAATAAGAGAGATTTAACCAAGACATAAAGGTTGTACATTAATAAACTCAACATGTGACACCATTTTGAAATAATTCAAATTAGGGGGTTTATAAAAGATCCCACCTAAATATATAGTTTACATTCAACTCAACACACAAATTATAAAATTAATGCATGACACATAATATGATATTTTATGATTTTTAATGGGGGATATCATTATAAACTTCAAGTGAATTTATAGACCAGTGGTATAGAATGATAGGTATTCTATATTGTGAACTCTGTGTTATTTTGTAGGAAAATTCATACTGCTTCTGGACAAATTGTAGGCACATGGAAGTTGTTTGCTTCTGGGAAAATTGCAGGCTCTATACAAGCAGTTTCCAAAACCATTGGTACAGAATTGAATAACCCACTCTTTACCAATGGTTTACAACCACTGCTAAATGTATTACATCATCATTTAACAATGATTTTTGAAATAGTTGGTAAAGGCCTGTTATTCTCAATCTTTAGCAATGGTTTTCATAAAACATTAAAAAAGATCTATTGCAATGATTTTGAAGCCATTGGGAAAGATAATATGATTTCTAGTGGATTTTTTATATGGTTATATGATAACCTATTCGTATAAGCCTATCCCCACGTCTTGATTGCCAATGGTTGACTAATCCAATTATATAAGTTTTACCAACGATTATGCAGGCTTTACCAACAGTTTAAAAATGTTGGTATATACTAAATTTCCAGAACTTATTGGTGATTTACTTGATCAACTTCATGGAACTCAATATTTTTCAAAATTTAACCTTTGATCTGGATATCATCAGTTGTGCATGAAGATGGAAGAAATTATGGTGATATAATTTCATAACATGTATGGGCATTACAAATTTACAGTAATTCATTTTGGACTGACTAATGCACCCTCTATCTTCGTGGATCAAATGAATAGAGTTTTCAAGAAATATCTTGATGACATTGTAGTAGTATTTATTTATGATATCTTGGTATACTCCAAAATATACAATGGCCACGAAAATCACTTGCGCACTATTTTAAAGACTCTTAGAAAAAATGAATTATATAGGAAGTATATCAAGTGTGAATTTTGGCTTTAAGAGATTTATTTTCATTTCCATATTATCTGTACGTATAGAATCTCTATTGATCCTTCTATGTAAAGATCAATACAAGAATGTCCAGCACTAATGTGTATAACTGATGTACACATTTTTATTGGTTTAGCAGGTTATTATCGGAATTTTTTGTAGAATGTTTCCCATTTTTCCAACCCAGTAATCAAGCTCACACGTATAGGGGTTAAATTTATTTGGAAAAAATAGTGAGAAGAATGTTTTGAATAATTGTAGAGTGTGTTATTCAATGCTCCTATCTCGACTGTACCGTCGGGGAATGATGGGTTTGTTATTTATAGTGATGATTGAAAGAAAGGACATGGTTGTGTCCTTATGCAGAATGATAGAGTTATTGCCTATGCCTTAAGACTGCTAAAAATTCATGAACAAAACCATCCCACTCATGATATTGAGTTATCAGTTGTAATTTCTAATTTAATGATATAGAGACACTATCTCTATGGTGAAAATGTGAGATATATACCGATCACAAGAGTTTGAGTATATTTTCTCACAGAAAGAACTCAACCTGAGGGAAAAGGTGATGACTTGAACTACTAAATGATTATGATTTCACTATACACTACCACTTAGGGAAGGAAAATAAGGGGAAGATGCTTTTAGAACAAAGGATCATGGATTTTTGAACCAGATTAGAGTTGAATGGGATCCTATGTTCATGGATATAGTAAATATGGATATGGGAATAATCATAGAAGGTGAAAACTCAATACTTTTTCAAATGGTTTCCAATACATCGTTACTATAAAGGATAAAAATCTCTTTGACTGATGATGAGGAGTTTCAAAAGAAAATTAAATCTGTGAATTATGGGATATTGATTGACTTCTTATATGAAGAATGAATTTTGAAATTTGGGAAGAGACATTGTGTTTCTGAAATACCTGATCTAAAAAGGGAATTTTTGGACAATATCTCCAATTTCTCTATACACCCATTTATCACTAAGATGTATAGATATTATGTGGAATGTTTTCTGTGGGACATCACGAAGAGGGAGATTGCTGATTATGTGTCATGATGTATGGTTTTTCTACAGGTGAAGGCTAGAATACAACATCCCAGAGGAGTCATGTATCCTCTTCCCATACCTAAGTAGAAAATGGGTTGATATTACAATGGACATTGTCAGCAGGCAACCAAAGACACTTAGAAGGAATGATACAATATGGGACATTGTTGATCGTCTTACCAAGTCAACACATTTTCATTCTATAAGAGTAGATTTACAACATTAATGTTTTGTAAGAATATATATTAATGAAGTTTTAAGACTTCATAGAGTATCTGTATCGATTTTTTCTAATCAAGATCACCATTTTACATCAAGATTCAGGGAAAAGTCATCCAAAATCCCTGGATACTGAACTTCATTTTAGCACTGCCTACCACCCTCAAACTAATATACTATTAGAACAGACTATTCAAACCTTTGAAGGCATTTTGAGATCTTGATCACTTGACATTCGAGGTATGTGGGATCAATATTTACCTCTGGTAAAATTTTCCTATAATAATATGTTCCATTCAAGTATTCAGATGGAACCATATGAAGCGCTATATGAAAAGAGATGTCACACACCAACTTTTTTGGATAATGTTGGTGAAAGAAAAATCGTAGGCCTAGAACTTTTTGATGAAAAAATGGAAAAGTTAATGATTATCCAAACTCACATCAAAGTAGCTCAAAGTAGGCAAAAGAGCTATGCCGATAACAGAAGGAAGGATTTGGAATTTCGAGTAGGATATCATGTTTTCTTGAATGTATCTCCATTGAAGGGTGTTATACAATTTGGTAATAAGGGTAAATTAAGTCCCAGGTACGTCAGACATTTTGAAATTCTAGAACAAATTGGAGTTATAGAATATCATTTGTCAATGCCTCCAAGTCTCTCCAAAGTTCATGATGTGTTCCACATATTGATGTGGCTAAATTTTTACTTAGTTTTTCCACATCTTTTAACATAATTTTTAATGAATTAATTAATTATTTAATCACTTATTACTAAATAATTGTAGTTTTTTATTTTTATAATTAAATTTGTTAATTAATCAATTTTTATAATTATTTTTTTATTTTTAGTCTTTAAATTTATTATTTTAATCTTACTTTACTCTTCTAATTTAATTATTTCATAATTAGTATTGTTATGTAAAATCTTCTTGACTTTTTAATAAATTTTTTTTTATTAAATAGTTATTTAATCATCATATTTTTATTTATCTCACGTAGAATTTATTTTAATATTTTATCTTTTAATATAGATTTTTTAAAATGTATTATATTCATTAATTTTTATCTTTAATTATCTTTCTAATTAATTAATTTAATATTTGGAGCTTAAATTAAATAAAATGGCACAATTTTTACTTTATTTTTTATCTTAGTTATTAAATTAATTAATTTAGAGGTTTAGAACATGAACTATTAAATTTTATGTATGCAGTAAAATTATTAAATAGTAACTAATGTTTTTAGTCTAAGGGTGAGACAGACTGGAGCTATCAGGGACTTATTGAGTAACTGATGCAATCCTTTTTCACCCACTGTTTACCCTGTAATTAATTTATATAATAAATTTTCATTTTATTATTTTATCAACATTGTTTAATATTTTTTATAGTTTTTAATTTATGTGTCAGTAATTAATAATTTAAATTGTAATTTTAAAATTTTAATGATTAACTATAACTTAGTATTAATTACCCTTCTTTTAATTATTTTTTATTTCAATCTTTGTATTTTTGATTTTACGTTTTTAACCAGTTAGTTATTTTAAACCGTTGATTTTAATTACTAAAGTTTTAATTCTAAATTAATTTTATGCAGTTTTAATTTTTTTAATCATTGTTAGTTTTTTATATATGCTACCGATGCAGATGATTAATGGAATCGGTGACCTTTTTTTAAAAGCTATCAGTTATTTTTTTATGGCCATCAGTAACCTTTTATTATATGGAGAACTTGAATCCATTGAGCCGAATAACATGTGACTGATGCAGGGAGTAGTCACCATGCTTTAGAGGAAACCTTGTCGTTGATGGTGACCTGGGAGCGGATGCTTCCACCGCTGGAGATGTGGTTGCGCACCACTGTAGATGAAACCCAAAGCAAAGAGGAAGATCTGAGCCGGTCGAACCCATTGCGCCTAATTGGATCCTCTATAGAACATATCTAAAACTCACCACTATGAGCCTTACGAGGCTGCTATGACGAGGAAGCCACCTTGCCCAGGCCATCAGACTGGAGACCGAGGAGGAGCTTTGCCGCTGGAGGGAGAAGAGGGATCCGCCACTGCCCTCTGTGGGCAGCGCTGATAGAGACCGAATAAGACCCCCCCCCCCCCAGGGTTTCTGTGCACCAAATTTTTGTGGGGAGAAGGAGTTCTATAAAAAAAAGAACAAAACTAAATTTAAAAAATTAAAATAAAAACATAATTAAATAATAATAATTAAAATACAATATCAAAATATTAAATTTTCATAGTTATTAATATATCATAAATATAAAATATTTAATATTTATAAAATATAATTTCTAATTAAGTTATCTTTAATAAAACAATAATTAAACTAAATCAATTAATGAAAATTAGATATAAATAAAATTTAAATAATTTAATATTTTAAATTTTTTATAATAAATAATTAACAATAAATATACTAAATAAAATATTAATATTTAATTTATTAATTTATACTATATAAGTTTAGCAATTTATTTAGGATTGTAAATAATGTTTAAATTTTAATGTAATAATAAACTTTATATATATAATTTACATTAATAATGTTATTTAATAAAAATTAATAACTTCATAACAATTTAACGTTTAAATTAGTAGTTAATAAAACCTTTTATACTTAAACAATAATAAATGACTTTTCTATTAAAAAAATCGGTCAACTTATAGTACTTCAATTTTTATAACATAACTTTTATAATTAAGTAACAAAATTTTTAATAATTCATTTTAATTAATATTTATCTATGTTTTAAAATGAAGTTATAATAATCTTTTTTAAATAATATAAATAAAATAACATAAAAACAAATAACATTATTTAAATATAATTAAAGACTTTATAATAAATTAATTACATTAATAATTAATATTTAAATTATTTTTTCTTCATGTTTTTAACTATTTTTTGTTCCTTCTTAGTAGGTTCAAAGTAAAGTCCAAAACACAACAAAATACATCGAACTAACTCATCAGGAGTTAGTAACATGGGAAAATCTAGTGCGACATGTGGTTCGTGAAAAAATACATATGTGCGATGTGAAAGAAAAGAACTGAAGTACGTCAGTGGAAATGAGACAGTTACATGCATCTTATGACAGCAAGATTTAAGGGAAAATCAAGCATTGAAATAGTGGGATGAGAAATTCGAGCAAGGAACCTTTGGAGATTCAAGAGATTCTATCTCATCGGAGTAGTGAGGTCCTGCGAACATCCCTGGTGTTGAAGAAGCATAAGAGTAGAGCTTCTTTTGGTGGGTGATTATTCCTTCATTACTTAATATTTTTTAATCTGTTCTAGTACTTTTGTAGTTGATGTATTGATAATAGAGGTGATGTTAGGCTAATTCTTCTAGTTCGGGGTTAAAATCGAGTCTATTGGTTACATATCTTTTTCCTTCTCACTGTCGTTTTAAATGTGATCGGAATTGATTAGAGAGATTAGTTCTGAATGAATTCAATTGCAGTGTACCATTAGCACAAAATATTGGAACTCTATAATCATTCAAGGAGTCTGATTGTGGATTGTTTTTTCTTAGACATTTAAATTTAAATAAAAATTGCACAACTTATGGTGAGTTCGTTACGTCATCATTTTTAAACTACAATTCTCAAGTTGATTAATCTAGGAGCGGAGAACTCCAGAATCAATCGTCTTGTGTGATTTATCTCCTGGTGAGGGACATAATTCACCGCTTTTAGTGGTACAACTTGTAGTCACTATCAGGATAAGAAATGTTTACAAACCTAATATATTGTATATTTTTCCCCATATGTATTTCTCTTCATTGTTCACTTATCAACATTTTATATCTCTGATACTAACGATTTTAGCCAGTTTCTTGTTTCATTATAGTTTAGAACAAAAATTAAAAAATATTTTGGTTTTCATTTGTTCTTTATAATATACACAATTAAAAATTGAAGATTTTAAAAAATATAAAATCCACTCCATGGTTGAAAAAAGGAGGTATTTTGAATGTTTTAGAAGAATTGTGGTCAAAATCACCTTCCTTGTGGGTTCAACCTTGATTCATGTCAAAACACCAGTCAATATTTATGGGAACAGTGTGTCCAGTGTGGTATGTTTGGGCATACTAAAATATTATGTCCTAATTTTGATATTACGGCCCAACAACAAGTGAACTCAAACATTGTTAACTATGGTCCTAGAATGCCTCCTAAAAAAGATCCATTTTCAAACAATTGTAATCAATCCTATTGGAACCTTCCAAATCTGTCATAGAAGGATCAAGGCATAATTAAACAATCCACTACCCCTAAGTATCAGAATCAACCAAGGCCAGATTTTCAAAATCAACAATGGGGCGAGTCTTAAAATACACAAGGAAACAATGATAATAAAATTTCTTCTAAGATTGATATAATATTGAACAAAATTAACTCTAAATAGAAATATACATTACTCAACTGACCAAATATCATTATAAATTTGAGTAAGTTAAAATGAAAACTGATGTGAGAATGCAAAACTTGGAAACACAACTTGGGAAACATGCAAGATATTTTCATCAAGGAAAAAGGTAGACTTCTTAATACCACTAATCTTAATCATAGAGATAATTCCATGGTAGTAGTAATTGTATGTGGGCTGAGTACTCAAACTGTTGCTGAAAAATACCTTTAAAATGCCCAAAATAAAAATATGCTTCACTCTAGTAACAAAAAGTTTCTTTGCTCACATGCTGGAAATTCAAAGAAAAGTCTTGAAAATGATCAAAATCTGAATTTATCATCTGAAACTCAAGCTGAAAATTCATCTAAAATCCAAAAAATTAAGGAAAATAAAACTTTTATTAATAAGTGAGGGATATACCTATTGTTCATAAAAAAAATTCCTCACCCATCCATTTCCCTTTAAATTTAAAACCAAAAAGTAACACAAGGGATCAACTTCTTCAGTTACTTGGTCTCCTTTCCAAACTCCAGTTAAACATTCCATTCATTCATGCTTTGATTCAAATCCCATCTTACATTAAATCCCTTAAGAAAACTGTTTCAAACAAAAATACCCTCAAATAATTTTCTACTTACAACCTCACTGAATAGTGTAGTGTTGTACTCCAAAAGAAAATTCCACCTACAATGAAAGACCCTGGTAGTTTTTTCATACCTTGCAAACTAAAAAATTCTAATCAACTCAACTATTTGATTGATTTAGGTTCAATCATTAACCTTCTCCCACACTCACTATTTCAACAGTTGAGGTTGGGTTACCTTCAACCTACCATAGTCATACTGCAGTTAGCTGATAGATCATTCACTTATCTTGTGGGTAGGATATATGATTTTCTATTTGGGTTATGTAAGCTATTATAACCTCTAGATTTTTTAGTCTTAGAGATTGAGTGTGATCAAGAGGTTATCAAAATTGTAATGTCTTGGATTTTTGGTGTATTATTTTTAAATATTATATAGAATTATTACGAGACCATGCTTATTGACATCATGCGAGTCTGAGGCTCGGAGTGCCCAGAATGAATGTTTGAAATAAATTAAAATTAAAAACAACACGCGTGAGCGGTTTTCCTAAAAAGTGGAATCTATTTTAAATAGGTTCCCAGATTAGAAAGTTGAGGTAACTATTGCGTTCGTAGAATTGAATTTACCTTAGGCAGGGCCTAACATTGGCCAGAATGGGTTACCTGCAAGTGCTAGTTTTTGGGTGTTTAATAAAAATAATTAATAATTTATTTTATTTTAAAATGTTTACTTTTTGCAAAGAGACCTAATTTCCTCCTCTTTAAATACCTACTTATGGAACGTTCATAGGGTTAGCTGTATAACCCTTCAAAATTGAGGATTCACCATTAGAGATTTGGAGGAGAACCCATTGGCGGACGACGACGACACATCTCAGATCTGACAAACCTCACTAACAAACGCGACGCGACTATCGTTCTTCAACCGGATCGAGGTATGGGTTTTTATTTTGATTCTTCTTTCATTGTTTTTGTATTTAACAATTAAAGTGGATCAACCACGAACATATGGATCCTTGGATCATGCATTCTTGTAGGAGGGTGTTATTTTCCGTTTCTTTCAGGGTTTCATTAAGTAATTTTAATTGTGATAATTTTTGGGTTATCATTTTAATTCGCCTTGTTAAATCCTTCTAATAAGAGTGGATAAACGTCGTGATTAATGATGGTGGAGGTACATTCCTCATTTTTTGTGTTGGATTTTCTTCCTTTTTCTCGTGCATTTTTCGTATTCTTCATGGGGCAATGAACAACGAATCGTTGTGCATCTATTTTGTGATGAAACGATCCCCAATTTGAGATCTGACATCATAGTGACCTAGAGGAGGTGAAATGGAAATGGAGGTGGATGAATCGACATGGTTGGGAATTATAGTCCTTCAATAGTTCTTCATGAGGATGATCAAAATGTGTTTTTGGGGCTGACCGGAGGCTCGAAACTGATGGAATCGACATCGTGATGTTGGGGAGACCTAAACCATTGAGTTTTGCTAAGATAGGATGGTCAGATCAACAATCGGGGTAGCATGGGAGGCATGACGGTGGAGGTTCACGATAATGGAAATTTCCATTGAACACAACGTGTTTCTCTGAAGAACATGTCATTTCGTACTGGCTCAGCGGCGACTAGGCTTTCGTGTGTCAGATAAGTATCGCATGGCGTGTGACCCCAATCACATGGAATGTTGGACCTTCCCAGAAGCTCGAAGTGTATTCTGGGAAGTACACAGACACTGGATAGACTACACGGATTCAGAACACAATGTGTAGACCTTACGCGGCATGGAAGAGGCATTTACGCGGGACTCGGTGTGTATCGTGGGCAATACACGGACATGTGATGGAGTACATGGTATTGTAATCTACCAAATGGATAGACCAGTTTGGCTACAAGGGTTACCCCGTGTACCGGTTACATGAGATGGAGTGCATGGTATAAAGCCATGTACGGGTACACGAACGCATACACAGAGCCGAACCCAGCTACTCAGACACAGTGTGTGTTCTGTACTACAGGTCGTGTACTAACTTTTCTACACGACCAGCATTGAGACCTGGGAAGTACCTGAGGTCAGAAGACATGGTGTGTTACATTTCTACATGCTATGTACTTTTCAGTATATGGATTGATCTTCTTGTACATCGTATCTTGAACATGGTTCATTTGGGTTATTGCCACATTTACTAGTCCCCCTAAGGTCAGGTATCATTTCTTACTACAAGAGTATGATCCCTTCAGCAGGACTTTCCAAGATAGAGTCAGGTATCCCTCTGAGAGGCCCGGAGTGAGATCCTATATCCATTCTGGAAACTAGTTAGAGTCAGGTATCGATGTGACTACTTCCACATGGCACTGATCGTCTACCTAGAAGTTGAATCTGGATGAGTCGCGGTATCCTCCAAGGCTCTGGTAGTTATCCACATCTGTGAATCATGATCTTTCCCCACTCAAGATTGTGTTCTCCTAGAATGAGTGTATCTATCTCTCGTGAACCTTCCTGACAGAAAATACTTCTTAGGCGGACATCATCAGAGCTATCAGACTTGTGGAGTATGTTCTCCTAGATGAGTTCTTCATGGAATCTTTGAACTGAATCCCTAGTGGGGGTATGATGTTGTGTGACTTTTCCCTAGAATATGGGTTTGGGATTTGAGTATATCTGGATATTTTCTATTACTATTTCTATATGTTCAGTAGACATACCTTGTATAGCTTACTGTATATTTCCTTTGTGTATTGTTTTGTGGTTTTGGGTTCCTCTACCAAGTATTGTTATACTCACCACTGCAAGGGATTTTCCCTTATGTGTTGTGTCTTGTACAGACGAGCAGCTGTTTCACAGAGTCTATGTATGACCATGATTTGACTGAGCTTTCTGAGTTTCCTATAGGCCGAAGTGTTCCTACAGCTACGAGAAGTATTCCCAATACGTCCTTATGTTTATAGGTTGGACTATGTAGTTTTCGGACTCTTGTTTTTGGTGGGTTTGTATTCTGGCCCAGTTTACTTTCAGTACTTTACTTACCATTGTACTCTAGGTTTAGTTGTATGAATGTATTTTGTTCCCTATTTTTTTACATTTCAATATTTGTGGGCTTGTAGTTGTGTGTGTGTGTGTGTGTGTGTGTACAGGTAGTTAGGAAATGCCTCCCATATTAGTGATATCCCTACTCGGTGCTAGTCACCAGCCCCTGACCTATTAGAGGTGGGTTTCGGAAGTCACGACATGGGCCCCACTGGGACTGGTCATGACAAAGTGGTATTAGAGATGGTCGGTTCTACCTTAGGACCAAGAGTCTATGATATTGGTTTGGGGTAACAATGTTAAGTGTTTGGAGCTCGTCTTTCAAGCTAGAGACCCCAGTGTTGGTGCGGACAGCCGACGTATCCTTGCACCAGGAATCTGATAACCTACATTTCGACTCGGTACATGAAATCACAAGTTTCAGGGAAATGAAATAATGGTACATGCATCATAGAGGAATGGGTTGTGTTTTCCATGTAGTTTGTGTCAGTTATCCAGATATTCTTGTTAACAATAGTACATATTGTTTCCTTACAAGATGCCTCTGCAATGCATACCCACTATGATTTAGTAGCACGATCACACCGATGACCCCCTCAGTGATGAGGCTCCGATAAAGGGACTAGTTCCCCATGCGTTTCCTCCAGGTGGTGCACCTGCTATACCACCACCAGTGGAGCAGCCCGTGGTACCTGCAGTACCGACCGACGAGGGGTACAGGCTGGGCACACTCCATAAGTTCTAGAGAAAGAGGACCCTTAGGTTCTGAGGTGGGGCCAACCCTCATGCAGTTGAGGAATAGCTTGAGGCGGTGACCAGAGTATTCTGTCTAGTGAGGACACCAGCAGACCAGATGGTGATACTAGGAGCGAGCCTTCTTTAGGGTTCGGTGGGATGATGGTGGAGTCATTCCACACAGACTCACAAAGAGGAGACTCTTTCATGTACTGAGTTTGAACAAATCTTCAAAGAGGAGTTCTCTCTGGTTATGCTGAGAGAAGTGCGCATCCAGGAGCTTCTTCAGCTTTAGGATGGTAGTTTAACCATAGCTGACTATTCATCGAGGTTCACCAACCTCGCCTGATACTCGATGGATATGGTCAAGGATTAGTACTTCAGAGTTCAGACCATCAACCGAGGTCTACAACAGGAAATTTGAGCTAGTGTCATTCCTCTATGAATTTTGGCATATTTTGGAGTTCTCACGTGGGCC
The DNA here is from genome assembly GCA_963277665.1 of Viscum album. Taxonomy (NCBI): domain Eukaryota; kingdom Viridiplantae; phylum Streptophyta; class Magnoliopsida; order Santalales; family Viscaceae; genus Viscum; species Viscum album. The sequence goes on along the minus strand of CAUJRU010000328.1, from coordinate 883,263 downwards.
TTGGTGATCAAGAGGTTCTTAGTGAAGCAGAGACAGCCGACAGTAGTCAGTAGTAGGCAAATAGGAATGGAGACCTTGTTAGAAGGGAGCCGACATTAGGCATAGGGATCAGGACGTGGGAGACATCATAGGAGGACCCAAAACATGGGATTAACAGTCCCGGGCTCTAAGGATACATCCAGTAAGCCAAGAGAGAGGTGTTGATACTCTTGCGATTATAGGATATATCTCGTTAGATATTGTCCGACACATCGAGTTACTCAGAAGGGGGAAGTGGATGGACCACCGAGGCAGAGGCAGAGAGTGGAGCAGGCAGACCCTCCAGGCGGTGGACATCGTAGAGGAGTATGGAGAGATGCAAGTGGTTTCATACACTTTGATTTACTTCCACCCCCACCCTAGGACGTCTACACTAGGCTCAGGGAGATGGGGGACAGGGCGGGGATAGATGAATGCGGTCGAGGGGTACAACCCAGGGACTCCAGGTATGATCCGAGGTATGATCTTTGTCTTCTCTACCTTATCTTCCATGCTTATAGACGTAGGTGTCGGTCATTCCTTCATCCCCACATGTCTTCTGTGGAACATTGAGATTCTGGTAGATCCATCGACTCGATCCATACACTTGGATACACCTACGAGTGGAAACTCGATGATCACGCACCATTGCAGATAGTGTGATCTTACCCTTAGAGGAAAGAGTTCCGGTTGGAACCTCTTTGGTGGTAGATTCGAGGCCTTACAACGTCATTATCAGTGAGGATCTTTTATCTGTAGTCCATGCCCAGATTGATAGTTTTAGGTGAAGTTTGTGGTGTGTCTATGGTAATGGGACATGGTTTTCTTTTGTCGGAGAAAAGGAAACCCAGGCAGCAAAAAATGTGCTCATGCATAGGAGGGTGCAGCCGATCACCCATGAGTTGGCTAGCCTTGCCCTTGGAGCATTAGATGTTATGAGCTCCCAGTTCCCAACAGTAGTGGTGGAGTACGAAGATGTTTTTCATGAATATGTTCCAGGAATACCTATGTAATTCCCTGACCCTAGTTACCCATAGTCGGTGCATTATTTTAATACATTGTCATGATTATAAGGAATCAAGTCCCGAAGGACCGATCGTTTTAGCAGTCATGTAAAATAGATTACATACATGAATGTTACATTACACTTTATAACATACTACTAAAGATAAATAATACTTTATGAACTCCATTATTCCCTTACCTTAACACTGCATATTAATCACAATACACTTCCAGGAATCCTGGAAAAAATAAAACATAGAAAGGGGTAAGTTCAAATGCTCAGTAAGTGTAAGCAATACATTAGAAAATAACATAAATGTTAATCATCGTGAATAATTTAAACCACATGCCTTTAATATTAACAAACATGAATAATTTTATGGAAGTAATATGGGATGAGTAGATAATTCTATAATAAAACCTAATCACGGGTATTCTACATGTCAAATGACCACATTAACCATCAATATTATTTTCATAATGAGGGAATGTATAATGCCGGACATTCTAAACCATTTTGTCATGGCCTCGGCCAAGGCGTCTAAAAATGATTAAGGCCTTGGCCATAACCATATATCAAATTGGGAAAGGCCTTGGACAATTCCACGTCTAGTTGTCTCTTGAGACCAACTGATGCATCAAGGAGCTATACTGGGATCCACCCGTCACTTACTAATTCCAATAAATTCCTCATATTAAAAGGTTGAAATATAACATAAACATTCGTATTAAAACTAGAATACGAAATTTCAATACTTTAACTATAAATAATGAATTGTATAAAAATTGCACATCCACTGTCAAACATATCAAAAATCCTTCAATATAATATGGATGTTTTTTATCATAATAAATCAACTTCAAATAAACTCAAAATCCATCAAAGGATGTTGACATAGATGAAATAGAACCCTTTTTAGAGAAATATCTCTTTCTATTTTGAAATCATTTAAGAGTCACATAATTATAAAGAAAACATTTATTTTGAAAATATTCTTATAATATTTTAAGGGAAAATTTCAGGATGTTTTAATGGGAGAAAATAGTCGCACCCACCATATAAGTTAAAAAAACATTCTTATCTTAATTTTGTCAAAAAGGTCATAAAGTACCTTGTTTGAAAAATGGAGGAAAGATTCCTTTCAAAACGTATAAGGTTAAATAAGGTTATAAATTTCATTACCCCTTTATCTAGTAAAAATGTTTTGAAATACATTTTTATGAAATAATGGTGTGGATGAAAAAGAGTTCCCAATAGATACTTACGTAAAAACAACCTCGGAAAATAAATAGATTGTATAATTAACAGTTACCTTTTATTGTCCTTTAGTAGAGGGTACATCTAACCTTTGATATAAAGACCGTAGTATGTTAATAAATTATACTAGAACCATATTAATATTTATTATATCAAACATGATTCATTTATTACTTTATTCTACCCATTTAATAATAATTTCCTTTTTAAATTAACATTTCAGGTAATAATCGCTTTCTTTATCGTATGTGTTTTAACTTGTTACTCTTGATTGTATCAATTATATAATGATTTAAATACTTCCAGAATATAAAAATTGATTTATATATCATATATATTTAGAATATAAATATTTAAAATAGACATATATATGAAATCAAAAACATCGTTTACGGAGAAGGTAGGTCGTACATACGCATAAACGATGTTTCCGTTTTCATATCATATTGAACGGAACTAAGTGAATAAGATATATGTAAGTAAATATATATATATATATATATCCAGTATCATTATTATTTCATATATTACATACTTATCAATGATATATATTTTATAATCATCATTGAACGGTGAACGTGGAAATGAATCTCATTGCATATTTGGAGATGGAAATCCATACCTACGCACGAGCGATAATATCATTATTTTGATATTAAAATCATATATAATTGGATGGTGTATCATATATACATAATCATTTTTGTATTATATTTATTATTTATATCATTTATACTCATTATTATACATATCCAAATAATGAAGTGTTTGAATAAAAAACTACACCACGACGTGGAGATGGTAATCTGTACGTATGCACGTATGGTGACATTGTCATTTGTAGGATGGGTAGAATAATAAATATTTTTGAACCATTTTTATAATAAAATCACAGTATATAGAATCTACCAGAGTTATTATTTTAGAATGGAAACAACAAATAAATATGGAGTGGAAGAAGAAAAGAACTTGAAAGAGGTGATGAAATATTTACCTCTTCTTCGAGTTCTTCATTTTGATTTGATCAAAAGGGATCCATAGGTTGGAATTATGAATAAATTAAGGCTTCTAGGATTAAGAGATAAATGTTGGGAGGATATTTGACTAGGGTTTGGCTGAGCCAAATGGCTTTTAATGTGTGAATATGAGTGAAGGGTAAGTGCCCTTCAATAATGGGGAGGAGGGTCTCTTTCGGAAAAGATTGAAATATTATTTTATAATATAATCATTTTTGGTTTTTAATGGCTCTAAAATTATTTATTTAGAGGATATGTTGGGGATGGGTCTAAAACTACTCAAACAACATGTTTTAGACTGTTTGGGTTTGTATATTAACATTATCATTTATATTTAACTCTTAGTTAAATATTTTGACATTTACCATGTCTCTTTATATTTTTATATTATATGGTTAATAAACATACTATAAACATCAAATAGAACCGTAAGTGTTTCATAAATGATAAACCTATCATTATATAAGACTTTTTTCCAAACCTTAGATTTTTAAAAGAAGAATATCAATTAATAATATAATATTTTTTCTAAAAACACTTTTATGTCAATTTTGACAATATTTGGTATTTTGTTTTTTCTAAATTCATAATAGCGTTATTACTTCAAACAACATTCACTTAACTAACTCAAATATGTCATATTATCCTATAAAATTTGTTTAATTCATAAAAAACCTCAAATTACATTTATTGGTATATTTATAATGTAAATTATTTTAATCTTTCTTTAATTAGGTAATTAATGCATCATCATTGTGTCATGAATAAATTAAATAATTTTACGTCTAAAAATATAAATAAATTACCATTTTGTAGGAAATATATTTAAATTTATAATGAATATTTATAGTCTAATTTATCTTATGTGTAGCCCTATATTAAAAATGTTGTAGTTATTAAACATTGATTTTAACTCTTTAAACTGTTCTTTGAATTAAATAATAATAAATGTCCTAATCTAATCCACATGGAACAAAGAGGTTCATATTTTATTCCTAATTTTTTCAGTCCAAATATACTTATCCAATAGAATTAGGACATGTGTTAGGGTAATAATAATATCATTTTTACCCTTAATTACCCTATTTACTTTTAACCGTGGTAAATAAAAGTAAACAGTTACTATTCAACAAAAATTATTTTCATCTTATTTAACAAAATTTTACTTACTGATATCAACCGTGTCTCTTGGATTTTTGAAATTCAACTCACAGAAGTGGTAAAATTATGTTTTATGTAAATTTCCAAATGCTCCTAGGAGGTGGGTAAAAGACGGTAAAAAGTTAAAAAATTTATATATCTAAAATTATTATTAACTGACTCCAATGAGTTAAATATAACTTATATATGTATTATGTATCTATTTTTACCGAAAATAAACTATTATTTAAATAAAAATTCAGTTTTAAACAATAACTCAGTGTTTTCACTATTCATCAAAAGTTGAATCTTTTCAGAAAAATACCAAAAACTTCACCCTAATCTAATTTTGATATTAGGAATCCCAAAATGAATTCAATTTTACAAAATTAAATACATAGAAGTTGAATTTATTAATTTAAAATTAATTCCTGTTGTCAAAACCAAAAAGCGTGTTTTTATGAAATAATTACTAACAAAAGATTGATATTTCTTTATGTTCAATTTCAAAGTGAAATTATTTTCAATGAATAACAGTGGAGTAAATGAAAAAAAATCTATTTATACTTCCAAACCATAAAGATTTATAATTTAACACTATAAATTATTTTGATTAAAAAAGTTGTTTTCAGTTAAAATATAGTATTTTTAACTATTCACCCAAATACGAAAGTAATCAGAAAAATACCAAAAATTTATTAAAACAAAATTCTTATGTTTAGATTGTAAAGAAGAAGTTAATTTTATCAAATTGAATATATAAAAGTTTCATATATTGGATTTAAAAAGGGTTCTCCATTAAAAGGCGATAAAATTTCATTTTTTAAAAAATACTTCTTTTATCTGAAAAAAAATGAATTTGTTTTTTTATGTCTAAGAAACTCATAATATGGATTCAAAAATTATATGTATTATATTAAGTTCAATACTTAGTTAATACTATTCATAACCTCTTTTGAAGGGCTAGTTTGGTAATTCATGGTTCGCTTGAACTTAGTGTTGCGTGTAGTGCAAGTTATTGAATGACTTTGAAGAAATAACGTACTATGAAATCTTCTGGTGTTACATTCTTCCCTCCTTAAATAAACTGAATACTCGCAATTCGAAATTGTTCTTTGAAAAGAAAAGGTTGAAAATAGAAAATACCTTTGTGGGAAAACCCAAATCGAAAATTGGGTTAATAACATTTAGTATTAATAAGAATAAAAGGGGAATAAAAAAGTCACCACCAAATTATGATCTTGATTTTGAGAACATTAGTGGAAATTATAGACATATAATTGGAGAAAAACATAAATATTTATAGGCAGTTATTGACGCCATCAGTCGCAAACAAGTGTAGAATTGAGGGCCTCAAATCCATCAATCTACGATGATTTAAAATATCATCAGTTCAAAAAAACATAAGGTATTAGGATAACACATTTTTAGTTTTAAGATATCTTACATAAAGTTTATGAATTAATTTCTTCAAAGAATAAGAGAAGTAAACAATATATACTTTCTAATTAGAGTTCCATACTTTAACTAATTTCTACCAAAAACTTATCTTTAACTCTAAAAGACAATAGAACTTAATAAAATATTCTATTTATCATATTCATATAGGGTTCCAAAAAAATGATTTTATAATTTACCTATCAGACCTTTTTAAAAAAAGGAACTTTATTATACAATCCAGGGACTTCACATAGTCTAGTGGTAGGCGATAAATCCCAATCACACTATGGTTGTGGGTTCGATTCCCACATCTTTGTCCGACGCAACAGGTTGTCACATGGTCTGTGTGTTGTCCTTTTTATAAAAATACAAAAATAACCTTAACAATAGTATCAAATTTCAAACTTAATACATTCCAACCTTTAGAGTTATCCAAAATACTTTTATCCAAACTCACAATAAAAAATTTATAAGCAAGTTAAACACAATGATGATCCTTTTTTCGACATAATAACATGCGAACACCTTCATCATGTATTATTTTAAAACACGGTAACACCCTGAATTACCATAAAACCACATTGATTACATTCATGCCCTCTTATCCTTTATCTAATACTTGATATATTACTTATATAAAAAAATATTGAATATTCCAACAATGATGAAATAAACAAACTATTAATCAGTTCCAAGGAATCCAAGAATATCTAATATAATTTACCCAAATCAACCATCTCTTATTCTAAAATCACTACCTCATTATGAGGACTATATTAAGGATTACATTTACTTCAACAATGTATTCTTTCCAGAAGTGTATCTTACTATTAAGTCACTTTTTTAGAACCATATAATCTCAAATCCTCAATAAAATAGTACTGCAGTACAATCCTTATTCATCTCCATAATTCATATAACTAGAATATTGTTGATACAACACTCAAATTAAATAATTCTATAATAACAATATAATAACACTAGTCATTCCTCTTCATCTGAGGTAGTATCATAACCTGATTATTATCAAATAGAATCATTTGCGGTATACTCTGATGAATGGGATCTTGATTTGCATAGTGTCCCAACGCCTTGCAGATGAAGCATCTTACATTTGAAACCTTTTTCTTACCCTTACAATCACGTACTTTGTTTCCTTTTTCTCCACACTTATAACAAACTCCCATTCCCTTCAAACATTTACCAAAGTGATTATTTCCACATTTATCACATATGGGAAAATCCTTCTTTTCCATCATCCCTTTATCCATATTTCTCTCAACCATCCTTTTCTTCTCTCTCTTCCCTTAAAAGACATCGGACAGAGATAATTAATTACATATCTTATTAACACATGATATTATTTCCTTATATGTTGAGAATACATGGGAGACTATTTACCTTCTAAATTTTGTCTTAATACCATGAATGATATGATCATACTTACTCTTTGGATCATACGTATTGTTGGAGTTCTCATTCCTTATACTGGGAACTATTTCTATACAATGGCATACACTAGGTCAGTTTATGAATCAAAATGAATAATCCCAAACTTGTAGAATACCTAACATAAATTGAACAGTTACGAATATAATCCTTAGTCATAAAAATATTTTCTTTGAGGAGGTATATACTCATAAATCCTTCATAATGATTTGTGAAGAAAATAAGAATTATCCTGTGCATATCCCCCAGGAGTGTCGTAACCAAGTGTGTAGCAAGGCCTGTTGTCGTGCTCCAGTTATCGTCCGAGTCTAGCTTAAAGCAGTGTTTTCAAGTTTTACCCATAGGTACATATGTGCCAGATCCTCCTCTACCTGCTCGTATCCAGACAAGGATGTATTGCATGTAAAAATCACAAAATATCTACATTACAAAAATTATAAGAAGTTATTCTATACTAATCCTAAAAGTCTATCTTAGGGTAATGTTCTCTAATCAGAGTTTATCTAAATATAGTTTCCTAGGTTATTGCTAAACTTCCTATGATACCAACTGTAACATCTCGACCCCAGCTACCCAGAGTCAGTGCATTATTTTAATACATTGGCATGATTACAAGGAATCAAGTCCCGAAGGACCGATCGGTTTAGCAATCTTGGAAAATAGATTACATAAATTAATGTTATATTACACTTTATAACATACAACACAACTTAATTAATCTTTTATGAATGCCATTATCCCCTTAGCTTAACCCTACATATCAATCACAATACACTTCATGTAATACTTGGAAAAATAAAACAACGAATGTGGTGAGCTCAAATGCCCAGTAAGGGTAAGCAATACAATAGAAGATAACATAAATATTAAGCATGGTTAATAATTCAAACCACATGCCTTTACCAATAATAAACATGAATACTTTTATGGCAGGAATATGAACTGAGTAAATAATTCCATAATAAAAAATAATCATGGGTACTCTACTATTCGAATGACCACATTAACCATCCATATTATTTTTATAATGAGGGAAGGTATAATGCCTGACATTCTGAAACATTTTGTCAAAGCCTCAGCCAAGATTTCTAAAAATGATTAAGGCCTCATCCAAAACCATATATCAAATTGGGAAAGGCCTCGGCCAATTCCACGTCTACTTTTCTCATTAGACCTACCGATGCATTGAGGAGCTATAGCGGTCTCCACCCGTCACTTACTAAGTCCAATATATTTCTCATATGAATAGTTTGAAATATAACATAAACATTCATATTAAAAATAGCATATGAAATGTCAATACTCTAACCATAACCCATGAATGGTATAAAAATAGCACATCTACAGTCAAACATATCACAAAACATTCAATACAAAATGGAAGTTTTGTATCATAATAAATCAACTTAAAATAAACTTAAAATTAATCAATGGTTGTTGACATAGATGAAATCAAATCCGTTTTTAGAGAAATATCTCTTTCTATTTTGAAATCATTTACGAGTAACATAATTATAATGAAAACATTTATTTTGAAAGTATTCTTACAATATTGTAAGTGAAACATTGATGTTGTTATAAAGGCAGAAAATAGTTGCTCCTGCTGTATAAGTTAAAAAAACATTATCATCTTAATTTTGTTGAAATAGGTCATAAAGTACCTTTTTTGGAAGACGACGGAAAGATTCCTTTCAAAACATATAATGTTAAATAAGGTTATAAATTACTTTACCCCTTTATCTAGTAAAAAATGTTTTGAAATACATTTTTATGAAACATTGATGTGGATGGTAAAGAGGTCCTAGTAGATACTTATGTAAAAACAACCTCGGATAATAAAGAGATTGTAGAATTAACCCTTACCTTGTACGTTCCTTTATTTGAGGGTACATTTAACGTCCTATATAAAGGAATTAGTATGTTATTAAATTATACCAAAACCATATTAATATTAATGATATCATATATGATTCATTTATGACTTTATACTACCCATGTAATAATAATTTCCAAGTTAAATTAACATTTCAGGTAATAATCACTTTCTTTATCGTATGTGTTTTAACTTGTTAATCTTGATTGTATCACTTAGATCATGATTTAAATAATTACAGAATATAAAACATGATTTATATATCATAAATATTTAGAATATAAATATGTAAAATAGACATATATATGAAATGGAAAGCACTGTTTATGGAGACAGTAGGTCGTACGTACGGATACACGCTCTTTCTGTTTTCATATCATATTGAACGGAACTAAGTGAATAAGATATATGTAAGTAACTATACATATATATATATATATCCAGTAGAATTATTATTTCATATGTTCCATACTTATTAATGATATATGTTTTATAATCTTCATTGAATGGTGAACGTGGAAATGAATCTCATCGTGTTCGTGGAGACGGTAATCCGTACGTACGCACGAGCAACAATGTCATTCTTTTGATATTAAAATAATATATAATTGGATGGTATATCATATAAACAGAATAATTTTCATATTATATTTATTATTTACATCATTTATACTCATTATTATACCCATTCAATTGATGAATGTGTTTGAATAACAAACTACACCACGACGTGGAGACGGTAATCCGTATGTACACACGTATGATGGCTTTGTCATTTGTAGTATGGATAGAATAATTAATATTGTTGTAACATTTTTATAAAAACAGTACAATATATATAATATAATGGAGTTATTATTTTAGAATGGAAACCACAAAGAAAGAGGAAGTGGAAGAAGAAAAGAACATGAAATAGGTGATAAAATATTTACCTCTTCTTCGGGTTCTTCCTTTTGATTTGATCAAAAGGGAACCTTAGGATAGCTTTATGACTAATTTATGTCCTCTAAGATGAAGGTAGGATAGTTGGGAGGATATTTGGGTAGGTTTTGGATTAGCCAAATGGCTTTGATGGTGTTTATTTGATATAAGGGAGGTTCACATTTATAATGGGGGGAGGGGCTCTTCAGGAAAAGATTGATTGATTATTATATAATAAAATCATTTTCGGTTTCTAATGGCTCCAAAATGATTTATTTTGAGGATAAGGTGGGTATGGATCGAAAACAACTCAATGAATAGGTTTTAGATAGGTTTGGGTCACTATATTAATTTTATCTTTTTTATTTAACTCTTTGTTAAATAGTTTGACATTTACCATGTCTCTTTGTATTTTTATATTATATGTTTAATAAACTTACTATATTTTTCCAAGAGAACCCCAAGTGGTTTATTAATGATACACCTATCATTATATAATTCTTTTAGCCAGAACATAGATTTTAAGAATAGATTATCAATTAAAAATATAATATTTGATTTAAAAACTCTTTTATGTCTATTTGGACACTATTGGGTATTTTGTTTTTTCTAAATTCATAAAATAATTATTACTTGGAAAAAAATTTATCTCACCAAACATAATATGTCATGTTGACCAATAAAATTTGTGGAATTCATAAAAAGTCTCAAATTACATTTATTTGGATATTTATAATGTCAATTATTTTAATCTTCCATTAATTAGGTAATTATTGCACCATCATTTTGTCATAAATATATTAAATTATTAAATTTCTAAATATAAAATAAAATAAAATTATGTATGAAATATTTTTATATTTATAATTAAATATTTATAGTTTAATTTATCTTATGTGTAACCCTATATTAAATTTTTTTAGTTATTTAACTTTGATTTTAACTCTTTTAACTCTTCCTTGAATTAAATAATAATAAATGTCCTAATCTAATCCAAGTGGACCAAAAAGGTTCATATTTTATTCCTCAGGTTGCTTTTGGTCGAATTATATTTATCCAATATAATTAGGACGTGTGTTAGGGTAATAATAATATCATTTTTAACCTTAATTACCCTATTTACTTTTAATCGTGGTAAATAAAAGTAAAAGGTTGCTATTCCCCAAAAATTATTTTCATCTAATTGAACCACATATCACTTACTGATATCAATCGTTTCTCTCGGATTTTTGAAATTCAACTCAAAGAAGCAGTAAAATTATGTTTTATGTAAATTTGCAAATGCTCCTAGGAGGTGGGTAAAAGACGGTAAAAAGTTCAAATTTTTTTATATATATCTACAATTATTATAAACTGACTCTAATGAATTAAATTGTACTTATATAGGTATTATGTATCTATTGTTACATAAAATAAATTTAAATAAAATAAATAATTATTTAAATAAAAATTTGATTTTAAACTATAACTCATTATTTTTCACTATTCATCGAAAAATTGAAAGTTTTCAGAAAATACCAAAAACTCACCCTAAGATAATTTCGATATTCCGAATCCGAAAATGAATTCAATTTTAAAAAATTAAATACATAGAAGTTACATTTATTTATTTAAAATTAATTCCCGTTGTCCAAACCATAAAGCGTGTTTTTTAAGAAATAATTTCTAAAAAAAAAGATTAATACTTGATTACGTTTAATTTCTAAGTGAAATTATTTCCAATTAATAACATGGTATTAATTGGTAAAAATATAATATATTTTTACTTCCAAAAAATTAAAATGCATAATTTAAAACTACAAATTATTTTGATTAAAAAATTTGTTTTCAGTTAAAATATAGTATTTTTCACTATTCACCCAAATATGAATGTTATCAGAAAAACACCAAAAATTTATTGAAACTAAATTCCTATGTTTATATTATAAATAAGAAGTATATTTTGTCTAATTGAATATATAAATGTTTCAAATATTTGAATTGAAAAGGGTTCTCCTTTAAAAGGCGATAAAATTGCATTTTTTTTAAATACTTCTTTTATCTGAAAAAAAAATTAATTTTTCTTTTATGTCAAAGAAACTCATAATATGGATTCTAAAATTATAAGGATTATATAAAGTTCAAAATTTAGTTAATACTATTCACAAACTCTTTTGAATGGTTAGTTTGGTAAGTCGTGGTGCGCTTGAACTCGGTGTTGTAGGTAGTTGAAGTTATTGAATTATTTTGAAGAAATAACGTACTATGAAATCTTGGGGTGTTACAACCTCCCCTCTGGGAAATCCACTTCTGCATCAACTTGAACCTCAGGACGACACTGATTCCTCACCATCATATTAGATGGCTCCCACAGATATTTGCGAGCTGAGGGTGAATTTTGAGTATTTGTAGATCAAGGGTTTCATGAGACCCAACATTTCACCCTGGGTGGCCCTAGTCTTGAATTACAAGAAGGCAGATGGGCGTTTGAGGTTGTCCATGGATTATCGATGCCGAAATCAGGTAACAGTGGAGAACAAGTATTTGTTTCTGAGAATTGAAGACCTCTACGATCAGCTACGAGGGGCCCAGTGGTTCTCGAAGGTTTTCCTTCGATCAGGTTATCACCACTTATGAGTAAGGGACGAGGATATATAGAAAAAAGCTTTTAGATGCCTCTACAGTCTCTATGAGTACTTTCGGCATGACAAACTCCCCTACAATGTTCATGGGACAGATGATTTGGATCTTCCAACCATACTTGGACCTATTCATAGTGGTCTTCATTGACGATAGCCTTGTGTACTCTGCATCATAGGAGGAGCACGTGAGATGCCTGCAGATGGTTCTAGATGTACTCCATGAGCACCAGCATAATGGGATGTTCTTGAAGTGCCAGTTCTGGATTTAGTATGTCCACTTTCTGGGAAATGTAATCTCACCTGATGGTGTAGGTTTGGACCTAGCCAAGGTGGAGGGTGTCTTAGCATGAGAGCCACCTCAGAGATTGATGGAGGTGCAGAGCTTCCTTGGGTTGGCAAGATATTACCAAAGATTCATTACTGATTTCTCCTGAATATCAGCACTGATGATAGCCTTGACCAGGAAAGGGAAACCCTTCTTATGGACAGAGAAGTGCCAGTCGGCTTTCAAGAAGTTGAGACAGAGTTTGACGAGTGCTTCAATCATGAGATTATCAGAGGTGGGTGTCGAGTACGTAGTCTTCTGCGAAACATTAGGGATAAGGCATGGATGTGTCCTAATATAGAGATAGTCAGTTATTTCTTATGGTTCATGCCAACATAGGCCACATGATCATAACTATGCAACCCATGATTTTGAGTTGGTCGTGGTAGTCTTCGCGCTGAATATGTGATGACACTACATTATGGGCGAGCAATTTATCGTTACTCTAACCACAAGATCCTCAAGTAAATCTTCTCATAAAAGGATCTAAATCGGAGGAAGAGGTGTTGGATAGAGTCCCTCCAGGACTATGATTTCGAGATCATCTATACTCCTTGAAAGGTGAACAAGTTGAAGGATGCTATTAGTAGAAGGTCGAGATCTCAACTGTTGAGCGAGGCGATAGAGTAGTTAGCCACGTTGTAGTTATCCTTCATGGATAGAGGGGATAAAGCTTACCAATAGTCGATGGCAGTCACCCCTCCACTCTTACAGTTAGTTAGGAAGGCGTAGCTTGGGGATGTCGACTGTGAGGCTTTACCTGCTCATTTATCCACGGGACATGCTTCTTAAGGGTATTTGAAAGGTGGGGAGCACGTACTTCTATTTTGGGGACGTACAGTTGTACCAGTGGCGTTGCGGGATGATTTCATGTGGGAGTATGATAAATACCCTTTGGAGTTACATCCTAGAGTGTCAAAGATGATCCATTATCACTGACGACAGTTATGGTGGTCAATCATGAAGAAGGCAGTAGCAGAGTTCGTTTCTAGATGCCATACATGCCAGCAGGTGATGGATGAGCACCAGGTTCTAGTAGGATTAGCTCACCCCTCGAAGCTCCAGAGTGGAAGTGGGATGGAATATTGATGGACTTCATTGAAATATTACCATGGACGTCCAAGGGGCATGATTCCATTTGGGTGATCATTAACCGACTCACTAAGTCAAACCAATTCCTAGCTATCATGAAGCAGAGTTCTATAGAGACCTTAGGACACCTCTACATGCAAAATATAGTTATGCTTTATGGTGTAACATCGAAAATAGTCATGGACTAAGAAGACCGATTCACTTCCCAGTTGGGAAAGGGATTTCATGTGGCTTTTGGGACTCAACTATGCTTGAGCACGACGTTCCATCCCCAGACCGATAGTCAGACGGAGAGAACCATTCAGGTTCTAGAGGATATGTTGAAGGCATGTGTCATGGAATTTGGTTGTATTTAGGAGGAACACCAACCACTAGTGGAGTTTGTGTACAAAAATAGCTTCCAATCCACCATTAGTATGGCTCCGTTTGAGGCCTTGTATGGGAGACCCTGCCGGTAACCGTGTTGCTGGACCGACCACGGAGAGTCAACACTCATGGGTCGAGATTTGGTGACAGCTACCACAGAGAAGGTTTGGATCATCCGGGAGTAGAAGGACACTCCACAGAGCTGGAAGAAGTCTTATTTTTATAGACGATAGAGACCTCAATAGTTTTAGGATGGAGACCATGTATTTCTTCGGTTCTCACATCGATGAGGGTTACAGAGATTTTTTCGGGGAGGAAAGCAATCTCCGAGGTTCTTTGGACCTTTCCAGATATTGTGAAGAGTTGGAAAGGTGGTGTACCACCTAGATACACCGCCACAGTTTCATCGGGTACATGATGTCTTCCACGTGTCGTAGATGAAGAGGTACATGCATGACCCATCGCACGTCATCGACTGGGGCGAGCTAGACATCAATGATGGAGAGACCTTTGTTGAGTTCTCAATAGATATCGAGGATAGAAAGGATAGGATCCTTCATGGGTGATCAATTCCCTTTGAGTGTGTCTATTGGTAGCATGAGAATCTTTAGGAGAGCACGTGGGAACAAGAGGCTTTGATCTGTGCCGAGTACCCACATATTTTTGAGTCGCTATGGCTTTGGATATTCGGGGAATAAAATCCCCAAGGTGGGGAGAATGTAATGTCTCCGATTTTCCGTGTATTATTTTTAAATATTATATAGAATTATTACGAGACTGGTTCTTTTCAATGGCATGCGATTCTGAGTCCTGGAGTTCCCGGAATAAATGTTTGAAATAAATTAAAATTTAATACAGTGCACGTGAGTGTTTTTTTTTTGGGAAAAGTGAAATATCATTTAAATAGGTGCCCGGATCAGAAATCAGAGGGCACCACTGCATTCAGAGCATCGAATTTACCTTAGGTGGGGCCTAACATCGGTCGGCGTGGGTCAGCTACAAGATTTAGTTTTTGGGAATTTTAAATAAAATAAATTAATAATTTATTTCATTTCGAAATGATTCCATTTTTCATAGAGACCTAATTTACTCCTTTTTAAACACCTGATTATGCCATGTTTTCATGGTTAGCCTCATAAACCTGCAAAATTTAGGATTCTCCATTATAGATTTGGAGGAGAACCTCTTGGAGGATGACGACGACGCCTCTCGTATTCGATGAACATCTCCAACGAACACGACGCGACGATCATTCTTCAACCCGATCAAGGTAGGGGTCATTATTTCGATTCACCTTTCCCTGTTTTTTGGATTTAATAAAAAATACGGATCATCCACGAAAATGTTGATCTCATGATCGTACGTTATTGCAGGAGGGTGTTATTTTGTGTTTCATTCAGGGTTTGATTCATGAATTTTAGTGGTGGTAATTCTTGGATTATCGTTTTGATTTCCCTTGTTCAATTCTTCAAAATGGAGAGGATCAATGTAGTGATGAACAATGGTGGAGGTTCGTTCCTCATTTTAGTGTGTTGTATTTTCATCCTTTTTCTTGTTTGTTCTTTGCTTTCTTCGTGGGGCGACAAACAATGGATCGTTGCGCATCTGTTTTGTGACACATCGATCCCAAATTGGTGATCTGAAATCATGGCGACCTAGAGGAGGTTCGACAGTGATGAAAATGGATGAATAGACATGATTTGGGAATTATTTTTCTTCGATCATTCTTCTCTTGGAGTATCAAAACACGTTTTTGGGGCAGATCGGAGGCCCGAAACTGACGTAATCGACTTCATGATGCCAGGGTGACCTAAGCCCTTGAGTTTCATTGTGATTTGAAACCCGAATCGACGATCAGGGTAGGAAGGGAGGTGAGATAGTGGAGGTTCGTGATTCTATAAATTTCCGAAGAACACGACGTGTATCTCCGAAGAACACGTCGTGTGGTACCGGCTTAGCGACGGCTAGTGTTTCAGGTGTCAAACAGGTATCAAATGGAATGTGACCCCAGTGACATGGCGTGTTGGACCTTCCTAGAATCTCGACGTGTATTCTGGGAAGTATATGGACACATGCTGGACTACACATCATCGGAACACAGAGTCTAAACCATATGCGGCCTAGTACAGGCGTTTACGTGGGACTCGGCGCGTTTCCCGGGTGATATACGGACACAAGATGGAGTATATTGTAGTGTACTCTACCACATGGCTAGACCAGGTCGGCTACATGGGTTACCCCATGTACCAGTTTCACGGGATGAAACACACGGGAAAAAACCATGTACGTGCACACTGCCACATACACCGAGCTGACACCAGCTACTCGGAAATGGAGTGTTTTCTAAACTGCACATCGTGTACTGACTTTTCTACACCACTATACTTGCAACACGAGTAGTACCCGGCGTCAAGAGACAAGGTGTGTTACATTTCTACACGCTTTTTACTTTTCAGTACATGGATTTATCTTCTTATCCACTGTATCTTGGACATGTTTAGTTTGGGTTAGTGCCCCTTTTTCTCATTCCCCTGAAGGTTATGTATTGTTTCCAACTACTGTTGTATGATCTCTTCAACATGACATTCCAAGATAGAGTCAGATATCCCTCTGAGAGGCCCGGAGGTAGATCCTTTATCCATTCATGACCCTAGTAATAGTCAGGTATCGATGTGACCACATCCACAGGGTGTCGATCCTCTACCTAGAAGATGGATCTGGATGAGTCATGGTATCCCTGAAGGCCTTGGATTTGATCCCCATCTGTGTATTGTGATCTTTCCCCCACTCAAGACTATGTTCTATGGGAATGAGTGTATCTATCTCTCGGGGTGGAAAGATATCTCTATGGTTTGTCAGACATTTCCAGATACTATGCAGAGTTGGAGATATTTGGTACCGCCTAGCTCTACAGCTACAATTTCATCGGGTACATGATTTCCTTCTCGCATCGCAGCTGAGGAGGTATGTGGAAGACCCATCTCATGTCATCGACTAGGGCGAGATGGACATCAATGATGGAGTGACCTTTGTTGAGTGCCTAGTGGAGATCGAGGATCAGCAGGAGAGGATTCATCATGGTTGATTAATTCCCTTGTTGTGTGTTCAGTGACAACACGAGAATCTTTAGGAGAGCATGTGGGAGCGGGAGGCTCAGATCCATGTCCAGTACCCACATCTTTTTTAGTAGCCTTTGTTTTGGATTTTCGGGGACTCAAATCCCCAAGGTGGGGAGAATGTAATGTCTCATATTTTTAGGGTATTATTTTTAAATACTATATTGAATTATTAAGAGATCATCCCTTTCGACCACGTGCGATTATAAGGCCCGGAGTTCCCAGAATAAATGTCTGAAATAAATTAAAATTTTAAATAGCATGCGTGAGTGGTTTTCCTATAAAATTGTAATATATTTTAAACAGGTTCCCAAATTAGAAATTTTGGGGGACCATTGCATTTAGAGCATTGAATTTACCTAAGGCAGTGCCTAACATCGATCGGCATGGGTCGACAGCAAGAGTTAGTTTTTGGGAATTTTAAATAAAATAATAATAATAATTTATTTTATTTTGAAATGTTTCCTTTTTGCAAAATGTCCTAATCTCATCATCTTTAAATACATTCTTATGGAAATTTTGCAGGGTTAGCTGTATAACACCGCGAAATTGAGGATTTCACATTAGAGCTTTGGAGGACAACCCGTTGGCAGACAACGACGACGCATCTCAGATCTGACGAACCTCACCAACGAACGCGACGCAGAAATCGTTCATCAACTAGATTTAGGTAGGTGTTGTTATTTCGATTCTTATTTCCTCATTTATTGGATTTAACAATGAACGTGAATGAACCACTAACATGTTGATCCGTGGATCATACATTATTGATGTAGGGTGTTATTTTCCATTTCTTTTGGGGGGGTGATTCGAGAATTTTAATTGTGATAATATTTGGATTATCGTTTTGATTAACCTTTTTTAATCCTTATAATGGGAGTGGTTCAACATTTGGATGAACGATGGTGGAGGTTCGTTCGACATTTTGGTGTGTTGTATTTTCATCCTTTTTCTCATGTGTTCTTCGCGTTCTTCATGGAGCGATGAACAACGGATCATTTCGCATTCGTTTTGTGATGCAACGATCCCAAATTGGAGATCCAACATCGGTGTGAACTGGAAGAGGTGTGATGGTGATGGAGGAAAATGAATCTACAAGGTTAGGTAATTCTCTTTTTTCGACCGTTCTTCATGTGAATGATCAAAATGCTTTTTTGGGGGCCAATCAAAGACCTGAAACTGATAGGATCGACTTTTTGATGTCAGGGAGACCTAAACCCTTGAGTTTCTTTGTGATCGTATGACTGGATCGACAATTGGGGCAACACGGAAGGCGAGACGGCGGAGGTTTTCGATTCTGGAAATTTCTGAAGAACACGACATATATCTTTGAAGAACATGTCGTGTGGTATAGGCTCATTGATGACTAGGGTTTCGGGTGTCAAACAGTTATAACATGGCATGTGTCCCCGGTCACATGGTGTGATGAAACTTCCTAGAATATCGGCGTGTATTCTAGGAAGTACACGGACAAATGATGGACTACACGGCTTCATAACATGGTGTGTAGACCTTATGTGGCATGCCAGTTTCATTTTCGCAGGACTCAGCATGTATCCTGGGAAATACACGGACACAGGATGGAGTACATGGCATAGTAATCTACCACATGGCCAGACCAAGTTGGCTAAACGGGTTACCCCGTATACCGATTACATGGGATGGAACACACCGGATAAATCCATGTACGGGAACACGGTCGCGTACACAGATCTGGCCCCATCTACTCGGACACGTCGTGTGTTCTGTACTACATGACACGTACTGACTTTTCTACACGACCATCCTTGTGACATGGGCCATAGTACATGGGCAGTACACAAGGTCAGAAGACATGGTGTGTGACATTTCTACACACTATGTACTTTTCAGTACATTGCTTGATCTTCTTGTCCACCATATCTTTGACATGTTTCTTTTGGGTTACTGCTCCTTTTTCTCATTCCACTGAATGTCAGATATCATTTCCTACTACAAAAGTATGATCCCTTCTATAGAAAATTCTGAGATAGAATCAGTTATCCCTCTGATAGGCTCGGAGTGAGATCCTCTATCCATTCTTGACCATAGGTAGAGTCAAGTATCAATGTGACCACTTCCACCTTGTGAAGATCCTCTACCTAGAAGGTGAATCTGGATGAGCCATAGTATCCTTCAAGGCCCAAGAAGTGATTCTCATATGTGTATCGTGATATTTCGAAACTCATGAGTGTGTTATCCTAGAGTGAGTGAATCTATCTATCGTGACCTTTCTCAATGGACAATACTTCTTGAATGGACGTCATTAGAGCTATTATACTCATGGAGTAAGTTCTCCCAAACGAGTGCTTCGTGGATTCCTTGAACTGAATCCCTAGTGGGGTTATGGTGTTGTGTGACTTGTCCGTAGACTACAGGTTTCATATTTGATTATATCTGTATTTATTATATTACTCTTGCTATATGTTTAGTAGACATACTTTGCAGAGCTAACTATATCTTTCCTTTGTGTATTTCATTGTGGTTTTCATGGTCCCTTACTGAGTATTGTTACACTCACCCCTGCACGGGTTTTTCCTGCATGTGTCTTGTCTTGTGCATACAAGCAGACTTTTGACAGAGTCTAGGGTAGACCCAAATAGAACCGATCTTTCTGACTTTCCTATAGGCTGAGGTGTTTCTATAGCTATGAGAAGTAGTCCTAGTACCTCCTTGTGTTTACAGGTTGGACTTTTTAGTTTTCAGACTCTTTTTTTTGGTGGGTTTATATTCTGGCCCAGTTTACATTTAGTACTTTACTTCATGTCCTACCTTGGGTTTTGTTCTATGCATACATTTTGTTCCCTAGTGGTTTTTACATTTCAGTATTTTTGGGTTTGGAGATATGTGTGTGTGTCTATGTAATTTGTAAATTCCTCCCATGTTAGTGATATGCATGTTCAATGGTGGAGTCCTTAGAAGATGAGAACTCAAATAAAATCTCTGAAGAATCTGAAAATCAATCCTTTGATAAAGAAAATAATTTAGAAGCTGAAAATCCAATTGAAATTTCCTTATAAATTAAAAATTCTACTCAAACAAAAAATCTGAAAAATTTTCAATAACTGGACAACTGTTTAGTTTCAACTATAGGAGAGTCATCTATTTCTAAACTCAGGAACTTTTTTATTGAAATTGATGATGTTTTAGTTAACACCAACCTTGCCGAACACTTTGATGATGTTGAGGGATATTTTTCGAAACATCTTGATGACTCTCCATTGATTGACCTGTTGAATTCTGAACAGGAAAATCTGGACAGTTTTCTCCCACTTTGGACAACAACACTGATACTTCTGAAATGGAGCTGGAAATTGAAAATCATTCATCATTAAATAATCATTACAAGAAATATTTTGAAGATATTGGACCTCCCAGGACTAAGAGTCATCCTTCTAGTGTAGAACCACCCAATCTTGAGCTAAAACCAATCCCTTCTCATTTGAAATATTCATTTTTTGGGTGAGAATTCAACTTTTCCTGTCATAATTTCTACTGATTCAAATGAAAACCAAGAGGTAAGATTGATGAGTGTGTTGAAAATTTTAAATCAGGAATAGGCTGGACCATATCTGATATAAAGGGTATTAGTCCCTCATTTTGTATACATAAAATAACTATAAATCCTCACCATAATCTTAAGGTAGAGTATCAAAGAAGAGTGAATCCAAACATGAATGAAGTTTTGAGTGAGGAAGTGATTAAGTTGTTAGACACTAGTATTATATATCCCTTTTCTGATAGTTCTTGGGTCAGCCCTATCTAGGTTGTTCCCAAGAAGGGAGGCTTCGCTGTAGTAAAAAATGAAAAGGATTAAGAAATACAAGTTAGGAAGGCCAGCAAATGAAGAGTCTATATAGATTATAGGAAGATTAATGAAGCCACTAGGAAGGACCATTTTCCAATGCCCTTCATTGATCAAATTCTTGAGAGGCTTGCTGGAAATGAATTTTTTTTGTTTCTTGGATGGGTATTCTAGTTACAACTAGATTCTTTTGGCTCAAGGAGATCAGGAAAAGACCACTTCCACATGACCCTTTAGGAAATTTGCCTACAAGAGGATTCCCTTAGGGTTATGTGGAGCTCAAACCACCTTCCAAAGGTATATTATGGCTATCTTTTCATATATGATTGAATGAATTATTGAGGTTTTCATGGATGA
The DNA here is from genome assembly GCA_963277665.1 of Viscum album. Classification (NCBI taxonomy): domain Eukaryota; kingdom Viridiplantae; phylum Streptophyta; class Magnoliopsida; order Santalales; family Viscaceae; genus Viscum; species Viscum album. The sequence continues at coordinate 861,443 of CAUJRU010000328.1, read as the reverse complement.
TTTCTCCATTGTGGGTAGTAATTTTGATATTTTTCTTGGAAATCTTGTGTTATATTTGGAGAGATGCGTAAATCCAACCTTCTTCATTATTTAGAGAAGTTTAAATTCATGGTCACAGAAGGTATAGTTATTGGTCGTAAAGTTTCAAGTAGAGGTTTGGAAGTTTATACTACTAAGGTTGAATTCATTCAAAAATTTCCACATCCTGAAAATGTCAAACGTGTTTGAAGATTCGTATGGAATGATGGTTTCTACCAGAGAATCATAAAAGGATTTTTCAAAATTAATAATCCATCGTGTTCATTTTTGGTCAATTATGTAACATTAAATTTGGATGAAAATTGTATTAAATCATTTAATCTGTAAAAATAGAAAATCACTACATCACCCATTATCACAGAACCTGACTAGAAACTACCTTTTGAACTTATGTGTGATGCTAGTGACATGGTTTTATGTGATGTTCTCGGATATAGGAAATATAGGAAATTGAATGTAGTGACTTATTCTAGTAGACTACTAGATGAAGCATAAAAGAATTACACCACTACTGAAAAATAATTGTTAGCTATTGTGTTTGATCAAGAGAAGTTTATATAGTATCTCTTAGGCTCTAAAGTTATCATTTTCACTGATCATTCTCCCTTAAAGTACTTTCTATATAAGAATGAAACTAATCCCAGACTGATTAGATGGATTTTATTACTACAACAGTTTTATTTATAGATTAGGGATAAGTAGGGAGATGAATATTTATTTAATGACCATCTTTCTAGGCATACTCTTACTGAATCTGATGATCCCAGAGAGATAAACTCTTCTTTTCCTGAAGAAGTTTTTTTCTATGTCAATTAGGCAATCTGATTGCTATTTAGATTTTTCTAACCTCCTCACAACAGGTGTCTTTCCTGGAAATTTATTCAATAACCAAAGAAAGAAATTCATTTCTGGGCTTAAATACTACCTTTGGGATGATTCCCTGTTGTTTAGGAGATGTGATGATGGTATCCTTAAGAGATGTGTTCCTGAGGAAGAGATGTTTCCTATCATAGAGATTTGTTTGTCCTCACCTTGGGGAGTTCACCATGGTGGAAAAAGGACTACTAAAAACTATTACAATCTGGTTTATATTGGCCCACTCTTTTTAAGGATTCTAGGAGATTTGTGTTTGGATTTGATAGATGTTAGAGGCTATGAATTGTGGGTAGAAATATGGAGTCACCCCAAAAAAGGAATTCTAGAAGTTGAAATTTTTGATGTCCGAGGTTTAGGTTCCATGGGACCATTTTCATCGCCTCATGGGAATTAGTACATAATTCATGCTATTGATTATGTGTCGAAGTGGGTTGGGAAAGTTTCACTTACTAAAAACCTAGAAAACGTTGTAAGTATGTTTGTAAACAAGAACATATTTTCAAGATTTGGAGTTCCCAAATCCTTTATAACTGATAATTGAAAACATTTTAAAAACTACAAATTTAAATCTTTGATGAAAAAATACGGTTGTGTTCATAAAAATGTTACTCCTTATCATCCACAGTCTATTGGACAGGTGGAAATTTCAAATGGGGAACTAAATAGATACATGAGAAAATTGTGTCAGTCTCTAGGAAAGAATTGTCCCTTAAATTGGATGAAGCATTATGGGAATAAAGAACTTATTTGAAGACCCCAAGAGGTGTGTATCCTTAAAAGTTATTTTTTGGTAAATGTTTTAATTTACATGTTGAGTTGCAACATACGTCTTGTTGTGTAGTTAAGGCTCTAAAATTTTATTTTATTAGTGTTGTTGAGAGGAGATTACTTGAGTTATGTGAACTCAATGATATTAGGAGAGAGAGTTATGATAATTCAAGGATTTATAATGAGAGGTCAAAAATCATTCATGATTCTATCTTACAAACCAAAGGTATGAACCTGGACAGAAGGTTCTTCACTTTAACTCTAGACTAAGAATATTTCTTGGAAAAATTATGTCAAAATGGTTTTTTCCATTTATAGTGGTAGTATTATTGAAGAATGAAGCTATATAAATTGTAGGTGAAGAAAAGAAACCCATGTTATTAAATGGGAAGGGAGTGAAAAATTTATTTTTAGGAATAGTCCAAGGGATTGGATTCCTTCACTATGATCGAGAACTGAAATTGAATTTTGTCTGGCTGAAGAATTTAAATCTTAGTGATGCATGGGAGGAAACCCATGGTTATTTTATCTTTAAATTTCATCAATTTAATCCTACAATAATGTGCTTCATCTATGCTATGTTTTTGTGAAATTTCAGATACTGCTTTCTCTTGGTTTTCTTGTTTTGTTTCATAGTTTTCAAGAAGCTATTGTTTTCCATTTATGGAGTGGAATTACCTTACTGAATATTTCATGAAAAAACTTGTGTCATGGAAGTACCTTACAATTAAATTTTGTTCCATTTTTAACTCTTTAATGCTTTAGGAAAAATCTGATGCATGTCACTTTGTTTTTAAAAATTCTTCTTGTTCCTCCTTGCTGAAAAATTGAATTTCACTATTGTAAAAATAAATTCACTGCTTGAACATAAGTGTGGGGAGTGAATTCAGGCTGAGAAATGATTTATTGAATCTTCTTTAGTTTGGTGTGTGTAAGAATTCATTCTTCTACTCTATTAAATGCATAATATTGAACTCAGTCTACTAAGATTCTTACACCCAATACATAGTGCACCCACAAGTTACATGACATTTTAGTACTTTAATAGGAAATATTTATTTGATGAACATAAATGTTAATGAATTTACTTGTTTTAGATCCTACTGTTAAGTTATTCATTCTAGAAAACAATACATCTTGAACTTCAAAGACACCCTTTATACATGTCAAAAATCTACATGATTTAAAATCTTTTTTTAACTTAACTTTTCAAATTGTTCTTCTCCATATTTTGAAGTCAACATTGTGGACAAAGTAGTGTTTTACATTTGGGAGAGGGGGTCAATTCTTGACTATGTTTAACTATGATTAATTGAAATCCCATCAATTCACACTATAACATCAATATTTTTGTAAAAATTGGTTAAATTGTTTTGAAATTCATCCATATTTTAGGTTGTTCATTGTTTATAATTTGGTTATTGCCTTTGAATGATATCTTATTTTTAGTTAATTGTTTCGATGAAAATGAAATTAATGTTGGTGGATGATTGTTGAGTGTTCTTACTTAGTGGTTTTATGTAAATTTGTTTTAGGGAATATTTTTGGAGTGATATGGGTGACTTATTAGTGGAGTTATGATCATAATATTTGGAACTAGAAGTTTGATCTTGATTATAGGGAACTCATTTCCTTTTAAATATTAATATAATTGCCTTAATGAGACAACATAAATGGTTTTCATAAAAATATTTTGAAACTGGAGTAGTTTGGGCATCTTGGATCCCATAGTGAGTCTCTAAGACCCTAGATGCTGGGTGCATTTCTGTTTACCATAATCCCTCTGTACACCTTGAATAAGTGCATTACAGAATGCTTATCACTTGATACATAGCTTGGTAAAAATAAAATAAATCATCTAGGATCATAAACGAGTTCATTAAGCTGAGGGGATTGATGAACACTGTACAATGAAATGAACATTTGGTTTATATAGAAGCCATTTAGGTTTTTCAATTAATGTTATTTAGAAAGAAATTAATTATTTTCGGAACATAGGAAAGAGTCATTATGCATATTCTCTACTATTAATATCCTAACTCCACTGATGCTTTATCTCTTGTCAATCTTGAAATTAGAACTTGAGTTTGGATTGAAATGATCACTAAGGAGAGTCTTGTATGATGCATGACACTTTCAAGATATATGAATCATCGATATATTGATTCACCTTTCAGTACTCATTAGAGGATAGAGTTGATTTGAAAATATCTTTTCAAAAGCTAGTTTTCATGTTCTGTCCTCTTTTATTAAGTGCTGGACATGTTACGGTTTGAGATATATCATAAATACTACAATATGTTTTTCAAAGATAACAAAGAAAAAAAATTGAGGACAAACCATGCTTAAGTGTGGGAGAATTTAATGTGGCTCTATTTTTACGTAGTTTTCCACATCTTTTTAATTAATTTTTAATGATTTAATTAATTATTAAAGCACATATTACTAAATAATTGTATTTTAGTATTTTTATAATTAAATTAGTTAATTAATCAATTTTTATAAATTAATAATTATTTTTAGTCTGTAAATATATTTTTTTAATCTTACTTTACTCATCTAATTAATTATTTCTTAATTAGTATTGTTAAGTAAAATCTGCTTGACTTTTTAATAAATTAACATTTTTATTAAACAGTTATTTAATAATCATATATTTATTTATCTATCATAAAATTTATTTTATCATTTTATCATTTAATATATATTTATTAAAATATATTAACTTCATTAGTTTTTATGTTTAATTATCCATCAAATTAATTAATTTAATATTTTAAGTTTAAATTAAATGAAATAGCCCAATTTTAACCTTTTTTATTCTCTTAGTTATTAAATTAATTAATTTTAAGGTTTAAAACAAGAACTATTAAATTTTATATATGTAATAAATTTTTTAAATAGTAACATATGTTTTTAGTCTAAGGGAGAGATAGACTAGAGTGATAAGTGACTTATTGAGTCACCAATGCAAACCTTTTTCACTCAAAATTTACCCTGTAATTAATTTATATAATAAATTTAAATTTTAGTCTTTTATCAACATAGTTTAATATTTTTTTTAGTTTTTCATTCAAGTTTAATCAATTAATAATTTTAATTTTAATTTTGAATGTTTAAATTTTATATATTATTTAGTTTTAATTGTCCTTATTTTATGTTTATTTTCTAATAATAATCTTTTTATTTTTGATTTTATGTTTTTAACCTATTCTTTATTTTCAATATTTGTTTTTAATTAATTATGTTTTAATTCTAAATTCATTTTGCGAGTTTTATTTTTTGTGAATCACAGTTAGTTTTATTTCTATATGCTACCGATATAGATGATTAATGGATTCGGTGACCTTTTTAAAAAAAAATTATTAGTGACATTTATTTTTTATGGCCATCGGTATCCTTTTTTATCTACTAGAGTGACCCTTAATTTTTTATAAGCATCAGTTACTTGTTTACTTTTTAATTTCAATCTATTGGTGACCTTTATTTTTTTATGGCCATCGGTAACCATTTATTATCTACAATAGTGATCCTTACTCTTTTATAACCATCAATGACTTGTTTATTTTTTAATTTCAAAATATCAGTGAGCTTTATTTATCTTTTAACTTTCGCCATTTTATTTAAGATAACAGTGACCTTTATATTATTTTCATCGGTGACCTTTTATTATTTTTTATCGGTATCTTTTATTTGTTTATTTTTTTAACGGAGACCTTTTGCATCCCTAACCTTTTAATATTTGCTTCCTAAGGCAACCTTTTATTCTTCAGGACCGGTAAGGTTTATTTTAGCATCAGTGACCTTTTATCATGCCTTCGCTTCCCCAGCACATCACTGGTCCGATCCTCTCTACTCATTGTTTCTTATCCCAAACATCTATCAGTCCAACATCTTCACACACCAGTTCCATCGTTTCTCATCTTCCTTCACGAACCAGTGCTACAACAAACCCCCTACTACGACTACCCTGCTAGAGCCCGGATGCACCTTTTCCAATGTCTTCCTCATCTCACCAACAACAGATCAACCCACAGAACTAGAACTCCATAGTTCTGGAGAACATGAAGCCATTGAGCCGAACAACCTCTGACCGATGTAGTGAGTAGTATTCGGGTTGTAGAGGAAAAGTCATCACCGATGGTGACTCAAGAGTTTATGTTTCCGCCGCTGGAGATGTGTTTGTGCACCACTGGTGATGAAACCCAAAGCGAAGAGGAGGAGGTGAGCCGGTCGAACCCGCTGCACCAACATGGAGCCTCTGTAGACCAGATCTGAAACTCACCACTTCAACCATGGCCAAAGTCATTATGAGTAAGAAGCAGGCTTTCCAAGGCCTTCGGACAAGAGACCAAGGAAGAGCTTTGCTACCAGAGGGAGAAGAGGGATCTGACATTGGCCTCTGTGTGCTGCACTGATAGAGACCGAAGAAGACCCCCCCCCCCCTTAGGGTTGCTGTGCACCGAATTGAAGGGGAGAAGTTCTTTAAAAAAATAACAAAACTAAATTAAAAAAATAAAAATAAAAACATAATTAAATAATAAAAATTAATCTAAAATATCAACATATTAAATTTTAATAATTATTAATATATCATGAATATTTAAGATTTAATATTTATACAAGAGAATTGATAATTTAATTAACTTTAATAAAAAAATAATTAAACTAAATCAATTTAAAATAATTACTTATAAATTAAATTTAAATAAATTATTAATTTGAATTTTTTATATTAAATATTTAAAAATAAAATATATATAATAAAATATTAATAATTAATTTATTAATGTATTCTAAATAAAATAATTAATTAATTTATGATTGTAAAGAATTTTTAACTTTTAAAGTAATAGTAAACATAATGTATATAACTTTCATTAATAATGTTAATTAATATAAATTTATAAATTTATAAAAATTTAAAATTAAAATTTGAAATTAATAAAACCATTTATACATAAATAATAATAAATGACTTTTCTATTAAAAATTTGGTAAACTGATAATACTTAAATCGTTATAACATAACTTTTGTAATTAAGTAGCAACAATTTTAAAAATTCATTGTAATTAATAATAAACTAATTTATTAAATAAAGTTATAATAATCTATTTTCAATAATATAAATAAAATAACATAAAAAATAACATTATTTAAATATAATTAAAGACTTTATAATAAATTAATTTCTTTAATAATTAATATTTAAAAAAAAATTGACATGTTTTTAACTATTTTGTTTGTTCCATCCTATAGAGGTTCAATGTAGAGTCTGAAACACATACAAATACATCCAAATAACTCATCGGGAGTTAGTAACGTAGGCAAATCCAGTGTGATGTGTGGTTCGTAAAAACACACACGTGTGCGATATGAAGGAAAAGAACTAAAGTAAGTTAGTGGAAAAAAGGCGGTGACATGAAACTTTTGAAAACATGATTTATGAGAAAATAAAGTAGCAAAATAGGGGGATGACACATTCGAGAAGAGCACTATTTGATATTCGAGAGATTATCTCTCATCGGAGCAGTGAGGTCTAGGGAACATCCAAGGAGTTGAAGGAGCGTAAGAGCAGAGCATCTTTTGGAGAGTCTGAATTCCCTCATTACTAAATATGTTGTACTCTGTTCTAGTATATTTATAGTTTTTTATTGATAATAGAGATGAAATTGGGCTAATTCTTTTAGTTCGGTGTTAAAATCGAGTCTGCTGGTTACCTTTCTTTTTTCCTTCTCACTATCGTTTTAAATGTGATTGGAATTGATCTAAGAGATCAGTTCAAAATGAATTAAATTATAGCGTACCATTATAACATATTCTTGTAACTCCACAATCATTTGGTGAGTTTGGTAGTTGATTGTTTTTTTAACATTTAAATTTAAATAAAAACTATAGAACTTATAGAGAGTTCATTCTGTAATCTTTTTCAAACTAGAATTCTCAATTTGATTAATTTAGGAGTGGGGAACTCTAAATTTAGTCGGCTTGTGTGATTTATCTCAGGGTGAGGGAAATAAATCACTCCTTTTTAGTGGTACAAGATGTAGTCACTATCGTGAGAAGGAATCTTTAGAAAACTAGTAGATTTGATAATTTTTCCAAGATGTATTTCTCTTGATTGCTTACTTATCAACATTTTATATCAATGGTACTACTGTTTTTATCCAGTTATATGTTTCATTACATTTTTAAACTAAAACTAAAAAATATTATGGTGTTTCATTTGTGATTTATAATATACACAATTAAAAATTGAAGGTTTTTGAAAAAATAGAAAATCTACTCCACTGCGGAAAACAGTGAGGTCATTAGAGAGTTTTAGAAGAATATTGCTCAAAATCACCTTCCGTGTGGGTTCAAACATGCATTCCACATATATTGAAGTAAGTAGGAAAATAAATAATTAAACTTTGATTGGCTTCAACAATAGTCTAGGCCGTGTATCACTCTTGAAAAAAATAATATCCCGATCCAATGCATGTACTCACCTATGATGAAATCGAACTGGAACCCAATATGTCTTATTGTGAGGAGCCAATAAAGATTCTTGATACCAGAGAACAAGGGTTGATAAACTAGATGACTCGTCTGATAAATGTTCTATGGAGACACCATAATATGGAAGATGAAATGTTGGAACCTGAGGAACTTATGATGATGAACCACCTGAATCTTTTTATGCTCTAATATTTTAGAAATTTCGAGGATTAAATTAATTGAAGGAAGGAAGAATGTAACACCCCATGCTTCCATAATACGCTTCTCTTTGAATAATACAATAACATGCATTATATGCAAATTCGAGTTTTGGCACACCATGACCAATAAAACTAGGTGTTATGAATAATAATACCCACTTCTTGAAATTGTAGAAATTTTATTTTTTAAATTGGACATCATTTTTGGATTCGAAATATCAAAATTAATTTTGCATGAATTTTTGGTATTTTTTTGAATACTTTCAATTTTTATGAATAGTGAAAAACACTTCATTATTGTTTAAATCCAAACTTTTATTGAAATAATTATTTATTTTATTTAAATTGATTTTAGGTCATAATAGATACATAATACCTATATATGTTTAGTTTAATTCATTGGAGTCCTTTTATAATAAAATTAGATGTGTAAAATTTTATAAAACATTTTAACATCTTTTAACCACCTTCTAGGCACATTTAAAAATTTACATAAAATGAAATTTTATAGCTTATGTGAATCGAATTTTAAAAATCCAAGAGACACAGCTTTATCATTAAGTAAAATGTGGTTCAATAGGATGAAAATAATTTTTGGTGAATATTAACTTTTGAATTTTATTAACCACGATTAAATGTAAATAGGTTAATTAAAAATAAAAATGATATTATAATTACCCTAAAACATGTCCTAATTAATTGGATAAGTGTTTTGAGTCTAAAATCTACCCTAGGAATAAAATATTATCCTCTTTGATCCACTTTTATTAGATTAGGACAATTGTTATTATTTAATTTAAAGAAACGTTAAAAGTGTTAAATTCAAATCCTCAAAACGAAAACATATTTAAAATAGGGTTATAGATAAGATAAACTAAACTATAAATAATAATTATAAATCTATAAATATTTCCTACAAACTAGTATTTTATTTATAGTTTTTTGACAAAAAATATTTAAATTTATTAATGAAACAATGATGTTGTTGTAATTACATTATTAATGAAAGAATAAAGTAATTGATATTATAAACATAAAAATAAATGTTAATTGAGAATTATTATGCAATCCAAAAATTTTCTAGGTTAATATTACATGTTATTATTTATTTAATGTATTTGGTTCTAAGTAAAAAAGTTTTTTTGACTTTCAATAAAACAAAATAATAAATAGAATCAAAATTAACATAAATGAGTTTTCCAAAAAACACTACATTATTAACTATTATAAAAATCCTAAAAATCTAAGGTTCAGAAAAAAGGCTCATATAATTATATATATGTCATTAATAAACCACTTGGGGTTATCTTGGAATTTTATAGTATTTTTACTAACCATGTAATATAAAAATACAAGAAGACATTGTAAAAGATATACTTTTAAACTACATGTTAAATATAAAATATGATGTTTATATGGTGACCTAAACATCTCTAATACCTATTTTTTGAGAATATTTCGACCCATCCCCACCTTATCCTCGAAATAAATACTTTTGTATCCATTTTAAACCGAATATGATTGTATAATAAACTAATATTTAAATCTTTTCCTAAAGTGACCCTCACCTATCTTATAAAAGGGTTCTTCCCCTTATCTCAAAATCACACCTCCAATTCCATTTTGCTTGGCCAACCCCTACTCAAATATCCTCCCAACTACCCTCACGTAAACATAGAGGCCTTACTTTGATCATAAATCAAGCCTAAGGTGACCGTTTAATCAAATCAAATGGAAGCACCTGAAGAGGAGGTAATTATTTAATCTCATCTTTCAATGTTCTTTTCTTCTTCCACTTCCTATTTCTAGTTTCTTCCATACCAATATAATACATCCAGTACCATATAAATACTGTGATTTTATTATAAATATGGTAAAAAATATTCATTATTCTATCCATCCTATGAATGACAAGTCACCATACATGCGTACATACGGCTTACAGTCTCCACGTCGTGGTGTAGTTTGTTATTCAACACTTTATTATTTGGATGGGTATAATAATTATTATAACTGATGTAAATAATAAATACAATATGTTAATTATTCTATATATGATATACCATCCAATTACATATGATTTCACCTTAAATAAAATGATATTGTCGCTCGTGCGTACGTATGGATTACCCTCACTACGAACGTGATGAGATTCATCTGCCAACATTAAAATTCAAGGATAATTTTCATTTTATAATTATAAATAATGTTCAAGAACATAATATAATTATATATTTGAAAAAAATAAATTTTATCCATGACCAACATTTCTTATATAACAAAGCATATAAAGGAAAATGAATCAGTTAACACCCAAAACAATGATACATCTGAAATATTATTAACAAAGAAATATTAGAAGTTCATATATGACATCAAATTTATGTATGTGGTTATTTTATAATTTAATAAAAATGATTGAACTATTATACATGAGGTTAATTTACCCTAGACTAAGTACAAGTATATGGTAAGGGTTAATTTTAGAATCTCTTTATTATCCGAGGTTGTTTTTACGTAAGAATCTATTGGAAATTATTTATCATCACCATATGTGTTTCTTAAAAAAGTATTTTAAAACATTTTTAAAAGTTCCTATAATATGGGTTAAATTAATTAATACCCTTTTTTAAATTTTAATAAAAATATTGAAAGTAATCTTTCCATCTTTTTCGAAACAAGGTACTTTATTACATTTTCCAAAAATTATGGTAAGAATGTTTTTGTTAACTTATACAGCAGGTGTGGCTATTTTCCACTGTTATAACACCTTCTAAGCTTAACTTACAAGCTTATAAGAATATTTTGAATATAAATATTTTATTTAATAATTATGTGACTTTTAAATGATATGAAAATAGAAAGATATATTTCTCTCAAATAGTTTTGATTTCATCTATGTCAACATCCTTTGATGGATTTTATACCTTTTTGATGTTGATTTATTATGATACAATCTTCCATATTTTATTGAAGGTTTTGTGATATGATAGACTATGGATGTGTTATTTTTATACCATTCATGGTTTATAGTTAAATTATTAACATTTCATATGCTAGTTTAAATATGAATGTTTATGTTATGTTTCTTCCTTTTCATATGTGGAATGAATTGTACTTAGTAAGTGACGGGTGAAGACCGCTAAAGCTCCTTGATGCATCAGAAGGTCTCATGAGACAAAATAGTGTCTTGGAATAAGGCCTTGAGAAAATATTATTTGTAGTCTTGGCACGAGGCCTTGACTATGTGGTTATGATGTCTGACATTATGCATTCCAACATTATGAAATTAGTTATTGATATTACATGTGGTTATTCGTCTAGTAGAATATCCATGTGAGTAATTAAATGGAATTATTTGATTTATATTTTTCATATTATTCAGAATTTTATGTTTAAAAGGCTTTTGCTTTAGTATTATACTTTACCTTAATTATTTATGATTATTTATGAAAATTTCCGCTATATTGTTATCCTTACTGAGCATCTGAGCTCACCTCTTTCTTATGATTTCTTTTTACCAGGATGAGAATTAGTATATTATGATTAACCTTCAAGGATAGGCCAAGGATATGAGTGTGTTAAAAGGGGACACAATTTTGTGTCATTTATTTCATAATGTAATGTGACACTTATGTATGTATCCAGTACATCCAAGTCAACTAAACTGATCGGTCATTAGGTAGTTGATCCCTTGTGATCATTCCAATGTTATGTAATAATATACTAGCTTTGGGTAACTAGGGTTAAGGCATTAAAATCCTTACATGGGTCATCTAGGGTATCAAATGATTAATATTGTTCATGAGAAAACTCTACAATCACCACATTTATTAGAATATTATTTTTCAAATGGATTTCACATAAACATATTATCAGGTTAAATTATAAGTATACCATTGAGCTGACATGTCTGATAGCCATTTTGAGACAAAGATATCCATGGAAAAGAACTTGTGTGATTGATGATGACTTTACTAGGGTACTTCACTAGACTAAGTTGGATTTTCAAAGGCCTTTCATGAGATCCTTATGGCTTTTCATATGGCTCTCATGAAATTTAACTGGATTATTCAAGGTTTTTTCACATGATTTATGGTGATAACCTAAGTCCTGTAACTCCTTCAAATGAACAAATGAATCCTTCTTTCATAAGAATATTATATTTTTACTATTTTATTTTAAACCTATTATTAACTATTTTCAAACAACTCTATACCCTTACTTTTGGTTTATCATCAGGGCAACATATGATCAATAATAGATCTCACAGTGGTGTTTGATCATTATCATGGGCAATAGTTCTAATTTTCTATGATGCACCATGTGATCAATTTGGAGTATCAGGATTGTGTGTGATCATTTTCATTAAAAATTTCCCCACATATCTATGGATCCAAAGGAAAATCAAATGGTTAAATGTATATGTTCTTGGTCCTTTACATGATGAAGGTGACACAACAATACGGTCTCACATTAAAGTGTCAAAAATTCAATAAGGGGTTATGTGAGGTCCTGAAAATCACATAATCATGTTTCATAAATATTAATTCAACTCTCCATAAATGGAGGATTATTAATTTTTAGTAAATTATTATATAAGGGTTTTGGGTGACTACAAGGCACTTATCAATTGAAAAAGAAACATGATCGGATGAACTTATGTGAGCCTTCACATGGACATTAGTTCTATTATGTGACACCATTAAAACAAAATAATGGTTTCTAAAAGGGGACTCACATATTCATAAAGAGATTACACATACTTCATGATATGTTCAAATGACCTTATAGGGTTTTTTTGATCATGTCTCCTCCTAGAGGTTATGCAATATTCAAGATTTATCCTCCTAGACTTCATTCAAATTCATTTTATAACAGGAAAATAATACCCATGATCTTTGTTATTCATCAATTCTAGATTTTTATGATCATGTTTAGAAGGAATCAACAAATATCCCCTTCTTAGGAGTGAGGTATGTAGAGAAAGGTAGATAGGTATTAGGAGATTAAATGCCAACCTGATTCCCTGGGGTTTCTACTGTCAATGTCTTGGATGATGTTTGGTCTTCCAATAAACCATTTTCTTTCCATGAATTATCCTATAAATAGGTCCATAATGGGTCATCTCTTTTCACGGGTGTCTTAAAACTCTAAATATCTTTTTATTTCTCTCATCACATGTCTTCTTTACAAGACATCACCACTAGATTTGATTGAAAGACAACTTTATGGGATTATTTAATAAAGATTGATCGCATGACTTCACCACATAATTAACTATTTTCCATAATTGTTCAATTGAAGAATGAATAAACTCTCAATAATTTTGATTAACCTTCAACAATGTCCCAGTTCACATGGTTGTCTTTCTAGATTTACATGATCCACTTGGTCAGTTTTTTGATTTCATGTTCATAGTGAAGTTCATGTGACCATCTCATAGTCACACTATCATTGGTCATAGGATTGATCATGTGATCATGAGATGATTCACAGGTCATGTGATTCAGGAGACCTCTATGGTTCATCTGATTCAGGATACCAACCTCATGTCATAAAATCAAAAATTAAATTATGGTTCTTGCAATTTACATGGTTACATCAGATTCATGGATCTATTTTAGTAGGATTTACTCACTCATATGACATGTAATTATTTTTTTTCTTCATATATATGGATTCATGTTATCACTACTCTTCAAGGTAAGTAGTTTCAATAATGTTGGATCATCAAAATTTCATTTTTTGTCATGTGTGTATTCTAGATGACTTGTTGTTGTTGAGTCATCATAGGGAATCAGGATACATGTAACGAGGATACATTTTTTTGGAATATCCCCTCTCATAATTCCTATCACATTACATTTATTTATATTAATGATGATATTATATACCTCCGGGAGTCATCAATTGTTCCTTACTATTAGATTTTAGAGACCCACAACACCTTACAAGATAGTATCTCTCGTATAGGCCTTTTTAACACTGAGGAAAAATGGTCAGATGGGTTCATGCATAAATTTATGGAAATTAAAATTGGGAAGAATCATTGAAAAAATTATTAATATATCCACATATCCAATCATAAATTTTGAGATACCCCACAAACTAAAGTTTTTGTGGGTTCTTAATTAGGACCTATGATCCAGAGGGTGCTTCATAGCGGTTTGGGGATTTCCCTTCTTACTGAAATATATGGCCTGGAAATTTTTCGTAGACCATAAAAGGATTGAAATGTAGGAGGCCATCTAGATATACTGAAAAATGACCTACTATAATAAGGTATTGATGGTAGAATAAGTCATCTAATGGAGTCCATATACAAACACATTCCACTTCACTCATGGTGAAGTGGGAATCACTCTTTATCATGACGAGAAGTTTTCTAGGATAACAATTTTAGGAGAGATGTATGAGTATGATTCCCCATAATCCACATGGAATGACATGTAGAGGACCCAAACCATTTCTAGGGAGTTGATAAGGTTTGTTTTCGAGTGCCTTGATAATTCCACACTTCCTAGGAAAGAAGTAATATTTATGAAATGGGTAGAATATTATATCAAGAATGTCCATTTTGAAACCAAATCCATGAGGATAATGAATTTTCCAAAAAAGGAATCCTAAATTAATGAGTGATGATATTGGAATATTTTTGAAAAGGGATAATTTATCAACAAAGGATGGGTGGTTATTAATGATATTATACAAACCATTCGGTTGGATGGTTTTATTTCTACATACCTATTCAGGTACCAACTCCTAAAAAATGGAAGAGTGGATTCAAAGCTTCCACCACTATTCTTGTGACCTCTATGGAATGAGGGAGTTTAATTGATTTATACATTACCATGTTAAAGAAAATATTTCTCCTCTTTTTCCACATTTATAGAGGAGGATCCCTACATAGAATTATAGTTGACATAATGGTATTATGGGGTTGGATAGGGGTTGGTTTGGGAATCAAGGATTACATGAGCATCTAGAACATCCTCTAAGTTTGAATCAAAACCATTTTACTATACATCAATTGGCTAAGGCCTATCACACTTAATGAATGAAAAATTAGGTCATTCTTGTGCCTTCATTAATTCTTCTTCATCATTCCCTACATGATAATTTCCACTCTATGTATTTTTGACAATTGTGGTGTAATAATTGAGGCTCAGGACTATATGTTGTCAAATCCTAATGGTATTCTTTTTCCCACATTTATTTTATAATTCTCTATGAATTCTATAGACCATGTCAATTCAGCTATCAGTTTTGTTTTATTTAGGAAAATTTTCATACTCGTCTTTATGTTATATATTATAATCATCAAATGGTGGATCATCGTTTATAGTAGAGGTTTAATATGAAGGAGGATTAGGTGTATATAGAATTAGCTTTAAGAAATGATAATAATGGTTTTATCATATATTACATGGATATCTAGATCTTCTCATTTTCGAAAGGGAAATTTTCAACATCTGTACAAGAGGATGAAAGGATTCCTTCAATTTTCTTAGACATAATGAGTCTAGGAAAGATTTTTTATTTGAGAATGATGGAAACCCTAACAATAAATTATAATGAATGGGAACAATTATAATCAGTTACATTGATGATAGAAGAAATAACATGCATGTTTATGGTTCCTATGTCTGACTCCACATGTATAATATTATTTCACACTATATTTCAATGATGGATGATCCAATGTTATTTTAATTATGATTCTATTCTCTTGGGACTATTGAACGAGGAAGAGATAATTTTAAAAGTATTTTCTCATGTTACATCTCTGGAAAGTATCAATATCAAAGACCAACACATTGAGTTCAAGTATTTTCTTCAAGATAGTGACATGATGATGGAATGTGTGAAGGATCCAATCTAGTACTCCAATTTGGTGATGTAGATGGTGGTTCAAGGAATGTTATACATTTTTTTTAGAAGAAAATGGATATCCCATTATTAAGATAGTGGTAAGTCTGATATTATTATTGTATAAAAATATCCATGTTTCAAATGAAATTATTCTAATGTCTATTGTGTTTCCATCAATATGGAATGAAGCTGCAGGAGACCAGTCACTCCCGCTAACCACAAAATATTCTACCAGGGGTAAGGTTTCTAGATATGACTTGAGTAGTGAATAGTGTACTGATGAAGTGGTTTTCCAAATTCAACTGTCTCAGATGAGGGTGGCTAGTAAAATCCATGTTTCATAACAATCCACACTTCCATCACATTTATGAGAATTACCTTCAGGATCAACACTTTTGGGTGGCCCTTATTTAGAAAGGAATGTGAAAAATGAATCATTGTGAACTATTAGAGCCCTCTCACACTGAATCCTAAAGTAAGAGTTTCACATTAATCTTTCTTATTTTTGGATAATTCAAATAAATCATTATGGTTTTTCAAAATACACAGGTACTCCCTAAGCTCATTAGGAGGAACATAAATCTATTCATGAGTATACGTGTGAATGTTCCATTTCTATTTTAGAACTTGCATTACTATGACTGACCAATAAAGAAGGATATACTTTTGATTTGTCAACTCAATTAGCCCTAGATCCCATTTTTGGAATTATTGTAGTCATGCCACTTGACCAAACAAGCATGAATTTACATTTACAAGAATATGATTGATGTATCTACTCAACTACTGATGTAGAATTTATGGATGAGTGTTTTTATAATGGTGAAATGTTTTTCAAAAAATCACTATATGGTTAACTTTTTTTATTCCCACAATCATTTAACACACTATTGTAAACATTAATGGTGGTGAGTTAAGTATAAAAATAGGGGAAACAGAGATCTTTCCACCATGATTATCATCACAATAGGGTGGTACATACAAACCTAAATATAGGGTTGGGGAATGATACGTTTCTAGTGATGCTGCCAAGATAGGTATTATCCCAAAATCTATCGCATATATTTGTTATCAGATAGAATAATTCCATCTATACAATGATTAATAAATCTTTTTTCCACTGGTCATAGTGTATTCTCCATGGAGATCACAATTTCTAGTCCCTTATTACTAGAAAATTCCTTCGATCGAGTCAACCAACAATGAGGCTTTCTCTATACCCAATTCATCAACAATCATTGGAATATGTCACTCAATCATTAACATTGTCCATGAATATATACTTATCCTCATTTTGGGATTTATTCATGGCTCTTAGTCTTCTTAACTATATTTTTTGATGAAACAACATGGTGGGATGGAGATTTGGAAAATAATTCCCAAGGACCATTTGGAATAGATTAAGGACCAACTATGTCATATCAGGGTTATTTTTAAAACACACTATTAAGATGTTTTTGAAAATAATTCTATTCACACATTTGTGAAGTATTAAATATATCTCAGTGGGAAAAAGAGATCCCTTGAACAAGGGGTATCTTTGATAGAGGCATTAACTTTGATAAAGAGAAGTAAGGATTAAGCTTTCAATAAGGCTTCAAATTGTGCAATGGAGTAGAAAACTCACGACACATAGTCAGTCCTAGGAATGATTAAATTAGATTATTACCATATGAAATCATCCATCTCTATAAATATATATCTTTGTTGTACCATGAACAATAAATATAATAGTGAATGGTATTATAATAAAAGGAGGTCCTTGACATTCAAGGGAATACCAAAATTGTTTTTATTTCCAGGGTGGAGGAATTTATGTAAATCACAATGGAAGAAACTAAATTTGTTGTTCAATTACACAAATAAATTTCCTCAATAGAGAAAAAATATGTAAAGATCAAGGAATCCTATGGATTATTTCTTTGGTATGATTATATATTTATGACGCTTTTGTATTTTTTATTCATGGGAGGGAATCCAGTATGTGGAGATTCCTTCTTCTTATGCACCATAACATTGAATAAATACTTAATGATTTACGTGTCATATTCCCTCATTATTATATTCATGATTTAGTTGGAATTTTTCTAATAGTATATTACATGGATCATCCACAATAACCATTTTTATAATACTTAGTAAACCCAAGTGCCTCGATTTGACTATCTAAATCACAATAGATTTCTCTTGATAACCTCTCATTAATTCCCACCAACCTGAGATTCCTCATCAATGTACCTACTCAATTTCTCTTTATATAGTTATATTTAAATGGATAATTGGGTTAAAATTTATTCCGTATAGAGATAATGTTTTAATGTTTTCCAAATTCAGTGGACTTATCTATCGTAGCTAGATTTTTTCTATGAATAAGTAATGATCATTATAATAATTTAATCTATTTATTTTTATATTTCCCTATATTTTACCTTTGTCTATAGAGAAATATTAGCTGGTATGGTGTTGGATTTTTATCAACCTTGGAACCTATGGGTATATAACCTGTAATGTTGTAGGACTTTTCCATTGTATAAAGGATCGATATTTCATTCAACAAAATTTTTTTGTATCCAGCGAGAAAAAAATCATCTGTTTCCTAGAGATCGCTCTTCATGGATTCATCCTAGAGAGAATTGTGACTCTTTTAAATGGTTTTTTATGGTTTTTAAATCTAAACCATTGTTGTGATTTAGTTTATGATCTTTTAGATATTACCTTATTTTTCTCATGTTTATGGAATTCTAGACTGGAAAAGTTTCTACTGGTCATATATGACTCACATATAAATGTTCATTGTGTTGTTTAAATCAATTAGTTAAGGGCATAATAGGTGGAGTTTATCATCATATATTAAGGAAACCATCCATGAAATTTAATTTCATATAGTAATAACCTATTATGTACAATTTAACCTCCAAATGTAAGGATATAAAATTATATGTAGTATAAATCCATGCTTCCAGGATTTGATTAATGAATATAGAAATGGGATGACTTTCCAGGGATGACCCAAAACACCATATGGAACTAATTTATATTTTGGTGCTGTAAGGGATCATGAGGGTTAGAGAACCATTATTCAAAGGAGGATATGCCTTTAGTTTCAGGGTTAGAATAGATTATGCATGATCCCATAGGTCGAAGTCGTCTTAAATGTATATCCATGTAGAGGATTCCCTATCCTTTCATCGGACCATGAAAGGATTTGGAGATGACATTGGTGGATGATAAAATATTAGGGAATCTGAGTCAATGGGGATAGTTGTAATATGGGTGGTGTAATTCATACCCCAAAATATTGAATTGATTTAAATGGAATGGGAAGACATATCAGGTATTACCCAAATAACCATAAATTGTTGATTTCAAGCATCATTTTTTGGAGTCTTGTAAGGATCAGTGTTCTTTACATTCATGGTAGATATGAGTGTATATGTTAGGTCAAAATTCGTTATGCATGATCCCATGAGTATTAAATGAATGGTCTTGTAAATAGGATCCTTATTCTTTTTCATGGGAGATAAATGATATATAGACTCAATTGTCCAGACTATGATATTTTATGTGGTGTAAAATCCATTTAAGAAGGGTTCTAAAACCGTAGGGAATTTTGGGTTTTTTGGGAGGATCTAGACCTCTACACTGTGGTTTTGAGTCATGTGGCATGATCAATATACTATTTTTGGAATGGAGTCTCACATTCATGCTTTATGAAAGGGTATAATACATTGTGGCATAACATCGATGATGCCAATTCCTCTCAAATAGTGTAGTTATGTGGTTCATAAATCATGGTCTAGTAATATCTAAGTTAACTATAGGTGGGAACTAGTGGGTGTAGATCCAACATTGGTCATGGAAGGATCCTATAATGTTTTATCCAGTTGATAAAAAAACTCCTACAATTAAGGGTGGAATTCTTGGTACTGAAGTATCTGTTTGGATGAACTAATTCCTATGACCAGTTAGCTATAGGGATGAGTAATGAGAACATAATACAATGTTTCATGGGGTTCCAAGAGAAGGGTATTAACTTGATGAGCAGGTTTTGTGGGATCATACATCAAATGTATGGATGTTTTTTAAGGAAAATTTATGATTCATGAAGGGTTCGATCAATTTAAAAGTTGTTTCACCACCTAGTTAATATGTTATCCTGGAGAGGAGATTTAAAAAATCATTAATCTAAATATTTACTTGACTAGTGGTCCATTGATCATGTATTAATTTTTATTTGGGTCATAAATAGGGATCTATGATATTTAAACCATATTCATACAAACTCTATCTTTTGACTAAAAATAAGAGAAAATGAGTTTAGTGAGTATATACTTGACTTCTATTTAGGACCCATTTGTAGGTATTAAACATGAAAAGTATTTTGTATCATTCAATAGTAGTTTTAGGTCCTTTTGAGTTTTATAATAAATGTATAAGGTCTATATGCACCCAGATTTTTCTAGTGTGCATGCAAACTTATGTTCCTGATTCATGGGGACATGGTATAAGGGGAATATTAAAAAATAACAAAATTAATACCATGGGTCAAGAGTATTCCAACATATTCATGATATGGAGGTGTAAATTTTTTAAATCATGGATGAATGTTATCAGACCATGAATAATGTTATGGGAGAAGTATTCATAAAATGACCCTAAATACCCTATGGTGCTAAGTTCTCCCATAATGATGTTAGGCTCACAAGGATCATAAATCCCTTCCTATAGGAAAATGATGTCTCTAGATGGTATCTGGAATCCTTGTAAGATCCTGAACATTTCTTTAGATGACATTATCTTGTTTACATTTAATATTTTCCCTTAGTTTGAGTAATTTTTTATTTAGTTTTTTCTTGGCTGTGTTTGGGTGAAAATTGGGAGACATTGGAAGGAAGGTAGGAAGTCCACAGTTGGCCCACAATTTGTTAAAACCATGTGCCCTGTCAAAAAAACCATTTAACCTTGGGATAGAGGGATTTCATGGTTGGTACATGATTTTTTAAATAATTTTTCATCTTAAGAGTAATCTTTCACCCTCCTAGAAGAGGTTCACTATTGACGAACATGGTTGGAAAACTGTGTGACTATTACTAAGAAACTATGCATGTGATTTTAATTTGAATGGAAATTAGATTTATAATTTTTTTAAACCCCAAAATTTTATCCAAATTGACCAAATGTCTACCCTAAGAGATTCCTATATTGTTTTTAGGCTCCCAAATAGATTTTTAGGACCTTAGCCCTCTGTTATTGGTTATTTGATTCACAAATTAGAGACTATCACCCCTCCCGAAGACCACATTTGTTTTTAACTAGATAGATTGGATTTTATATCTCATGAGAATGATAAATATATTCTTAATGGAGAGTGAGATAACAATATGGGACATAATGTTCATGTTCATCAACAACTAGTAGAGCTCACCATATAGGTATCTAGTCTCTTAATAGATTATGGAGGTGATAAGTGTGATGTCTTTCCCCAAAAGTGGATAGATTTATATTTTTATTCTTGAGTACTTCTCAATTTTTTCATGTTAGGAGTGATGAGGAATTAAATATTGAGCTCCTAGTGGAGCCAAACCCAGTATATATTCCTACATTTATAATGGCATCAGAAGACCATAAAGAGATTATGACTCAACTTTAAGAGTTAGAGGATAAGGGATTTATATGTTTGGGTAAATCACCATAGTGTTCACCTATCTTTTTTACAAGAACGCTAACAAGACATTATTCTTATGTATTGACTATCCGAAGGAAAACCAGATGATTATGAAGAACCATTTCACTTTTTTATGTATTGATTATATATTTTCCTAGTTGATGGGAGCTTGTGTTTTCTCCAAGATCGATAGGACATCAGGGTATCATCAGTTGAG
Source organism: Viscum album (assembly GCA_963277665.1). Classification (NCBI taxonomy): domain Eukaryota; kingdom Viridiplantae; phylum Streptophyta; class Magnoliopsida; order Santalales; family Viscaceae; genus Viscum; species Viscum album. Next base: position 839,301 of record CAUJRU010000328.1, on the reverse strand, counting down.
AATTTGACCTTATAATATTACTCATATGTATTTCATAAGTAGGTATGTCCTTTAGTTGTTCATTGTGATGTTGTTTGGGAAGAAGAACACACCAACAGTGTTTATTTCCTTGAGGAACTGAATCATTCCTTCGTACCTGGATCAGTTTGTGGTTGTATTTGTGGATTGAATATTGGTGTGTGCCCAGATTCATGATGATCATTCCCAACATCATTACACAGTCCATTGTAATCTTATAGAGCATCGAATATATTCCATTCTATTTATGTGTGAATTTAAGATGGATCATATAGACTTACAAGGTCACAACATATTATAGGAAGATGTGTCATTGGACATAGAAAAGGTTCAAAAAGTTAAAAATTGGGATAATCCCAAGAAAATATTTGATATCCATTATTTTTTGGGTCTTGAAGGATATTATTGTAGGATAATTCAGGACTTTTTGCATTGGGATGTACAAATTTCAAGCATAAAGAAGAATGAAATAATGTTTCAATGGACTTCATCATGTGAAAATTCAATCATAGATTTGATGAAGTGATTAACGTCGGCACTGATCATGATTCTTACCAAGATAGTTGATGAGTATATGGTGTTTTTTGACGATTCTAGAATCATACATGGATAAGTGTTGATTGAATGAGATCGATTTTCTATGAATGGGGTCATTAGTTGAGGCCACATGAACATAACTACCATATTCATGACCTTAATTTGGTGGTATTTTTTTAACTCATGATCTATCGGAGGCATTATCAGTTTGTAGAAAAGTACTCTATGTATATTGACCATAATATGTTAAAGTTATATTTTTATAGTGATATATGAATCTTTGATAGTGTAGGTGGATTGTGTATGTATAATCATCTGATTCTAAGCTAGAAATAATTCTCGATAAAGGAAAAAATGTTATTGATGCTCTAACCAAGAAAAAATAGACATAGGTTTTTCAGGAGTATAATGTTGAGTGGAAGATGATTAATTTACACAAAGAGAAATATGTTGTGCTTTAAGAGGGTCAAGGTAATATGAATCTCACATTAGTTTCAATGGAGTATACACTTTTGAGATAGATCAAGGTTAATCAGTATAAGGATCTAGAATGTTCGGATTAGATGGAATGACTTTAAGTGGGGTGTTACCTTCTGATTGGACTATAGATAAAGATGTGATCATCTTTGTATACAGACGTGTTGTCGTTCCTACATGAATACACGAGGATTTGATGCATGAATTTCATTCCTCAAAGTGGGTGGCACGAAAAATTGGTGACAAAAATCCACCATAAACTATGATTATAGTTTTATTCATGAAGAAATTAGACTAGAGTGTTCGTGATGACATTCTACCCATGTCAATAGGTGAATTCTAAGCATCAATGACCTGGTGATTTAATGAATCCATTTCCCATTTGGGAATAGAAGTAGAATGATGTTACCATGGATTTTGGGGTTGGTCTCTAGAGGACTCCTTATAAGAATGAATCTATTTGGGTGACTCTAGACAATTCAACAAAAGTAACACATTTCTTATGGGTATAGTAGTTATTCTCAATTGATCAGTTAAGAGATATGTATGTTTCGGGGATACTCTTTCTACACAGAGTTTTATGAAGTATTATTTTATACTATGACTCAAACATTACATCAAAGTTATAGAAGGTTTTATAGAAGGTTCTTTATGCATATGTTTTACTAATTATGACATTACACCCAAAGAAAGCTGGGTAGTATGGGGTTATTATTCACGTGCGCGAGGATATACTTTGGGCATGTGTACCAAACATTGTTAGGTCTAAGAAAAAAACATATCCATGGTGGATGTTTCCTATAAAAATAATAATTAGGAAACTATATAGATGGAACCATACAAGGATATATATGGAAGGCCATGCAGATTACCTATATACTAGATGGAGATAGGTGAGTTATAATTTTTGGGATTTTGACTCATACATGAGACACTAGAGAAGGTGTAGATAATTCCAAAATGTATGGATATGGATTCGAGACATCATAAGTTGTATTAAGATAGACGGTGATTCCTCATAGACTTTACATAGGGTGATCTTGTGTTCTTTTGGGTGTCACAGAGATTGGGTCACCATTAGATTCGGGGGTAGGGAAAGTCGGTGCCCATGCACTTTGGATCATTTGAGGTTGTGGAGGGAGTCAGGCTAGTGAAATACCAATTTCCTCCTCCATAGAGGTACATTGATATGAATGATTTTATTCATGTTTCATAACATCAACGGTATCACCCGGACCATTATCTTCTGATTGATTTGGGTGATGTTGATCTTGTGACCGGTGCATACTTTAAGAAGAATCTACTACATGTGTTGGATCACCGTGAGAATGTGTTTTGGGAAAATACCATGAAGATACTTATTATATTATGGTAACATGTTTGTGTTTAGGAAGACCCATGGGATAGATAAGTTAATAAGTGGAATCAATGGACCTGCCATTTTGAATGAAAACCATAGAGATGCTTTGGAGTACACGTCCTAGACATGCTGTTTTACGGTGGGGAGATTATAAGATCCAAAAAATTTATACAGATTCCATGATATTGTTTTAATTTAAAAATTTTCCTTGTTTTGAGCACATTTAGTTTTGTTTTTTATCATTAGGTGTTTTGGGTTAAAATTGGGAGATTTTGGAATGAATTTGGGTAGTTCATGGTTGGCACAAGGTTTGCCAAAATCAGGCACTTTTTCCCAGAAAACTATGAAATCCATTAAAGTGAGGGGTTTGTTGATTGTAACAAGTCTTCTCAAATATATTTCCTCATTAGGATTAAGCATGGACACCCCTATAAGATACAAATGGATAATTCACATGATTTGGGAAACTCTGCGCCCCTACCCATGAAATCGTGGACATGATTTTTATTAGCCAAAAAATAGAATTAAAATTTCCTGAACCCCCATCATAACCTGACCACAAACCAAACTCACCCTAAGATGCTCAGGTTATTTCTTTTGTCCCTTAGATAGATCCCAAGTCCTTCCATCTTATTATCAAATTTATTTGAAGCACATATTAATGATATACATCCCTCCCAGTAGTAGATTCTCATGTCGATGGGATTCCTCCTAATCTCTCATCACTCTATCATTATTTGATGGGATGTTTTCCTAAATTTTTTATGGATCTATATATAGTTTTTTATCTTTATTAACATTATCTTTGATCTAGGTTTCAGATCTAGATCGCATTCTTCATCATTATCTCAGTTATTCCATGTCAAATTGGGAATATTTGTTGGAGAGCGTTCATTGCCATTTTTATTTAGTGGCCTAAATCCAATTCTAATAGCCTTCAATCCCAATTTTGTTTATGTGTTTTTAAATTTTTATAAATTTTTTTACATTTGATTCATTAATTGAAAAAATTAATTTAACTATTAATTTATTGAATTTTAGAATTGATGGAATATTATAATGGTATCATTGGTTAATTAATTGGTGAATTAATTATTGAGATATTGGGATCCTGAAATTGGATTAATGAATTATTTAAATAATTAATGGAATATTTTGAATGTGGAATTTTTGGGGGTAATGAGGTTTGGAAATTAGATTAATTAATTTTTGATTTAATTAATGGAATATTGTGAATGTGAAATTGGATAAATTGAATAGTGGATTGATTAAGGAAGTGTTGGATTGTGTGTGTGTTCAATTAATATGGTTATGGATTTATCGAAAATGGAAATTATGGAATGTTTGACATGATCAGTATTGGGTTAATGGGGTATATGATTAATTGAAACTAAATACAATAATGGTGTTTTTTCATATTATTTCCATGTGATTGATGTATTGATCTTGATTTGTTTTGATACATGAAATGGAATATCATGATGTTAAATGTGATCATAGGATTAATGTTGATTAACCATGAGTAATATGATATATTTTATATTATGATATGTGTGTTAAACATGTTTGGGAGATAGTATGCTACATAAAAATCCCATGGAGATAAACTTATATTCATGTGTGGGACATGGCCTACTACATCAAGAGAACATAATGATAAATGAGGGTGGGAAATGGAAGTCTTATTCAATACCCAATTGTGTTATTATTTGATAAATGATATTTGGGTGACGAAGTACATCTTCAAATACCCACATAGTCCTAGGAAAGGATATCTATGACCAAAATGATGGCATTGGACTATGGTTCCAATTGGCTGTAACATAAGTTGGATTCGAATGATAAATCTTAATCATTGTTTTATGATATGGTTCAGACTTCAGTATGGGCCGAAGAAGGTATTGAGGTCTGGGTGTCCTTAGAAACCCATGTATTTTTTTGGTTACATTAAAGAATAAAATATGTGATAACAATTTACTTATGAATTATTATTTATTCATTATATAACTACATACATGGTTATTGATATGATGTTGTTCTAAATTTTTTTTGTGGTGTACAATGTTGTACTCAGACCCTATTCGAGATTCCAAGATTTCACCCGCATAGACATCATATTTGTAGAACAGGACAAGGGAAAAGGCCCTATGTTATATGGATAAGTTGAAATGGATCATGGATGAGGTAACCAAACATGGTATCGAGACCCATTTGGGAGTTTCCATTGTATTTATATATATTTTTATTTCTTAATGGAACATGACACATAATGTTATTAACATATCTATAGTTGGGATTTGGATATTTTATTCCATGTTTTGGTAATAATGTTTTATTATTTTGATTGGTTATTTTTTATATCATTTTGTTTGTTATTTATTGTTCTATTTTCACTGATGTATTACTAAGATAAAAATGATATGGTGAATCCATGATCAATATTATACCCTCACTACTAGTCAGCAGCATCTGGAATCTGAGGTGGTAGGTATAAGGTCAAGTGACAAACTTGCTTGGGGAATCAATGAATAGAACCAAGGTTGAGATGTTACAATTATGTTATTCTAGAATGTCAAAACAAAGTGATCACTTTTACATTCCAGGTGTCCTCAATGATAGATGGAAACACTAGGTTCTAAGGAAAAGATGTTTGATTTATGGGTTTATGGGTTTAAAATGTTAAAGAATCACCTTTCACTCTCTTTAATTAGTGTTAGGTTCTTTTGGTACACTGATTAGGAATGATTATGGGTGATTTCCTATCAATTTAAACATTATTTTGTGTGGGTGCATATTTTATATAGTTTAATGTACTACGAAAATTAAATTTTCCATATAGTTTAATGTCATTCAGTAAGGGCGTCTTCCAAGAATTTTTACATCATCCAATAATTTTGTTTTCATTTAAGTTTAACATCATGTAGTTTAGAAGTATAGATCGACATGAAGTTATGCATGATTTCCTTGGGAACATTTTTTGATGGTATGATGAATTTATATATGTGATGCATATTTTACCCATTCACATTCATATTGATGGGTATCCATATTAAAAGTCCCCTCCTTCACACATAGATCTCATGCGCAAGAATTTCGTACGTAGATATGACTTATGCATAGGAAGAATGAGTCTTTATAATGCATATTTTTTAAAAAGGGATAAACTATGCTTTTATGGATGGGAATCCTCAGGTTTCACTATGAATATTTATAGGGAATGACATATTCAATAATCATATCATTTAAGGAGATCCCTATGTGTGAATCTGACTAATAAATAGGGGATGGGGGAGACTCACTTTTATTGCTGGGTTATAGAATAAGTAAATAAAAACATAGGAATATATGAACTAATTAGAGTTGGGAATATTTTGGTACATGTCAAACATTGGAAATCGAAGAGGCCAATAATATTCCATGTGGTCTAGAGAATAACTCTTACATTTATGGGGGGGTCATCCTAAGAACCAATGGACCATTATGATGAACAATTACACATTACTAGTTTCTTATAGGGAAAGATCCAAGATAATGGATTCCCAAAAATCCATGGGGTTCCAAGAAAAGGTTATCAACATGAAGATTTTGTCCATTCAGCTCAGACATCGATGATATGAATCTAGTTACTAGAGAACATAGGATTAAAGAAGGGTGTAGGTGAACTCAAATCTACACCATTATGTATTTAACACAAATCATGGTGAAGGAATATAACATCTGATTTTAGGATTCATACCCATCGAAGGGTATTATCAATTTTGTTTGAAGTAAATTAGTCGTCCAGTTTAATTTCAGGCAACTAGGACCTGCTCCCCGACCTGAGATACACCCCAACTATATCATAGAGAGTGGATTACAAGGTTCCCTAACCTCAAATGATCCATGTTCAGTGTGATAAACAAGATATAGTTTGGTAGTCAATAGGGTTGTATGAGGGTGGGTCTCATATGGATTACTACATAGTTCCATCCTTTATGTAGTTTGGGATTCATTTTTATCATTTTAAATGTGGAATATGAAACCATAATTAACTATTGGGGCATCACTACATATCACGTCATGGTAGGAATCAAGCCACAAGTAGTACTTGAACTAGAATATCTCCATGAAGGTCTAACCCATACATATACTGGGGAATTTATCCTACTCATTATTGTGGGTAGTCCTAGGTTTGGAAATTTGGGCATCAATATGTATTCTCTAGGGGAAGGAATCGCGCCACACTTAGATCTCGTAGGAGATATCCCTCTAATGGTATGACCTCTACACAGGAAGGTGTGACATTTTATATTGTGGTTGGACCCCGAATAGGAGATTCTAATATCACTGTATATCCTATAGTTATATGAGTCATTCCACACATAGTTTGTGATTGGGCATATCCCTATATATGACTTAACTATACATAGATGGGGGAATTGTTTCCATTTATTGTTGTAGAAAGACCGATGATTGGATATCCGAACATCACTATAGATCATTAAGTGATATGAATAAATGCACATGTAGTTTAGGTAAGACTGTTACATAGGGAATTGTGGTATCTACACAGGGAATGGGGACTTTTAATGTTTTTATTTTTCAGAGAATAAGAAATTCAAGAGACATGATGTAATTTATTATAATTGAAATCAACACACATGTAGTTTGTAAATTGGATTCTCTGTATGAATGTCTACCCCATATCATTGAGGGGGAATTTTCCCCATCGATTATTACAATTGTACCCAATATTGGTGAAATAGGTGTCACAACATATCCTTTGATGGATGGAATCAATCCATTCACAGTTATCATATGAAATGTACCAATGTAGGTTTGACCCATACAAAGGAAGGGAAGATATTTGTTTGTTGCAATTGGAACCAGAGTCAGCGATTTGGGTGTCACTACATATCATATGGTAAAATTAATTATGAAATATGTAATTCTTGAATAAGAAACTCTCCATATAGGGCGGACCTATATGAATAGGTAAATTTTCTTGTTGATTGGTGTGTTTGGAACCATGACTGAATATCCTAGCATCACTATAGATCCTATGATTACATGAATGAAGACACATGATTCTTAGGAATGGGAAACTATCTATACAAGTCATCCCCATAAAAAGATGGGGGTATTATCTCCATTGATTGAGGTCTCTATACCTAGGATAAGAGCTCTGGTATTCACTAGGTATCTTGTGATGATAGGAATCAATCCACATGTTGTTCTTCAATGGGATTCTCACCACACATTTCTGACCCATATATAGAGAGATTATTTTTATATTTGATGTTTTTTTGGAACAAATATTAGAGACCCGGGCATTATTATATAAAATTTGATGGTAGGAATCAAGCAACACATTGTTCTTGAATTGAGGTGTAGTGGTCGACCAATATTGTGGATTCTGGTCCTCTCGAATGAGGTCCATAGCACTGCACAATTTTATATCATAGTGGGGAAATATTCCATGAATTTTAACATCATGTGGAAAGGAAATGTTGTTTTACTTTTATGGTATATCATCCAGGATCATGCTAATCCTAACATGAACTAATATCATTGGATCATGTGTGTAAGCTATCACCAAAATTATTAAGATCGTGTGAGCTATGTACTATATTATAGATATGAAATGGGAATGGTTTATTTAACCACAAAAAAGTGATGAAAATAAATGGAATGGGTATTTCATCTTATGTGGTAGATGGGCCTAAATAATGTATATTGGAATCTCAACATATCTCACTGGAATAAGAATCATGAAGTACATAGTTATGGGAGTATTATAATAATCAAATGTGATGTACATCAACCAAGTTGTTTAATGTATTGATGTAAGGATAAAGGTTAACTAGTATGAAAAAGAATGTTTCCCCATAAACAATGTCCAGTAATTAGAGAAATTATATCATGAGATGTATCCCATGTTTCTAATATAATAATTCTTGAAATAGTTTTGCAGGGCATCCCCAAGTTTTGACATAGTATAAGACAACATTTTAACATAATGTAATAAAGGAAATGTTTCATAGTTTAATATCTCCTATCTAGGAAAAATATATTTTTGACGGACCTAGTATTTAGGATATATGTGTCACTTTTTTCATGCAATGGAAGGAATCAAGCCACCCATAGCTATTGAATGTGGTGATTCCTTATGTGGATCTAACTCACAAACACAGATGGGGGTACATAAGTTTTCTATTATATAGATCTAACTCATCTATAATGAATCTTCTAGGATTTTACATTATCTATGTAGTTTAACATCATGTACTAAGGACAAAATATGTTATTCTAGTTATTGTCTTCAGGACATGAATTCTTCCATGAAATTTTTACGTCATATTGTAATAGAATATCATCCAGTTTATTGTCATGATTCTTGGATGTATTGTTTAGTTTAATGGCTATCAGCTTGGAAAAATCATGAAGCTTAATATCTTTAGACTATAATGGGTTGCATAATTTTAGGTTATGTGACTAGAAAATATAAGGATAAAAAATAGTTAAGCGAAGTATGTCCTTAGAAGCCTCATATTGGTTGGGGGAATTCCTCTTTTCCCATCCTTTGTGTCTAATGAGTATTCTCCGTTGAAATATTACTTTTTGGTTATGTATGTTCCTTCCCATTTGGCATCAGTCAATATATGTTCCTTTCCCGGTATCATGGGTGTTCTAGGAACCAATACTAGTTATCTAGGAATGATGCAATAGAAGAAAACCATTTTATTGAAGGATCGTTTAATACAAATATAATAAAGAAAGATTGTGTGGTGTTTTCAACCATTTATCATTGATCCATTCTAACTCATCTATAAACTTGTGTGATTGGTCCCCATCTGTGGTTTTTCTGAAGATTTCTATTCAATGTGAATGAAACTGGACATCTATGGTATATACTTTATTTGTTTTTTACACCAATTTACACATTTTTTTATTTGTAGTAGTGTATGTGATATTATGGTAGGGCCATAAATCATGGTGGATATTGTTTTTCCAAGACTTCATTTTTTTCTACCACTTTTTGAGTATATTTGAAAGAGTCTTATTGACTTCCTCTATCTTTCTATTTGACATTGTATGATTGTAGGATGAATGGTTGGAAATGATGATGTACAACAGAAACTATTTATTCAACTTGGTAGAACACAAGTTGGTGAAATTTTCCATCAATATGGGATGATAGACTCTAAATTTGGTGATGATGTTGGATTTTATGAAATTAATGATAGTATTCACCCCAACTTCCATAAGGAGTATTTCCTATGGCCATTTAGAAATAAGATTGTAACAGTAATAATATAAATAAGCTTCTCATATATATCTCATGGATATGACCCCACAACATCCATTTACTGTAAGGGAAATGGCTAGGAATATTTAGATGTATGTGGAAATTTTGGGGGTTGATGGATGACATTTTTACCAATCTAGAATTCATAAAATTCATGGGGAATTTGACATTGTCCTACAATAGTTTTTCCACTCGTAACCAAGTCTCATAATTTTATGGGATACTCTTGTTCTAGATTGATCATTATTGAATGATCATGCCTGGAATTCTTCAATGATGGCGGGAATTTACCATTCTATTGGGAATCTGAGGAGGATTCCATGAAAGGCTCATATATTGATGGGTTTTTTTCTGAGTAGACCCATCCCAAATGATATATTTCTCTACTTGGTGGATTGTATCATCCCTTTCTACCCGACCTAATGGGAGAGTCCCATTTTTGAGTAAATATTCTATGGTATCCATGTATCCATGGGTGGATACTAAATTATCATTCTTAGGGATGTGTTGATCTAATTGATTTCATCCAATTTATAGACAATGAACAATTTTCCCACCCATTTATGTGTGATGTATAAAATCACTGCATCATAATCAAGGTCGGCTAGAATTTTGGTAGAATTAACTAGTGAATCAGCATGATCATTTTTTCATAAAGGAACATGATGCATTTTCAATTCAAAATGGAACTATTCAATCAGTCTTGTGACATAATCAGTGATAAGAAACGTTTAGTCCTTCATGATGGAATACATTTCAAAAAAAAATTTATTACAAGCTCGAAGACCACATTGATGTTATGTTTGGTTATATATATATATATTTTTGGGAACATTCCATGCTAATAATGAGGGAATTATATCCTAACTCATTATTAGTGCAACCTTCATATAGTGATAATGTGTATGGAAAAGATTCTTTTTCTGAGTAAAAAATACAATCCCTATAGAATCCCAGTTTAACCTCAGGTTTTCTAGCCTCTTAGTAATATGAATTTGGGAGCAACCATAAAAATTCATCTCCCATGTATAGGGACTATCATGGGAATTCATAACTTCTTCATCTAGGAGTTTTATGTCTACTGATATATTTTATTGGGGTCAGATTTTCTGAAAGGAAATCAATAAGTGTTTTCTCACTAAGTTATTTATGTGACAAAAATATATGCCATAAAACTATATAATAACTATCCATAGGGCCAAATTCCTATTTCTTATAGGATGACCAAGTATATACCTTAGTGGGTAAATATGGTAGACAAATCATACTATACAGAACTGCATGTAATTTCTCCACTTCTACAAAGTAAAGCTGAGCATAATGAATTTATTATCTACATCTAAATACCACATATCGATGCCAAGAATTATTTCATATAGGTAGTATAGACTGTTCTCATTTCTTTCATCTTTTTTCCTTAGGATATATACATGTGATAATTTCATGGTGTCCATAAATATGATGAACATCATTCCTTTTACCAAAGGCCTCATGACCATCTGGTGCAACATGTATTTCTTAATAAACATAAAGTCTTACTGGAATTACTCATCCCATGGGAAGAGAACTCACTTTTTCATTAATAGGTGAAGTAGAGGTATTTTTCATGCGTGTTACCTATGATATAATAAATTTAATTGAGGGGTCCTTGGATTCCACTCATTTCATTGAGATTTTGATGGGATGAAATTTCTAGGATTATGATACACTTTTTTTAGTCAATATTGATGTCATATTGGAATACTAAAATGCTATGGAATTCCCCTAATGTCACACCCAAAGAGAACATCTATGGATTTATCTTCATGTTGTTTTATAGTAACATGATGAAGATTTTTTGATGTTTTTTGAAAAGATCACATCACTACTAAAATTTGAAAACCAACCCATCACAATAATATTATGTTGTTCATCCCAAGAAGTGATTTAAAACATGATGCATGGAGTTATAGTAGGCAGTTCCATTATTTTTTATTCTAAATGGTTTAACCTGGTTTCAATTATCATTTGATGTTCTCTAATGGTGGTGGCTTCTTCAACTTCTTGTGAAATATTTATTTTATTGTACCTTGAATACTCATCAATAAATGAAAGATATTTTATTCTTGCAGTTTCATCGATCAAGAGTTATGTGTATGAAAATTTAATATTTTCCTTAAAAAGTGTTAATTATGGTTTTTAAAATTGATCTAGACCATCATCTACTTCTTCTATTTCATTACATTGATGATATTGTTGATCCTTATTGTGAATTTCACTTACTATAAAATGTTTTATAGGATATTTTATTCAACCACTAATTATAAATTCATAGAATAAAATTGGTTTATACTCTTGTATGCCTACTTGAAACCTCAATGGCCGTTATATAATCATTAGTGGTGCATTGTTACATCGTGGTTCATCTCTAGAATTTTCATATAATTCCATGTGAACACATATTGATGTTACATTAAAAATGAAAAATTTATTTTCTTCTCCATGAAAGGCATGGTGTAACTAAACAATTTAGGGAATGGGTGTTATTCAGTTCAAAGATTTACCTATATAAGATTGATAATGTAGGTGGAGACACTTTACTCAAATGTGCATAGTGATTTCCTAATGTCTCCCTCTTCTTCTTCCACCTATAATTCTATGAATTCATTTATTTTAAATGGTGAGTAATCTAGGGGTATCACTGTCACCATTAGTGTGAGAGAGTCCCTAAGAAGTTATATTTTCAACCAGAACAACTAGAGTTATCATAAAGAAATTCTAGATCAGATCATTTTCATTAATTATATCATAGGGGATAGGAGGATCCTAGTAATATCGGATTAATTATAATTTATCAAAATGGTTCATGGGTGGTGTAAGAACCTGGATCTTCTTTTCAGGTATGTTTTCCATTTTTGGTCGTTTTGGAGAAAAATAGGAATTTCTGGAAATTTCAGAAGTACATGTCGTGTACTTTATGAGTACACGCAGTGTACTCGATTATCATGGGTAGCCGTGTGCTTATTGTGTAGTGGAAATCACACAACCATGTGGGGGTGACTTGGAGGCCACTTAAAGTGGTGTATGGAAATAGAAAGTACATGTCGTGTAATTTAAAATTACACACCATGTATTTTCGTTTTTTTTCACTAAACGTACCAGGGTTGTGTCAAATCACCAGAAACACCTTCTTCTAGGTTTCGTTCGGCCGAGAGCTCTTATACGTCCATGATCTTTTTCTGAGACACTGACCGAGCATCTGAACTCCGATTTGACCGCCTTCGATTGCATTGGGATCGACTCAGTAAGATCTCTCTTATGCTTGAGCTTCATTTCGTGATTCATTCTCTTTATCAAGTTATCCTATATTGGACGTTTTAGACATTTTTGTAGATCTTTGGCGTTATAAGTCGATTCATGCCCCGAGACTCAAGTATATTGATCTCCCAATGCCGAGGTAGGTGTTTTGTGCCTTTCCGTATAATGACTTTGAGTTATATGTGAAATTGTTTCCAATACCCTAAATTAGGGTATTGCGTGTCTACTGTTTTACCATTTTCGATTTCCTGCTATGCTTGTAGGCTTGAATAGAGGTTAATTGGTTGTGAATAGGGTGATTTTATTTGATTTGGAGGTGTTTCCCATACTAGTTCTTCTATGACCCTTGTGTTCTATTTATTCTATTAGGCTTCCTTGATGTTTTTACCATGCCTATTACTGTAATCCGGAGTGATTATTGTTATCTGACATGCTTGATATACTGTAGAGTAATTAGCCAAGTAGTTATTAAAGTTTACTTTCGCCATGTTGCATTGCTAGGCTTTTTTGACATACACAGGGCCGTGAGAACCTGGTGTAGTAGACTATAAGGGGGAATTGACTGTGTGAGCTTCCATAGAGAGTCTTTGAATTCCATTAGACTATAAAGGTAATTGACCGTGTGTGCTTCCTTAGAGAGTCTTGAATTAATTTTGACTATAAGTGGAATTGACTATTAGTGCTTCCTTAGAGAGTCATTGTATATTCTTATAATTGAACGGGAGGGGACATGCTGTGTGTACTTCCTAGAGGGTCACCTTCTTGATTAACTGCTTACTTGATATGTGGAATTGAATTATTTGAACTATGGATTTGTATACTGCTTAGTACTTCCTTGTTTACTACATATTTCCTTATTAACTTCCATATATATTCACTTACTATTAGGCACAGATCTTCAGGTGGTTTCTTATAAGAATTTAGACTAACACACTATTTGGGTCATTCCTTTGGGCCCAAACATATTATATTTGTACGGGTATAGATAAGGGCAAGCGCCCTTCTACTTCAGGTACATGATTTGATGTGGAGCTAGAGAGCATGGGACCAAGCCGAGGCATGTGATGCTGAGGAGCTGTTTATCTATTTTCTTTCATACTTGGTTTAGTACTATTTTTATTCCAAAATTGTGATATGTTGGCTGCTTTCCAAGACATATATATCATTCATCATTATATATATGTTCTAGCAGTTTATTGCTTTTCGCCTTTTGATGTTTACCTTCGCAGGATTATTACAGCTTCCGCTATTGCTTTGTGTTTTACTTCTGCTGTGTTACTCTGCCAAAGAGGGAATAATTTCCCCACTATCACACCCAAGGCTCTCACTGCTAGTCGGCATCCTTTGGTGTTTGGGAAAATGCGCTTGAGGCCATGTGACCAACCTGGTATGGGGCGCCTTTGGGTGGCTTCTGGAACTAGGACGTTACAAAGTGGGATCATAGAAATTATTTTCTCTTGATTTACTGTTTGGAGCCTATAGCCATGGATAGGAAGGAATAGGTACATGGTAATAAGTTGTGCCCATGAGTATCTATCCCATGTATAGGGAAAATCCTATCTACCTTGTTATTGCACTTTTTCTAGTTTTGCAATGTTACAGTTGATTTGATTTCACCATTGGGTGATTCACATGTTTTGTGTTGTTACCGTTGATGTTATTGAGGTTCTATTTCTTTCGCAACCTAATGAGATAAGGGTATTCCATCTCACGCATCATATAGGCACTTTTCTAGAAATCACATTTCATTCCCTCTTGCCATGCCATTTAGGGTGCATTAGGGATTGCATGTAGTTGTGATAGATGTTCTGCTAGATATGCATGTTGTTTTGATTGATGACTTGATAAAATATCTTTTCATTGATAAGGTATTTTTTGTGTAACGTTTTGTTTGGATGAATTCCAAACATTGGTACTTGAGGTGTTATGGGCCCTCATGAACCAGAATTTAGTGGATCATTGTATTGTTACCCTTGTTTATAACTTTCATAATATTCCCAACATTGATTTTCGGGGATTATGGGACCCCACTGATCAGAATTTGACACTTACATGTTCGTTTCAATGTTTTTCTGGGTTACGGAGTAGTTTATGAGGCTCACTATCCAGAATATCCCAGAATACACACCATGTAATGTTAAATACATGTCATGTGTTCTTCTGTTTGGGATGAAACTATTTTTATTAAGTACATGCCGTGAACCATATGTACATGTCATGTAGTCTCTAACAATGTCATAGGCCATGGGAGAAGAGACACGGGATAAGGAAATTCTTGTGGGAACACGTCGTGTACTAGTTGTACACACTGTGTGGTGTTGACCCTATGTCCTCCCGTGTGACTAACAACACGGGCGGATAGATCTTATGTTATACGCACCGTGTATATTTTGAACATTCCATGTAGAGTAACCTTGGAATCCGTCCATGTAATGAACAACATGGGTCATAAAAATATTCCTATTACATGTCGTGTCCATCTGGAACACGCCGTGTAGTGTGAGCTGTGTATCTATCCATGTCATTAACAACACGGGTTGGTGAAGATCATCAAGTACATGCCATGTATGGAACAAACATGTTGTGTAGTCTTGTCTTAGGATAGCAGTGTGGCTTAACCGTGAGGAAGGACTCATGTAGAGGAATAGAAGTCGAGTACATGCCATGTGTTAGGAGAACATGATGTGTGTGTGGGGTGTTACATGACTAGTTGTGGTAGGAGTACATGTCCGTGTAAAAGGCTTAAGGGAACACGCTGTGTAGGATTTATACACGTCGTGTAGCCATGTTTTAGCAAACATGAATGCTTTATTTCTCATGTACCCTTCTTCGTTTTCATGTTAATCTTGATCTAAGTTGTGCACTAGACCTTGCAGAGTCATGCCCCAGATAAATCCTCTGGTTGTACGCCAGTTACATGGTAGTGATCAGAAACTGGACATGGCAGATCAAGGACTTCTAGCAGATCCTCCAGTTGTTCTAGTCTTGGCACCATCAGTTATACCTGACATAGGTGCTGATCCACAGTTCATAGAGGTATTTACAGGGATGATGTAGACCTTTCAGGGAGCACCGTCTCCTGCCCCGTCAATGGAAGAATTGATGCGGGTCTTTCAGCAGAAACAACATCCCACATTCTCAGGGCTGGAGGACCACAGGCTGCAGAGTCAGGGCTAGAAGCCACGTTTATTATTTTTTAGCATCTAGAGATACCTCTAGAGAACAACGTGAATATCTCTAAGTAAATGCTTCTAGACACCTCCAAGAGGTGGTGGGATGTGATCTCATATGCGAGACACTTGAAAAATAGGTCTTGGGATGATTTTCGGTGCATCTTCTATGATTAATTCTATCCAGAGACTGTGAGGGATGATTGATCTTAAGAGTTCATGAGTCTGGAGCAGGGAACTCTTTCTGTTATGGAGTATTCTTCTCGTTTCTCCAAGATGAATCACTTTACACCCTTTCTAATGGGAGATGAGTTGTTCCTTGCATAGAAGTCTGAGGACAGTCTCAGGCAGGATGTCTGATCCTAGGTGAACATCATCAGGTTGTCTTCAATATACACTAATGTCAACTAGGCGCTGATAATGAAAATTAATCTGAGGGATTTTAGAGAATGAGCCAGGGTGTTTCGGCATCCAGGGTTTGTGCTTCTCCAGCCGATTATAGGAAGCACCATAGGAATATTTCATGAGGAGATCAGAGTAGGTGGGATGCATCTTCTGGTAGCCCGATGGTGTGATACTAGTGCGAGAAGAGTGGGAATACAAGGCCACATTGCCTGAGAGACCCTATGGAGTGCCGATATTGTGGCAAGATGGGTCACCTTTAATGCTTATGTCAGATCTTCTCACCAGAAGCTGGCGATAGGGGCTCTTTTATGACTCTGTATTCTGGAGTATCACCACTAGTTTCTCATCAGTATGAGAACTGGAGTTCTTTTGGTCATCCAGGTAGAGGTTGATTTCGTGACCGTGGTAGTCAGTCGCTAGTCTTTCAGTGACAACAAGGTGGATCATCTCAAAGTGATCTGGCTGGTTCACAGGGATGTGGTGTAGGCCAGATTTTTGCAGTGGAGCAGTCCTAGTAAGAGCAGCATCCCATACCCTCTACAGTTCGAGGTGCGATTCTAGTTGCATCCATTTTAGCTTATTCTGTTTTTGATTCAAAGGCTCCCCGTAGCTTTATATCTATTGTTGTTGTAGAGAGCCTTGGGCTCTATATCTTCTCTTCTATTGATATCTTGACACTAGAAAATATGTTGAGGAATAGAATAGCTTGTGTATATTAGTGCAAGGAGTTCTCTCTAGAGGTTGGTGGGTGTCACTTCTTATGGGACCTCTATGTCCTAGAGATGACAGGCTATGATGTCATTCTCAGAATGGAATGGTTAGTTCCCTTTCAGGATTTTGTCTATTTCTATCGCTCTAGGGTGAGTTTCATATCACTAGAGGGGGGATCGATTCTTCATAAGGGATATTGGGATGTCCAGGTGAGAAGAGGGGTTCCAGAGCATCATGGGCTAGGAGGAGTTAAATCCCGGATTTCTAGTATGTATCTGGATGATCAGGGGACTTCCCAGGGGGAATCTCTTCTAGTGGTGGATGGTTTCATGGATGTATTTCTAGAGGAATTTTCAGGTTTCCCTCCGAAGCGTGAGGTGGACTTTTCTATTGAGTTTGTTCCAGGAGTGGCATCGGTGTCCATCCCTCCTTATAGGATGGCTACACCCGAGTTGTAGGAGCTCAAGAAGTAGTTGGTGGAGTTGAAGGAAAAGGGTTTCATCTGACCCAGTACTTCTCCTTGGGGTTTGCTTGTCCTTTTTAAAAAGAAGGTAGAGGGTGCCCTCATAATTTATGTGGACTATCAGAATTTGAACCAGTTAGAGATCAAGAACTGATATCCCATGATGAGGATTTATGAACACTCTGATCAGCTTCGAGGAGCTCAGGTGTTCTCGAAGATTGACATGAGATCTAGTTACAATATTTTGTGCATTACAACATATGATATACCTCTTATAGCCTTCTGGAGCATGTATGTTCTATACGAGTATATGTTTATGTCGTTCAGTCTCACGAACGCGCCTGCAGTTTTAATGGCACTGATGAACCGAGTGTTCCATCCATACTTGGATTCTTTCATGGTTGTCTTCGTGGGTGATATATTCATGAACTCTCACACACGACATGACCATGATACATATCTTGAGATCATTTTGAGAACACTAAGTGAGCATCAGTTATTTGTTAAGCTCTCAAAATGACACTTTTGGATGGATCAGACACACTTCTTGGGTCATGTTATCTCAAAGACAGGATTATCAGGAGACCTTGAGAAAGTGAGAGAAGTAGTTTCCGGAGATCATCCAAATAACACCTTTGAGGTGTAGAGTTTTCTAGGGATGGCTGGATACTAAAAATGTTTCATATAAGACTTTTTGCGCATTGCAACACCACTGATGAGTCTGACTATGAACGGTGAAAAGTTCTTGTGGTCAGAATCATGTGAGTCATCCTTTCAAAAGATAAAAGTAAGGTTGATGTCAGCATTGATGCTAGTATTTTCAGATATTAGCAAGATCAATACTTTGTGCTACGATGCTTCAGGTATCGGGCTGGGAGCTGTGGTTATGTAGGGAGACCGAGTCATTGCGTACGGGTCTTGTTAGTTGAGGCCACATGAGATGAATTACCCGACGCATGATCTCGAGTTTTCTATTGTTGTTCATGCCTTACGATGTTGAATGAATTATCTTTTGGGAGATCATTTTATGGTCTTCACCGACTACAGGAGTCTCAAGTACATCTTCACTCAGTGTGATCATAATTTGAGACAGCGTAGTTGGGAAGAGTACCTTCAGTCCATTGATTTTGAGCATGCCTACACACTGGGGAAAGGCAACGCAGTGGCTGATGCGTTGAGTAGGAGGACTCAGATACAGGTAGTTTATGAGGATAGAAGTGAGTGGCAGCTTATGGATCTATTCTCTGAGATGCATTTGTAGGTGCACGATAGACAGGGCCAGACATTTCTATCTTCTATAGATGTTACCTCTACCCTTCTTGATTGAGTACGAATGAGGTAGCTATCATATTCTGAAGGCCTAGTCCTATAGGAATGAATGTATGGAGAGGACCTTAGTCCTTGATGGACCATAGGTGAGGATGAGATATTTCACTTTTAGGGAAGTGTTTGGGTGCCAGTAGCCATACACGAGGAGCTGATGCGGGACTTCCATTATTCTGTTTGGGCATTTCATCCTAGTGTCACCATGAAATATCGTGACCTACACCGTCAGTATTAGTGGCCAGGTATGAAGAGAGATGTTTCTGGTTTTTTCATGAGGTGTTCCACCTGTCAGTAGGTGAAGGAGGAGCATCAGTGACTAGTAGGACTTTTGCAGCAGTTACCCATTCCATAGTGGAAACGGAACGACGTCGCAATGGATTTCGTGCCAGGTTTACTGAGGTCTCCTTGAGGGAATGATGTCGTATGGGTTGTCATTGACAGACTCATGAAGGTTTCTCAATTTTATCCAATCAAGGAGACCTTTAGTGTTGATGATCTAGAAAGGTTTTACATCCCTGGAATTGTACTTCTACATGGAGTTCCACACTCTATTGTTTCATACAGGGATGCACGATTTACTTCTCAGGTCTAGCAGGGGATTCAGAAGGCTTTGGGTACACAAGTACTTTTGAGTACATCTTACCACACCCCAACAGATGGCCAGTCTAAGCGTATGATTCAGGATCTTGAGGAAATGATTTGAGGATGAATTCTAGATTTTGGAGGTTCATGGGAGAAACACATACCTCTTGTGGAATTTTCCTACCACAATAGCTTCCATGAGACTATTCGGATGGAACCTTATTAGGTTTTCTATGGTAGGTCATGCCGATCACCCTTATGTAGGTGGGAGGCGGGATAGGTAGCTATGCTGGGACCTCGTCTTGTCCAGGAGACCACAGAGCAGACATAGTTGATTAAAAAGAGGATGGTACTACACAATCTTGACCTAAGTCTTATGTTGATCATTGGAGATGACCTCTGGAGTTCGAGGTTAGAGATCAGGTTTTCCTGCGTGTCACACCGAGGTTGGGACACAAGAGGATTACGAGACATGCTATGCTTTCCCTGTGGTACGTCGATCCATTTGAGGTGTTGGGGAGAGTTGGTCCGATTTCCTACCGATTGTAGTTACCTCAGAGGTACTAGGCTATGCACGAAGTCTTCCACATTTCTCACCTTCAACGTTACTTCTCAGAACTATTTCATGTCTTCCAACCTAAGGACGTTGAGTTGTATGTGGATGCATCGTTCAAGGAGCATCCTATTCAGATTTTAGATCACAGTACAAAGATTCTCAATGGATAGTATGTCGCTCTATTATGAGTTCTATAGCAGCACGAGAGGGTATAGAATGAGACTTGGGAGAGGGAGGTTGATGTACGAGCATACTGGCCAGAGCTGTTCGAGGTTTCTTATTCTACGCCGCCTTGCTAGGGAAATTTGGGGACAAATTTCTTTAAGGGGGGAAGTTTTTATGAACCTGGATATGATTTTCAAGTATGTTTCATTTTTTGGTCATTTTTTTGAAAAAGAGGAATTTCTAAAAATTTATGAAGTACACGCCGTGTACATTATGAGTACACGCAGTCTACTCGGTTACCGTAGGTACCCGTGTTCTGGTCGTGTAGCGGCCATGCACACGACCATGTGGGGGTGACCTCAAGGCCGCTTAAAGTGGAGCACAGAAATGAAATGTACTTGCCATGTATTTTTTTTTCACTAAACGTACAGGGGTCACGTCTAATCGCCAGAAACACCTTCTTCTAGGTTTTGTTTGATCGAGAGCTCCCGTACAACCACGATCTCCCTCTGAGCCCCCAATCAAGCATCCGAACTCCGATTCAACCACTGTCGATTGCATTGGGATCGCCTTAGTAAGCTCTATCTTCTTCTTGAGCTTCCTTTCATGATTTATCCTCTTTCTTAGGTTATCCTCTGTTGAATCTTTTAGATGATTTCATAGATATTCAGTGTTCAAATGTCATTCAAGCCCTGAGACTCAAGTATATTGAACTCCCAACACTGAGGTAGGTGGTTTGTTCCTTTCCATTGAATGTCTTTGAGTTCTATGTGTAATTTTGGCCAATACCCTTAATTGGGGTATTGCGTGTTTACCATTTTACCCTTGTTGATTCTCTACTAGGCTTTTAGGCTTTAATAGATGTTAATTAGTTGTGAATAGGGTGATTTGATATGATTTGGAGGTGTTTCCCATACATGTTTGGCTATGACCCTTGCATTCTGTTTAGCCTTTTAGGATTCCTTGATATTTTTTCCATGCCTATTATTATAGACTAGAGTGATTAATGTTATATGACATGATTGATATGTAGTAGACTGATTATCCAAGTAGTTCTTGAGGTTTACATTGGTCGTGTTGCATTTCTATACTTTTTTGACTTACACTAGGCCATGGGAACCTAGTTTAGTAGACTATAAGGGGGAATTGACCGTGTGAGATTCCTCAGAGAGTCATTGAATTACTTTAGACAATAGGGGGAATTGACCATGTGTGCTTTCTCAGAGAGTATTGAATTACATTTGACTATAAGGGGAATTTACTGTGAGTGCTTCCTTAGATAGTCATTGTATATTATTATAATTGAATGAGAGGGGATAGGTTGTGTGTACTTCCTAGAGTGTTACCTTCTTGATTAGCTGCTTACTTGATATGTGGAATTGAATTATTTGATCTATGGATATGTATACTGCTGAGTACTTCCTTGTTTAATGCATCTTTTCTTATTATCTGCCATATATATTCACTGACAGTTAGACACAGATATTCGGGTGGTTTCCTACTTGGATTTAGTATAAAACATTGTTTGGATCATGCTTTTGGGCCCAAACAGATTATATTGTTGCAGGTATAGATAAGGGTAAGCGCCCTTCTACTACAGGTACTTGATTTGCTGTGGAGCTGGAGAGCATGGGACTAAGCTGAGGCTTGTGATTCTGAGGAGTTGTTTATCAGTTTTCTTTCATACATGGTTTAGTACTGTTTGTATTCCAGAATTTTGATTCATTGGCTTCTTTCCTAGACATATGTATCATGCATCATTATATATATATATGTGTTCTTTCTTTTTATTTCTCCCAGTCTTCTGCTATTTATATTTTCTTGAATTATTACTGCTTCCGCTATTTATTTGTGTTTTATTTCTGGTGTGTTACTTTTCCAATGAGGGAAGAGTTTCCCCACTATCCCACCCAAGGCCATCACTTCTAGTCAATAGCCTCTGGTGTTTTTTGAAATGCTCTTTAGGCCATGTGACCAACCGGGTATGGGGCGCCTCTTGGTGGCTTCTAGAACTGGGACGTTACAGGTGGAAATTTATCTATATCAATCATATTATAGGGATTCAAAAGGTAAATGAAAAATACATTGTGTGGTTCAACCTAAATGTTATCATTCACCATTGTTTGTGTGTCTCCCCATTTTAGAAAAAATCCTCAGAATATATGAAATTGTAGGCTTCAATGTGATTGTTGTCACCATTTAGTATTCTAACCTTCCAATAAATTTGATATTTTATGGATTAATGAAATGTTGATAGTAACTCCATGTGAATGTGATGTAATGGTCTCACAAATAATAAATTATATGCACTTACTTAATACATTACCATGAACTCAACGTTATATGTGAGTTCCCCAAACATATCCTTGATCCTGATCATTTTGAAAGGTTTTTTTTATATCTTATCATAACCCTGAATATTTATCCATGATGATATAAAGGACCCTCACTACATACTAAACATTTAAGTGTCTAAATTTGGATGATCATGATCTAAGAACCACTATCAATTAGGTCCCATCATATGTTTACATCAAAATGTATTCCTAATAAAATATGTGGTTTTGATATGTCCGTAGATGACCTCTTCCTAATCCATCTCAATGAACGAGATTGAAATAAAGATTTTTGATGAAATAGTTTCCATTAAATAAACCATGACTACATGAAATTATTTATTGATCTTCTATGGGATATGAATGTATTTTATGAGTCCTCTAACCATTATTTTTAAATATGGAGAGTATCTTTGATAGAGATATTGGCAGGAAAATTCACCAACTATTTCAGAATGTCATACTTTTGTGAAAGAGGAATATGCATCCTGGTGTTGGATTTCACCAACTTACATGTATCAGGGGGTAAGGTATATGATGTAGCTAGTTTTGGTGACTTATAAGAAGTTATGGGAGAATCTACTACCAGTTTTGGGGGACGTTATGGTCTTACCCTTAGTGTGGACTGATCAGACAATCGCAACCCCTCCAGAAGGTCATATAAGATGACTAAACATGGATTATAATTCGAAGAATATAGGACACCTATTTTTTTAGGGATTTCATGAGTGCTATACCCTTTGTTTCAACTAGATATATCTCCAATTCATGGATTTTAATAAAACATTGAGTTTGAACACACATGTGTTTTCCCATGTATCCCAGGATTTTAAATCATCAGTCTGTGGATCCCAGGTGAGGTATGGGGAACTAAATATTAGAAGTGTATTATTCACCAAATAATGGATTTTTTATGTGCATTCGATTGAAATAACCAATGATTATCTCTTTATATGATGAGGGTCTTGTTTTGGTTTTATAGTTCCCATTATCCTAGAATTGAATGAATGAAATATATAAGAGATAGAGATTATTCAAGAGGTGAATATGAAAATTACTATTATATCTATTACTAAGTATTACTATTATATATATCTCAAGGATGTGTTTTTAATTTCATATACCTAGGTTATTATGTCATTATGGGTTCGTAAATCTGTTCTCTCAGTGTTGGGTGAGCTCTGTCAACTATCATTTGAGTCATCAATTTAGTAAACTTATGTCCATGCCTAGCCGGAATGGATTTTCAGTCACCCTCTTCTTCTAACATGGAAAAATATTCACAAGTCACATGTTATAGTGAATTTTATGTTGTAAACTACCTATAATCTTATATTCTCTAGAGAATATCATTACAGATGAAACAATCATGGATTGTGTGTGCTAGCCTGACATGGATGGATAAGTAGTCGAGACATAGAATGAGGGTAACCTCATATGGTTTCCTAGGCTATGGTATCTTGAGTAGGTTATATTTTATGGTTGTAAGGAAATAACTAGAACCTACTCATTTTGGTAGTAGTATGCTTCATTCATATGAACCTTTAGTCATGAGATACTCTGAACTCTTCTTTCATCTGGTCAAGGGTGGTTTTGTTGTTTCTTCCACTTGACGAGATACACCAGATGGTTCAGGAAATACCTAGGTGCATCTATGGTCACTATTACTCATTTTTGGGTAACAGTAGCAGTCTCTTCCTTACCATTTATTTTTTCCTATGTTGAGGGAATGTGTCTAGGCTTAGCTTGTGTCCTCTAAATGGAATATTTTAGTTATTATACTACTTATATAAACTCACAAAACCAATATGGATAATTTATTTCAATCAGAATTTTCTACAACTCATCAAAAATATTTCGAGTATAGAGTTTGAAAAATTAGACATGACTGATATGAATGGTGAGTGAATAGGTTAAACCCCTATATCTAGGGATGAAGTCATAAAACCTATTTTTTATCATTGATTTAGATTTTTGAGGTAAAACATTTTAATTTTACATAGTACAAAGTTGATATGATAATATAATTGATAAAAATGGTCTTACCATCCAAAAATGTATCCTATTGGAAGGATTATGTACAAAAAGAAGGACGGAACCACTATATTTTATGGAAAACCCCCATCTTGGTTTCCTCCTATTCATCTCAAGGGCACATCATTGGGCCACATTGGGACATGAAGTTCATGAGATACTGTTATGGATCACCAATTATATAAAAGGATTAGAAGGAAGGATTGATGAAATTGTGTGGTGGAAATGTTTCATTCAACAAATAGTGATATGGGTTCTTCATAGAATGAATGGTTGTGTGCCACCCTTCCATTTCATCCATTCAAGCAGCTAGGGATTCAATAGGATTTAATAGATCTAGAGGTACAACTATCTAGCATGAGTTCCACTTATATGGAGCTGGTGAGACTAGATGTGGTGGACCCATTATCATATATTACTTATTTTGATCCATTATAGGACTAAATGATCACCCTAGTAGAGGACAAGTTTTATTTGTAATGTATAGATGTCTGGATCATCCCTAACATCCTTGTTTATATAGAACTACTGCCTAAATCTGAAGTCAGTCTGACACTCATATTCTACTAATGATGGAAGATAATATCTCTTCTAATATGTGGGAGGATGGATATTCATCTCATTATGAATAGGGTACCCATTGGTAATGTTTCCACTAACTATCTCTTCAGTTTGTTGTCTGGAATGTTATATCACATTCACATATTGTGCTAATCATTCCTCTATGAATTTAATTTGGTCTCATTGGGGTGGTTAGTGGGGTTTAGCCACACCATTCCCATTACCTTTGGATGTCTCCTTTATTAGATGTGAATGCTCGTTATTTAGAGGTTCCAAATTTTTGGATCTCTACAGCTTTGTCATACATGTGGCCTTAGTTGTTCTTTCTAGATCACCCAATTCTTAGGGAATGTTTTTGGAATTATGCCCCCTGTAAGTTTTTTTCATGGTCCACATCATCTGTTTTGTTGAAGGTGACAACATTCACTGTGGTGCATTAGGAAATACTAGTTATCTCATTACACTCTATTCAATAGGGTGATTCTTCACCAATTTCATAAGGGTCATTTATATGACCCTTAGATACATTGGACTATTTTCCTTATGACCCATAGTGAGTATTATTTCATTTTTCATGCACTATTCTTGTCTTGGTCTATGAATAGTGTCTTTCATGAACTTCTTGTTCATGTCTGCCAAATGGGTACCAAATAGAAAAGAATTATTTTGAGGTAGGAGGAACATATGACTTACCAACTATGAAATTTTACCTCCAAACATGAATAAGACTAATTCCTTATGGTGTAATGATAATGATGAAAAATCACCCATCCTGGTGGGATGGGGGTGATTCAGGGACACAATTGGAAACTGTTAATCACGTTGTTGAGTATTTTATGATTCTGGTTGGGGATTTGATTGATCCTAAGATGGGATTTTAGGGGTTATAATGAATGTTCTTTTGAATATTGTGATAAAATTCACCCATACCTATAGAATGGGGTTGGATTTAAGCTGACACTGATATGAACAATACCCACTGATGGATTGATGACATGTGGTGTGAATGTGATGGTAGATATTCCCGCTACCATATGGGTTGTGTTATATCCTGGATAGATATTATTGTATATCCTTTTAGGAACCATTTGATTTGGTAGAATTATGATCACGTATGATAAGGGTAAAATAAAATCCAGTTATGGGAGTCATTTTCTAGGATAGGTTGTTGGGTTGGAAAGATAATAAACTTCTGTGTTTTAAAAAATTCCCATTGTTTTTAGGGGCTTGCCATAATGATTATTTTGAATCACTCTCTATTTATTTCTAGTTTCAACGAATCTTCCAAGGTCATGTATTCTATTGAATCGACCAACTGGATTGTGCATTATCCAATCCCTATATTTCATCAGAGGCTATGAAATTATAGGACATCACATCCAAGGATATTTTCTATTCTTGGGGAACAATGATGTGTACAAATACATACATTCCCTATCATAATATATGGATACATAAAGATGATCTGGTGGTTATTTTGTGAAGATTTATGATGAAATGGGTGGAATTTTGTTGTATATTTATGCTATTCTTTTTTGGTCATGGGTCATAGGCTACGGGGATAGTAGTTAGGTCCACTAGAAAATAGTGTATGTTAATATTAATATAATGACCATTGTATCCATAGTAGTTGATGTGTCTATGCTTTAACCATTTATGAGTTTCCAACAGATTATTGGGTAGTTAAGGAATTAACTCCTCATATAGCTCATCTGAGATCACATATTCATAAGTGGAGATGGGATAGAACATGGTTAGGATGTTTTTTTCAAATAAATTTATCCATATATTGATGTTTTCCACTATTTAATCTAACATAGACGACTTTATCTAGTTATAGAACATATGTTTTTTCTCGGGATTATTACATACAACCATGAAGAGTTTCTAATAGTTTATGGCTAAGTATATAAGGGTTACCATTATTTTGAAGAACCTTTATATACAAAGGTGTCTTATTTTCAGAAAATTTCTATATGCACAAGTCTTGACAAGGGAAGGATTTCCTTTTCTTATGGATATATAATCGTGGGGAGGTTGAATGTGGAAGATATCAAGAATATAGTCCAAGAAATCAATCTCTACACTATGTTGGGTTGTACTATTATGGTAATTATTACCATCTACTTTTTTTGACGTGTTTACGAACACTTTAAGTGTTTTAGATATGTTTCTAACAGCCTCATGGACACTGTCATTGAGAATAATAGGGATATGAGCCTAATTCAATGTTGTGGTCAGAATATACTGACCTAAATTTTGGGGTTGATGATGGATATGATTCATATCTATGATGGATTCTAGAATATATTGACTACCCTCAAGTATTGAGGGAAATTTATCTCACTACTGAGAATATGATGGAGTATGAAAGTGAGATTCTTTATTTTTAATAAGAATATGAGAATTCCTATGGGTGGTTTCAGAAATATTTTAGAATAATTTTTATGAATTGATGATATGAACCGGTTAAAAAATGAATTACCCAAATGAATATGTTGATGTAATTTTGAAATGAGAGAAGGGATATGAGCCTCCTCTTATACAGCCTCTAAGGGATGTTGGGGAAATCATTCATAACTGTAATTAAGGATATGATCCTTGAGATTGTGATTTACAAGAGTGTAATGAGCAGCTTCATTGACTCAAATCTAAGAACACATTGAGCAATTTTCCATAATCACTTAGTGATCCCTAGTTGGAATGATGATCTGATCCCAGTCATGTGCCTTTAGAGTATGTCATTGGACATTGTTTATATAAATATGATTCTTTCTCGATACATGTGACACTCTAACATGGTTATCCCTAGTTGTAACGGGAATATGATACTAATCATGTGGATTTAAAGTATATATCTTGTCATTTTTGACACAAATTTTTTAATATCCTGAATAATGTATAGCTCTACCATGGTTATCACTAGTTGGAATGGGATTATGATCCTGGTCCATTTCCATGCCCTTTAATAAGATATGCGTATAATCCACCTGGACATAGGCAAGAATTTGTGGACTCTCCAAAGTAGCCACCTATTTTTATTGATTTGGGTGATGTGATGCTCTGATTATGAAGAATGGAATATGTACATGAATATATATAGGTACTGGTGTCTAAATATGCTGGAGGAGTTCCTCAACTATTTCTATAATGTAGTGACACTTTATAAAATCATTTTCTATAATGTAGACATGTATATTTTCAGTCATCGATTTGTACATTTAGATATATTCAATTAAATATGGGATTTATTCCCACTATATTCCTCCTTTTCTTAATTAGAATATTAAAATGAGATGAATTCATGGGAGTAGAGATATGTGAATCCCTAAAATTTCTTTAGTAAAACACAAGTAAACTAGATCTAAGGGGGTAGGGATATATTTCTTCCTACTGGATACAGCCAGAACATGTCAATGAGATTTATCATCATAAGTGGGTATATGAGACCACTCCCATTTATCCATAGTTTTTCTCACCTAAAATGAATTCCATGGTTCCTATTCATTAGTTTATAATGTGGAAATTTGTCAGGTTTTTCCTTCAGTAAGACACTAAGGTTCATTAATGGGATGACACTAATTAAGGTAAGTGAAAGGTCTCCACCTCTGTGACTCCTGAAATGGAATTCATCTATATTTATCTCCTTTATTTACTTTACTTTTATATTAAAGGTTCTAATTGTTTCATACCAGGGATATGCATCCGAAGAAAATAGTTTTGGAAACAAACACCTCTATTTTCATGGTATCATTAGTTTGATTAGATGAATAAATTGAGTTCAATGTCTAGAGACCCTTCCATGTACCCCTGAGTTTTAGGATCATACCATCTTAATGGTATTCCCCAAACATTATGTTTTCCACCCGAACCTAAAGGTATATAGTGGGTGAGGTGGTTCGGAAACCCACATGGGTTACAGTAATATGTTTTTTTATAGAACATTGTCCTAATGCGGTTATAATCTCGAGTCTGTGTGTTTTTTGTGAGAAAAATGTATGCCTTCATTAAGCAAAACTTAATAAGGTAATAGATCTGTACGTCCTCACATGTATGAAACATTATAAATAATATATGATCAAGTATGTAATTTCCCTGATTTATTCATGGTTTGTTTAATTTACTCATGTAGAATTCCAATAGTGAGAATGGAAAATTCCATAAGAATCCCATTCAATTTTGATTTCATGTTGAGCATGACATTTTCTTTTTTGTAGGAAACACACAAAAAATAGTTGGAAGCATGGTAAATCTATTATTTTTGTTATTTTAATATTCACATCAAGATCACCATTTTTTATTACAAAAATAATGGTGTCCCATTTTTTGGAGACAACAAGCCTGACCTCTATAATGATTCAGCTATTCAATCATTCAGTGGAATCAAACTAGGTCTACCAATTTGTCTTCCTTTTTTAGGGTTTATTATTGGGGTTCAAGTATGGTTCAAAACATTATATTCATAGTTCAACACATTAATTTAATATAAAATTATAATCTCTCTGACATCTATAATACTATATAAAACTACCTTCCAAATCCAAGAGATCAATTGGGATTTTAGACACAATAGTTCTTAGGAACTCATATTGGTCGAGAGGATGGTAAGTCTGGATCAGCAAACCCATTTGAGTGGAATTATTACCTATTGTAGTACTATCTTATTGATTTATGATATGTTTGTCAATATCTGTATATTCCCTATAAAAATCCATTCACCTTTAAAATATGATTAGGTGTCGAATCCTTTTTCATGTAATAGGAAGATCTATTAATTTGATCATTTGTATGTATCTATGGTTCTTCATCTCTTTCCCTCCCTTCTATATCAATTGTTATCTATTTATATTTTGAAGCCTTATAACCATTCAATTTAGATTTCACAGCCATCCTAGGAGGAGATTGACAGCTTGAAGATGGTATTAAATCATTATAGTACATCCTATGTATCCTTTTTGTAATAAGAATAAGAACCCACACAACCTGTTTCCACTGTGTATTTTAATGTTATATAGAAAGGACCTATGTGAGTATGTTAAGGCACTATGTATTGAGATTGAGCCTTAGGATTGTGTCCTATATATCATACATGAATTTATAGTCATTTCTGTTCAATTGTGTCTTCGATATATACCACAAGGGTGATGCCCCTATATGGGGGTAGTCATATTTTGCCACTAAGTGGGGAATACACACTACGGTTTCCCTTATTGTCATGCACTAATGATGTGAATTATATTATCATTAAAAATTCCTAATCCCATGTGATCCATTATTTATGTGATATACATGGTATAATATGTTATCAGTATCATCACATATAGACTCTGGGGTACTAGAGACGAGGATCCCATAATGGGTGTTTTGATATGGAGATATGGCCTTAAGAAAGTGTCTTATGTATTATTCTTATGGTAGGAATAAATTTCCTCATAGATCGTATAAATTTTTAATATGATTATAGAGGAAAATTAAAGCTAAATGAATATTATATTTTGGTTCCCATGGATTGGTCTCCATGAGACATGGAGATACATACACTGAAGTGGATTCTCATTAGTTCTTGGGCCTTGCGAAGGAGTAAAAGATATCCTCCTTGGATTGTAATAAGTGTTATCATAGTTAATTAATCTTATGGAAGTATATGTCTAATAGAAAATGTTATAATTTCTTGGAGTTTCATCCTCACATGTCCATGTTTTCTTCTGGACATAAATGGGTTGTCTGTTTGGAAAGACTGAGGAGGTATGGATGTGTCCTTGTTTCCTTGAGAACATGTCCAAATAAAATCTCAAGATCAAACTAACTTTTCTAAAGCACTATAAATGATCTGGATGAAATGATTGGAAGAAATCATATAACCTAGGCTGGATATCGAGAGGACTTTTAAATACACGAGTGATAGGTCCAGAGGATCCCATAGGACTTGGGTGACATGTCTTGGTTCTACCATATGTCATAAGAGACACATCCAAATGACTTCAGAATGAAAATATGTGTATGATATTTCCTGAGAGATTTTAGTGAATCAGTTTACATGTTATGAGGACATCAAAACACTTTTATAAAATGACCTGAAACCATTGAATGATCTAGGTGAAATTTTATGAGAACTCCACATGACTTGGTTGATAAGTCTAGAGGAATTCTCAATACATGGGTAACATGACCAGGTGTCATCTCATGATATTGATAGGAAATGAGA
This sequence comes from Viscum album, assembly GCA_963277665.1. NCBI lineage: Eukaryota > Viridiplantae > Streptophyta > Magnoliopsida > Santalales > Viscaceae > Viscum > Viscum album. The sequence goes on along the minus strand of CAUJRU010000328.1, from coordinate 807,810 downwards.
AGTTACTAATAGATTCACATGAAAATGAATGTTTCATTATTTTCATATGTTTTTTTAATTTTTATCCTTTATTATATAGGTTCCTCAAGTTTCATCAAGGAATAGTATATTTGGGTACCTTGTGACTATATCAACATGCGGAAACTTAATCATATTATCCCGAAAGCCCATTGAAATTCTATCTAATGATCCATAGGGAAATAAAAAAACATACTCAAGTCACATGATCCCTAAGGTCTTTACATAAGATTTACCTAGTATAATACTATTTCTATTGAGTTACATTAAATAATGGGAAGTTCTCTCTTCATTAATCCTTAAGGTGTATTCATCGTTGTCTATATATATCCTCAATGATGAGGTAGAGGGGTATATAATCCTCATCAACCTAATTTTACTCCACTATGAAAAAAAATTTATATCACAAAAATTAAATGGATTTAGAGAAGGGAGAATAAAATTATGATCTATGCATGAAATGTTTTCCAGCTATCTATGATGTTCCTTGATAAACATTGTTCATGAGAACACATTATCATCAAAAGATTTATTAGACCCTAATTTTCCAATTTTATTTCTCATACTCATTTAGAAATTTCATATTACTTTTACACCCATGAATTTACATGTATCATAGACTAGAAAAGATCAAGAAACCCATTAAAAATCTCTCACATGATCGAAGGAGGCTTCTATTGGGTACATTGTGTGGCTAAGACAACTCATTTGAGTCCTTTCATGAGATCAAGTTGGATATTCAGGGGAATCTCTGAATATCAAAATATCTTTTCCAATGGTATTCATGTGATAAATGGTTATCACATGATGACCATAATTACTTCTCCTAAAAGTCAAAATATTCCTACTTCATGAGAGGATTCCTCATTTTAAAATTCTCATTTCTATATTTTATACAATATTTTTAAATACATATTTTATTTCAACATTGGTCGTCTATTAGGGTGTCTTATGATCAATAAAGTATATCTTTACTGGATGTGGTAAGTATCATGGATAGTTACTCTAACGTAATGTGGTGCTTCATGTGAATAATGTTGGATATCCGGATGGTGTGTGAGAATTGTCATAGAAAATACCTCATCCAATATATGGAGCCAAAGGGATATCAAATTATCACATGGATTTTTCTGAGTTCTCAATTATGATAAAGCTGAAATTCCTACATGATATCATGTGATAAGGTCGGTATTTCCCTTGGGGGATCCATAGGCTCTTTTAAATTAAAAAATAATGTTGCGTGAATATCAATGAAACTTTCAATCACATGATGAGTCTACATTTTCACTATTATTTTCTAATGGATATTGGGTGACTGATATGACTCTGTCAATTGAGAAGCCTCTAGATCAACAGAACTCTTCTGAATGAATTCACATGACCATTATTCCTTGTGTGGGAACCTTCACATGAACATGATGGGTTTTCAGAGGGTCATCACGTGGTTATAAAATGATCAAGCACAACACATGAACTATTTACATGACATTATAAGGATCATCTGATCATGTTTCCTCATAGAGGTTATGTGATCCACCAAATTTAGATTCTTGGACATAATGATAATACTTTTATTCAAAGAGAATATAATACCCATTATTTATATATTTATATAATTATAGAAATTATGAATCTCAAATTGTAGGTGTCAACAATGATCCCTTGCTCCCATCCTCTTGAAAAATGTTACTTACGATGAATTGTTGTGTTTGAAATAAAAATGGACTATCATCCTTTAGAATTTATGTTTTTACCATGTTATGGATATGGGAACGATTATGAGTTTATAAAAAAGGTAAAAATATAATTCCTAATTTAAAATTTATTGAATCCATACATGGAATCCCCTAAATAAAACTCCAATAACCTTCCATAAAATGGAAACAAAAAATTTTGAACTTGAGGTGAGTGATTGTAATGAAAAAATATCATATTCAATATAGGAATTGTCCATCATGCCTCCTAAACCTATGGAACTATATCATCACAAATGATTTGGGGAAAATAATATAGTGAAACCATTATAAAATATCTCATAAAATAAAAATGATCAATTAACCATTTGTTGGGCCTTTTCTTACTATCCTATAAAAACAATTTATTCCATACTTGAAATATTTCTTAATTGAGGTTCCCATTAAATAATTCAATTCTCATCATTATAATTACACATGAGAAAAGTGGTAGAATTGGGAATATTAAATGAAAATTTAGTTACCCATGCATAGATTATTCTGTTTGTTTCATAATTTTGATTATGAACTGATTGGTATCATTGATAATTGTTGTCTTTGTGATATAAAAAATATCTCTCACAAATATCATGACCCTAGATCATGTGTTCACCCAGAAAACTTCCAAGAACATCTGCTACAATTCTAACATCATCTTTTCAAAAAATAACCTCACCCACCCAAAACCTTCATCATTCAGTAAAAAACATGAAGGTTTTAGAATATCACATAACATGTATGATCCCAACCCTTAAGGTTACACATAATGGTATCTACATGACGAAGTTTACAAGTTGGTCGCACCAAGATTCACTATTTCATTTTCACCCTGACAGTACGATGATAAACGAGATTTGTATTGAAAATTATAAAAATAACAAAAAAATCACTTCATTTTTGTTTCAATTATTTTGTTTTTAACACTATTAAAAAGGAAAATTTTACTTGTTTTGATAATTTCATTGAATTTGGAGGTGATTTGGAGGGCTCATCATGAAGATCCAGAAAAATTGGCCAAACTGTGTAGGATCCAAGCACACTACTGGACTCAACCGAACACTTATACTAAAAAGACCATCCAAATGGGATAATATTATGTGGGCTGGTCCTAAATTTAATGGGATACATTCCAAATGAAGAAACAGAAGCCTCATTCATCCATTTGTTGGCCCCTCCAAATTGATCTGTCTAGGGAATCTAATCTATAAAGAATCAAAATAGGTGTTCTATATTCTATCAATATCGCTAGATGCAATTGTACAACTTTTTCCAAATATTCTATGGATATATTGAAGAGGTGGGGATACAATTTTTTTTTGAAAGTGAGGTAAGACTATATAGAGGTCAAATGCAATGGGCAAAGTTGTTTTACACAATCAGTGTTCCCAAAACCACCTTCCACTTTGCCTATAAAATGATACATTGGGAACCTCATTTTTAATTTTGTCTAGGATAAAATAATATGGTATTTTTGAGACCTAAAGGATTCATCTTGTCATTCATGAAGTTATGGAGTCTCTTATCCCCATAGGGTGATCAACTATGAAGGTGAATTTCCACCCGAGCCTCCTCCTCCTCCCAATGGCGTGCTAAACAGTGGACGATCATTTAGAGGGATATACACATAATTGGGTGGGAGTTTTGGAACATTATATTCAACATGTTTTGTTTAATTTGTTTGTTAAATATTTCACCTATGTTTAATTTTTATGTGCTTCTCCTCTGAATATATTTCTATCATTATAATTAAGTAAAAAACTTTTTATTTCAACACTGATTGGGTTGTGATTTCATGTGGGAATATTGGGTTGTTCCATTTGGAAAAAACAATATTCATTTATCCCTCACAAATACATAATATTTCAGTATGATTTGGTATCCTTTTTCCAATGGTTTAGAACAATACCATCACAACAGGATTTTTCTATCTAGGGGTGATTCTTTGAGCATCGTTTTAATAGGGAAGATGAATGTCAAGATCTTGACAACCCTTAACCAAAGGATTAAATTAATCCATATAAAACATTCATAACAATCAACCGAAATTTTTTTTTAGTGAAATTGAAATGATATCCTTGTTTAATAATTCTAAAAACCCATCATTTATCAACTACTGAACTCTTTAAATCAATTCATTTTTATAAAACTATTTTCAAAACCACCTCACTATTTTGTTTTTTTAATTTAAAATTCACATTATAAACAACCAAAGCTCCTTGAGATACAAACAAAGGTATTCCATATACTATAAGTCAGCCTTAAAAACATAATCAATTTTATATTTCAGGACAACAAGGTAAATTTTTTGTGTCGTTTTCGGAGATCACTTTTGTTTTAGTTTGTATTGTTTATAAAAGTATTCTATATATTCTAATTATTTGTTCTTTTTTTATCCATTATTTTTTAAGTGGATTTATAAAATAATCCATTTTTTGTCCTTGTTCATGAAATTATCATCATCATTGTAAATAATTCCATTCAAACATGAACCAGAGAGGATCTTAAATCAGTGACACCAAGATGCACAAGATAAACCTTTGAAGGAGGACACATGCAAAATTGACACAATTCTTGATTCCTCTTCTTCTTATCAACCCCATATTAAAAATAAATTGATCCTTTATAACATGACTAAAAAACCAAAAATTATATGAATTAACCTCACCTAATGTTTTTATCCATCCCACTTATATTCACATTCAAAGAGAGGGACCCAATTTTGAAATAAAATATGGATTAATTCATTTATTACCATAATTCCATGGACTCACAGGAGAAGATCCACAAAAGAATTTAAATGAATTTAATACTTTGTGTTCAACATTAAAACCTAATAATGTGGATAAAGAACAAGTTAATCTTATGTAATTCCCATATTAATTAGAAAACCCTACGAATTATTTTTTATATTATAATAATTCACCCATTAGAGGTTCAGAGGACATGAAACACCATTTTTTTGAAAAATACTTCCCATCCCATGGAATTATAATAATAAGGAAGAATATATGTTGGGTAAGAAAATATCAATGGGAAATGCTTCATAAATTCTAGGAACTATTTAAAAGTTTTTTTTTCTGGTTTCCCACACCACCAAATAAGTGATCAACTTTTGATTCAGTATTTTTATGAAGGTTTATTTATTATGGATCAAAATATGATTGAGGCTACTATAAGTGGTGTTCTAGTTGATAAGACCCCAATTAATAAAAGAACCATATTCAATAATATGGTGTATAACACTCAATAATTTAATTCAATACACAATGTACCCATTTGAGGTTCCCATGAGGTACAATGTACTGAATTCGAGAAGAAGGTGGACCTGAAGTTCGAAGAGGTAAGTATCCTTCTTAAATAACTGTCTCTTTCCCATCAGAAATCCCAATATCCTCCTCCCATCCATTGTGGAATATGTTCATATAACACCCATTATTCTTACCAATGCCTCACACTTAATGAAACTTATGAGAGTTGTGAGGTAATATTTCCAAGCCGCCCCTAGAACCAACCCATTAGGAAATAACCCTACTATCCATCCTACCTTGGGTAGAAATAATACCAATTATAGTCAATTGGGGTATTAAATACAACATCATCAATTGTGGAATATGTTCATCTAACACCCATTATTCTTACCAATGCCTCACACTAAATGAAACTTATGAGAGTTGTGAGGTAATATTTCCAAGCCGCCCCTAGAACCAACCCATTAGGAAATAACCCTACTATTCACTGTTTCATTTTCACCCATACACCACTCTACAAAATTGGAATTGTATTGTAAATTACAGAAATAATATAAAATTTCACTTCATGTTTGATTCAATTATTTTTTGTTTCTCATTATTAAAAATTGCAATGTTATTTGTTTTGATAATTTCATTTAAGGTGGAAGTTATTTAGTGGTACCATGATGAAGTTCAAGAAAAATGCGCCAGACTGCACATGATCCAAGCACACCATTGGACTCAACCGCACACTGCTACAAAACCGTACGTCTGAATGGGATAATACTTTGTTGGAATGTCTAAACATTAATGTCCAACATATAATATGAAGAAACACAAGAAACATTTTGCCATATTTTGTCCCATACTTACTGATTTGTCTAGGGAATAAAATCTACAAAACTTCCAAAGTGGTGTTCTTAATTTTGTCAGTATTATGTGCTTTATTTTTCTAACCAATGCCAAATATTCACTAAATATATTTAGGAGGTGGGGATATTATTATTCTAGTTTTAACCAAATCGATATAATACTTTCTTTGGGTAGAAAAAAATGGTCCAATTGATTTTAAACAATATATGATACAAAACCACCTTCCACATTGCCTATAAAATGATATCGTGGGAACCTCATTTTATGTTTTTTCAGAAGGTAAATAATTGGTATTTTGGAGACCCAAAGGAGTCCTAACCTCATACAATAAGTTTTGGATGACCGTACCCTCGTAGGGGGGGGGGTCAATTTTGAAGGTTAAGTTCCACCCACGCCTCCTCCTCCTCTTGATGGTGGTCTAAATGATGGATGATCATTTTTAAGGGAGCTACACATACTTGGGAGGGTGTTACAACACTTGTTCTTAATCTGGTTTTGTGTATTTTTTTTGTTAAATATTTCACTTATGTTTAATTTTTATTTCATTCTCCTCTGAATATATTATCTTTATTACAATTAAGTGAAACACTTTTTATTTCAACAATGATTGGGTTGAGATTTCACATCGGAATATTTGGGTGTTCTGATTAAAACAGATAAGATTCATATTTATCTCACAAATAAATATAATTTCAGTATTCTTTGGTATCTCTTTTTCTATGTTTTATAATCAAACCTTTACAACATGATTTTAGTGTCAAGGGGTGATTCTCTAAGCATTATTTTAAGAGGGAATATGGAAGTCGGGATCTTGACTGCCCTCATCAAAAGGGTTACTTTAAACCATATAGAATTTTTTGAACACTGAACTATCCAAGATGTGTAGTGAACATGAAATGATCTCATTCTCTCATAATTCTAAAACACCACCTTTATTTATCTATAATTAAACTATTTAAATCAAGTCATTTTCTTAAAATTGTTTTTCAAAACCACTCCCCTATTTTGTTCCATTTTATTAAAAATTCACACTATATACCACCAATGATCCTTGAGAGATGACCTATTGTCTTACATATACTCTAAATCATCCGTAAAACATAATCAATTTGATTTTTCAGGACAATGCAGTCACTAGCCCATATCATTAGGTGAAATCTGTAATAAAACTCTTGGAATCTGTCACCACAACCAATCACTTATATTTTTTATCCATATAATAAAGAAATAGAAAAATTCAATATATAAGAAAGATAGAAGAAGGAGTTAAATATAGATACATCCTAGTTTATGATCTACCTAGGAGGGATCTTGTAAACCTTTATCACCAAAAACATCATTTCGATGCCCCTCAGTTGTCTGGTTTTATCATCACAAAACCAAGTTTGTCACATTGGGTTGGATATCAGTGGTTTAATAAGACCGGGTTCATATATAATCTTCCATTATTGACACCCGACAACATATTCCAGTGATATCCTAGGAGCAGGATCATATCACTTCAAACTCGGATCATGTCTACGTGCATATTCCATAACAAAACATCGGGGCACATATATCACCCCCTACAAGATTCACATAAAAATATTCAAGTTTAACAATCAGTACATTAGTGGGATTATATTTAGGTCTTAAATCAAAGACATCTACCAGTATATCTTAGAGATAGATAATGTGCATTCCCACATTCTTGATCCAAATATTCTAAAGATTCACAATATTTTAGAAATAGTAGAAGAAATCCATGAGAATATTTTGAAGGGTAAAAATACATGGAATGGAATATATTTCTATCCCTAGATCCACTGCAGCATATCACCCTGATTAGTACAAACATGTGGATAAACTTGAGAAAGTATATATTATTTATCCCATATATGAGGATTATCAACATATTACTATAAAGGATGTGGCATGTGACTATGATCATATTCACATTACAACTAGGTATAAACAACTGATTTTTGAAAATTTATAGGATAAGTGCATATTAATTTCAAGAAATACAGATGGAATACTCGAAAGTCATAGGACTGAGCACATATCCTCATTCTAACCGAAGTAAACCATATCTTTTTGGTACATTCCTCAGAAAAATCACATATTATGAGTTTGAAAAGACCAACAACATACTAAAAATGAAAAAGATCAGGTTTATATCTTAATTTTAAATAGTTCACAACAACTTTGTTTGTAACATGCCTCAATATACAAGAATATTAATATCAAATAAGACTATAAGCATAATACAAAGGCATGGGACATGTTATATATCCCTACTCATATCAAGGTTACTCAATATAATGTGTAAATCAATTTATAATAGCCTCATATACCTTCTAATGAATCCCCTTAGTGCATTCCAGTAGCTCATGGAACCTATTCTCATATCCCTATATCTGATGATGAATGACTTGACCAACATCCTTCAGAGGCTATATAGGATGAGGCTCATATCTATTCTCCCACTCTGGGGGTCCATGAAAATATTCCAATGGATAATGCACATTTCATCTGGGATTATAGCCCCTATTCATCTGAAATGTATTGAAATATTCTTAAAAACATCCATTGGTAGTCTCATATTCATTTTAATATGGAATAATCTTGCAGGAATACTCTACCCACAATGTAGCCATAGGATGATATCCACCCATCATGAGAAAATTATCAAAGTATTCCAATAAATTTCATATGGTAACCACATATCACTTATCAAACCAAAAGGTGGGTTAGTATATTTCATCTACAACAAATAATAAGGGTCATACACATGATCATTCCATTAGAAGTGTCATGGATAATGTTCTACACATATCTACAAAACCTCAATGCTTTGTCAACTCATTAACTGTAGTAAAAGGTGATCCATAATTAGATAGTCCTCCTTGAATTATTGTTGTGATAGATTGAAAGGACCCTACTCCAAACATCATTCATGTTTAACCTCCCCAAGATGATATTCCCACTGGGATAAAAATATCACCCCCTGACCAGAAACCTTCATATACGGTGGGGATAAAAACATAGACAACTTCATATAGGTAGTTTTCTAAAACAGAGGGTTAACCATCTATATTTCCCCATCAACTATCAATAACAATTCACTATGGTTGGAAAACAATCTAGAGAAGAAAACTCAATGATATTACCATGTAGTAGTATATAAATAAAATAAATAAGATTCCAACATCAATATATAATTTTTTTAACTGGAAAGAACCTCTCAGTTGCGTTTTGGGCCATTTCCGATTAATGTATACATGTCATACACCTCTCCTAAAAAGATGAAAGAGAAAATATTGGACCATATACATACTCTATTTTAAAATAGATCAAGATTATATGTCTATTAATGGGTCTAAAATCATTAAAAGGGAAATGAAAATGTAAAGTATGTTTTCCTTGAGTTTATAACAACTCTATAGAAATGGGTCTCTAATGCCTTACAAAATGTTCATATAAAAGGTTGGGGAGTGTATAGAGAATTTCATTTCACATCCTCCTCAAAATAGTAGAACTACCTAGATATGGTCTCTTGTTATGTAATATACATTTGAGAAATTTTGGGGACTAGGTAATGAACATGCTAGTCATTCAATACAGTGATATTTTTTCACTTTAAAGGAAATACTACATCATGAGAAGAGTGAGTGTGATTCCAACTAACCATTATGTTAGGGACCTTGAAAATTTGTGATTGAATTTTAGACTTGGAATATGAATTGGTGGACTACCCAAAACATTCCCATATAAAATATATCCTGTAATAAGATTCCATTTCTCCCCTCTAATACCCTATAATATTTTTGACGTATAATAATAATCATAATATCCCCACTAAATAACCCATCCATGGGTGAACCAATCCAACAAACCTGGGAAATTTTTACCACCACATCTATCCCTTAGTTTAACAATCCAATTTATTTTCTAGGCAATATAGTTGAGAGCTTCAAACAAACCCAATCCCATAGGGATGTGGGATTTTTTCCCAATTTCGATCACTTTGTTCATCACACCCTGATTGTAAGGACCCGACACCGGTTACCTAGAGCTAGTGACTTATTGGTTACATTGGAATAAAAACAAGGAATAAACATCCCAAAGGACCGAGTAGTTTAGTATTATTGGAATCAAGCTACATACATAAGTTCATCATTACAACTTGAAATGAGAAACAACAAGGAAACTCCTTAGACAACTTCCATAACTCCTAGTTTATTTCATTATGTCATTCATAATAGAATTCTTATTGCCCTGTGGAAATGAAACATAATAAATTGGTGAGATAAAATTCTAAGTAAAGGTATGAAATATAGAAGAAGACAACATAAACATTATACATGGTGAATAATTGAAAACAAATTCCATTAGAAATAAACTGGAACATAATATGGTAGAAATATGAGCTGAGAAAATATTGCCATAACATAACATAATCATGCGTATTATACTAGTCCAATAACCACATGAACCATAAATTCTATATTCATAATGATGGAATGAATAATGCGGGATAATATTACCATACCGTCATGGCCTCGTGCCAAGATCATAATTAATCGTTTTGTCAAGGAAATGTGCCAAGATCGTACTTTTTCTCATGCAACCTATCGATGCACCAAGGGGCTATAGCAAGAACTTCCTAACAATCACTATGTCTAATTCATTACTCGTATGAATGGGGATAAACATAATCAACAAACACATTTTGAAACTAATATACGAAATGTAAATAGCTTTCCCTGCACATTGAGCAAAAACACTAACCATTCAAAGTAAACTGATGAATGATTTTAAGATAGGACATCAATTTCCAAAATAATCATAGAATATTAAATTAAATATGGTAGATGATAAAATGTAATAATAATCCAAATAATACATAATAATCAATAAGAGTGTTGAAATAGAGTAAGATACTCTTATAAAATCTTTCAAGTAATTCTTGAAATAAATACTCTACTTTGAAAAGAAGAGTTCTTTTGGAAAAATCTTTGTATAAAAACATAAGTGAATTAAGATATTATATTCATAGAAAAATTAGTTATTTTATCGATATAATGGTTTCCAACAACATATTAGAGATTTCCCTTTAAAATGGGTAAGAAATTGAGATATTCCCTTGAATCAGGCATGTATTTCGGAAACAATTTGAATGGTCCTTTTAAAACATGTAACTAACCATAAAATAAAGAATTATTATGGTTTGAGTACATATATATAACACTCACACAGAATTTATGATGATTATATAATAATAAATAATAATTTATTGAGGTAATTTAGACAATGAAAATAACCTGAATGGAAATGGAAGTTCGGGTAGAAAAACCCTTACCTAAAGTCTGAATGTGTTCCCCTCTTGAAATTAAGGTTCTGAATATGAAATTATACATATCAATAACTTATTTCAGAACCTAATATATATGTTTTTAGTTTATGATAATTCTTTTTGGTTCATTTATGTTATTATTTATAAGTTATTATATTGAATTCTGTCGTTCCAGAGTGTTTGTTTTCTTGATTTACATAATTTGTTCACTTGTTTTTAAGTAATGAAGTTCATATGGAATGGTTTTAAATCTCCAGAATTTCAATTAAATATTATTTATGAACATACATAATTTTTAATGTTAATTTCCATCTTTTTGTTACATGGAGTGAGGATGAATCATTAGATGACAACCACTTCGATTATTTGGCGGTATTTGGGTTATTGTGAACTAGTTTTTCATAAGATTTAATAATATATACATATAATGGTTTATTAATATTAATTAAGTTATAATACATGTATTATAGTATGGTTCAACCATTAAAATGGTTTCATGACCAGTAATGAAGGAATAATTGATGAACAAAACTTCGTCGTCCATGAAGGTTATAAACTGGAACCTAATGGACGTTGATTTCGTTTATAAAAATAAAATGGAGGGAGTTTTAATATTGATGATGGTTCTTAAATTAAAATTATATTACTACTGTTTATATATTCTAATGTAGTTTATAATTTTAATTTGGAGAGAGTATTTGTGGAGATAAAAAGAAAAGAGATGATCTTGATAATAAGAAAAAAGGTGAGAGATCCCTTATTAAAATTTGGCAGACTAACGGCGTCACTTAATATTTCATAAAATGAAATTATGAGATAAATATGGTACCTAATCATATTTAAATCCAAATTACATTATGAAGAATAAATATAATCAAACCCCAACATATTATAATGAAAATTCAAATAGATAACATAAAATAAGTGTCGACTAAAAGAGGAGGGTGAAGGATTCCCTTACCTTGTAGAGTAACTCCTAGAACTTGATGGTTGGGACCTTGGGGGATTAAGGAAACCTTGAGAGGACTCTTATAGAGGTAAAACCACCAGAGCATCTAGGATGGGGGATTTTTAAATAATGAAAAGTAATGGATGAGTTGGTATTTGTAGAAAAAGAGAGGGAGTTGTTTAATAATCTCAAAGGGACACCTCATTAGTTGTTTTTTCCAAACCATGGGCATGCCCATTGTATTTGCCCATGGTTTTAGCCACTTGGGACACCTCATGTAATATTTTACTATACACAAGTCGACCAGATTTTTATTTTAATTATTATGTCATTATGATGTCATTAAACTACTCAAAACTCAAAACTGTATTTTTTACTATTCATGAAAAATTCAAGTGTTTTAAAAAATCCCTAAACTTAACCCCTATAATTTTTCAACGTATAGAATTGAAAAATGAAATAAAATTTTCAAGAATAATTATCTAAATATTATTAATTTAATTTTTAAATAAAATCATAGTTAATTCCAAAAATAAAAATTTTAAGGTATAATTAGTTTTATATCACATTGAAAAATCAATTAAGATTTCATCATCTTATTATCTTAAGAAAATAAAATAATATCATTATTTAATATTCATAAGTTTAATATTACTATTCATATTACTATACATATTACTATTCATATGGTTATGTTACTATTCACCAAAAATCAAGTTTGTTCTAACAGTCTCCAAATGACTTACTGGTCACAACTCTAGATGACCGTTATTCGAAATTCCAAGCATAATAGAGGAAAAGTTGTGTTTAATGGCTAGATTATAAAATTCATTCATTATTTATTTTCAAAATCTTGTGGTGTTACACTAATAGGGTCCTATGAAATGTAATAGATGGTCTAGATCAACCCCATTTTATTGTTTCTGGGGCATTAATATCTCAATTTTGTTTCTTAAATTCCATCGAATCCTTGACTGGAATCATCAAATCCCCAACAATCTGATCCGAATTGTCCAATTGTGGCCTAGAATCATTTATATCGCATAGTTCTAGTGGAATTATGTTAATAATAATAACCTCAACTGAAAATGATCTTCTAAAGATCAATAGGTATTAATTGATGGTTGACATCTCATCTGTTTCACCCTCCATGGGACAAGCCATTTCAATTTTGGTCTCATTTTACTACAACAGGTGGAAACATCATTAAGGTCACTACTTACAAGATGTGGTGGGAGTAACTTATAATAACGAATATAAAACCTCATAAAGTTGATATGGAAATATATACCCAATATGGCTAGGGGTCAAAAATATAACCATGATTCATCCCTCGAAGGATGAGTATGTGGTGGAGAATCACCATACATCATGGAGAGTAAGGGGCACCAACCATTACTTGATACAAATTAGTGAAAGACATTACCTTCAATACAAAAAATGATTCATACCAATAAATAAACACATAGTGATGAAATATAGAAAAAATACCTCAAGAGGAGGGTCATCTGGATTCACTAACAAAATCTTCACCTACACAGAATCAGAGAATGATCCAAAACATGGCCCCTATAAATAATGAATTTAAATCTCTATAATAAAACACTTCCATGGATAAAGGTAATTATTTGGATACTTCCCACTAACAACCCATTGAAACTAAAGTCACTTCAATGGAGGAAAAGTTATCCTAGTATGATAATGAGATACAAAATCTCAAACAACACAATGAGAAAAAATTTAGTGGAAACATTCCTTCTATGTATAACCATTATACAGAGATGAATATTCCTTATCCTACAATAATGAGATAATTAATTCACCTAAAATATAATAATCTATCCACCAATATATCTATGGATATATGAAATTGGTCTATATATATGAAGAAGTTGATGATGATCACCACATTCCATGATTACAGTAGAAATATCTTTCATATCTGGATGATAATTTAGTCCTCACATGGATTAATATTTTTTAGGACCTATAAAATGTGCCACCTTATCATGTCTTACCCACTACCTATAGATGAGATGCGTTCTATAAAAAATTACCTCAAAAAATCCTTATTGTCATTGGATCCATCGCAACTCAAATTGAATCCATGGAAGGATTACGTACACCTGTGCAGACAAAAAAAGAATGCATGTTGTGAATGGGTGGATGATACATTCCCTCTCCCAATTTTTACAGTCCCATTTTCTTCACTATTTATTTAATATAGATCTAGAATATCATCTCATGCCCATCATGTTCTGATGTATCCCAATTATGGGATCTTCAGATCCGCATGTGGAAAAAAATGAGATGTTCTATATAAACATTGATAGGAATATTCTATATTTTATATATTATCCATTCAAATGGATACATTGTATAATGGTAACAAATTCACCATTTGTTGCATTATTATTTTAACTCTGTTCAGTGTTTGATAAAAAATTTCAACCCCAGTAATTGTAATAAATGAGTAAATGAGAAGGTTTTGGATATGAACTTCAGATAGAAATGTCTAACATATTCACTCTCCCTCCCCTCTCACAATATCAAGTATTGGAACTCTTTTCTAGAAATAATTTTGATGGGATGAGAACACCTATGAACCTAATGATGTATTTATGAATATTCCCTGAGTTTACCTAAATGACACAACATTGGGAAGATTCCATTTAGTGAACCTCATCAAAATGTATTCCCATTTCCTCAGAATAAGAGAGAATTATTTTTAAGGAATAAACAATATTTTTTACCCATTAACTAGTAGCAGTTCCTGTTTAAGAACCCAGGTAGGCATCAAATCATCTAATGCCTTATATTGTTTTCCATATGCACAAACATGTATTTTTTCCTTAATAAAAAATTTACCAGGTTATTATATGATTAGGAAAATGAATGAATAATTTTTATTCATTACACAATGATATGTTACTAAGTTATTTAATTTCATCGATTTAAAATAACATACTGGAGCTACCAGATCCCAAGAAACACAACAATGTTATTCTCATTGACCCTCCTGACTAATTTCCTTTCCATAAGAGGATAGGTCAGACAATATATGAATGTTTTGACTTTTTATACTTCTTATAAAGAATTTTTTACTATAGAAATGTGTAAACAGAGAATTCCCCAACACAATTGACTAGTGTAACAATCACCCAACAAGAAGAATAGGTTTATGGGAAAGAGGATCCATCCAAACATGGACATGAGATTGATAACATGAGGAATAGAAATAAAGTTCAATGAAATAATACCACACAAATATAATATATTTGAAAACAATTGACGATCATGGTAACTGGGGAGAATTAATTAAATATATCTACAAGAGGGAGAAATAATCATTAAATACACGAAAAGACATATGGTAAAGACTTAAATTCCACTTTCAAAATAGTTTTTACTCGTTCAAATTTATTTCCTTCAATATTTGGAGAATGGGTACCACCCTACAAAATAGAATCCTCATTATATATTGATCTAATATATTTTTATGTTAATTAAGTTCACTTCAAATATTCAATTTATGAAGAAGAATATGCCTCCATATATGAGTTATTCATACCTTATTGGGGAGATGGAGTTTGAGAATGCATAAAATGATGATACAGGGGATGGTGTGGACATGGTGAAAACTGAAATTTCAGTCATATCTCAAAAAATGTTATATATATATATATATATATATATCTGAGACCTGTGTTAAGGAACTCTAATAATACCAACAAAAACATTTTGTAACCTCAGAGCCCTATTGTCGTCATTTAAGCCCATAAATGTTATATGATAGACTAGTAGGGGAATGATTGTTTAAAAATCATTAAAAATGGGGAATTCCATTGAGACCTCCACCACTTGAAGATGATGATCTCTCATCCTCCACTCAATATATAGGGATATCATCCTCAAATTCCCCAACTCTTAATCCATTTTTTAGTGAGCAAACCAACCATGGGAAGTGAAGTCCATAGAATAAAAGTATGATATTATAAAATAGTTTTCTATTCTTCCTGAAAATAACACAATTCTAGATACCCTACATCATTCATAATATCTCATATATGCACACATCGAGGCCCTTAGGATCTTACATGAGTTTAAGTAAGATATTACTATAGTTTAGGTGTAATTAGTGGATTCAATGACATAATAATTCCATATAACTATCTATTTCATAAAACATGATCATATAGAAGTTGTCCCTGACATATCCAACCCTTTATGTTTCATGAAACTCAAAAATGGTGATATATGAATGGAACTAGTGGAAATGATTCTTGGATCGAAGGTTTTTGACCCATTTATGTATATAACATAGAAAGGGGACACATCACCAAAAAATATAACCATTTAAGGGATTGATAAGATTAAGAAATATCCTCTTAAGGAGATATTTTTGAAGGAAAATTTTGGGGATATAAAATCTAACATTGATTTCCAGGTTATCCAACAATTCAAAACTTATAGTTTCAAACATAGAAGACCTTGGATTCATATCCATATAGTGGTACATTCAATATTTCATCAATTCATTAAATTCAACATCGATATGTTGGTTTTAATATTGTATGGTGATCGTGTACACTTCGAACCATGCCAAGGAATATATGCGGAGGAAATTTTTAATATGATGGAAAGGGAACAAAAAATGGGGGCATAAATTATATAGGATTCACCTTATAGTAGATTGGGGACCTCCCATGTTTAACACTAGAGAATAATTGAAAATTATTATGTGCTAGCCGTAAACCTGATTGAGGAAGATAATTTAATCTAAGCATTTTACTATAAATTCCAAGAATCATTGGATAATGTTTACCTCATGTTAGTCACATCCACTGAAGTGTATTTTTTAAAATAAGTTTAGGATAATACTCTTTTAAGATCCAATAATTCCTTCAAGATATATGAAAAAATGGATGATTATGATAAAAAAAATTATCTATAACTCGGGATTTATGTGATCATATTTCCCTTGGTGTTAGCATAAAATAAAAAAAATAGCTACAAAATAACTATGAAACAAATTAATCAAATCAGGATGACTGTTTCTCTTTTCATGGTCTCTCTTACCTATAAAATTATACATATTCCCTCAGATTACTCACCATTTCCTAAAATTCCTATACGGTCTTAGATATGTAATATGAATGTGATAACATTGTGAATTACCCTCACACTTTTGATGAAGGAATCTCCACCACCATTAATGATCTAAGGAGGTTAAATCTAGGAATATATGAAGAACTACAAATTACATTGAATATCTTCTCCATTCCTACCATGGATAAAGAGATTTATATCATTTATAAATAATTGTTGATAAAATTTCCCCTTTAATTATAGAAAAATTATTGGCTAAACCTTGAGGTTTCTACAAAAAACCTAGTATTACCTAATAACCATTGAGGTTTTAAGAAGGTATCCCATAGAATACACAAATATTATTCTAATAATTTATAAAATAAAGTTTAAAAATTGATCAAATCCACCTTGTTTTGTGAAGTGAAATACCCAAAATAGATCGCTAAAACAATCCATATTAAGGAAATCAATGTGCATATTATGGAATATATTGATTTAAGAGACCATAATATGAACTTTATAATATACGATTTTCCATTACCAATCACAAATACTTTTATTGATTTTACTACTCAATTCGAAGCCCTTTCCTTAAAGGATGGGTTTTTAGGGTATAATCAGATATAGATATCCCCTAAATAAAAGGATTCCACTATATTCAGAGCACCTAAGGGGATGTTCTTCTATAGTTCATGTCATTTGTATTAAAGATAACCAGTGATACTTACTATAATACCTTGCATCATATATTTAATACTTTCTTTGGGAGGATAGAAAAATGATATTCAACGACTGAATTTTCAATTACCAAAATTTATGTGATCACCAAACATATCTAAAAACAGTCTTCTCCATGTTACAACAACATATATTGATGTTGATTATAATGAAATTATTATTCAACATAATGATAAGAAAATTCCATAGTTTTTGGGTATGCCATTGGGGCATTGAGTTTTTTCCAGAGAAGACTCATGCAATCCTATAAACTCCACACCATAACTATATTAGAATCTAATTGAAAATCAAGGGAACATCACATAAATTTGATTTTTCATATATGACTTAGATAGAAAATTCATCCACTACACTATGTTAATTAAGCAGTGAGTCCCATATTGATGGGATAAATACTATTGAAAATCCTATGAGAATATCAATAAGTACATTTTGTACCAACTATTGTTGATGATTCAGGTATAATGAAAGACACTTTTTTATATGTACCCCCATGTAAATTTCTCTTGGTTATCTCATCATAGTAAAAAATGATGTGGGAATAAAAATGAAATCTACCACCTTAGTCAAATGAATCTCAATGATGATAATAGATATTCTAATATCAAGAGTAATAGCATCACACTAATCATTGTAGTAAAAAAGAAATTACATTACTCATATCACCACAAATTCCATTTAGTCTATCATATTGACCCATGGAGGTACACCCTTGGATTCCGTATAATGGTAGGGAATTTTTCAATATGAGAAGATATTCATTAACAATACGATATCAAGTTCATGTCACAATAGGTAGATAAAGGGTAGGCCAATGCATGTTTTAATGTGGAACATACCAACCCAGTAAGGACACTAGTGGACACTAAATATCTAGAATAATATGTTTTGTATCCCCATGAAAATCATTTATTATGAGAGATATATTTTTATGGTGTCCCTTGAAGTCCTATTTTCAAAAGGATGGGAAACTCAAAATCAATATGGATAGTAAGGGTATTTTATTTGTTTTAAAAGGAAGATAAAATTTTCTATTGTCATTATCATTTTCATATGGATACATTAATAATGAGGAAGAATACCAACACCCATTACTAGCTTGTAGTTATCCTCACAACTATATATTTCCTACATATGAATTAATGGAAATTCAGATCCAGTGATAAAAAAATTTATAGAAAAATATGCCATCAAGAAGGATGAGTTCAACACACTTATTGGTTACCTCATAGGATTTATGGAATAATTCCATTATGAACCAACATTGAATCATGTCGCTCAAATAAAAAAACTATCAATCTGAATCAATAACTAATGTATCCATAATCCTAGGTAACCCTGATCAGGATGAAGTAGTTTTCCTCATCACAAATTGAATGATGGTATCATCATTCAATATCTATAACATTGGAAAAATCAATCAAGTCAATATTAAACTACGATTTGCTGATTTGATATCCAACCTTCGATGGATGGATAAATCATTTTATTATCTCTAAAGTTAGATCATCCAATTAGACCAGTCTTAAAGGGAACAAACTAGATGTCTATCTGTAAAATTTTCCCTTCCGGATAGTCCATATTATGTAAATCGCTTATAAAAATAAGGAATTGATGGGATCCTCTTTAGATGCATAATTGACATAGAGATAATTGCCTTCATGGACGAAGTTCATATATGCTCCTTCGGTTCCCATAAGTCTAGGACCATAATTTACTTCCAAATAAGGAGTCTTGGTTACTCTTACCAAAAAATGATACATGAAAATGTGGAATTCACTTGGAAATGTCATGAATTCTAGAATCCATGAAACTTCATCCATAAAAACCTAGATTTTCTATATATAGCTAAATATTCATGGCCATTTTCTATATGGGGAATTCATGTTTTCTGGCTATATCCCCCACCCACCGCTAATAGTTTGAGTACATCCTAACTTCAATTGCATTTTTCCACAAATGGGATACTCTAAAACCCCTTAAATAAATTAGGATAAATAATATAATTAACTTCATGAATTATAATATCATCACAAGATTAAGAGTCCCATATGTATTATTTATAAACAAGGACAAAAAATTTTGTACTACCAAATTGATGAAATTGTATCAGGTGTACATCATCAATAACATATATTCATCTTATTACCATTTAGTGTAATATAGAAAAATAGAGTCCTTCAATAAAACACATTAAAATATAATATATAAAATCGTGTAAAATGTCAAGAATTCCTATTCAAAAAAACTCTTTCATGCTTTATGGGACTAACATAATCTCTCATATAATTTCACATGGAAAACATAATATTCAATGGTGAAGAGAACCGAAGAAGTGTTTCCCACTGAATTTCAGTTTCCCCTGATATGAATATCTTTTTATGAACAACTATTAGACTAAAAAGAATACTAAAATGGTTGGTTGAGTTGGAATAATTAATGAGAAAATGATGAATATTCATCTCAACATATTTTTTCATCAAAATCAGAACATGTGATCATTCAATAAAATGGTTCTCTTCCTCTCATTACCTCTAGGGGGATTGGTATTAGACCTTACAAACCTAATGATACTTGGATAGAACGCCCAGCATTTGGAACCCAAATGGGAAGACCCTTGCATCATACATAAGGTTTATTCTAATGGATCTTACCAATTCACCACAATGGATGGGAATCATGTTATTCTCACCCCATAAATGAAATGTTTCTTAATAATTACATCAAATATATTTTTTTAAGAAACTTATATTGTGGGTTTGTTGTGATGAGATGCAATAAATATGTTCATAAAGAAATAAATAAAATTATAGAGAATATTATGTCATTACTACATGAATTTAAAATGAGAGAAAAATTTATTAAAATAAAGACATTCAACATCACTACATATTATGTCCTTTCCACAGGTTATTAAACTTAACAGAGTAATTCCTAAAAACAGTACATTGAACTACATAGTTTAATGTGTCCTAATCACATGGAATTAACATGAATGATACATCATAGTCTCATTACATCAAACATCACATCATGTTTTTGATTCAAGGTAATAAAATGAATCGTATCATTCATCCTTAGTTCATACTGTTAAGATAAATATAAGACATCCTTACCACATGATGTTAAATTTTATGAAAAATGTGACATCCCAGATGGCTCAATATGTAGGATCTAGATCAGTGCAAAAGAAAAATTTTGTACTTTCGTCCTTGTTTGCAAGTTATATTAACATAGACAATATTGCTATTCATGAACAATGAGTGTGTTGAATCCTTCCATAATTAGATATGTAGTGATGCCCAGATTTCTAATCATGGTATTATCCAAAATAATCAATGGGAGAAATTATCACCTCTGTTTATGGGTCAGACCATCGTGGAATGTTTTCAATTTAATAAATATTCATGGATGGATTCAAACTATCACATGATACAAAGTGTCACCCAAATAATCAAACCTGGGTCCAGCCACAATATCAATAGAAAAATATCCCCCACTTTGAAAGGGTTAGAAATTGGTAACGATTTATCCATTCAAGAACTATGTTTGTCTTGATTTATACTATCATATTACACATAGAGATACCAATATCTCCAATCATAGTTCTAACTAAAATATAATAGTGAAAAAATTCCTCCTCTATGTAAGGGAATGTCCTGTGTATAGTGTTTTCTATTAAAAAATAATATGTCTTGAGATATGCCATAACAAGATACATAGTGATGCCCAGATATCCAATTTTGGGACTAGCCACTATATCAATAGATAAAATGACCCCAACTACATATCAGAGAGACTCACATAGAGAGTGTTCTATTCACCGACATTTTATGGATTGATTGCTACTATGAAATGATGTGTAGTGACACCCAAATATCAAATCATGGGTCCATTTTCAAAATTATTGAAAACAATACCACCTCTATGCATGGTACATACATACATAGATATATTTCCATTTAAGAACTATATATGTTAGATATTCAATTCTAGTTTCATCTGTAATAAATAGTTTTCAAAATCCCCGCTATGCATGTGGGTTGTACCTATGTATATAGTTGTCTGTTCAAGAGATACATATGGATCAATTCATGCTATCAAAAGATACATATTGATACCCAAATTATTAAACCATTTCTTATCAATAATAATAAATAAGAAAATTACCTACCTCTTCATTATATGGGTTATACCTACATTAAGAGTTTTTCTTTAAGGATCTATGAGTTGCTCGATTCATGGAATCACAATATAAGTAGTGATTAGCATATCTCAAATCCTAGGTTTAGATGTAATAATAAAACGCAACAATTCCACACTCTTTTCATGGGTCAGACCTGCATAGAGTGTTATATATTCAAGAACTGCAACTCACTTTATTCCTACAATCACAACATATGTATTTATTATTAGATCTATAATCCAAGTTCTAGCCGCAACATATAGTATTATAAAAATGTACCCCGTGTATATGGGTTATACCTATGCTTAGAACTATCAAGAAATACATCTGTCTAGATTTATTCTAGCACAAGACATGTAGTGAATCTCGTATCCTTCATCCCAATCATAGGCATGAGTTATGGTCACCCAAATCATTTTCCTCCCTGAGATTAAAATCCTTTTAGTGGTTATAAAAAATAATAAGTTTGGAACACAATCACATATTCTTCTTTATATAGTCTCATTTAGCTTAATAGATTTAGTAGTCATCCATTTATTTTCACATTATGCATAGATTATGTAAGATTAGGGAACCTAGAAAGCCACTCCGTCTATTGAAACCAATTTGTATCATGGATAAAGAACCATATCATAGGTTCAAGATGTTAAGTAGGATGAATGCATACTCATCTCATGACATTAAACAACATGATAACATCATAGTATCATGATGTTAAACTACATGACAAATGTTTCTTCCATAAATACATAAAATTTCATATAAGGAACCATCATATCCATGAATCTATGAAGTAATACATAAAATTTCATAGAGAGGATCATCATATCCAATGATATATGCTAAGGAGGAATTATTAATAGCTATACTAAAATGAGATGTGAAAATTCACTAGACCTATATATGAGGTCAACAGTGGACCCACTAGGCCACCATGGTGATAGTATAAGATTAAATTCCCATATCCCATGTATATGACCCCAATCTATGTTAAGATATCTCTTTAATGTAGATGATTATTTTATGATACATGCCCTTAAAATCTACATAGGGAATCACAGGGAATACCAACCATGAAAATAACATATACCAATTTTTATAGATGGATAATTCATATAGACACACTCTGCCTATGTAAGATTCAGATCTATGTGTGGATTACTTGCACATGAGACAAATATATGCAATAAGGGATACATAATTTGGCTTAGCATAAATTAGATTGGGAATAGAGAAAATGTGTCTCCCAATTCTAAATTTCCTTAACCAGTGAAATGTTTCTCCAAGGATATTTTGAACAATTTCATGATGGATTATATATTTATTTTACATGAGGTTAAAATGAAAGGAAAATTTCCATATCTCATTATCTTATTCTTTATAATAGATATTTCCCCACTACACGATGTCAAAATGTAATTATCATCACCCATTATCACTTCTTATAAAAGGACCACACAATCCGGACCATGGTAAACTAGATTATGAGGTTATTACGTCATATATTAAGAACCTCAAACCATAAATTGTATTTAATATCATTAGATCCTCTTGATTCTAAATATATTTCACAACACTTGGAATGAAGAATATATCTCTCTATTTTACCAAGATAGATATGTATCCAAATGAAGGCCATAGATCCGCCATCCAGAAGAATCTTTTCCACGTAAGAAGGGAATTCATGTCCTTTTGAGCCCTGAAACCATTATAGAAGTTCTCGTAACCTTAGTGTGATTCACAATAGTTTTTAAAAATATTATCAAATATCATAACTCATAACCCAAGAACTTTCTGTCATTATTTACAACATATTCATCTCCCACTCAGAAGGATGTTGATTAACCCTTGACCCTATGTATCATAATTTAGATGTTTTTTAACACCCCCTCATACTAGTTATATGATCATCATGAAATTAAAATTCATGATCATTGGTAAAAATATTAGGGCTTAAAATATTATCCTTTCATTTTCCAAATCACAAGACCCAAAAATGCTAGTGAATGCGACACTTATCAAGATGAAAATGCGTAAAGGGTGGCCTGAGAAAAATTGATGCATTCTTATTATATACATGTCACATTTAAATTTTATAAAAAAAGTTTGCCCATATGTAAACAATGCAGAAATCTCATGGTGCCCACCTTGTTTCCAAAGTAAAGGTTGAGTTATGCTTGATGGACCCCCTAATGCATGAAAATGTAAGAGTAATGGGTTATTTCTTAGCCTCACAATACTAATTTGTTTATTATGAGGTTAGAAAACTTTTTTGGTACTTAAAAAATTCATTAATATTCCTTTTCCATAACCACACCTTATTTCATGGATGTCTAAGGTGATAGAATGAGTTCCTGGGTTTTGTATCCCTCTCTTGGAACCCCGTAGAACATGTGATCCCTTTATTTTTGTTCATCCAAAAATAAAAATGAAAATATTGATTAGATAATATAAAAGGACACCATTGGTTTTCATCATATAATTGAACCATAAAAAATTACTTGTTCCTAGAGGATGTTTGGTCCTAGAGATCTCCCTCCCAATGCAGGAGTTTTCCATGAACACATGGAATATGTGATTCCCCTATTACCAATGTTGGAACTACACCCACTAGTTATGACCACCAGTTAACTCTAATATTCCTAGATCATGATTAACAATTTCTATAACCAGGCTATTCAAGTGGATTCAATATCCTTGAAGTTATTTCAGCATGTACTATAACATTTCTCAAACCTCTAATTTTATTATTCATTTCCAAACCATTTGATGGCTGACACCACATAAATTAAAACCTAATGGAATATGACCCAAGCATTCAAACCATGATCTAATTTTTCTGAGGGTTCAAAAAATAATCTTCAATAACTATTTTCTATATACCCTACTTCATTTACTAAATATTTAAATCTTCAAAAATCATCAATGTCACATAGAAATGAATGGGGATCCTTTAAATGTCTATTATTATATGCCCAATGGGATCACAAGTGATGGTATTTAAAGAACCAACTAGAGGGGTATCTTATCTATATTAATGGACATACAATCCTCATGAGCCCCGACAACACCATGACAGAATCCAACAACATAGGGTGTATTGGGTCCACCCTAGAAATTTTACCCCATTACATATTCACTAGTTAAAATGTTTGTGTTATGACATACACAAACCATATTCCTAATATCAACATGGAATCAGTATGCCTAATATCACACCATAAATTGAAAAAAATATCACTAAAGTTTATGGGTTCCACATCGCATCATAGACATTTATCCATCCTATTTTATATATTAATACATGGTGCTAGATCACCTCATGAACATTCATTATTAAAAATATTAATTAAGAATAAATCGTTTAGGGAACCTACATGATAACTCGTTTATCGGGGTTTATTTTCATAGAACCCTACATGAGTACCCATCTATCACTAATAACAGTAGATTAACTTATCTAAAAGACCTAAAACAACAACAGTAGGTGGTCTGAATAAAATATCATAAATTAAAGTTGTTGAATAACTGATATAAAATCCTTTCAGCTGCATTATAATATGGTTCATGATAGAAGACACTAAACTATAGCACAAAAATGGTCTAAAATTCATGACTATAAAAAATCAATTGAAGGAGACAAAATTCATTCTTGGTAGAAAAACATAAAAGGGATCCCAAGAAGAAGTCTAGTTTCTACACAATAGACACGTACTTTTCCTGATCCAACCAAAATTTATTATTTATTAAATAGACATTCTACAACATATGTTATGTCAAAAATAGGTAACAGGTTGGCCTGAAAAAAAATCCAAGCTCATTCCCTCTAAGATTTCCCTAAATGAATATTATGAAATATTCAGGGAAATCTTAAAAAAAATATACAAAGATTTTAGGGGTCATAATTTTTCCATATAGAAAATGAATATATGATTGATAAATCCACATACATAGGTAAAATCTTTACAAATCTTCCATTGGAACATATATTTTAACCAAATTATCCTTTAAATTATTATATCCCATGAAAACTCATGTGGATAAATATTTACGTAATCTCATGTCCTCATGAATTCATGAGAAATTCACATATGAAATCTATTTTCAGTAAATAATTAAATATCATGTAATTTTGTTTTCATGGAATTATAAAAATTATGGTTATCATTGAAGATATATATGATTTCAACTAATTAATATTTCATACACATCATGAATAAGTGAATGTTATACAACGACATGTAATGTTCATAAGTTTTACTCATTGATAATATTTAATAGAAGGAGGCATCCTCACCTTCAAGAGTCTCTCCAAAATTTTCAAGAACAATCATATATTCCCATAGACATATCACAATAATAGTCACTGAGCTTAATTTATCAAATCATCCAATGATTAGAGATACATATCACATTAGCGCTTAAGTGTCACCCACTCTATTTCTTTTACTTCTACCTGAGGACAAAGAGTATCAATTAAAGTGGATATATCTTCATCTCCATTATTAATTTTTGCTAATAATGATTATGATGTTTTATGATGGATTTTTTTCTAGCTATCAGTGCTTCATTTTCCCCATTTTCTATAGTCAATACATCCTTCTGGTTGCGTATCTAGGAAATATTTTTTATATATCTATCCAAGAACATATGAACCATCCCATTTTGACTAGGTTAGAGAAATTTGGTTATAAAAACTGTGTAGGTCCATCCCACTATTTAATAGTTGTTGGTGAGTCAGGACAATCTATAACATGATATCATATAATGGCTACCCATGAAAGCAACCAACACTTAAATTCTGAAGGGCCAGATAGGGTGTTCCTCTTAACCATTAAACTCTTCAATTGGAGTCTTGGTGATCACAATATTTATTTTTTTCTAGAATATCCTTATTATTACATTTTTCTCTATAACCACTAGATTGGGTATGTCGATAGGAGGAATAGTTGGTGTTGGGTATTCAAGAATCAACTATTTTGAAAGTGGAGTTGGATGATTTGATGATGAATCAAGAGAAGAAGTCCCATGCGATCTCCTCTCAATTGGTGCATCATCTATCACTATTATTGAGTGATAAATCTCTACAAAACCCCATACTCTCCCAATGGGAGACTTTTCACTATAATAAGGGTGTTTCTATATGGACACCCCCAAGTTAGGAATCAACCACATCGCTGCCACAGATAAGTGGATTGGGTATGTGAATCACTTTACTACATTATGAACCAGAATATTTAGTACACCAATTATGTAATATTCCATCCACACTTAGGAATAGTACCAAGACATGAAGATATGGGAATTTATAGTGGAAAATAATATATTTGAATTATTTTCATCACATGACATAATGTCCCAAAATTGGAAAAGGAGTCTAGTATTTCATTTAACAAACCCACCAACATATGTAAGTGGAGAAAATATTTGAATATATCCCAAAACATTATGAAATAGATAGGGGTATATGGGTCATAGATATTCTTCTCGTCTATGCAAGCTTCAATAACCCCATCACAAAAGAATATTTTATACAATATATCATCATGATAACCCCTTCATATATAAATAATTAGTAAAAACTATGTGGGACAGGGAATGAATTTGGGAGGGTCATATTGAAACTTTATATCAATCAGAAAATTGAGACCAATTGGCATGGCCTTAAAATTGGAAAATTTCAACATCCTAGGAAAAAATGAAGCATGATAGATATTGGTAGTGTTATGAAATTTGAAACATTAGAGGCACCTTCCTTTCTATCAAAATAAAATTTTATACTGGATTCCAATATTTTAGGGGATGTTTCCTTGTTGGATATTACTAAGTATTTGATATAGATTATCATGTGTCACCACAAAATGTTTTAGAAGCCTACCCTCTTCCAATCGCATTTTAAACAAAAAATATTCCTACTCAAATTCCAATGCATTCATCGAAAATCAGAAAATGAAATCAATAAAAAAACATGGCAAATAACCCCATTACATGAAGGATTTTGGATACATCTTCTCTCACATGGTATCCTCATGGTGTGTTCTCACTAGCTTATAGAATGGCTAAATAATAGCCTGAAATATCTCAAACATGCTGATAAGGTCATCGATGAGGTCATGTATGAGTTGGTCTAGTCCCTATAAGATGATTGAATATGTCATTCCAAACCTTAAAATAAATGAGTGGACAAAGATGCAGCCCCTTCAATAATATATCCTTCAAAATGATAAGCATGTCCCATTCCACGGTTAGAGTTTGGGAAGGGTTATCCAAAACATGTGCATCATGAAGGAATTTTTCATTTATCTCCCAAAGAGGATGTATTATACTCTACATGTAAATAACCTAGAGGATTATCCCCACTTCTTTGTTAGATAGATTAAAGGAGTTTGTGCCAAGAAACAACTGGATAATCTATATTCTATGGAGTCCCAATTGATGGTATACAACAAATTATATTCCCATGATTCCTCATATAGATGAAGAGCATGTAACTAATTGGGGAATTCTAATAAACTATGCCTATCCTATATCGACCATTTCCATTCATAAGAAAATATAAAAAAAGGCTAAAATTCACATTGTATGCTTTATCCCCTTCTTAGATTATTCAAATACAAGACAAGTATGTTTTAGTTGTTATTGAAAATGTTTCTTGTGTGGGATCAAAACCATATAGACCCCAAGAGTAGTAAACCAACATGTAGGATAACCTATGGAGTGGTTCCCATATCAATTGAATTTCTTAAGAAATTTTCATTTGAATAAAATCAAGATAAGAGGACAACGAGCGAAATGGATGTTTGTGGCTCAAAAAATTCACAGTAGCACCTTCCAGATGAATGAATCCATTAAATGGTTTTATATACAAAATATTGTATTTAAGATATTCAGATGAGAGATACCCCTCCAAATCCACATTTTCAAAACAAAATTGATATCAATATTCAGAATTATGATTTCTAAAAATGATATCCCTTCGAAAGAAAAAATTTGAAGATGTATGTGAACTAAAATCCATCTTCACTAGAGTATGATTATTACATCAGAATAAGTACTATACAAAAATGTAAATATATTAAATCAAACATATTTATTAGGAAATATCACTTGAATCACATGAATGATATAAGGATTATCAAATGCATAAACTAACACATGATTCATGAAATTCATGACCCATGGTCCATATCATGATCTCATGATTTGATTTTACACCTCTTGATCACATTCCCATATTATAGTCACAAGGACCATGAAATAATAAAGAGATCAAACAGAAAAGAACCATTGGACTCTAAAAAGTGAAAATGATGACCCCACAATCAAAGAAGTGTTTCCTAGATTGTTGAAATTTCCATTGATTTAGTCATGGATTCATCGTGAATGTTTTTCAAGATAAGGATGAAACACTGTGAGATAAAATGATAGGTTCTCATGAAAGAGTCATGAAAATGAATCACATGATATATGTATTTGCAATATCATTATAAATAGATTCATTAATGGAATGTGAATCTCCCACTCCCCCTATTTATAAAGAGTCCCACGGAATACCATTGGTCCCCTCGAAGACCAAAAGCCTTTCAAGACACCATTTATTAGAAGACTAAAATTCTCAGGTAGGTATTTACTCTCCTTATAACAAAGTCTTTGTCCCTATGGATATCCATTTTGGGGGGGGGGGAATTTATTGATTCCCTATAAATGATAATCCTTTTATGATTGAATTAACACTGGAAGCATAAGTATTAACTTCAATAAAAAAGGATAGAAGGATATGTTTAATGATATGGAGATTCGGGGGAGGGGTCATATAAATCATGTAAACCGTAATAGGACACGCGATCACATAACCATATGAAACTAGATCATGTACTACACCTGATAAGATAATTATCAAGAAACCCCCCCATCATAATTTCCATCTGATTATTGAGATACCCTTCATAAATAAAACATCAAAATATGAATCCCCTTTAACAAGCCCTCTTTTTCCTGGAAAGGTATCTAAAGAAGCTCTCATGATTATGTGGAGGATTATTGAAATTTTCTTCAGATCGTGTGACATATTTGGTGATAAATAACTAATAATGACTAAAATATACTTACAAAATAAACAATAAATCTTAAATGGAGGATGAATCATGAAATTTGACTTATTATGTTTTTTATGGGAATGGTTTATGTGACTTGTGTGATAAAACTTGATCACTTGGATTCCCCTTGAAATGGAATCTTGATCCCTTGAAGGCCATCCAACAAGACAACTTGATATCCTGATGGTCCCCAAACAAGTCTCTATTGATCATGTAAATTTCACTTCAATAGGAATCTTGATCGCATGAAGACTCCAAGACACATCAGCCCACTATTTCAAAGGACCTTTGAAATGTCAATTTAATCATGCAACACACCACATACATGGATAGTAAATGTCTGTGCGGAGTCTCACATTCCATTATGAGATCCATTGGTGATAATGTGACACCCAGATGGAAAATCAAAGTGTAAAGGTCGAATGTAAAGTAAAATAATAAAATCTTTTTTAAAAGGAATCAAACCTCATGCGATTAGAGATACACTAATTTTCAAATGAAGGGAACATATGACTCTTGTGAGAAGTTTGAATATCATGAAATACCCCTAGATACATGTCAATCGTCCTGCACTAAAGCATTTTGGTATCTCACATTCATTATTTTAAGGACCCTGGACATATCTATTATATCCTATGATCTAACTCTAGATACAAATTCAATAGGGGTGACTATCTATAAAAATTATCATGCTCTATTGTAATATAAATAAAAAATCAAGCAACAAAACATAGAAAATAAAAGAAACTATTTTTTCAAATGGGTGCATGTCGCCGTGGGATCCATTATTGATCATGTGACACCATGATTCAAAATTAATGGGAAAAGGCTGAAAGTCTTATAAAATAAAGAATACAAGATAGAAATTGATGAAGCCTATTACAAATGGAAGATATGATATTATTCACGTGAAGGGTTTATAAACCTCATGTTATCATCATTGATCACATGAAATTTCTTTAACATGCCAACTCGATCATAAGAAAGCCTCTTTTATAGAAGTCGTAGTCTCAGGAAGACTCCAAGACATGTCATCCATATCTTATGATGTATCATTGATACGTTTACATGATTACAAAAAATCAATTTTAAAATTAAATATTCTAATAAATATAGATATTTAGGAGTGATATCATAGTTGTTTTTTATCATGCGACATAATTATGACACAATATATTCCAAATAAAGATTTATACAAATCACATTATGTGATAGTCCTTCCAATTAATAACATTACTATCTTATATATATGTTCTATACAAGGATGAATAAAATGGACATGAAGAGTCATATATATTACCCCCCCCCCCATGGGTATAAAAAACATAGTCACCTGGGAGCATAAAAGAGAGAGAGATCTTCTTTGTAAATAAAACCATGAAATCTCAAGGGGGTCTTCAATAAGGTAAATCTAGGGAACGAATCAAGGGATTAAATTATAGGAATACATGCTTTGTGTGATCATCCTATTGATCACGTGAAGTAATTTCATTGTGATGAACATATTATGTGAAGGAGTTCCCAAATTTCAACTTGATCATGTGA
Source organism: Viscum album (assembly GCA_963277665.1). NCBI lineage: Eukaryota > Viridiplantae > Streptophyta > Magnoliopsida > Santalales > Viscaceae > Viscum > Viscum album. Next base: position 776,013 of record CAUJRU010000328.1, on the reverse strand, counting down.
TTTCCCAATAGGAAAATTCATAACAAAACATTGAGGAATTTATGCAATAAATTAGGATTATGATATAAGCTACATGAAAAGATAGATACAGAATTTATCATGAAAAGGAATCATGTTATTTTCATAACCTATCTAGATAATGGGATGGCACTAGGACATGTTATCCAATCCATGTTAAAGATTTCAGATATATTAGATAATCCACCCGAATTCCTCCAAAAATATCGGCCATGCTAGATGTAATTTCTCTAGATATTTCTAATAGATCATAAAAATCCCTCCAATAAGTCAACAATGATCACATGACATTCTTAGATGTGTATGTGTTGATCACACAAAGTGTAACATACCAAGTGAGTAATGAATAATAGATATTTTTATCTATGTTTATTAATGATTAAGATAGTGTCATAGAGGCTTAAAATGAAAATAAATACAATCTTATGCATGGAATACACTAATATTCTTAAAAGATTGTTTTACTGCCCTTTGATGGCAAACCATTTTTGAATCTATATTTTGACAATTTTATAAACTATGTTTGTCAAAATAAACTTATTCTTTATGATTGGGACATCAAAATTTACCTTGTGTGAATTTTTGGTATTTTCTGACAATGTTCATTTTTTAATGAATAGTGAAAAAATACTGCATTTTACATCAAAACTGCTTTTTAATATAATTTATTTATATGATTAGATTATGTTTTGAATTGGTTTTGAAGTGAAATTAGAATATATTTTTACCATTTTATCCAATGGTGGTCATTGGAATCAATTTCACTTTGAAATTAGACTTCAACTGGTGTCAATCTTTTGATACTTATTGTTTCATAAAAACTCGCTATTTGCTCTGACAGCGGGAATTAATTATTGAATTAATTAATGTGACTTATATGATTTGAATTTTGTAAAATAGACTTCATTTTTGAATTCGGAATATCAAATATAGCTTAGGGTGAATTTTTGGTAATTTTCGGAAAAACTTCAATTTTTGATGAATAGTGAAACCACTAAGTGGTAATCAAGCAAACTGATTTTTCAGTTAAATGAAAGTTTACCACTAATGTGTATTTAATTTTGAAAATCCGACATACATGGTTGTCATTAAGAAGTAAAATGTGGTTCAATGAGATTATAATAATTTTTTGTTGAATAGTAACTTATTAAGTTCTTAATCGCGATTAGTGGTAATTAGTGTAGTTTAAGGTATAAATAATACTTTAATAAAATGAAATGACCTAGACACATGTCCCAACCTCATTGGTTGTGTCATGGCCGACCATGACATGCCATGGTTCAACTTGGTGACCCCATGGATCCACTTTTGTTGGGAAATGACATAAATTACTTTTTTTTTAATGTTAAAGTGAAAATGACACAAACATAATATGTTTTACGAAAACAATTTTTAGGTGGGGTTATACAAGTCCAAATTTTGATTATAAATAGTCATTGGAAAGCTAAAAAGATTTCCTATATCATAGTATTTTGTTTATAATTTTTAGACATTAAATAAATTAAATTATTTATGACATAATAATGATGCAGCGATGACATCATTATTTGACGATTTAAATAAAATGGAAAGATAATGTAAAATCTATAAACTAAACATGTTCAAAACCAATTGGATGAGTGGTTTTCGAACCCTTATCACCTTATCCACGAATTATATCAATGTGGGACCTTTTAAAACCGAAAAACATTATCAAATAAAGTAATATTTCTTTACTTTCCAAAAGTGCCCCTCCTCTCCTCTTATAAAAGGCCCTCACCTCTACCTCATTTCACACACTCCTAAAGCCTTTGGCTCGGCCAACCCCTGCCCATTTACTCTCTCCACATCCCTCTCCTCATCCTAGAGGATTACCATTGGTCAGAATCCTTTCAAAGGAATCCTTTAGGCTCAAATCAAAAGAAGTTACACTGTTTAAGGTAATTCATTCTCTCATGTTCATTTGTTTTATTTTGCTTCTCCAACCCCCTGAACTCTTTTTATTTACTTATTTTGAAACAACACCAGTATATTCAATATACAAGTATGTTGTTATAATATTTATTTGAGCTAAACTCTCACACAACTACATCAAATGGTTAAAGAACATACGGTTTCCGTGTATGGCGAAATTCTGCCTCCCGAAACGATGATTGTTCAACACTCATTTAACACCTTAAAAGGTGGCCATTATGATGTCACTATTTTTATATATGATATATAATATGTTTATGTTTTCCTTAAGCTTCTGTTTTTTTCATTTTGGGCATACCTTTATGGTTTCCATTATGGGTAAACCCGATATCTTCATTTTAGGAAGTGCGGACTACCGCCCACTAAAAGTGATTTGATTCGTTAATACCATATGTGGGATGTGTAAAGGATAAAGTTAATGATGTTATATATGTTATTATATTGGAATTATAATATACTATTATATCATTATGATTCCATTCCAGAAAATATGAAATAGAAATGGAAGTAGCGTTCATGCGTACGTACGGCTTACCGTCTCCATGAACGGTGCATTTCATTTCTTACCTCTAAATGTGATGTAATATTATAAATGCATGTATGTACTAGATATATATGACATATATGATATCTACATCATGAATACCATTCTGGATATAATGAACCTTTGACCAAATTAACAACATGTAAGTGTAAGAAGTCTATTTTTGACTTAAGAACCAAATACCGACCAAATGAACATTATTAACTTAACTGATTACATGATGTTCATAACATGGTATAAAAGGAATAATGAACTTGAAAAAGATTCATAAGAAAGTAGAGATTAACTCAAGTTTATTATTCAGGAGATTAAAGAACGGTCGGGTCAAGTCGGATACGAGGTATGGGACTTCGTCTCAATCTCCTTTCGTTGAGGCATATTTTATTTTATACACAACATTCTTTTATACGGTGTATAAACCCCTTTGACTTTTACGTTTATTCAAAAGGAATCTTTTTTATATGAAGCATTTGCTAAACGACAAAAGGGAATGTTTTTGTCGTACGTATGCGGCGACAAGGACTTCTCCGCCGTCGTGACGGTTATTTGAGTTTTGACTTCCTCTACAAGCCATACTTTCTTTTTAAAAGAAAAATAAATACCATGTTTTACTTTTCTTTTATTTTAGTATTGAAAATGGTTTTCATAATGTTTTTATATCAAAGTGTTGTATTGATATCTTGTGATTGAAATGTGGAAATTTTATGTTTCCTTTATGCATGTTTTATGTGATATGATTATGTTATGGTTCTTGGGAATTATTATGAAGACGGGTGGTTCAGTGATAAACTAAGGGTGGGTGAGCCCGTTATAGCTCTCCAATGCATTGGGTAACGTGAAGGAGTGAAACGTTAAGGTTTCTCCGAAGAGATTTTAGGGAATATACTGTGATGGGTATTCCAAACGTAACCAAGAGGGTTACTCCCTACGTAAGAATGATATGAATGCCTCAAGTTACCTTTATGTCTTATTATTTCTATGATTTATTCATGATTTTATGAGGTATGTTAAAGTGCCTATGTTTTATGGGTAAAGTATGATTTCATTCTTATGTATATATGAACTCATGTTTCCTTTCCATGTTTTTTTTATAACCCATACTGAGTTTTTATGCTCATCCCAAGTTTTTGAAATGTTTTTCACAGGTCAAGGGAAGGGTACATGATAGGATGATAGAGTCAAGGATGTGTCAATAAATAATCCATGTTTTATTTTAAATGTGTTTCCATTGATGGGAGTGAAGAATACTATCTTTATGTAACCACTTTGTTTATATGTGGAATGTAATGCAAGTTTTATGATCTAATTCTCTAAAACTCTAAACCCGAAAAGATCCTCAATGTGTAATCTTGTAATAACTCAAGATTAAGTAAAGTTTAAGGCTGGGGCCTTATAGTTGGTATCAAAGGTCGGTTTAGATAACTTTAGGAGTTGAATTCTATTAAATGATTATCCAAAAATATTTTTTTTTCGAAATGATATAGCATTTACGGATTACCATGTTGCATCATCTAAGACATGTTTGTTCAGAATGGTTTTCCGCAGAGGAAACAGGGAAGCAGTGCTAGGAAGGCATACAAAAGGAAATAACCTTCCGAATCAGCATCCAGAAATGGTCGGAATTGGAACTGAACAGTTTGTTGCAGTAATGGCGCAGTTGACTCAAGCGATAAATGGCGGTGGTATCCATGCACGAGATCAGCCAGAACAACCACAGAGGAACATGTCAGTGGTGGAACATTTCATGAGGCAACATCCACCATCATTCAGAGGATCATCCGACCCTGTGCTAGCTGAAGGGTGGATTAAAGCACTGGAGAATATTTTTGATGTCATGGGGTGTTCAGACAATCAAAAGGTTAGTCTTGCGATTTACCGTTTGGAGGGTGAAGCAGATCAGTGGTGGTCTAGGGTTAAAAATATCCGGGACGCCGATGAGATTGATGCTCTTGACTGGGATGAATTCAAAGGTATGTTTCTTGAGAAGTATTTTCCTAAGGCTGTTCGACTTAGGATGGAAAAGCAATTCTTGGAATTGAGGCAAGAGGAAGACTCAGTGGCTGCCTATGAAGAAAGGTTCACTCGATTGGCAAGGTATGCTCCAAATTTTATCTGGGACCTTGATAGTAAAATAAATCGTTTTTACTCAGGATTAAAGCCAAAATATCGAAGGGAATTAGCTTCTCGAGAGTTTAAAAGTTATGAAAAGCTTTTTCGATGTGCTGAGAAGGTGGAAATGGAGTTTGCCGATGACCAAGTTTTCTATAACAACCAGCAGAAGAAGAGACCGAGGTGGCAGGAGAAAGGTAATAATTCTTCAAAAAAGTCTGAGGGTAAGATAACTAAGTTTCGAGTTTGTGATAAATGTGGCAAAAGGCATGTTGGGGAATGTCTTCTGAATTCTGGGAAGTGCTACCGATGTGGTAAGATGGGACATAAGTCTCATGATTGCACTGAAAAGGATCAAGGTGAAGGTAAGAACAAATTTGATTTACAGTTAGTGAAATGTTATAAGTGCAATGGGATGGGTCACTATGAAAACGAGTGTCCGACAAGGAGCTTGAGTGATGGGAAGCAGTTAGACTACAAGCATAAAGGGGTGGTGAAATCCTTTGCAACTACATCAGCAGATGTCGGGCCATCAAATGAAGTTGTATCAGGTACTTTGTTTGTTTTTTCAGATTATGCCAGTGTGTTGTTTGATTCGGGGTCTACACATTCTTTCATCTCTAAAACCTTTTCTAGTAAAATGGGAATACCATCTCAAGAAATGACTCCTGAACTTTTGGTAAAAACACCTGGGGGAAGTGTCGAGGCAAAAAGAATTTATAAGAATCTTCCTATCCTTATCTGTGGAAAGAACCTACTTTCAAACCTTATTGTTCTACCTCTAGTATAGTTTGATGTTATCCTGGGCATGGATTGGCTCTCTATTTACCATGCCAAGATTGACTGTAGAGCTAAAGAAGTTTCTTTTCAGAAAGAGTTTCAGTTTGTTTACAAGAATGAACCCTTACTTTTGATAACATATCAAGAGGCCGAGAAACTTGTAAAAGATGGAAATGAATGTTACCTTGCACACGTCGTTGAAAATAAAGGAACTGTCCAAATTAATGATGTGCCAGTGGTAAATGAGTATCCTGATGTTTTTCCTGATGAGTTGCCTGGAATAATACCAGATCGGGAAGTTGAGTTTACTGTTGACTTAGTTCCTGATGCTAAGCCAATTTCAAAACCCCCTTATCGAATGGCACAAATTGAACTTTTAGAGTTGAAGGAGAAATTGCAAGATTTATTAGAGAAAGGTTTCATTAGACCTAGCACATCACCATGGGGTGCACCTGTTTTATTTGTTAAAAAGAAAGATGGTTCTATGAGACTTTGCATTGATTATAGAGCCTTGAATAATATCACTGTTAAGAACAAATATCCTTTGCCTCATATCGATGATTTGTTTGATCAGCTCCAGGGAACTCAGTTTTTTTCAAAGATTGACTTCAGATCGGGGTACCATCAGCTGAAGGTAAAGGAGGCAGATATTCCGAAGACCGCGTTCCGTATGAGATATGGCCATTATGAATTTGTAGTAATGCCTTTTGGGCTAACCAATGCACCTGCTGTATTCATGGACTTAATGAATAGAATTTTCCATGAGTTCTTGGATAAGTTTGTGGTGGTTTTCATTGATGATATTTTGTTGTTTTCTAAAAGTAAAGAGGAGCATGAAAAACATTTAAGGGTTATCTTGCAAACCTTAAAAGAAAAGAAACTGTATGGGAAATTCAGAAAGTGTGAGTTTGGGTTGCAACAAATTTCTTTCCTTGGTCACATTGTTTCTAATGATGGAATAACTGTTGATCCTGCAAAAACAAAAGTTGTGGAAGAATGGCCAAGACCCACAAATGTAACCGAGATTCGTAGATTCCTTGGTTTGGCAGGCTATTACCGAAGGTTTGTTAGAAATTTTTCACGGTTATCTAGTCCAATGACTAAGCTAACTCGAAAGGGTGTTAAGTTTATCTGGACAAAAGAATGTGATGATTGTTTTCAGGAATTGAAAAGAAGATTGGTGAATGCTCCAGTTTTGGCACTACCTTCCAGGAATGGTGAGTTTGTTATATACAGTGATGCTTCATTGAAAGGACTTGGTTGCGTCCTAATGCAGAATGATCAGGTAATTGCTTATGCTTCACGAAAGTTGAAAACTCATGAGGTAAATTACCCTACACATGATTTGGAATTAGTTGCTGTTGTTTTTGCTTTAAAAATTTGGAGGCATCATTTGTATGGAGTAAAGTGTGAAATATATACCGATCACAAAAGTTTAAAGTATATATTCACTCAGAAAGAGTTAAACATGAGACAAAGGAGATGGCTGGAATTAATGAAGGATTATGATTGTACAATTCATTACCATCCGGGAAAAGAAAATAAAGTGTCTGATGCTTTGAGTCGAAAAAGTAATGCTTCATTAACAATGTTGCGTTTGGAACGTGATACTTTGGTTAACGATTTGATAAACTTTGGAATAGAAGTTTTTGGTGCAGGAAGTCCTTCTATTTTGTTTCAGGTATCAGTGAGATCATCTCTATCAGATAGAATCAAGCAAGCACAGAAGCAAGACAGTGAGTTGCAGAAAAAGGTAGAGCTGGTTCAGAAAGGTAAGTTGCCTGAATTCAACATTGATAATGATTTCGTTTTGAGATTTGGGAAGAGATTTTGTGTGCCTTGTGATTCACAGTTGAAGAGAGAGTTGTTATGTGAAGCTCATAGTTCTCTGTTTTCAGTTCATCCGGGCAGTACTAAGATGTATAGAGATCTGCGGGAGTATTACTGGTGGGATGGAATGAAAAGAGATATTGATGATTTTACTGTGAAGTGTTTGACTTGTCAGCAGGTTAAAGCAGAGAGGAAGTTACCGAAAGGGATGCTTCAGCCTTTACCAGTGCCAGAGTGGAAATGGGAGAGTATATCCATGGACTTTGTTGTTGGATTACCGAAGACATCTCGAGGTAATAATGCAATCTGGGTTATTGTTGATCGCTTGACCAAATTTGCTCATTTCCTTGCTATATGAGATACTTTCTCTCTTGATCAACTTTCCTGTTTGTATCTTAAAGAGATAGTCAGGTTACATGGAGTTCCTCTCTCCATTGTATCGGATCATGATCCCTGGTTTACTTCTAACTTTTGGAAAGGCCTTCAGAAGTCGTTGGGTACTGAATTAAATTTTAGTACAGCTTTTCATCCTCAATCAGATGGGCAGTCAGAACGAACAATTCAGACATTGGAGGATATGATACGAGCTTGTTCTATGGATTATCAGGGAAGTTAGGACCAACATCTTTCTTTGGTTGAGTTTTCATATAATAACAGTTTTCATTCCAGTATACAGATGGCACCATTTCAGGCATTATATGGGAAGCGGTGTCGAACTCCAGCTTTCTGGGATGAAGTGGGTGAAAGGAAGTTGATGGGACCAGAATTGGTAGAAGAGATGGCAGAAAAAGTTCAGCTGATTCAGAAACACATGAGAACAGCTCAGAGCAGGCAGAAGAGTTATGCGGATAACCGGAGGAAGGATCTATCTTTCGAGGTAGGTGAACATGTTTTTCTCAAGGTTTCTCCATGGAAAAGTGTGATGAGATTTGGTAATAAAGGAAAGTTGAGTCCGAGGTTCATTGAACCATACGAAATTCTGGAGAGAGTTGGTTCAGTTGCATACCGAGTGGCTTTACCTCCGATTTTATCTCAGGTACACAATGTTTTTCACGTTTCGATGTTGAGAAAGTACATGCCAGATCCATCTCATGTTTTGAGTCCAGAGGTAGTTCAGCTTGAAGAGAACCTATCTTTTGAGGAACAACCGGTCCAGATTCTTGACCACAGGGAGAAAGTGTTACGGAATAAAGTGATTCATCAGGTAAAGGTTTTGTGGAAAAACCACATGATTGAAGAGGCAACATGGGAATCTGAAAATGCAATGAGGGATAAGTACCCCCATTTATTCGATAAGTAAATAAATTGCGGGGACGCAATTTTCTAAAGGGGGGAAGGATGTAACATCCCAAGTAAGTAATGAATAATAGACATTTTTATCTATGTTTATTAATGATTAAGATAGTGTCATAGAGGCTTAAAATGAAAATAAATACAATCTTATGCATGGAATACTCTTATATTCTTAAAAGATTGTTTTACTGCCTTTTGATGGCAAACCATTTTTGAATCTATATTTTGACAATTTTATAAACTATATTTGTCAAAATAAACTTATTCTTTATTATTGGGACATCAAAATTTACCTTGTGTGAATTTTTGGTATTTTCTGACAATGTTCATTTTTTAATGAATAGTGAAAAAATACTGCATTTTACATCAAAACTGCTTTTTAATCTAATTTATTTATATGATTAGATTATGTTTTGAATTGGTTTTTAAGTGAAATTAGAATATATTTTTACCATTTTATCCAATGGTGGTCATTGTAATCAATTTCACTTTGAAATTAGACTTAATCTGGTGTCAATCTTTTGATACTTATTGTTTCATAAAAACACGCTATTTGCTCTGACAGCGGGAATTAATTATTGAATTAATTAATGTGACTTATATGATTTGAATTTTGTAAAATAGACTTCATTTTTGAATTCGGAATATCAAATATAGCTTAGGGTGAATTTTTGGTAATTTTCGGAAAAACTTCAATTTTTGATGAATAGTGAAACCACTAAGTGGTAATCAAGCAAACTGATTTTTCAGTTAAATGACAGTTTACCACTAATGTGTGTTGAATTTTGAAAATCCGACATACATGGTTGTCATTAAGAATTAAAATGTGGTTCAATGAGATTATAATAATTTCTTGGTGAATAGTAACTTATTAAGTTCTTAATCGCGATTAGTGGTAATTAGTGTAGTTTAAGGTATAAATAATACTTTAATAAAATGAAATTACCTAGACACATGTCCCAACCTCATTGGTTCTGTCATGGCCGACCATGACATGCCATGAGTCAACTTGGGGACCCCATGGATCCACTTTTGTTGGGAAATGACATAAATTACTTTTTATTTAATGTTAAAGTGAAAATGACACAAACATAATATGTTTTACGAAAACAATTTTTAAGTGGGGTTATACAAGTACAAATTTTGATTATAAATAGTCATTGGAAAGATAAAAAGATTTCCTATATCATAGTATTTTTTTTATAATTTTTAGACATTAAATAAATTAAATTATTTATGACATAATAATGATGCAGCGATGACATCATTATTTGACGATTTAAATAAAATGGAAAGATAATGTAAAATCTATAAACTACACATGTCCAAAACCAATTGGATGAGTGGATTTCGAACCCTTATCACCTTATCCACGAATTATATCAACGTGGGACCTTTTAAAACCGAAAAAAATTTCAAATAAAGTAATATTTCTTTACTTTCCAAAAGTGCCCCTCCTCTCCTCTTATAAAAGGCCCCCACCTCTACCTCATTTCACACACTCCTCAAGCCTTTGGCTCGGCCAACCCCTGCCCATTTACTCTCTCCACATCCCTCTCCTCATCCTAGAGGATTCCCTTTGGGCAGAATCCTTTCAAAGGAAGCCTTTAGGCTCAAATCAAAAGGAGTTACACTTTTTAAGGTAATTCATTCTGTCATGTTCATTTGTTTTATTTTACTTCTCCAACCCCCTAAACTCTTTTTATTTACTTATTTTGTAACAACACCAGTATCTTCAATACACAAGGATGTTGTTATAGTATTTATTTGAGCTACAATCTCACACAACTACATCAAATGGTTAAAGAACATACGGTTTCCGTGGATGGCGAAATTCTGCCTCCCGAAACGATGATTGTTCAACACTCATTTAACACCTTCAAAGGTGGCCATTATGATGTTACTATTTTTATATATGATATATAATATGTTTATGTTTTCCTTAAGCTTCTGGTTTTTTCATTTTGGGCATACCTTTATGGTTTCCATTATGGGTAAACCCGATATCTTCATTTTAGGAAGTGCGGACTACCGCCTCCTAAAAGTGATTTGATTCGTTAATACCATATGTGGGATGTGTAAAGGATAAAGTTAATGATGTTATATATGTTATTATACTGGAATTATAATATACTCTTATATCATTATGATTCCATTCCAGAAAATATGAAATATAAATGGAAGTAGCGTTCATGCGTACGTACGGCTTACCGTCTCCATGAACGGTGCATTTCATTTCTTACCTCTAAATGTGATGTAATATTATAAATGCATGTATGTACTGGATATATATGACATATATGATATCTAAATCATGAATACCATTCTAGATATAATGAACCTTTGACCAAATTAACAACATGTAAGTGTAAGAAGTCTATTTTTGACTTAAGAACCAAATACCGACCAAATGAACATTATTAACTTAACTGATTACATGATGTTCATAACATGGTATAAAAGGAATAATGAACTTGAAAAAGATTCATAAGAAATTAGATATTAACTCAAGTTTATTATTCAGGAGATTAAAGAACGGTCGGGTCAAGTCGGATACGAGGTATGGGACTTCGTCTCAATCTCCTTTCGTTGAGGCATATTTTATTTTATACACAACTTTCTTTTATACGGTGTATAAACACCTTTGACTTTTATGTTTATTCAAAAGGAATATTTTTTATACGAAGCGTTTACTAAACGACAAAAGGGAATGTTTTTGTCGTACATATGCAGCGACAACGACTTCTCCGCCGTCGTGACCGTTATTTGAGTTTCGACTTCCTCTACAAGCCATACCTTCTTTTTAAAAGAAAAATAAATACCATGTTTTACTTTTCTTTTATTTTAGTATTGAAAATGGTTTTCATAATGTTTTTATATCAAAGTGTTGTATTGATATCTTGTGATTGAAATGTGGAAATTTTATGTTTCCTTTATGCATGTTTTATGTGATATGATTATGTTATGGTTCTTGGGCATTATTATGAAGACGGGTGGTTCCGTGATAAACTAAGGGCGGGTGAGCCCGTTATAGCTCTCCAATGCATTGGGTAACGCAAAGGAGTGAAACGTTAAGGTTTCTCCGAAGAGATTTTAGGGAATATACTGTGATGGGTATTCCAAACGTAACCAAGAGGGTTACTCCCTACGTAAGAATGATATGAATGCCTCAAGTTACCTTTATGTCTTATGATTTCTATGACTTATTCATGATTTTATGAGGTATGTTAAAGTGCCTATGTTTTATGGGTAAAGTATGATTTCATTCTTATGTATATATGAACTCATGTTTCCTTTCCATGTTTTTTTTATAACCCATACTGAGTTTTTATGCTCATCCCAAGTTTTTGAAATGTTTTTCACAGGTCAAGGGAAAGGTACATGATAGGATGATAGAGTCAAGGATGTGTCAAGAAATAATCCATGTTTTATTTTAAATGTGTTTCCATTGATGGGAGTGAAGAATACTATCTTTATGTAACCACTTTTTTTATATGTGGAATGTAATGCAAGTTTTATGATCTAATTCTCTAAAACTCTAAACCCAAAAAGATCCTCAATGTGTAATCTTGTAATAACTCAAGATTAAGTAAGGTTTAAGGCTGGGGCCTTATACAAAGGATCTCTAAACAACTATTCTGATTCATGTTGTATCCCTCTAACATGCCTTCACCAATCATGAAAACAACCTTAAATGTGACTTTCTTGTCATGTGGTGGCCCCTAGAGTATTAATTGTTTTCATGAGATAGCCCATTAAGATTTCAAATTTGATCTTGTTAACCACCATAGGATATGTCAACCTTGTCAAAAAGACACTCATAGCATTAAAGGTAGACGGTGAAGATATGTCAAGAAGATACCCATGGAATGTCAGGCATACATCATAGGTAATATCATATTTTCCTAAAAACACAATTGGATATATAATTAATCAATCTATAAAGACTCTGATCCATTTCCAAACAAGATTCCTTGGATTCCATCATATGTCGTGATCTCAAATTGGGCATCCATATTGATATATGTCACTCAATATTTCATATATTATAAACCATAAGGCTCCAACTATCCTATGGGTTTTTCATTCCTCCTCATCCATCTATAGATTGATATGTTATTTGAACTATAATGATTATACTTTAGACTATACAAATGATATATATAGGACACCCTCATAATCCTTGGGCTCTATATAAAAACCCCTATTAGGACCACCCATGAAATATGTTACATATACTTATGTGATGAGTCTGGTAAATAGATATTAAATCTTTATGTCCCTAACCATGACTCATGTGGGATTAGTGATTTTTAAGGATCATATCACTCAGATAAAATATTTCCCCTAATCAGGGAATCATCTTGGGCATATCCCATTAAGTGAAATGAAACTATTTCCCCCAAACAAGGTAATATACCTAAATGTATATACCGGATACATTCCAATATTGGAAAACCCTAGGAGGTAAACCTTGAAATAATTAATTGAAAATATTCTCCCATCCAGGGGTTGAGGGATGCTAAAAAAATAATGTATTTGAATCTTGATATAATCGGGATACATATGATTCATTTTTACGATTTGATTGTCATACATAGTTCTTTTTTCCCTTATAAAATTCCTTTCATAATGATGTTAAATGATACATCTTGAACCTAAATAAACTATGTGGGTTTTTATTTATATTATATTTTGGATAAATATAAGAAACATCAGGAAGGTTCAATCCCATATTTGAAACACGAATTTCCAACCCAGATGATAGTAAACACTAGATTTACTTTTCATATGGATTAAAAATATATGTGGATACCCATTTATAAGTATTAATGATAAATGGATGGAGTACCTAAAATAAATTAAAAATTCATCATCAATAGATTCCTACCAACCCTTACAAAAAAGAAGAATTCGAAACCCAATAATTTATTTGAGTATTGAGTCCTAAATTGATATATGGAAGAGATTCTTGAACATATCATAAATATATGAGTACCCTAGAATAATAAAAAAAAATCCATAATAAATTTTGTTATTAGATTGAACTCACACCATCTTGACCATTCTGAGTTCCTAATCATCATTTGGTTTGAAAACCCAAATGACCATTAGCCAATAGAAATCAGGTCTATAACTAGTTATGGATGTGGGAACCATTAGGAGTTTCAATAAATAGTGAAAATGGTAAACACGATGTGGATGATTGTGAAACCAATGTTGAACCACCCCCCCCCCCACACACACACAAAATCAATTATTATTCCTCCGTCCACAAATGAAAAAAATGGTTTACCTAATGCGATGAAAGTATTGAATGAATCACTAAATCTTTATAGGCACTAAGAATCATGTCTCTCAAACCCAAGGAACCATACCATCCTATATTGTTTTGTAATAACCAACATATAAATGTTTATCATTTCACATGATAAGAATTGATATCTAAATAATCACTTAATTACTCTTGAAACAAACTTATTTTCCATACAATTTCATATTACATGTCTTATAAAAAATATAAAAATCATAATTCATTATTTTTCCATCGAAAGTATTAAACAAATTTCCTTGAAAATAAACTATCCACTCCCAAAATACCATTAAATTTCCATTATTTGATATTCTCATTTTTAACCTTTTGAATTCAAATTTTTCCTTAAAACCCCATAAATAAAATAAATATTGAATATATCCAGCTAAATAATTAATAATCAGGTGGATAAATTCAATTGATTTCATAATAATGGATTCATTAATGTTGGACATCATAATACATCCATTAAGGCCCCATTCCATGAAATCTGACTGAAATGTATAAAGGATAAACCAAATACCCCATCTAGTTTGTATCATTAGACCTATTGAATCATCCAGGGGCTATAAAAGTCCCATAAAATCACTTATTATTACCAATGTCAAATAATATGATTAAAACAAACAAAAAACATATAAATTACTATTTTAGCACTATCATATGAAATGTAACTACATTACCTTGTAAATAAAAAGAGTTACATTATCATAAAACATCCAAATAAATAAGGTGGATCGTATCATTATCTTATATACCATGTTATGAATAATGTAATGACCCAGAATTACCATGTAATTTTTTTTAATTAAATGGGAATTTTGTGAGTTCGCAAAAATTGATGGCGTGTGATTCAAGGGCTCGGAGTGCCCAGAATGAATTTATGAACTTTTTTCCTAGTACATTCAGTAAATGTACGAGTGGGATTTTCTAAATTTTGAACCGGTGATCATAATTGAAGTTCTAGGGCACCGTTGAACTCGTTGCGCTAGTATTCGCTTAAGGAGACCTTCACCTCGACCGCAGTAGGTTGAGGGTGGAAGTTAGTTTATCACTTATTTGTGAAATAATAAAATAAAATAAAATGGTGTAACATTTTATTTTAATTTTATTTTGAAACTCCCATGTGGATGTTTTATAGGAGGGGACCACTGAACTATAAACTCCCATGAGAGGTTATGGATGTCGGGACCACCGATCATAAACCACCCATGAGAGGTTATGGTGGTGGGGACCACCCGAGTATAAAACCCCCATGAACTCCCCTTTAATGGGAGAAACCCTAGAACTACCTATTAAATGTGGGGGGGGGGCTATTCAACTCCTCCAACAATTATTATGAAAATTCAGTAAATTAATTATTCCTTTTTGAATTAATGGCAAAGAACTAAATAGACAACATAATCTATTATGTTGGATACTTTTCATTTTTGGTGGAATTAGGAGGAAGAAGCCTTGGGAGAAAGATCTCCAATGAAGAACACCAACGAAGAATGTCGACTTCGACTTCAGCTTCTTCCACAAGACATTCTTTTATGAGGACCGTCTTCAACGTCAATAAACCGAAGATTGAGGAAACACCGACATCACCAACATTCTTCTATTCCCAATGACATCATCTCCTTCCCCACAGACAATCTTCAATGAATCAATTGAGAAAGGTAGAGAGGGTGTTTGAATTATTTTCCTTTACCCGTTCTTGATATTCTTGTGATTCAAGTATTATATCCTCTTGCTACCACTCTAATGTGGAGAGTGCAGGCCAAAAAACATGGATCTTCCTCTCCAAATTTCTTGTGACAATTCTTGCGTTCTTCAAGATGGAGGAGGACATCTATCAACCGCGACGAAGGTGACGTAGGTGATGAAGAAAATGGCGCAGCCCCACATCCACTGCCGGTCGTGGCCTCCGTGCCCCAAGGCACTCCGCCGCCCGCGGCCTCCGTGCCCCATCGTGCTCTACCACCCACGGCCTTCCGCGCCACCCCGCGGCCTCACCGCGGCACCTGTGGGCCTCTAAGCTGCCCCGCGGCCTCGCGTCGTCCGCGGCCAAGCCGCCCTGCGCCCTTGCAGTACCCCCGACCAAGCTGCCACAGCCAAGCCGCCTCACGGCCTTCTCCCTCCTGGATGAGCCTCCCCATAGCCCCACACCATTGTCGCACCCCCATGGCTGAGCCTCCCCGCACCCTCATGGCACTAGAGCAGTCGAGCTGTCCCGCAACCCCGCAGAACCCCCTCGGCCTTTCGAGCCATCCAGCCAGTCGGGTCGGGCCTATAGAGTCGGACCAGACCCGGACCAGATACGACCGTATACTTTACTTGGGCCATCACTTTGGCATCATACGTCTAGTTGACGAACCATCAGCGGCTCTAGAAACCTTGGAGGGAGATGTTTCCTTTGGTATAACCCACTGGAGTTTTGGACAAAGATAGGGAATGGTCGGATTGGATCAAGCTCGAATCCAACCGGGACCTCGGAACAAAAAGGCTAACAAATCATAGAAAGGGAATACGAATGACGCGTCGTCTGTTGTGTTGAGACCCCTATGACATGGCGGTTCTTTGAGATACTTCTTTGTGGGACTTCGTGGCAGTTGGTGTATCGACCAGTAGATTTTGCGGGGGATCCTCCCAGAGACGAGTGAGCATAGTGTGGGAACCCAGTAGCCAGATATGATGTCAATATGTACTAGGATATTGTGTGGGTCTGACGACGTACTGGAGATGTACAAGGATCATGTGTGTGTCTGGTAATGTACTGAGCGATCTTGTGTGGGTCAGCACCTTTCCATCCTGTATGGTCCAACACCTAGCAATCTTGTGTGGGTCAGCACCTTGCTACCCTATGTGGGTTAGCACCTAGGAATCATGTGTAGGTCCGTACCTTGTGATCATGTGTGCGTCTTGACTTAGAAATCTGGTGTGGATCATAACCTTGTGATCATGTATGGTTTATCACCTAGAAATCATGTGTGGGTAATCACCTTGCAATCCTGTGTGGGTCAGCACCTGGTGATCCTGTGTGGGTCTGCCTCTTAATAGAGTATGCTGATTCAGTAGAAACATCTAATCATCTCTACTACTGTACTTAATATATACTTAAAACGAGATGATTTTGTACCTTTGGGGTACTTTCCTTCATGGTAATACCTTGGTGGTATTTTTCTGTGTGGCGTACCTATCAGGTACTTGCCTTTGTGTTTTCCTTCCTTTGTGGAACAGTTGAGATTTGGGCTTTTTGGTTGGAACTTATGTTACCTCATGATTGATATGGGTTTACTTGATAACTTAGGTATATATATGGGAATATACCTTAGTAGGGTTGACAGTTGACTTCATGCTTTGAGCTTTATCCTTTGTGGATTTTGTGTGACCTTGATTGTCTCGGGGTCCCTACTAAGTCTCGTTATACTCACCCCGGAATTGGCTATGCCCACACCTTGTTGTGTTTGGTGAAGACGAAAGAAAGTGTTGATCAAAACTGAGGGTAGTAGGGCTAGACAGTGCCCGGAGGAGGACCTTCCGATGAGGTAGTATACAAAGGAGATGGACGTACTTGGAGTGCTGAGGAGGCAATCTGTACCTACCCTTCAGGTAGGAACCTTAGAGGAAGACCCAACTGTTATCTTCATTTTTGTTCCAGTTTGCTAGTACTTTAAGTTTCTTGTACTTTCGAGCTGGGATTATATTCTAAACCATATTACATATCGTACTCACTCTATTTACTATTCAGTTTACTTGTGTTCGTATCTTATTATGTGCTTGGTTGCATGTGATTAGAGGTTATAATGGCAATTCCTTACCAGTTTTAGGGATTATGCCTTTCGGTGTTAGTCACCATCCCCTGGCCTGTGGATTGTGGGAATGGGGTAGTCATGACATGGGTCATAGGGGACGAGTCATGACAAATTGGTATCAGAGGAGTCAGTTCTACCATTGAACATAGGACTTTGAACTTTATTTTAATGGTAATAGTGTTTATTGTAGTGATTTTGGTTATCAGGTTAGGGAATCGAGTGTTGGTGAGACGACCGACGTATCCATACACCAGGACCCTGACATCTGATTTCCGACTCAGTGCACGAAAACATTGATTGCGTGTGTGTTTTCGAGAGTTTTCTTTGTGATATATTTGAGTCATCTTACCAGGTATAACTTTTGACTGTGGCACACATGTTTCTTTTTAGGATGCCTTTGTGAAGACAACCATCTAGGGTTCCAAGAGTTTTACGCACTAATAGCCCACCGAGCAATGAGGCCTCGGTGCAAGGCCCTCTTCTAGTAAAGCACCAGTGGAGGCACCAACTGTACCATTACCCGTTGATCCACCATTTCCACCAGCCCCAACAACAGAGGGTGCACACCACTTGAGCACGTTGCATGAGTTCCAACACCAGAGGCCACCCAAGATCAGGGGAGAGATGGACCCACAGGCACTTGAGGGTTGGTTGGAGGCTATAGTGAGAGTGTTCCGACTAGTAGGGATTCTATCCAATTTCATGGAGATCCTTGCCGCCATCCTTCTAGAAGAAGCTGCAGGCAGATGGTGGATCATGATGCTCCAGGCTCACAAAGAGGTGAATCTTATCTAGGATGATTTCAAGATCCTGTTTCATGCAGAGTTTGTCTCATCGACTCTTCACACAGTGCGTATTCAAGAGCTACTTCATATGTAGTAGGGTAGCATGACTGTGGATCATTACTCAGCAAGGTATACTGACCTCTCATGCTACTCCACATATATGGTTTGGGACCCATTCTTCAGGGACCGGACCTTCAAGTCGGGGCTCATACGAGATATCAGGGATTCTATGATCTCACTCAGCATCCCGAAATATGCGGGGGTATTATAGAGAGCCCTTTTATTGAAGGGTTTTGTTACTGAGCAGTTACCAGTAGTGAGACCCACCACCAGTCGTCACATAGCATAGTCTTCTGTAGCTGGTAGCAGACATATGTCATAGAGGACCAAAAGGAACAGACCTATAGGTGGACGACTGCAGGATTCAGGGTCAGTTGTACGAGGCACCTGAGGAAGAGACGGTCATGCCAGGATAGGGCAGTGCTACACATGCGGTGGGCAGGGTCAGATGGCTCGTGACTGTCTGACCCACCATTCAGATGATCTACAGATGGTAAAAGGACCGAGCTGGCAGAGATAGAGGTTTGAATGAGGAGGTTCGCAAGGAGTAGGTAGACGTGGTAGAGGAGCTGTTCGTGCAGCTGGTGGTGGGAGACGATTTGAGATGTTACCGCCACCAGCACCAGGAGCTCCACCACAACCATAGGGAGCATGCGGATGGGGGGGAGACCAACTCTAGGTAAGTGAGGCCTACTATCATGGTGCTCTGGAGATTATAAGAGGTACGATCTGTGTCTATTCAACCTTATGTGCAGTACATATATACATAGGTGTCATTCATTTTTTTTATTTCCACTTCCCTCATTCAGAGCTCAGAGATTTTGATGGAGCCGTTGGAACAATTCATATGGCTATAGACTCCTACGAGAGTGGATTTGATTATTACGCACTAGTGCCGGTAGTGTGAGGTTATTCTAAGAGGCAAGAGCTTCGGCTGGGATCTTCTAGTTGCAGCGTCGAGGCCTTACGATGTCATCTTGGGTATGGACTAGTTATCTAATGTCCATGCTTAGATTCACTGTATTAGGCACAAAGTGCGGTGTGATTGCATGGATGGGACTAGGTTTACCTTCATTGGTAAGAAGGGAGCCTTTGCAGCACACGATGGATGCATCCGAAGGAGAGTGCAGCCGATCACTCATCAGTTGGCCAGCCTTACCCACGAAAAAGTTTATGTGGAGAGTCCGACATATCCTGTAGTGGTGGACTAGTACACATATTTCTTCCCTGATGATGTTTCGGGTCTACCTCCTCAAAAAAAGGTGGACATTTACATTCACAAGTACCCCGGGACGTCACCGATATCTACACCAGCCTATCAGATGGCTCCGGAAAATCTTCGTGAGTTGCGGGTACAACTATAGGACTTGCAGGGGAAGGGAATCAATTGACCGAGTGTTTCTCCTTGGGAAGAACTAATTTTTTTCTCCAATAAGGAAGATGGGAGATTGATACTTTGTGTCGACTATCGATGCCTGAACCAGGTGACCGTGAAGAACAAGTACCCACTCCTGAGGATTGAAGACCCCTTTGATCAGCTGAAGGGATCACAGTGGTTCTAGAAGATAGACCTCAGATCAGGAATTCACCAGCTCATATTATGAGACAATGATGTATAGAGGATGACATTCAGATGTCGTTACGACCACTATGAGTGTTTGGTTATGCCATTTGGTGTAACCAACACTCCTGCAGTGTTCATGGGACTCATGAACATATTCTTTCAGCCATACCTTGATCACTTCGTAGTAGTCTTCATTGATGACATTCTGATCTACTTAGCTACTGGGGATGAGCATGCCTATCATTTGCAGGTAGTACTGAACACACTCTGAGAGCACCAGATATATGGTAAGCTCTCTAAGTTCCAATTCTAGATCTAACAGTTTTAATTTCTGGGACATGTCATATCAGAGGCTGGAGTAGCAATGGATATAGAAAAGATTGATGTGGTACTTTCTTGGGAGCCACCCAGGAGTGTGATGGAGATACTATGTTTCTTGAGATTGGCTAGATACTATTGGAGATTTGTACCAGATTTCTCTAGAGTTGTAGCACCACTATCAGCCTTGACGATGAAGGGAAAACCTTTTGTGTCATCAGAGAGATGCCAGCAGAGTTTTTCGGAGCTGAGGCAGAGGCTTACTAGTGACCCCATATTGAGGCTTCTAGAGGAGATTGTTGGGTATGTAGTCTAATTCTACACATCAAGGACCGGACTCAGATGTGTCCTGGTGTAGGAGCGAGCAATGATCACATATAGTTTTTGACAACTAAGACAACATGAGAAGAATTACGATTCCCATGACCTAGAGTTAGCAGTAGTGGTCTTTCCCATGAAGATGTGGCGACATTACTTGATGGGCGAGCGTTTTATAGTGTACTTGAATCACAAGAGTCTCATATATATCTTCTCTCAGAAGGACCTGAACTTGAGACAACAACGTTGGATTGAGTTCCTTCAGGACTATGACTTCAAAATAGTCTATAATCTTGGGAAGGGGAACTTTGTAGTAGATGCACTTAGTAATAGGACTAGTTTATAGCTTCTATGTGAGGCGATGGAGAAGCTGGTCACTTTGCAGATAACCTTTGTGGATAGAGATGGAGAAACTTTTCTTCATTCTCTTACAGTCACTCCCCACTTCTTTAGTGGGTCAGGGAGGCGTAGTGAGGGGACAATGACTGTGAGACACGACGTACTCAGATATCCACAGGACAAGCACCTAATGTATTTTATGATGGTTGTGAGCATGTCATCCTCTTTATAAGACGTACCATGGTACTAGTGTTGCTTTGGGAGGATGTGATGAGGGAGTTCCTCACATCCCCTCTAACGGTACATCCAGGAGTGGCGAAGATGTACCAGCATCTCTGACGACTGCACTGGTGGTTGGGAATGAAGAAATGTGTTGCGGATTTTGTCTCTCGGTGCCTCACTTGTCAGCAAGTGAAGGCAGAGCATCAGATACTAGCAAGATTGGTTCACCCTTTAGAGGTCACAGAGTGGAATTGGGATAGGATATCCATGGACTTCGTTACAAGACTTCCACGTACATCCAGGGGACATGACTCGATTTGGGTGATCATTGATCGACTCACCATGTCGGCCCACTTCCTACCGATCAGAGAGCAGGGTTAAGTAGAGAGATTGGGACACCTATATGTGCAGGAGATTGTGAGGATACATGGAGTACCCTCTATGATTTTCTCTGATCGTGATACACATTTTATATCCTGACTATGGAAGGGGTTTCAGGAGGCTTTTGGGACACAGCTTCGTTTGAGCATTGCCTTCCATCCTCAGACGAATGTTCAGACTGAGCTGACTATTCAGACCCTCAAGGACATGTTTCATGCTTTCATCCTCGACTTCGGTCACAAAAAGGTGGATCACTAGCCTCTGGTGGAGTTTTCATACAACAAAAGCTATCACTACACAATCGGGATGGCACACTTTGAGGCATTGTACAGGTGACCTTGAATATTTCCTTTGTGCTGGACTGAACTAGGGGAGTCAGCACTAGTGGGATGAGAGATGGTACTAGATACCACATAGAAGGTGAAAATCATCCAGTAGTAGATGAAGACCACACATAGTAGGCAGAAGTCATATGATGACAGGAGAAGGATACCTCTAGTGTTCAAGGATGGCGACCACACCTTTCTATGGGTCTCACATTGACAAGGTTTTTAGAGATTTGGCCGAGGAGGAAAGTTATCTCCGAGGTTCATCATACATTTCCAGGTCCTTAGCAAAGTTGGCACGGTGGATTACCTCTTAACTCTTACACCTTAGTTGCACTGGGTGCATGACATCTTCCACGTATCCCAGCCGAGGAGATATGTGCATGGCCATTCTCACATCATCGACCATAGTGAGATGGACGTCGATGGTAGGAAGACTTTTATAGACGTTTCATTAGAGATTTAGTATCAACAGGAACAAATCAATTATAGACTATTGATACCTATGGTGCATGTTTTCTGGGGGCACGGTAACCTCCAGGAGATCACATGGGAGCGGGAGGCTTAGATGTGTGCTCAGTACCCCCACTTGTTCCCTTAGTTTATATTGTGGATTATGGGGATGCAATGCCCTGAGGTGGGGATAATGTAAAGATCCATAATTACCACGTAATTTTTTTAATTAAATGGGAATTTTTCAAGTCTGCGAAAATTGAAGACGCATGATTCCGAGGCCCGTAGTGCCTAGAATGAATTTCTGAAATTTTTTCCAGGTATGTTCAGTAAGCGTACAAGTTAGATTTTATAACTTTTGAACCATTGCATGGAATTGAAATCTGAGGGCACCGTTGAACTCGCAGCCCCGATATTCGCTTAAGTAGACCTTCACCTCGACCGTAGTAGGTCGAGGGTTGAAGTTAGTTTTTCACTTATTCGTTAAATAATAAAATAAATTAAAATGGTTTAACATTTTATTTTTATTTTCTTTTGAAACTCCAATGTGGATGTTTCACAGGAGGGGACCACTGAACTAAAACCTCACATGAGAGGTTATGGAGGTCGGGACCACAGAGCCTAAACCTCCCATGAGAGGTTATAGTGGTGGGGACCATCTGAGTATAAACCCCCCCCCTTGAACTCCCCTTTAATGGGAGATACCCTCAAACTTCCTATTAAATGTGGGGGAGCCTCTTCAACTCATCCAACAATTATTATGCCAATTTAGTTAATTTATTTAGCCTTTTTGAATTTATTCCAAAGAACTAAATAGAAAACATAATCTATTATGTTGGCTACTTGGCATTTTTGGTGGAATTGGGAAGAAGAAGCCTTCGGAGAAAGATCCCCAATGAAGAACACCAAATAATAATTCCAAACTCAACTCCGACTTCTTCCACGAGAAATTATTTGACGAGGAACGTCTTCAACGTCAATGAACCGACGATCGAGGAAACACTGATGTCACCAACAACCGTCTATTCAAAATGACATCATCTCCTTCCCCAACAACAATCTTTAACGAATCAAACGAATGACGCAGGGTGGGTGTTTGAATTATTTTCCTTTAATCGTCCTTGATATTCTTGTGATTCAAGTATTATAGTCGGTTGCTACTACTCTAATGCGGATAGTGAAGGACAAACAAACATGGCCTGTCCTCTTAGAATTTCTTGGGAAAATTCTTGTCTTCTTCGTGATGGATGAGGACATATATCAACCGCGATGTAGGCGACGTAGGTGATGAAGTCATCGGCGCCGCTCCTCGGCCACCACCGCCTGCAGCCTCTGCACCCCATGACGCTCTACCACCCATGGACTACCACGCTACCCCGCGGCCTCGTTGCACCGCCCTATGGCCAATGGTGCTGCCTCATGGCTCTCTGAGCCTCTGCGGACCTCCAAACTGCCTCACGGCCTCACGTCGTCTGCGGACGAGCCTCCCCGCACCCTCGCGGTACCCCCCGGCTGAGCCGCCCTCGCAGCATCTGCCCTCACGGACACGCCACTCTGGCCGAGCCGTCCCATGCCCTCGCGGCCCCCTTACCGGTCGAGCCGCCCCGCGCCCATGCGGCACCCCCGCGGTCGAGCAGCCGCGTGCCCCCGCGACACCCCCGCGGTGTCGCTTCCCTCGCGACCTGCTGGGACACCCAGCAGGCAAGGCCAGACCCATCAAGTCTGTCCGGGTCAACCCGAACTGGGGAGACCCAGGCCGGGATGGGCCGAGTCGGCCCGACCGAGTTGGACCAGATATAACCCTATACTTTACTTGGGCCATAACATTGGCATCAAATGTCCGTTTGATGAACCATCAGTGGCACAAAAACCTTGGAGCGAGACAGTTTCTTTGGTAGTCCCCACTAGAGTTTTGGATAAAGTTGGGGAACAGTCAGGTTGGATCAATCACGAATTCAACTAGGCCCTTAGGACAAAAAGGCTAGTAACTCACGGACCGGGCGTCCAAATGGCGTGGAGTCTATTGAGTTGAGACCCCAATGACTTGGCGGTCCTATGAGATACTTCTTCATGGGACTTCGTGGTAGTTGGAGTATCGACGAGTAGCTTGGGTAGCAGATCCTCACAGAGACGAGTGAGCACAGTGCGGGAACCCAGTAGCTGGCTGTGACGTCAAGATGTACAAGGATTTTGTGTGGGTCTAATGATGTACTGGAGATGTACTAGGATCCTGTGTGGGTTTGACGATGTACTGAGCGATCCTATGTGGGTCAGCACCATGCGATCCAGTGTGGGTCATAACCTAGTGATCCTGTGTGGGTCATCACCTTGCGATCATGTGTGGGTTAGCACTTACTGATCCTATGTGGGTCATCACCTTGAGATCCTCTGTTGGTCAGTAGTTAGCGATCATGTGTGGGTCCGCACCTTGCGATCAGTCGTGGTTCATCACCTAACAATCTTGTGTGGGTCAGTACCTTGCGATCCTATGTGGGTCAGCACTTAGTGATCCTGTGTTGGTCTGCACCTGGTGATCTTGTATTGGTTGGCCTCTTAACATATTAAGATGATTCAGTAGATACATATAATCGTCTCTACTACTATACTTATGATACACCTGAAATAAGCTGAGTTCGTACCTATGTGGTACTTTCCTTTGTGGTAATACCTTGGTGGCATTCTTCTGTGTGGCGTACCTGTCAGGTACATACCTTTCTGTTTTTTCTTCCTTTATGGAATAGTTGGGGTTTGGGATTTTGGGTTAGACCCTATGTTTCTTCACGATTGAGATGGGTTTACTTGATTTCTTAGGTATATGTATGGGCATATACCTAAGTAGGGTTGACAATTGACTTCATGATTTGAGGTTTATCCTTTGTGGATTTTGTGAGACCTTGAGGGTATTGGAGTCTATAATGAGTATCGTTCTACTCACCCCTCTATGGGATATGCCCACACCTTGTTGTGTTCGGTGCAGACGACATATTGTGTTGATCAAAAATGAGGGTACCAGGACTGGATGGTGCCCGGAGGAGGACCTTACAACGAGTCGATTCACGGAGGAGACAGATATACATAGAGTGCTGAGGAGGCGATCAATACCTACCCTTCAAGTAGGATCCTCAGAGGATGACCAAGCATTTGTCTTCCTTTTTACTCCAGTTTTCATGTTCTTTGAGTTTCATGTACTTTCTAGTTAGGATTGTATTTGGGCCCCTTTTACTTACTGTACTCACTCTGTTTACTATTTAGTTTACTTGTGTTCGTATCTTTCTATTTTCTTGGCTATGAGTGATTTTAGGTTATAAAGTCAATGCCTTCCCAGTTTTGGAGAATACGCCTTTTGGTGCTAGTCTCCAGCCTCTGGCCTATAGAAGGTGGTCTTGGGGTAGTCACAGCACAGGCCCCAAGGGATGGGTCATCAAAAATAAGAATTAATTAAATGATGTTTTCAAAAATTAATATACCTTAAATATTACATTAATGAATTTCATTTAAAAATGAGACAAATATCTTTTTCATTTAATAACATTTTAAAATAACTTAATATTATGAAAATTATTTTTTATTAAAACAACCATAGATACATTTCAAGGTCAAATCAGTGAATATAATTTTTATGAGGATATAAAATTTTAACCATTTAGTAAATACTAAAATATTGATTCCCAGTAAAAAGTAAAAAAGTACCTTATTTGGAAAATAATAATGAAATTCATTGGTAACCATTTCAAAGAAAAAAAATATAGTTTAAAATGATATTAAATATTCATTGGAGAATAATACAAAAATTATTTAAAAACAATTATTGAACATTAATATATACAATAATGATTCTTTAACAAAAGGTGAAAGATGGTATTTTATTAAATTATTTTCTCAATTATTTTAGGTTCAAAAATGAGGAAAATTAATGAAAATCTTGTATACTCCATAGATAACCAAATGAGAATATAATAGACATATTTTAAATGTGAAATAACATGTAATTTTCTTTAAGGGATATTTAGTCATGAATAAAATTAGAGAGTAGAAGAAATTCTTATATCATGTATGAGTCACACAATACGTAATTTTACTCCTACATAATAAACATATACTTATTTTCTAATTTCTTAATAAAAAAATCTGGTTTCATTCCCTTTTTATTGTTGGTATTATTCCATTTATATCCAATAATAATATAGTTTTATATTCGTTATATTCAAATTTTTCATTTGGGGTCCTTCAGTTATAACCTAAAGATAACATTGATGCATTTGCCAATGTAAATGGGGTCGTGGTTCCATTATCTCTATAATATTAATAATGAATAAATTATTATTTTCATGCATTATATGAAATTTTTTAATCATCCATATAAAATTAGTAAATTCATGTTGTGGAGGTGGTAGCCCACACATATGAAAAAAAATTTATATTTTGTAAATAGATGTAATGGTAAAATTGAACTGATTTCTTATCATTATAGAATCATAATTATGTCATTAATATCATATATATTCATTATATACTTCATTTTAACTATCATTGTGTGGTGGTGTTGTTAAATATTACACATCCATTAATATATGTTGTGGTCCACACAGACACATTAGTGATATTTTGGTTTCCCATGGGATAGAAAGGGGTATGATAAATGGTTTTTCAAGTAATACCAAGAGATTTTACGATATATTTATCCTTCCTAATTTCAATGTATTCAACATATTTAAATTAACATGACACTAAAATTATATTAATAATTATTATAAATTATAAAATGATGCACACTAAAATTAAATTTATTGAAAAATAATTATAAAAACTAATATCACATTCGCATTCGACATTCAGTTATTCTTAATGATCTATTTTGAAATACTTTGTTAATAAATCATTATTTATAAATAAGGTCTTATTAAATGGTTAATTTATCTTATCTTAAAAATAAATATAGATTAATATGGAGATAAAATTATATTTTAATCATGACTAAAATGAATTCATTTTTTATCAATTTTTAGAAATGAAAATAAAATCATTTGAATTAAAAATGATTGAATTTCAGGAGTAAAATTTATATTATGTGAAATTTTTTTATCTTGATAAATTAAATAAGTCACTATTAATTAATGATGTTATGTATATTTATAGTTTATATATTAAATAAAATATTTATAAATAATTATAATAGTTTGTATATAGAAAGAAATGATGTTTAACTAAGTTGTATGATTAATAATACACATTTCTATAATGGTTTTTGTTACAATTAGTGATTTGTTTTCAAATTAATTTCCTATAATTTTCGAAATTTAATCATGTAAACGACATAAATTTTTTGTAAGAAGGTCAACAAAATTTTTATTGTATTTTTTATATTTTAAATTGTAAAAAATATTAGGGTTAGGGTTAAAAGGTTTTCACCTAGTGGATAAACTATGATATAATTGTAAAAATTCCACTTATACATGTAAATATATTATTAGTTTAAGATATTTAAACCATATATCATCCTAAATTAAAATTAATTTCCATTTGGAGACCATTTAATGGGGGGTTATTCTTATCTAAGAGCATCATATTATGTTTCAAGGTGTATCATAACTGATTTTTCTCAAAACATTAGAGAAGTGAATGCATAAAAATCAAAACAGTACTTCAGGAAAGGTTTTATGGTAAAATATATATTCCTTTCAAGATATTATATGGTAAATTTATGTTGATGGAATTTTTTGGATCTTATCATTTAAAGTCCATAAATTCTATTGACCTCTAGTAATTGTTCGAATTGTCTAGAAATAGTTTGGTTTTACACATTTTATCAATTAAAATGATATATAAAATATTTTAAAGGAAAATTTGACCTTATTTTAACTTTTTTTGACTAACTTTATCATATATTCCCATGAACTTAAAATAATTATGGATTTTTTTCTTTAGATATAAATTTTTTTAAAATTTTTATTTTCATTACATGTTTATTTATTTAGAATGTAAATAAAAGAATATTTTTAATGAATTAATTTTTGGAAAAGAAATATTGGATTTTTTTTTCAAACATGTGAAAGTAATGTTCTATTTTAAGGAATATGGTATGAATATATTTCCCCCCCAGCATTAACATTAATTACATTGAAAATTATTTAACATATTTTCACTTATTTTTCATTGAAAATCAGTTTTTAATAATATAGAAACATTTACATTGAAATTTTACTGTTTGAAAAGAATAATTTACTCAATTTTTCAATGAATAGTTTAAATATTATTTTAAATTTAGTTGTCATAATTGTTTTCATAATTCAATTTTTTTATATTACATGTATGATTTCTACTTAGGATGACAAGAACTTTTTCTAATGACTAATGATTATGATATTCATATGTTTATTATATGAACCCCATTTCATTCCTATTTGTAAATTAATCAATAATAATATAAAAATTTTTGTTCTCATACCATACAATTTAGTTCTCTAGTTTTCTTAATATTATTAGATGTGGAGTTTTTTAGATACATTTTTTTAATGGGTTAAGCATTTATATTATGATTAATTGTTTACGATCTCGTGTTATTCATATAAACTATTTTCATTAGGTGTTGGATGGGTTAAAAATTATATATACATATAATAAATTGGCTAGGGAATTAAATAACATGATATTATTTGGAATGACCCCTTTAGGCTACATTATTTCAAACACACTTTCTAATTGTTTTCCTTGGACCTCATTTCAATAAAATTTCGTAGCGTTTAATGGAATTGATTACGAGGATTTGAATTGTGAATGATCCCAATTTCGTAAGGTACTATGACCTCTATGATATTCTTGGATTTGATCCTTGACTATGTAAATTATGGAATGAGATTTTAAAAAATGATTAAAATATCCACATAAGTGAGACTTTATTAAAGAAGTAATTGTCAATACATATGTGTAATTTTTAAACTATTGTATTATGATTTTGGTATGTTTTCACTGCTCCTGATTTACTATTTATAATTCCACAATCGTATATAATATGTATTTTATGAAAAAAAGTATACAATGATTGATTAATAATGATCATTTACTCACTGAGTATGAAATTATTATGCCATGTCCTATTTTTCATAAAATTAAATTTTTTATCACTTATAATCATTGATTAATATCTCCTAATTTTAACATTACTAAGAATTAGAGATGGCCCTTTCATCTAATTTATTCCAGGGGTAATGATGAATGACATTAAGTGTGAAATATATATGAATGGTATTGTAAGGTAATAATCATTTGAATATATTGATGATATTTCATAAATTATAATGATTTTATATCTTGTCTCAAAAATCATGATAAACTAATATAGTCATTGGGATCATATTAATGATAAATGTCATTAATATTCATAAACAAATTTAATATTTATTTATTTTATACTTGGGTTATCTCATTCGGTAATAGAGTAGGTGTTTAGTTTTTTTAATGAATATGATTTGGGAATATTATAATAGAATATAGGGATACGTATATGTATTGGATAACATCCATAAACATTATTAAAGTCGATATTGTGAGGTTTCCAATTAAATACATCATGGAATATATATTGGAATTTGTATAAAGTATCTTAATAGATAAACCTTGAGGTAACAACTATGATATGGGCATATTTTTTATTAACATTATCATCACTAGTGCACGATGAGTTAGTCGAAGACTTTACCCCAACATAGAAACTCTTGTGGTATATTATTTGGTTAATTATCATTTTTATTATGAATCATTATGAAGTATTTTAGTATGTCATGAACATAGATGACAAATTTTTAACCAATAGATCAATGTATTGAAAATAATGTGTCCTTATTACAACATTAGAATAATAATTGTTCTTCATTACATGATTACTCACTATTAGTATTATTGATCATACTATTATATTTGTGTATAGTAAATGGAGTTTACTAGGAGGAATCATGTTGTTGATTAATGTGATGGGAAAATAAATGAATTTCCTCATGAGAAAAAAAATTAAATTTTTTCTCAGATAAGAAATCATGAATCCATGATCACCAAACAATCTCAATCTATGAATTTTAACACGAATAATGATGAAAAAAATGGGAAAATTAATGAATGAATAACTGTTGATGCTTTTATGATGAAATGTCCACCTTCCTTCAGTAATACCTCTATTCTACCTATTATTAGGAACTATATCTATTATATAAAAATGATATTATTTTTTCAATAATTCTTAAACAATGAGATGTTAATTGTGGTTGTGTATCATGTTATTAGTTAAAATTGTCAACAGTGGATTCTTATCAAGAATATTAGGCAATAGGGGGAATTTTACTACATGTAAAAGAATGAATTTTTAAGGTATTGTTTAATATTTATTTTCCCACAACACTTATCATGATAATAGATAGTAAAATCATTTAAAAAATTGGTGAATTAACAATATGGTCTTATACATTAGAAAATTTTCACCACACATTCATAGTTTGCATATGGGATTATCATTGATGAAGAATTAAATGTTGACTTGTTGATTAGAGGGTTGAGAGAAATCCACCAAATGGAATTGAATATAATACAATATGAAATATATGAATAAATCATTCAATGTTCTCTTAATCATGAAATTAAAATTGGAGACTCTTAGTGATTTAAATGTTTTGGGCATAAAAATAAAAATATGAAAATTTTGGTAAATCCTAATAAAAAATCCATGGATGAAATAAAATTATTAATCTGTTTTTTTAATTTTAGAAGGAGTATTGTAGGAAGTTTCCTTTTATATAATAGTAAATTTTTTATGTGTGTAAATGAATTCCATCGATGGAGAGAATGTCAATGTGATGTAAAGATGTTAGTCAATGAATAGGGAAATGAAAATGATAAACAAAAATTTCCTCTGACACTCTGATAATATAATTACATGGAGTAATAAATTACACCAATCAGTGCATGAGTCAATTTTTTAATGAGTAATGTTTTCATTAGAAACCTCTTAACCCAAGAGAATACTATTGATGTAGGGAATGAGAAAAAATTTTATATTGATAGATTTACCATCTATTATAGAACTAAAAATGTTTTATTTGATTATGGATTGACCCAGTCATTTGTTTCTAAACAAGTTGATAAATGTGTCACAATGCCAAATCAATCATTTAATGTTTATTTAGTGTTATAAACTTCTAATTGTATATTTATCACATAACAATATAATAGTTAATCTCTGATATAATTTTATTATATTTTTATTCCCCCACATGTTGGGATTTCCCTCTTGTTAAATTTTGTTTGATTCTAGGCATGGATTGTATCTCTCTATATAAGGCCCATATAATTTTATGAGGAAGAGAAGTATTATTTAACATTCAAATCAACATTTAGACTTCAATATGTGCAAGGATTAATATGAATACTTAATTTATGACACATCCAATGAATTGTTCTTACTTCATATTTATGAGGAGTATTTATCTCAGTTGGTTTTGTGGAAACATAACATCCAAGAAATTCATACTATTTGGGATTATGCTGATGTTTTTCATGAAGACATTTCTTGTCTTCCCCAAGATCGTGAAGTTTATTTTTTAGAATAACACGTATCTAGTGAAACACCAACTTCAAGTACTGCATATACAATGGCCCCAAATTGGTTCTCATAATTAAATTACAAACTCCTATAGAATATTGATAAGGGAATGAAACTCCCTTTTGTGTTATTAAAAGATATACATGATCTTTATATTAATAAAAATGAAGGGACAATTCATATTTTCATTGATTACCAAGAACATAAATATATCACTACAAATAAAAAGAATCTCATGCCTGATATTAATGACTTATTTTATCAAATATACTGAACTATATGTTCTTCTAAGATTGACTTTCATTATAGATATCATCAATTGAAGGTAATCAAGGAGGATATATCCAATACATCCTTCAATAAAAGGTATGGTCATTATGAACTAATAGTGATTCCATTAATACATTCCAATTCCCTAGTTATCTTTATGAATTTAACAACTAGTTTCAGTAGATGTTACCTTGATCATGTTTCCATAATCTTTATAGATAGCTATATTTTATATTCTAAGAGAACATAAAATCATGAAGAATATTTTAGGATTTTATTGATGTAACACCCCAAAATTTTATGAAAACTATAGGCAACAGCATATGAGCTTGCATTATACACAACACTATTCTTGGATCATTTTACAAACAATTTTGATAGTAGTTATTCTAAGAAACATTGAGTGTGTATATATATATATATATATTAAATTTATAAATAAAATATGGTTGGATTCTGTTATACGAAACAACGGAGTAGTCTTGCACAACACTCAACCCTGACTTGGCTTGCATTACACGCAATCGCGACCTTCCTCGATAGCGTGTGTTGTACGCAATACCAGGTTTCTCTAAACAACGATACATGGTTATAAAATTATTAAAAACTAGCTGCTATGAATAGTATCAACTACATTTTTAATTTTATAACATTATTATTCATCTTACATATTTTCTAGAACATGGTATGAGAACAAAATCAATTTTTCGAGTAAAATAAGTATTTTTAAAAAAATGTAGTTTTGTCGCCTTTTGAAGGCGCACCCACCTTAAATATTGTCTTTGACATGTCTATAAGTTTAATTTGACAAAATAAAATTCTTCTTTGGAATCAGGATATAAAAATTTACTTTGGATAAATTTTTCATATTATTCTGATAACTTTCATATTTTAATGAATAGTAAAAACACGATATATTTTAATTAAAAACAACTTTTTTCATCGCAATAATTTATATGGTTAGATTATATTTTTAATTGGTTTTAAAGTGTAATTAGAATATATTTTTAACATTTAATACAATGTTGTTCATTAGAATTAATTTCACTTTGAAATTGGATATAAACAAGTATCAATCTTTTGATTGTTTTTGTTTCTTAAAAACATACAATTTGTTTTGATAACGGGAATTAAATTTAAAATTAATTAATGCAAATTATATGTTATGAATTTAGAAAAATAGACATCAATTTTGAATTTGGAATATCAAATAATGCTTATGGTGGATTTTCGGTATTTTTTTTGAAAAACTTCAATTTTCGATGAATAGTGAAACCACTTAGTGGTAGTTAAAAGCGGACTTTTTTTAACTTAAATTAAATTTTACCACTTCTGTGAATTGAATTTCAAAAATCCGAGTGACAGAGTTAATATCAAGGACTAGAATGTGGTTCAATGAGATGAAAATAATTTTTTGGTGAATAGTAACTTTTTACTTTTATTTACCACGGTTAAAAGTAAATAAGATAATTAAGGGTAAAATGATATTATTATTACCCTAACACATATCTTAATTCTATTGGATAAGTGTAATTCGACCAAAAACAACCTTAGGAATAAAATATGACCATTTAGGCCCACTTGGATTAGATTAGGACATTTAATATTAATTTATTTAACGAAGTGTTAAAATAGTTAAAATCAAAGTTTAATAAGTAAATCATTTTTAATATAGGGGTATACATAAGATAAATTCGACTATAAATATTCATTAGAATTATAATAATATTTCATACATAATGATATTTTATTTATAGTTTTTATACATTAAATAATTTATTTTATTTATGACACAATGATGATGTAGTAATTATCTTATTAATGAAAATATTGACATAATTGATGTTATAAATACCCAAATAAATGTAATTTGAGACTTTTTATTAATTTCACGAATTTTATAGGTTAATATGACATGTTAGTGTTGATTTAATTAATTGTTTTGGAACTAATCATTCTGTTATGATTTTTATAAAAATCAACTACCAAATAGTGTCAAAATTGACATAAAATAGTTTTTAAAACAAATATTATATTATTAATTGTTATTTTATTCCTAAAAATCTAAGGTTCGGACAAATTATTTAGATAAGGTTATATATATTAATAATAAACAACTTGGGGTTCGATTGGCCTGTTATAGTATGTTTATTAACCTTATAGTGTAAGAAAACAAGAAGACACGGTAAAAGTAAAATTATTTAACTTAAGGTTAAATCTAAATGATAAGTTTAAAACAGGAACCTAAACTTGTATAAATTCTATTTGATTAGAGGATTTCTACCCGTCCCCACCTTAGCTTCTAAATAAATCAATTTGGAGCTATTAAAAACCGAATATGACTTTATAATAAAATAGTATTTTTAGTTATTCCAAAGGTGCCCCTCTCCTCCCTTATAAAAGGGAACCTCCCCCCTCTCTTCCTCACACCACTTTGAGCCTTCAAGATTGGCCAAACCCTAACAAATTCTATTCTCCACTTCCATAGAAACATCATATAGGTTCTGGTCTTCTTCAAAAACCAATTTTAGTGCCGTAGGAGGAAGTCTCAAAGAGGCGCTTCAAAGAAGAGGAGGTTCGGATACGTACGAAGCATATCAGACCTAAGGTAAGGGAAAATATCACAATCTCATTTTTATCCGAGATTTCTTATTTGTAAGTATTTACTGTGATTATTGCTAGCATCCATGTCCATGTTTTATAAAATTGTATGCATGTATGTTTAAAGTCCTTTTTACCCATTTGACTTTTACCCCATGGTATGGAAGGAATCTTTCCTTTCTTTACCCTACAATGTACTTTTTGACTTTTCCGGCAAAAGTATGAGAAGAATGTTTTTTTAACGTATACGAAATTAAAAGATTTTTATGGTTTTATAAAGCCGTATTTTCGTGAAGCTACCTCCAAAATATTTCATGACTATTTTTAACAAAATCCTTTTCTTTTAAAATTGCATGACATTTTGTGAAAAGAAAATGATTTTGAAGAAAAAAGGATATTTTCCTCAAGAATTCATTTTAAGTGTTTTATCAAAACCATTTTCATCTAAGATGACATTATTTCACATGTGTATGTTTCAAGTATCATGTCTCTATGATTTACATGGTTTCACTTTTCATATTATGAAATGATATCCATTTATTTTATATGGATTATGTGATGATGGAATGATGTTTATGACACCCATTTTATTCGTTGGGTTATTTTGAATGATGTATGTTTATTTGTCGCACAAGTAATAATGATTTAATTATGATATGTGTGGGACCTATATCTCCCTCCAATGAATTGGGTAAAGATTTATATCTCATGAGATAGACATGGATGGAATGGCAAGTTAAACCGGTTCAGTAATACAGGACTGGAATGAGGAGTGAACTCAATTCAGAAAGGGACCTTGTCCACTAAGATGGTCTTGGAAGCAATGCCATGGATACTATGGAAATCATATCATGTGTTTAATGGTTTACACAATTACATGTTTTATTCCCATGATAATTTATCATGATTAATGTTTCTTCATGATCTATGCCTTATGTACTGCCATGTTTTATGTCATTGCTCAAGATTTTGATGTTTAGATTTTATGCTCATGTTTCTTTTACATTCAAATGTCTAAGGATTGTTTTATGTTCTCTATTCTTACCCTTACTGAGCATTTGAGCTCACCCCATTTATGTTTTCTTTTCCCCAGGATATCATGAAAGGTTTTAGGTAAGAAAAGAAGGGGAAGATCTTTATGGGAGATGTTGAAGATCTTTCACCACGATTAGAAGATTATATTCCGAGTTTCCAAAGACACTAAACTATTACGGTCTTTGTGTGTCTGTTTTTGTTATGTATTAATTATTCTGCTAAAGTAATGTAATTTCCATGTACGTCATACTTCGGCTCTCTAAAGTTGGTATCAGAGGAATGGTTTAGTCAACCTTTGGAAACTAGGATACGAGAACTTTAGTGAGATCCCCAGAGATATTTCTAAGGTATGTCTAGGGATATCCCTAAGGATAAGTATAAGTATAGGTTATAGTCCTAGAATTACGGTAAGGATCTTAGAATTAATCCTAAGATGTTAGATATTGAAGGTACTCCCCCTTTATTATGTTGTTTTCCCTAGCATGATTTTTGCCTCTCACACTATTATTTTTGGGTTTTAGAAAATGGCTGGAAACAGAATGATTCACGATAATGGAGGATATGACGGACAATGGAATGATATTCATCCAGAGAAACCAAATGAAACAGAATTTGGAAGTCCAAACATCATTATTATGCCTAATCAAGAATATCATAATATGATCAATAATCTCAACTTTTGTAAGTTTCCTGACTCAGATAATAATAGAAAGATGGAGTTTCATGATGATCATAACGGAACGAAAGTTCAATTTCCCTCATGTAAATCATGTGGGAAGAGGCATTGGGGAGATTATTTCAAAGGAACTGTAAGATGCTTTGGGTGTTGAAAAGAAGGACACAAAGCTAGTAAGTTCAAAGGAAAAGGTTCAGTTAACACCATGGATTAGGATAATGGTATTTATATGACATCAACAATGGTTAAATTTTTTAAATGTGGAATGTACGGGTATTATGAAAACCAATTCCCTAAGGGAATGTCTCATGAAGAGAATCAGTACGGTCATATGGGTAGTATTTATATTGATGATGATGAAGATACTATAAATGATATGTGAGATGAAAGAATTGTTGAAGCTCGGTCAATGGTTTAAGAAGGTAGTGGAATGATTACATTTTTATCATGTGTAATGTTGTATAAGTAATCTCATGGTACTATGGAATAAAGATACATCTAAGGATTGTTACACTGTTGTCCTTCCTTAAGTTTTGAAATTATATGATGAATGGCACCAGTGACCATGAAAGGTTATTCAGATATTTTTGGAAAGTAGATGATATGCGCATAATGAAAGGATAAATAGAAAATTAAATGTTTGATAGTATTCATGATCTCATGAATGATATAAGTAGAAGGTAATATCATGGTTTGAGTATATTGAATTTTTGGATTTTGGTATGTGGAAAGAGTTAACTTTGGACAGCATTCATGTTTTCACTAAGGTTTAATGGGTATTCATTTTTCATGATAATACATGATTAAGGTATTCACATGATTGGAATGTGACCAACAAGATATATGGGGGATAAATGACGGTATTCACATGCTTGGTTGATGACATTTCAAGTAATCGTTTTCTTTATACTATGAGCTTGGACCGAAGTATTTTAGATAACCCTAATGATTGGAATGGATTATGTTGGACATAAGTTAGTATTTTTTAAGGATAGAAATTTCTTCGTTATTATTGATGAGATGTTATAGTAATGTAGTTTTAGAAAGTGGACAACCTGCAGGATGGGCGACAGCCCATCGTGTCGAACAAGGATGTGGAAATTGAACCCACAACCGAAGTGTGACTGGCCTTTATCGCATACCACTGTCCTACAGGAAGTCCCTGGTTAGTAGAAACTATTTTTATTTTATTAAGCGGTATGATATATGATGTATAAGTTCATTTTTAGAATCTTATATGATTAACCTCACCATAGATGGACTTATATATATTTGGTAACTTTTTCTAACCTTTTTTTTGAAACAGATAGAATGACCCATCATTCTATCACATGATCTGTTAACACTTCACAAATAACAAATTCAACTTCATTTCTTTAAGAGATGAAGTGGAAATTGTTCAAAGCACGAACAACAGTGAGATTGTACCAAAATCAAGAATGTATTTCTTCTAAATCAAAATTTTCAACTTTTGGGAAATGATATTGAAAACCAAAAATGTTGCCCTAGTGGTCTTATATCTGATGAATCAGATGGTACCTTAGATCATAACAAATCTATGGCTTGGTGATTGATGGATTTTTCATAGCCATGTTCTCTAGCACTCTCCATCAGAACTTACTGGTTAGATTTTTCTTCGATATCCATATTTTCACCTATGTTATCCTATATGGAAACCCAGTGATGAGTTACTTTGGGTAATCGTTAAATTTCATACTTTATTTTTTAAAATTAAGTTTTAGTATTCCTTTTTACGATGTGGGTTTCTATAAATAGTAAATGATTTATATCCCCGACGAATTTCGAGGGAGAAATTCATTTTAAGGGGGTAGAATGTAACACCCCGAGATTTTATGAAAAATATTCTTTTAACTTCATTGATGTCTTGTGTTGTAAGCTATAACAAGATTTCCTTGCGCTATACGCAACCCCGTATGAGCTTGTAGTATACACAACACTATTCTGGGATCATGTTACACACAATTTGGATAGTAGTTATTCTACGAAACATTGAGTGTATATATATATATATATTCAATGTATAAATGAAATATGGTTGGATTCTGTTATACAAAACAATGGAGAGGTCTTTCACAACACACAACCCTGACTTGGCTTGCATTACACGCAATCCCGACCTTCCTCGATAGCGTGTGTTGTACGAAATACCAGGTTTCACTAAACAATGATATATGGTTATAATATTATTATGAACTAGCCGTAATGAATATTATCAACTACATTTTGAATTTTATAACATTATTATTCATCTTACACATTTTCTAGAACATGGTATGAGAACAAAATCAATTTTTCGAGTAAAAGAAATATTTTTCAAAAAATGTAGTTTCGCCGCCTTTTGATAGAGCACCCACCTTAAATATTGTTTTTGACAAGTCTATAAGTTCAATTGGAAAAAATAAAATTCTTCTTTTGAATCAGGATATAAAAATTTACATTGGATAAATTTTTCATATTATTCTGATAACTTTCATATTTTAATGAATAGTAAAAACACGATATATTTTAATTAAAAACTAATTTTTTCAGCACAATAATTTATATGGGTAGATTATCTTTTTAATTGGTTTTAAATTTTAATTATAATATATTTTTACCATTTAATCCAATTTTGTTCATTGTAATTAATTTTACTTTGAAATTGGATATAAACAAGTATCAATCTTTTGATTGTTTTTGTTTCTTAAAAACACGCTATTTGTTTGGATAATGGGAATTAAATTTAAAATTAATTAATGCCACTTATATGTTATGAATTTGTAAAATTAGACATCAATTTTGAGTTTGGAATATCAAATAATTCTTAGTCTGAATATTTGGTATTTTTCTAAAAAACATCAATTTTCGATGAATAGTGAAACCACTTAGTGGTATGTAAAAAACTAACTTTTTTAATTTAAATTAAATTTTACCACTTCTGTGAATTGAATTTCAAAAATCCGAGAGACACGGTTAATATCAAGGACTAAAATGTGGTTCAATGAGATGAAAATAATTTTAGGTGAATAGAAACTTTTTACTTTTATTTACCACGGTTAAAATAAATAGGATAATTAAGGGTAAAAATGATATTATTATTACCCTAACACATGTCCTAATTCTATTGGATAAGTGTAATTCGACCAAAAACAACCTTAGGAATAAACTATGACCATTTAGGCTCACATGGATTAGATTAGGACATTTAAAATTAATATATTTAAAGAAGGGTTAAAATAGTTAAAATCAAAGTTTAATAAGTAAATCATTTTTAATATAGGGTTATTCATAAGATAAATTCGACTATAAATATTCATTAGAAAACTAAAAAGATTTCTTAAATAATTATATTTTATTTATAATTTTTCGATATTAAATAATTTAATTTATTTATGACACAAAGATGATGGAGTAATTATCTTATTAATGAAATATTGACATAATTGATGTTATAAATACCCAAATAAATGTAATTTGAGACTTTTTATGAATTTCACTAATTTTATAGGATAATATGACATTTTAGTGTTGATTTAATTAACGTTTTTTGAACTAATAATTCTATTTTGATTTTCACAAAAATCAATTACAAAATAGTTTCAAAATTGACATAAAATAGTTTTTAAAATAAATATTATATTATTAAATGTTATTTTATTCCTAAAATTCTAAGGTTCGGCCAAATGACTTAGATAAGGTTATATATATTAATAAAAAACAACTTGGGGTTCGTTTGGCTTGTTATAGTAAGTTGATTAATCTTATAGTGTAAGAAAACAAGAAGACACAGTAAAAGTAAAATTATTTAACTTAAGGTTAAATCTAAGTGATAACGTTAAAATAGGAACCTAAACTTGTCTAAATTATATTGGATGAGAGGATTTCGACCCATCCCCACCTTATCTTAGAAATAAATCAATTTGGAGCTATTAAAAATAGAATATAACTTTATAATAAAATAATATTTTTTGTTATTCCAAAGGTGCCCCTCTCCTCCCTTATAAAAGGGCACCTCCTCCCTCTCTTCCTCACACCACTTTGAGCCTTCAAGCTCTGCCAACCCCTGCCAAATTCTCTTCTACAGTTCCATAGAAACTTCCAAGAGGTTCTAATC
The DNA here is from genome assembly GCA_963277665.1 of Viscum album. Lineage (NCBI taxonomy): Eukaryota > Viridiplantae > Streptophyta > Magnoliopsida > Santalales > Viscaceae > Viscum > Viscum album. Next base: position 735,327 of record CAUJRU010000328.1, on the reverse strand, counting down.
TTCTTCAAAGGCCATTTTTAGTGCCCTAAGAGGAGGTCTCAAAGAGGCGCATCAAAGAAGAGGAGGTTCGGATACGTATGAAGCATATCGGACCTAAGGTAAGGGAAAATCTCACAATCTCATTTTTATCCAAGATTGCTTATTCATAAGTATTTACTGGGGTTATTTCTAGAATCCATTTCCTTGTTTTATAAAAGTGTATTCATGTATGTTTAAAGTCATTTTTACCCATTTGACTTTTACCCCATGGTATGGAAGTAATATTTATTTTATTTACCCTACAAGGTACTTTTTGACTTTTCCAACAAAAGTACGAGAAGAATGTTTTTTTAACGTATACGACATGAAAGGATTTTTATGGTTTTATAAAGCCTTATTTTAATGAATCTTCCTCCAAAATATTTCATGACTATTTTCAACAAAATCCTTTTCTTTTAAAAATTCATGACATTTTGTGAAAAGAAAATGATTTTCAAGAAAAAAGGATATTTTCCTCAACAATTCATTTTAAGTGTTTTATCAAAACCATTTTCTTCTAAGATGACCTTATTTCACATGTGTACGCTTCAAGTATCATGTCTCTATGATTTACATGGTTTCACTTTTCTTAATATGAAATTATATCCATTTCTTTTATATGGTTTATGTGATGATAGAATGATGTTTATGACACCCATTTTATTCATTGGGTTATTATGAATGATGTATGTTTATTTGTGGCACAAGTAAGAATGATTTCATTATGAAATGGGTGGGACCTATATCTCCCTCTAATTCATTGGGTAAAGATTTATATCTCATGATATAGACATGGATGGAACGGAAAGTTAAACCGTTTCAGTAATACAGGACTGGAACGAGGAGTGAACTCGATTCAGAAAGGGACATTGTCCACTGAGATGGTCTTGGAAGCAATGCCTTGGATACTATGAAAATCATATCATGTGTTTAATGGTTCCACAATTACATGTTTTATTCCCATTCTAATTTATCATGATTAAAGTTTCATTATGATCTATGCCTTACGTACTGCCATGTTTTATGTCATTGCTCAAGATTTGGATGTTTAGATTTTATGCTCATGTTTTTTTTACATTCAAATGTCTATGGATTGTTTTATGTTCTCTATGCTTACCCTTACTGAGCATTTGAGCTCACCTCTTTTATGTTTAATTTTCCCCAGGATATAAAGAAAGGTTTTAGGTAAGAAAAAAAAGGGGAAGATCTTTATGGGAGATGTTTAAGATCATTCATCACAATTAGAAGATTATATTCCGAGTTTCCAAAGACACTAAACTATTATGGTCCTTGTGTGTCTATTTTTTTATGTATTAAGTATTCCGCTAAAGTAATGTAATGTCCATGTACTTCAAGTTTCTGGTCTCTACAATTTAAGTCCTTGAGGAAGGATAAATAGTGTAAAAAATTCTAAAATTTTGTATTATTAATAGAAAATGTTTCATTCAAGTGGCATATAATCCCTTGTCTGGGTACATCAGTGGATCATTAAAATTGAAATTTATTGGTAAATGGACCAGATGATCCATAGTGATGAAGATCCTATTTTTACATAGGATTAAATGAAACTAATAATTAATTTTGAGGAATTTGTTATGACTATATAATCCATTAACAAGTTTTACTCAGAATGGATCCATATTTATATAGACATATAAATGTGAGGAAATTTTCATATAAGTAAACAAAGAAGGTTTTTTAGTGAACCAATTATTACACTAACCTATAGTTTATAAGGTTATGTATACTATAAAAATTAATTTATGAAGGGGGTACAATACATCATTATGATTATTTATATTTTGGTAGTCCATGCTTCACTCTATTTGAATATTATAGATAAAAATTACCTGACCTCTGATTTTGAGTTTGAAGTGGTCATTTTTAAATTGAAAATATAGAGGAATTATGTTTATAGAGAATTATGATGATATATATATATATTAATCATTATATCATTATTTATACATTAACATACAAATAGTAAAATATTTGCCAAAAAATATGAAATGATTCGATTGTGTATTATGACTTCTCAATACATTACCACCATGTGAATCCAAATAAGTTGCCTGCTTTATGTTGTAAAAACCATTCTACTTATTCGATTATGAAGATTAAATGAAATAGAATACATGTGGATTTGAAAAATATTTCTCTAAAACCGTGAAGAAAGAGGATAGAATAAATCTCACTAAGCTATATTCTTAGACATATATAAATGTCCATATTAATCATATATAGAAGGAGGATGTGGAACAATAGAGAAATGTGTGAAATAATCCCCTAATAGACGATGATTATGATGGAATGATATTTTTTACAAAATAATTTATTTTTGGTTAATACCTGACATAAGAAAGGAGATGGTGGATGAATAGCATTGTCCATTATTCTTTATTTTCTCTAAAATATTAAAGTGGTATAGAGATACGGTATAGGAATTATGGTTTCATAACATGTAAACAAAAATTATCGAGTATCTATCTCAATGAATAGTATGACAGTAACTTATGTATGGTAGATATATTTATAAGGGGATATTTAAACCATTACCCATAAAATAAGGGTAACCGGAAGACATTACTTTTGGTTTCATCATTGGAATCCCCATTTCATCTAAAAGTTATAATACTCTTTAGATTATTATCGATCATTTTACAAAATAAGGAAAATGATTTAGTATCTGATAATATTTTACACTTGATCAGCTTTCAAGGATATAGAATATTTAATTTGTAAGAATTTGTAGAGTACCCCATTCTATTGAATTAGATTGGGATCCAATGATTACCATAATGTTATAGAGAAGTATTTAGCAGGATTTTAATATATAGTTTAATGATAACATTGTATATCTTCCAATGATAGTAATACCTTATGATATTACCACTCAAACACTATAAGATATATTATGATCATGTTCCTTGGATTTAAATATTTTTTTGTACCAAAAAATATACTTGGTGGATGTTTCTTACAATAATTACATTCACACGAGCATTCATATAGTTCCTTCTAAATTCCTCTATTAAATGAAGAATAGAACTCCAATGTGTTGGGTATAAGTTAGATAATGAAATGCATTCAAACCCAAGATAACCAAGGAAATGAGAGATATGGTTAAAGAAATCCACCAATAGACCAACACATATTAATGTTGATAGAATAGTTATGCTATATATAATTGTTGAAATCAAGAGTTTATATTTTTATGAAAATGTATTCTAATTAATAAAATCATTGGATAAATTATATTATATATAGAATAAAGGGAAATTGTATCCGAAGATAAATTGTCCCCATTGAAATTTATGATCATATCATTACAGTTTCTTATAGCATAAAACATCCATTGAATTGCTCCAAATTTCATTACATGTTCAATATATCTCTATAGAGTAAGTAAAATCATTATCCTTCACATGTACTGAACTCATTCTTCATACCATTAGAGAAAGATATCTATTATTATGAACAAAAAGTTGAGAATATGGATTGAAGAGTGAAAGTGGTGTGGGTAAATACCATTCACATTGTAAATGGTTTTTGGTTTAACCATATAATTGAAAAAGATACACGAGGACTCAAGGATATGATGATGTGGAAGTATCCCAACCTTTTTTTATTAAAATGTTGTATTTTTCAGGAAATAATTATTATATGGGAGTAGAATGTAACACCCTGATATTTAGGATATATTTCTCTTCAGTAAACTTGATCTTCTTGATAGCATGCATTACACACAACAATGAAATTATGTGACTAATTTTTATATATTATAAAATGAGTAACATTATATGTAATTTAAAAAAATATTATTAGGTTAAATAATTTCATATTCACATTGGAAATAATATTTAAAATAAAATTACATTTAAAAAAAATTATATGAATTGTTTTCTTATATTGTATATTTTATTAAATGGATATATTATCTTTTTTTAAATAATAATATACAGTATCATACATATTAAATTATTTTTTAATATTTAAAAAAATTAATTTATTTGTTATTACTTTTTTCTGAAATTAAAATAAAATCTTTCAAATTTAAAAGATGTAATGTTTCATAACAGAGTTTTTAGGTGTTCGTAATGTTTTCTTGTTGTAAAAAATTGTATAAATAACTATTGATTAATTATTATACATGAATTTATATAATACATATTCAACTGAATATTTTAACCTTCATTTAATTTTTTTACATGGTATGCAATGAAGGTAAACTTTGTTTTATGCTAAAATTGCATATTTCAAAAAAATAATATTTTTTGTGATTTCCAATCATTTTTAATATGAAAATTTTCCAGTTATAGTAAATATATCTTCTTAATGGTATTTTTATTTGGAATAAGTATAATTAATATATTATAGTTATGTTAAATTAAATTTTGAATATAATGAATTTTACAAATACAATACATTTGTTTCAATTTTAAGGGTTAATGATGGTTTACTCAGAGTTAAAATAAGAGATAAGGGTGAAATGCCCCCATTAAATTCAATTTATTTTATTGGTTAAAGATATTTTAATCTTATATTATACTAAATTAAAAATCATAGATATTTTTCACTGCTTGATCTATAAATATATTTAATATTATTTAAATCATTTATGTAATTCCATCTGTGTTTCTCCCATCACATATAAAAGGGAACCTCTTATCTTCCCTTGTTGACGATATATGATCATTCTAGCTTAGCCAAGCCTTTCTAAAACACAATTATATACTCCTTTAAAACTTTATTTAGCGCATCGTCTTACCCAAAAATCATCTTATGATGGATTAAGGTGTATCTTAAAGGAAATATCTCATAGAAGTGGATATTACAATGTGTACGATGAAAAAAATTACTTGAGGGTAGTATTTATGTTACAATATCATTTTTTTTCAGGATTGAATATTCCAAATTACCATTGAGGTAAATTATGTAAAAAATATATTTAAACCAAACTTATTTTCATCTCAAATTGAAATTTCAATAATTTTAATGTAATAGTAGATTTTTGTCTTCTATTGTGTACATAAAATTATGTGTAAAATTATTTTAAAGAAAATATAACTTAGTTTATCTTTGTTTGATGAACATATTCATCCATGTATATTAACATAAAAAAATTAGTGAATTTTTAATTGTCATATAAATTTTTAAAATTGATTATTTCAATTATATTTTACATTATTTACACTGATATAAATGGAATAATTTTAATGAAAAATTTTCCATACATTCAATTTTACTAGAAATTAAATTTTTATTATTTTCAAAACACTTTTGAGGAGAAAGTGAGAAACCAAGAGTGCACAAAAAATGTGACAATAATGTTATATTCTTATATAAATAATCCTTTTATCATTATTTTTAATTGATTTGAAGCTCCCTTCAAATGTTTCCATTTTAATTTTATATGAAAATAATTATATAAATATTATGTTAATTTTTAGTTAAAATTTTATCAACCGATAAATATATATTCCTCTTGTTTTCCAATGAATTTTCTGTTTGTCATTTTAAATTTATTTTTATTCAATGTTAACATTATTTAAGGATTGTTAGGTTTAACATGGTATATTCTCTTAAGATAAAAACTAGTTTTCTCGATGAATTATGATGATGATTTTCATATGATGATTAAATGGGACAAATTTGTTTTAGATGGGTTAAATATTGTATAATGGGTAGTAAACTATAATTTGATACTATCCACATTCCTTTATTAAGAAGCTTTAGGATTTTATGATAACGAGATGTGTGTGACACATATTTATTTCCTACAATATGTTTTCTGGAAACATGATGAATGTTTTTTGATCTTGTGGAACACATGTGTATAGTTTTAATTATTTTATAGTTTATCCCAAAATTATATATCTCTTCTATATAATGGGTAAATAATTATATATCATGATATAATAAGGACTATAATGGTGATTAAACCATAATCAATATGGTACCCCATCCTATATGATAGCATTAAGGTGAACCATGTCTACGAAAATGATTAACTGGAAAGGAAGCATAATCCACTATGATAATATGTGTCATGATCCTTAACTAAGGGAATTATTTTCATTCTTAACGATACAATACATACTTAAGTCTTATCCTTTTTTTATTCTCATGGATCACAATTACTTACTGATGATTCCTCAGTAGAATATATTATTTTTTTCATGGAGATAAATTATTTGATGATTCAAAATTAATGATATTTTAATAAATGGGTTTCAATTTGTTATGATATGATTATTTTATCATACCATTTATCATAACCTTGCTTAGGATATTTAATTGATATAATATATGTCTACCTTTAGTGAGAAATTGTGCACACCCAATTTAGTGTCTCCTTATTCCTGATGTTATATAGAAAGTTATTAAGTAAGAACTATCTAAGTAGGGTACTACTTGGTAAGAACGTTGTGTGATATATTTATGATATTTATTGATACTAGATGATTGTGTTTATATAATCTAGAGACACTAATCCTTTATGTTCATCAGGTGTGTATTATTATCAAAAGTATTGAATATTACACTAATATGATTAAATATTTGTGTATTTTATTATCCGTTAATCATATTTCCATGAACTTAATAAAATTTTAGTATATTTAAGATATTGATGTTATCATATCATTATGTTTATAATTATTTGAAGGGTTTAGAAGTGGAAATAAACATGAAAATACTCTATTATAAGTTATGACTATTTCTAGGAAATCTTTAATAGGCTTACACATTATTCATTCTGGGATACTCATTTTAGGAGACCTGAATCTCGAGGATATTGTGAGGATGGTTGGGAAGTTATTTGGTTATAATATGCTCATGCTAAATGGATCATATGGTGTGATAAATATAGCATAGAAGGTTCCATTTTTTAATTTAGGTGGATGAAAATCTTATAACTATATGAAATATTTGTCTCTCTAATTTAAAATGGATAAAAATTCCCATAAAATAAATTTTATGTGTGATATAGTAAAAATAAATTTTAACAATAAAATTTATAAATGTTTATTTAGAATTCTGAACCATGTCTCTTTGTTTGAACAATTGTAAAACCTTTTAACCTTAACTATGGTAAATAAAATTTCAATATCTAAGGTTCATTAAAGTAAATTAAAAAATTTCAAGTCTAATATAAATAGAAAATTATTTATATACATGGAATTTTATAATAAAATTGACATATGATAGGTTTTTTATGATTTTATAACGACTCAACAATAATTAATTTACATTAAATATCATTTAACATCGTTTTTAAAACAATTCACATATCTTAAAATTAAAGGCAGGATTCTAATAATGAAATTTGAATTTGAAGATAATATCTATCAATTATACAATGTCATTTTCCATGATATTCATGGGGAAAAATATGTCATCAACAAAATTGTAATTTTGATTATTTTATTAAATAGTTTTTTGCTTTTTCTGTCGCATGCACACAAACTATGTCGGTGTTGCATAAGCATTCACATAACACTCCAACCTAGAATCTCAGATTTGATAACTTACATTATTACAATGGCATAAGATATAAGAAATAAAATCCCAAAGGACCGATAGATTAGTATTATTTGTAAAATAGATACATGATTGGAATTAAAATTAAATTTTAAATATAAAATACAAAAAAAAATTTTGATAATTCTATTATTCTCCAATATTAACTATGCATATTATTCATCATATACAGATTTTAAATCTATGGAAAATAAAAAATAATAATTGGGTGATCTCAAATGCCCAATAAGGGAAAGTAAAGAGAAATAAATAATGAATTAAATAGAATAAACCAAAATTTACATGTAAATAACAAATAACATACACCAATAAAATAACTTGATAAGGAATAATCAACATGGAAAGGAAATTAAATGAAACACATTGCATTTAATCAAAAAAATAATAATGAAATGAATCTGTAGATATGTCAATGAATAACATAATGGATAAATAATAACTAAAATTAATGAATTTCTTAATTATTGATTTTCATGTTTTGGCACATGTACAAATACTATCAAGACCCTACAGAAGATGGTTTAAGTCTATGGGTAGAAAACAATCTATTATTTATGGAAACAAACTTGAAGGGTTTATTGAAAACCAATTTCATCTCATGATAATATAGATTCATTGATTGAATTTTATTAACTTTTTCCCAACCATGTCTTAGATTTCCAAAGGCTTCTACATATATTGAATAATAAATTTAAAAATCTATTACTAAATAAATGCATCAGATACAAAATAAAAATATTTGTGCTCATCACATTTTTTAAAATGTTTTACACATTGTATAAGGATGGGTAAAAGAAATGAAGAAGTTGTTAATAATTTTATGAATATTATTATCAAGAAAAATAAAAAATGTTCTATTTTAAATGTTTTATATTTTGGAAAAAGTGGATACAGTTATAGGTATACCCACAATGTATGAATTGGGGATGTTATGTATGAATGACTTCCTAATTCCATAAAACTCTATCTAAATTTTTAATTAAAAACAATTAATAAGTAATGTTTAGAAATTATATGTCATGCATGATTATTTTACAAAAACTATATTACAGAAAATATCCATACTACCCAAGTTGTACATGGTTTTTTGGACAAAGGAATAAAATAATTTTTAAGAATATTTATATCATTATTTAAATGCATGGAACTTCTATATATGTGAAAAAATGAAGATGAAACTAATTGGACACCGTGATTAAGGTATGTCATTATTTATTGTTGGAATATTTTTATTAAGTCATAGGAAAATGAAATGAAAATTTTCAATACATAAAAGACTTCATGAATTGAGATTTTGTGGTAATTATGGGTTGGGATAAATATAAGAGGTATAAGATAATCATTGCTGTTAAAACATTGTATTGAAGGATGAAACAATACTTTTAGTGTAGGTATGTTTCCATATATTTTTATTCAATTTAGTAAAATAATAAATCATATTTATGAAAAGGATCTTGCAAAAAAATATTATCTATTTACTTTTCTTAATAATTTATCATTGACTTTTTGACCCATAAAATATTTACAATTTTGTGCTTGTTAACTTTCTCTTGAACATGTTTTCTATCAATCTCTATCAAAAATTGAAAGTTATTTTTTTCTTCCATATCACATGTTTTGCAACATAGAACCCTATTATGTGTTATGTTAGGTCACCATTATACATTCCTTTCTTTATGTTAAAGCGGAAGTTTTATTTTACCTTATTCCAATTTGGTATTTCAAGAAAGGTATTTTGAACAATAAAATAATGAATTTTTTATCCCAAGTTGAAATTACTAAGGCGAAATTTATTAAATGGGGGATAATGTAATATCCTAACTTTTTAAAAAGAAACACTACAACGAATGTGATACTCCACATCAAGGTTACGGAAAAAAACTAAATATTATTATTTAAATGTTACTGTTATAACCATGCCATTAGAATAATGGAAGTAAAAATATTAACTAAATAATGAAATTCGGTTTTTTAAATTTTATATATTGATTCATTGGTTAAAAAATTAATTATAATTTGAAATAAAAACCAATTGAATATAAAATGAAATGTTTTTCTAAAAAACATATTTAAATGTGGACAAATGTGTTTTATACCAATAAATAAAAAAATAAACCTTATTTTATTATATTAAGTAAAAATATATAATATATTAAATCTAATTTTCAACATTAATTTTATTTTTTTTCTATACCTGATGTAAAAAATCCATTTTTACATATAAAACGAGTATTTTTTTTAAAAAGGTAGTTTTACCGCCTTTTGGTGGAAAACCAATTTTAATCTAATTTTTGTCACTCTTATAAATTATATATTAAAAAATAAACTTATTATTTTATATATTAATATAAAAATTTACATTGTTTTGCTTTTTTTTTCTAATAAATTCTATATTTTAATGAATAGTGAAAATACAACATTTCAATTCAAAACTTAATTATAATATAATATATTTATATAGATAGATTAACATTTTAATTAGTTATAATGTATAATTAGACTCATTTATTATTAGTTAACCCAATTAAGGTCATTGGAATAAATTTCATAATGAAATTGGATATACAAACTTGGTAAAGTTTTGAATGTTTTTCTTTAAAAACTCATTTTCACATTCTCTCAATGGGAATAATTTTTAATTAATTTATCCCAATTATGGGATTTTAATTTGGAAAAATTGATTAAATATTTGTAATCTATAGGTCCAAATTATCTAAATAGAACCCTTTTTTGGAAATTATAAATTATATCTTTAATAATAATTGTTATTAGCACGGTTTATGGTAAATCGGGTAATTAAACGTAAAGATTATTTTATAATTATTATAAAATTACCCTAAAACAATTACAAATTTATCTTTATGAGTGTAGTAAAAAATAACATCATTGGGTTCATTTTAGGTCCACTTGGGGCCACTTGGATGAACTTAATTCATTTATAATATTATATTCAGAGTGATGACAAATATTATTGAACTGTTATTTTTAACAAGTAAAAAAATTTTAATATAAAGTTATATAAGTGAAATGTTCAACTATAAATATTAAAGTTAGATATAACTGAATTATATAAATCATGGTAATTTATGTAGAATTTTAAATAATTAAATAATTAAATAATTAATATAAATGGTGACACAATGATGATTTGCTATTTATTTAATTAATTTAAGAATCAAGTAAATGATATTATAAATATTAAATTAAATATAATTTTACATAATTAATTATATAAAATATTTTTATAGATGAATTATAAATTTTATAGATGAGTTAATTATGTTTTTTAGAATAAATAAATATGTTATGATATTTTTAAAATGTCAATAATTGAATAATGTCAAAATTGACAATAATAGTATTTTAAAATATAAAATATTTTATTAAATTATATAAAAGTTATAAAAATTATAATTTCATACAACTTATATGAATACATCATAACATTTCATCAATGACTCATCTAGTGGTCTTTTTTATTTTTATTGTAAATATATAAACTCTAAAAGTGTAAATTACATGATATCATAGAAATAATTAAATGGGTAAAATAAGTGTTAGAGCAAAATGATATTGATTAAAAAAATTGTCAAACATGTAAAAATTTTATTTATGAATTTATTTCTACTCATAATCACTGTATATTCTAAATAAATTAGTTTCACAACATGTATAATAGAAAATTATTTTATATTAATATAATGTTTTGAATGATTCAGAGAGTGACCCTCCCCTCTCCTATTAATGGGAAATCATTAAACTATTTTATTCACACATAAAACCTTTTTTATTAGACAATATCTGATTTAATATATTCATATAATGCATACACACATTATAGATGTCTTATTACAAGAATAACACTCTCCTTAGAGGTGATAAGGTGTTAATCAAAGGACATTGTCTGAACGAAAGACATCATTTTAAATTAAGTGTTTTTGTTTTGTTTCTTATTCAAACTCATTAAAATCATCCTAAACCATGATTAAATAATAACTCACGGGTCCAAAATATAATTAGATATATTAATGTTAATATCATCTCCCAAATTCATCTCAAATTCCACCAACTTGTAAATTAGTTATTCATTCGTTTGTATGGCATACTACCACCTCAAGAACTAATATAATTCATTATCCATCCCCATATATCAAGACTAGTCATAAATATGGTATTAATTATTATATATTATGATAATTAAAGTTATATAATTATTATATAATAATTTATCATTTATATCCTTTCCTTTCTATGAACATAAAAATCATAATTTCATCGTACGTACGTGTGAACTATCACCTCCAAGAAGCTATGTGATTCATATTTCTTCGCCACATCACATAGATGATATATATAAGTATGTTTAAATGATTAATATGGTATTAATTATAATATTATAATTATTTTATTATAAATTTATTATTACCTCATTTTTATAATGATCATTGAAAAATGGAAATGTTACTCATGCGTACATACATCATACTATCTACATGATTGTAATGTTGTTTGTTTTTCATTAACATGCATAAATGGATTGATTTAAAATTATAATTAATATATAAAATTGATATTTAATTCATGATTATTATTATTTATAATATATAATTATGACTATATCAACTTTTGAAATTATACCAAATTCATTTTTGACTCATGTAGTAAATATCATCAAAATTTTAGACATGAACATAAATAATAAAATAATTTATTTAACAAGATAATGATTTATATAAATGGAATAGTAAACAATAAAAAGGGTATATAGAATGTAAATAATTATCAAAATATTATTATTTTGGAATAAAATTATTGTGTTTGATGAGTCATACTCAAGGTGATAGGCTTTTTTTAAAAACCTATTTTAAAAGTTACTATTTCATTTATATTTAAAAAATACCAAATTATTGTTTTTTAACTTATACACAATAAATTTATTTTCCCAATTTTATGCATCTTTAATTTTTATTTATTCTACCTTTATAAGTCTACAATTGTTTGTTCAAACAATGTGTTTTCATTTTTTAGTTTGTGGATTTTTTAAAAATGAAATGTTATTTCAAAGTGGGAAATTTATTATTCTTTTATGCAATAATTATGTGTTGTGCTCATGTTTTGGTTCTTGGGAATTATTTATGTATATGGTTGGTTATATGATAAACCCTAGCCAGGTGAAACCATGATAGGTGTCTAATACATTGGGTATTGATGCAGAGTTAAACAATAGAGTTTCTCCTAGGAGATTTATGGAATATACCACGTTGTGTATTCCAAATGTAACTATAAAGGAAACTCCCAAAGATGTCATTAGAGATACATTTTTAAAATGATATAGATAACACAAGTGAAATTTATGATTTGGGATTTATATAATATTTATCAATAATCTTATGATTTTATGATTTATACAAAATAGATTATGTTTTATAGGTGAAAAGTATGATTTTTTGAAAAAAAAATCATGTGTTTAAAATATTCATTGACTAATGGTTTCTTTCCTTATTTTATGTAACTTAATAATATTTTTTTCTCATAACATTTTTAAAATTTTTTTCATTCGGTATAAGTAAGGTTAATATAAAGGAGGAAGTTGGGATTAATTGTATGAATATTTTTATCAAAGAAAATAAATCATGTTTTATATTAAATGTTTTATATTCTGGAAAAAGTGGATCTTTTTTTAGTTTTACCCACATTGTATGAATAATGGATGTTATGTATAAATTATGACCTAATTATATAACAATTAACATGAAAATATCCTCAATGTTAATTCATGACTACACTCAAGATTTTCTAATGTTTAAGGTCAGGTCCTTATATCCAGACTAGACATCAATCTTTAAAAAATGTTGATCTCCCTTGAACTGATCTAACAACACAAAAATACGTGGGATAATGTATATGTTCTTAATATTATTGTTATTAATTACTAAATATTCAATGAAAAATGTTCATTGAACCATCCTATAATTTGAATAGTAAAATAGGAGAACCCAAAGGGGAAGTTCAATGATGAATAAAACCCTTTTCATGAAACTCTTGGAACATCTTTCTCTGCTCTAACAAATCTATCATATCAATTAAATAAGGGTTTCTGAAAAAGTTTAAGATTTTTGCAGTAATTAAATAGAAAATTTAACATATTAACTAGGAATAATACAAGTAAAATCATCAAGAAATCCAACCATATATTCATTTAACACTAGTTCATCAGGAAGTTGAATGAATTATTTTCAATGATATGCGTAATAAATCTTTAAATTCCATCAATAATAATTTTTTAAACATCTTCATAAATTACCACTGATATAAAATCATTCATTTATAACAAGTGGAACTTATTATAAATATTTAATATTACTCCATTCAATGATATGATTGGTTCAATAATTACTCCTAAGGTTGATTTATAATAATTTTAACACCATCATTCAATGAATAAAAAATAATTCATGTTATTTATAGTATATGTTGAATTCAAATTAAATTAAAATTTAACATTTATTTAAACTAAGTTTGTTTTATTAAAACAATTATTTATTTATTTTTCATGATATGACAAAAATAATCAATTTTTATGATGGATATGCTTTAATAAAAGAATGAATACCTATTCTATAGTCTCGTGTTTTAAAACGGACTAAAATAGGAAGGTTTTTGAGCTTTTTCATTTGATGGTCAAGTTGGTTTTAAAAATGAGGTTTTAATTTTGATTTTGACTGATGAAACACATAAAAAATGGACTTCGGTGAAGGCTCGATAATTTACCTGTGTGTCTTGAGGAATTTCGAGGGCACCAATCCCGAAAAAACTACTTTTAGCGACATACAGTTGGTACATGGTTAGTCTGAAACCGTGTGGCCCATTGTAGGTAATTGTAAAAAGTTATATCAGATGGACAGAGGTTCTTTCACAGTTAGTGCATGGTTAGGAAAACCATATGGGACTGACCATGCGAGGTGAGTTTTATAGATAGAGGGATCTGCTCAGTTGGCACACAGTTTTCTAAACCATGCGGGTTAAACCTAGCGGACAGGTCTGCTTAACGTTTTATGTGTTTTTTTAATATAATGGGGATTTGTTAAATTAATTTAATGAAATTAATTTGAAGATAATTTAAATTTATAGTATTTAATAAAGAATTTGGGGTTTATCGAAGAAGTGTATATATTAAATGATAATAATAATAATATTGTGGTTATTATTATTATTATATTAATTATTATAAATAATTTTTTTTATTAGGGTTTTATTTTTGTTTTGGGGGAAAATGAAGGGGGAGGAAGGACATGTTGTGTAAGGCATGACCTCTCCTCATCCCCTTTGAGGCGTTATGCCTCTTTCTCCCTAGTTAAGAATGCACGAACTCCTCTCTCAACAACCCTATATGAGGTGTGACCCCTGTCTCTCTATGGATGAACTCCTCTCAGCCAAACCACTCCTTTTCGTGATTCAAATTAATCATGTGACCCATGGTAGAAACCCTAGGATGCATGACCCCCCTCTTGTAGTACCTTTTATCATGTATTTTTCCATATGATTCCTTCATGGTTCTTGACTAATTCGACAAGGTAATATCTTCCTACATGTTCTCCTTCATTTATTTGGTGATTTTTTTACTTTCAGTAATGAGTATGGTTTTTTCCAAATATATGGTTTTATTATAATACATGGCTTGTGTTATTTCATCAATATGGAATGTGATTGATGTATCAGGGCTCGTTGATCCATGTTTCAGCATCCTCCACTAGGGGTGAGATGGATGGATTTGTTTATCTATGTATCTAATGTTTTGGGTAAGTCTTATACACCCACTATTTTTTCTCATCATCCATTTTAGGTTATCTTGGATTATATGACTCTCTGGTATTTTAATTGAGGTGTGTTGAGTCTTGTCACTACATTTTTGTAATTCCATGTTTTGTTGCTGTAGATTTTGATCAACTTGTGACTGAGATATGGTATATACTTGAGGTATGTATAATATATATATATATATATATCCTCCTTGTAATTATTCCCTCATGGTGTGGATAATATGTGCATTTTATTGCAAATATGTGTGTGTGTGTGTGTGTGTGTTCGTGCGAGTGTAGTCCAGCCTTGTTTGGCTGTCGTCAATTCTTTCAAAGTGATGAGTATTAATCTAGTTCCACCCCAAGGTACGGTCCCTTTCCAATCCATTAATGTTTTTAACTGCATAAATGAATTGCTTACTCCACTATTTTTAGATATTAATTTATGTCATTAAGTATTTGGATTAAATTCCAATTATGTTTGAGTTTATCATGTTCATGTTTTAAATTCTAAATGTAAATATAGATTTCTTGATAAACAATGTTATGGTTTTATAATAAAACCACTCCAATGGAGATGTGACGCCTTCATGCTAAAAATTAGTGGTTAGACCTTATTTTCTTGACTTATCATGTTTATAATTATTAATCCTTGATGTTATGTCGAGATAAAGCATGTTTTGGACATGGACCTAATGGTATTATAAATAATGAGTTTCCATTTTTAAATGATATGAAAAACAAAGAACCATCTATGTTCTTGGTCTAGTTTTGTAGATTGGAATTATCAATGTATAATGTTTTACCATAATTTTCATTTTAGTGTTTTATATGTTTGATCCACCATTCGGGTGTTCCTTTTCATGACCTTCCTAAAGGTGGGCCTTTATTTAATAAATGGTTCAAATAATATGGTGAATTTCATAATGGAAAGTATCATGTATGCTCAAAAAATTACCAACTAAAGGTATGTGATTTGAATTTGGTAATTAAATGTGAAGTGGAAATTAGGAAACATACATAAGTATTTGATTTGGACATGTTAAATGTAATTGGATAATAGGTTTCATTTCTACAGCACCCCTTTCCATGTTGATAGAAGTTAGTGGAGTGAACCTTAATAAATGAATATGCCTTGATGGATTTTACAAATTGGTAACATGCTACTCGGCCTTGTCGCACTAATGAAAGGAAATTCTTGGACCAAATGTACTTAATGATTAATTACAACTAGATTAAGTGGTTGTAATACTACTTGACCTTTCCACACTAATGGAAGGCAAGGCTTAAACCAATAAATAAATTGTTGTAATGCTAGTTGAACTTTCAACACTAATGGAAGGAAATGCTTGAACCAATGGAGAATATTAAATGACTTCATTATTAAATATGAATTCCCAGACTCGAGCTTGTCTTGGATTCTGATTGGAAAATGCCTTGAGCTCTCAAGGAACCCATTTCGAGTTCAAGGATGAAACATGATTTGGTTGAAATTCACCAAGACCTTGATCCCTTCCCTTTCTTGGATGTATTTATGAAACCATAATATCCCTTACACATAATCACAAGATTTCTTAGATACACTCCTTGGATCCAGGATGCCTTGGATACACTCCTTGGATTTAGAATTGATAATTAGGTTCCTTGGATACACTCCTTGGGCCCAGTCTTCACTTAGACCTTTTTTACCATGGATTCACTCCTTGGACTCGGTAGGCGCCTTATTGTGGAATTCCTTTGATTATGCTCCTTGGATTACCATCTTACCCCCTTATATAGACTTATATACGATTGATTTAGTGGTCCATGCGATCTATGTTACCTTGGTTATTACCCTAGAACTGCCTCAATGGATATCATTTCAGGTCACCTTGTTTCATCTTAGAATCTTCACAATTTATACTATCATGAGATGATGTCAGAGTTTTCTATGCCTCACATGACTTATTAATATAAAATGGTAATTACATAATTAATGAACCGGTTACTTGTTTAGACCCAAGCCGAGCGATGTATAAGGTACTTTGGTATTTCATTACATTGTACTTCTTTCGTTATTTATGCTAGTCAGTACAATGTTAAATTTATATTACACTATCTGGATTGGGTTACACACTAGTGGTGTCTGGCTATTGAGATTTATATCTCACACCCTA
This sequence comes from Viscum album, assembly GCA_963277665.1. NCBI lineage: Eukaryota > Viridiplantae > Streptophyta > Magnoliopsida > Santalales > Viscaceae > Viscum > Viscum album. Next base: position 717,812 of record CAUJRU010000328.1, on the reverse strand, counting down.
CTCAGGTCACCATTGTGTTGGGTAACTCGAGTAGACCATTCTTTTCCTTAGGACTGTAGACAATGATTGATTGTTGTATTTCTTTGTACCTAGAATTAAGATCCAAGGACCAAGTTGGATCTCAGGATGCTCAAGGAGATCTCCCATGGAGATTTTTTGTCTTTTTATTATTATACTATATTTAAATTCATATATTAATGTTCACTTCCTTCAAATATTTATCAATAACGTGTCATTCATTCATCCATTATATAAACTAGCATTCTCCCCTTTGGTTCAGTTATATGTGACTTTTCATCTGATGCTTTGTCAATTTTCTATACCGCTTATACTTTTGAGTGCGATTTATTCTATTTTACCATTGTGCTACTCTGACATGAGGATATAGTCTCAATTTTATCACCTTCTGAGACCCTCACTTCTAGTTAGTATCCTTTGACATACAGGGAGGCGTGCTTGAGGTCATGTGACTCACTGGTCCAGCCACCATCTTATAGGTGAGTTGGGTCATCATGTTAAAAAGTGGTATCAGAGGTGGTATTTTGTGACGTCCATGACCAGGATGCCACTTAATGGTTCCTCGAGCCTGGTGTGCCACAAGGCCTCAAGTGCATCTTCCAAAATTCCAGAGGCCTCTCACTAGCTGTGAGGGCCTAGGTGTATCTGTGGGAAGACTATGCCCTGATTAGAATAGTGTAGCACAACAGAAAGAATATAAAGGAATAGTAAACAACGGAAGTAATATGAATGATATAAATAAAAAATGGAAGAAAACTAATGCAATAGATAAATGAGACTAATAATAACTATACCAAGAGAAACAATGATGATGTAATTTAATGTCACTGGAAAACTATAAAACAAGGATACAAATAAATAGGCATTACATGTTCCAAAAATTAAAAGAAAACAAATGCTACTGCAAGCATCCTGAGATCCTATACAATCATCTACTATCAAGCTCCATCCTATCATCACTCAATCAAGTTCTAGAAGTTGTATGCTTACCTTTGTCAATAATTACAACCATGTAATCTACTTTGGGTACCAAACAGGGCCCAGAGAGTGTGTGAGATAAATATAAGTGTTCCACAACCAATGGTTTCTAAAACATCTGTCCTGTGTGATGGAATATAGCAGTGTGTGGGAATGTATATATAAATTAAAGCAAGTTGTAAAAATAACTAAATACCTAGGTACCTACTTTATCCCTCGGCTGGTGTCTAAACTTGTAACCAGTTCATTAATTATGTATTAACATTTAATTTTAATAGGCCACATGATTTTTAGTAATCACTGACATCACCATGTGATAGTATAGGTAGTGAAGGTCCGAATACATGAAAAAGAAATATGAAAATGAAATATAGTGAGGGAATTCCGAGGTAACTACCAAGGCAATTTAGATCTCACATAATTCTAACTCAGTAGTATCTAAGTCTAGATAAGGCGCAAGAGTCTAATATATGGATCTTAATCCATGTAATTCAACAAAAAGGCACCTACTGAGTCTAAGGTGAGAGGAAAAACGAGGCTATTCAAGGACAGGGCCCTATGGTAATTCACCCGGGAACCTACTAGCCATTGTTAGATCCAAGGAGTGAATCCAAGATATCATGTAATAGTGAAAAGTACCATATGGTAGTATACTGGTAATCTAAGAAATAAACAAGAACCAGAGTCTTGGTGGGTATCAACCTAATCAAACCACATTCATGAATCAGAATGGAGTTCTCGAGAACTGAGGTAGTCTCCTATCAGAATCCAAGGTGAGCTCAAGTAAGTCCATTCCTACTTGATATTGTAATCATTTAATAAATCCATTTGGTCCAATTCTATCCTTCCATTAGTGTGGATTGGTCATGTAGAGTTACAACCATACATTTATTGGTCCAACCCTTGTCTTCCATTAGTATCGACAGACAAAGTAGCGTTGTAACCATTTAATCAAGTTTTAATTTACCATTAAGTAATATTCAATTAGAGAGGTTCACTCTGTAAACGTCCATCAATATGGAAAGGGGTTCTATAGACAAGTAACCTTTATTCAATCTTATTTGTGAAGGACGTGTTATATTTTTTGTATACTTTCCATTTCACATATCACATTTAATAATCATTTGGAATCACATACCATAGGTGGGTCAAGTGTTGAGCATACATGGTACATTCCATTATGCAATTCTCATCAATAAAAAGTCAAATATTATGTAAAGGATCACCTTTAGGATGGTCAGGAAAAGGCACACTCGAATAGTGGCTCAAATGTGTCAAAAATACAAAAAACCAAATATGGAATAACTTTCAACATGGGTCATATTGAGATGTGGTTGAATCCTCTAACAACTAATCATATATTGTTAAAGATCCAAACCATTCAATTATAACAAGTACAATCATGGAATGTAAATTTAAGAAACGACTTCTAATGAAATTGTTGGGCCCTACACAAACATTCCAAAAACAAAGAACTGTAGGGATAAGTTATAGACCACTCCCCTTAGGTTTGTATTATAATTCTCCTCCGATATCGGCCTTCAAATATCCTCGGATCGGATTAGATCTAATAAAAGGTAAAAAACACTCGCATGATGATACCTAGGTCGAGAGAGAAAGAGAATAAAAATCGATAAAGAGGACTCAAGTACTTACCATTTCACATATACTGTGACGATCATAAGATCGATCAGATTCTAGATGAAAGGGGTCTATTGTGTAACACCCCAAGCTTCCACAATATGCTTCTCTTTCAATAATGCATTTTCTTGCATTGTACGCAAGTTCGAGATTCTAACACACCGCGACCAATCAATGTAGCCATTATGAATAGTAATACCCACTTTTTGAAATTATATAAATTTTATATTTTAAAATGGACTTCATTTTTGGATTTGTAATATCGAAATTATCCTATGATGAATTTTTGGTATTTTTCGGAGATCATCAAATTTTCGATGAATAGTGAAAAATACATAAAAACAACTTTTTTAATCAAAATAATTTATAGTGATAAATTATAATATTTAGTGGTTTTAAAGTATAATTAAAATATAATTTTACCATTTTATCCAATTGTGGTGATTAGAATTAATTTCACTTTGAAATTGGACATAAACAATTGTCAATCTTTTGATTGATACTGTTTCTTAAAAACACGCTATTTGTTTTGACAACGGGAATTACTTATTAAATTAACTAATGCAACTTATATGTTTTTAATTTTGTAAAATATACATAATTTTGGAATTTTAAATATCAAATATATCTTAGGGTGAATTTTGGGTATTGTTTCGAGAAACTTCAATTTTTAAAGATAGTGAAACCACTAAGTGGTGGTTAAAAAATAGATTTTCGTTTAAATGAAACTTTACCACTTCTGTGATTTGATTTTCAAAAATATAACATACATATTTTTCATTAAAATGTAAAATGTGGTTCAATGGGATTAAAATAATTTTTTGGTGAATAGTAATTTTTAAGTTATATTAATCGCGATTAAAGGTAATTAATGTTATTTAAGGTAAATATAATGTTATAATAATATCAAATTACCATTAAACTTGTCCTACCCTTATTTTATGAGTCATGGACGACTAATAAAATCCATGGGTCAACTTGGGGACCCCATGAGGCCACTTGGGTAAGAAAATGACATTGATAACATTTTATTTAAAGTTAAAATAAAAATGTCACAAACATGTATTTTTTTACTAAAAACTTTTTACATGGGGATATACAAGTCATATTTTTGACTATAAAAATTCATTGGAAAGATAAAATGATTTTCTACATCATAGTATTTTTTTTATAATTTTTAGACATTAAATAAATTAATTTATTTGTGACACCGTGATGATGTAGCGATTACCTCATTAATGAATGATTTAAATAAAATGAGAAGATAAGGTAAAATATAAGACATAAACTTGTCAAAAACCTATTGTATAAGTATATTTAGAACCCTTATCACCTTATCGTTGAAATATATAATTGTGGGACCTTTAAAATCCGAAAAGAATTTTAAAATAAAGTGACATTTCATGACTCTCCAAGAGTGCCCCTCCTCTCCTCTTATAAAAGGCCCCCACCTCTACCACCATATTGATACCTTCAAAGTCATTTGGATCGTCCAAACTCTTCCAAAATACTCTCTAAACTTCCTTCTCTTACTGCTAGAAGCCTGAATTTGGGAAGAAGTCTTCCCAAGGAAGCCTTTGGCTCAAATCAAAAAGATTTACCCGATTTTAAGGTAATGTCTTCTCTTATGTTCTTTTGTTTTATTTTGCTTCTCCAACCCCTTAAACCCTTTTTATTCTTTTATTTTATAACAACACCAATATCCTCAATATACTTGGATATTGTTATGATAATTATTAGAACAACACTTACACCCACCTCCATCTAATGGTTAAAGAACATACTATTTCTATGGGTGGTGAATTACTGCCTCACGATACGATGATTGTTCAATATTAATTTAACACATTTCATGGTGTCCATTAAGATATAACTATATTTATATATGATATATATTATGTTTATGTTTTCCTTATTCATATGTATTTTCCATTTATGGCATGCATTTATGATTTCCATTATGGGTAAATGCGATAATTTAATTTTAGGAAGTGCGGACTACCACCCCCTTCAAGTGATTTGAATCGTTAATGCCTTATGTGGGACGTATAAAGGATGGAGTAAATGATATTATATATGATATTGTACCGGAATTATAATATACCATTATATCATTATGATTTCATTCCATTAAATACGAAATAGAAATGAAAGCAGCGTTAATGTGTACGTATGGCTTACCATCTCCATGAACGGTGCATTTCATTTCTTACCTATAAATGTTATGTAATATTATAAATTATGTATATACTGGATATATATGATATATATGATATCTAAATCATGAATATAATTCTGGATATAATGGATATTTTACCACATGAACAACTTGTAATTATAAGAAGTTTATTTTTTACTCAAGTACCAAAGATCGAAAAAATGACCGTTATTAACTTAAATAATTACATAATGTTCCTAACATGGTAATAAGTGAAATAAAAGGAATAATGAATTTGAAAAAGGTTCTTAAGAATTTAGAAATTAACTCTAGTTTATTATTAAAGTGGTTAAAGAATGATCGAGTCAAGTCGGACACGAGGTAAGGGAACTTCTTAACCCAATTTCTGTTCTTTGGGTTAATCTTCTGCTTTCAAATTATGTCATGATATTATTATGTCCTATCTTGTATTTGTAATTTTTTTATGTGTACTTATAGTGAATACACATAATAGATATATTTTATTTAAAAAATTATCTTGGTAAGGGACTTCGTCTCAATCCCCTTTCATTGAGGCATATTTTTTTTTATACACAACTTTCTTTTATACGGTGTATAAACCCATTTGACTTTTACTTTTATTCAAAAAGAATATTTTTATACAAAGAGTTTTTACTAAATGACAAAAGGAATGTTTTGTCTTACGTATGTGGTGACAACAACTTCTCCACCGCCATGACCATTATTTGAGTTTCGGCTTCCTCTACAAGCCATAACTTTTTAAAAAAAATAAATAACAAGTTTTACTTTTCTTTTAAAACAGTTTTGATAATGTTTTTATTATCTCAATGTGTTGTATTGATATATTGTGATTGAAATGTTGAAGTGTTATGTTTCTTTTATGCATGTTTTATGTGATACAATTATGTTATGATTTATGATATGTTTAAACCTATTCATATAAGGAATGAATTGGACTTAATAGGTGATAGGTGGAGCCCGCTATAGCTCATCGATGCATCGGTAGGTCTCATGAGACAAACTAGTGTCTTGGCATGAGGCCTTCACAAAATCTTATTTGTAGTCTAGGAATGAGGCCTTTGCTACGTGGTTATGATAGTCTGGCATTATGCATTCCATCATTATGAAATTGGTTATTTATATTGCATGTGTTTATTCGACTAGTAGAATATCCATGTGAATAAGTAAATGGAATTATTTTAATTTATTTTTGTCATATTATGCTGAAGTTCATGTTTAAAAATATTTTGTTTTATTTATAGATTGCCTTAAATATTTATGTTTATTTATGAAAGATACCGCTATATTGTTATCCTTACTGAGCATCTGAGCTCACCCCTTTCTATGTTTTATTTTTCCGAGGATATGAAGAAATATTTTATGACTGACCTACAGGGATAGTCTGAAGGGGATATGAGTGTGGACTATGGATACTATGTTATTGTGATTTTTTACTTTATGATGTTATGTAACATTTATGAATGTATCTAGTGTTTCCAAGGCTACTAAACTAATCGGTCTTTTGAGACTTAACCTTTTGTGATCATGAAAATGTTACGTAATAATTCACCGACTCTGGGTAACTGGGGTCAGGGCGTTACAGTTGGTATCAGAGGCAGTTTAGTACTAACCTTAGAAGCTAGATTTAGATAAACTCTGATTAGAGCACATATTCCAAAGATAAACTTTGAGGATTAATATATAATAACTTCCTAGAATTTTGGTATTGTAGATATTTTGTGAGTCTTCCGAGAAAAACATCCATGTCTGGATATGAGCAGGTAGAGGTGGCTCTGGCACAGACGTACCTAGGGGTAAAACCCGAAAACACCGCTTTGAGCTAGACTCTAACGAGAACTGGTGCACGACAATGGGCCTTGCTGCACTCATGGTTACGACACTCCCGGGGGATATGTTTAGGATAATTCCCATTTTATTTACAAACCATTATGAAGGGTTATGAGTATATACTTCCTCAAAGAAAACATTTTTATTATTATGGATTATATCCATAAACTATTCAATTTATGTTAAGTATATTACAAGTATGGAATTATGTATTTTGATTCATAAACCGATCTAGTTTATGACAATGTTTAGAAAAGGTGCCTAGTGGAAGGAATGGAAACCATATCAATGCATGCACTCCATGTAGGTATTTCCCTCCTCCTCAAGATAATTATAGTGGAGTTGGTGATACAACTGGTGCTGATCAACTTGTCACCATAATGGGACAACTCACTCAAGTTATGAATAATAATCTTACTCGTATGGAGCACCCTGATCCGAAACGTGGAGGGTCGATGTTAGATCGCTTCATGAGGCAACAACTGCAAACATTCAATGGGAGTACAAATACCTTAGTAGCTGAGCAATGGATAAATTCCTTAGAGAAAATATTCCATGACTTGGGGAGTAGTGAAAGGGAGAAGGTTATCATGGCAGTTTACTGCCTCACTGGAGATGCTGATCAATGGTGGTCATTGATTCAAAATACAAAGGAAGATGAAGAAGTATAAAGTATAGAATGGAGAGAGTTAAAAGGTATTTTCTTATAGAAATACTTTCCTCATGACCATCGAGCAGATATGGAAAGACAATTTCTGAGTCTGAGATAAAAGGAGGATGATAATGTCGCACAATATGAGGCCAACTTTACAAGGTTAGCGAGGCATGGTGCAGATTATATACATAACCCAAGAAGTAAGATCGATTTTTTCTTTGATGGGTTAAAACCGTTTCTCCGGCGAGCATTAATATCACAATCTTTCTCAATGTATGAAGATATAGTCTCATGTGCTATCAAGAAAAAAAAGGAATTCTCTAAATCTTATGACAATAAAGTAAAGCAAGAGAAGAAGAGAACAGTGGAACACGAGACAGATAAAGGGAAAAAGGGAAAGAAGGATTTTCTATTATACGATAATTGTGGGAAGAATCACCCCGGTACTTGCCTAAAAGGAATGGGAGTTTGTTATAAATGTGGAGAAAAAGGTCACTAGGCTCGTGATTGTAAGGTAAATAAAGAGGCTATCAATGTTGAATGCTACAATTGTAGAGAAATGAGGCATTATACAAATGAATGCCCTAAGCTCCAAGTAAACTTACCTCAAAAAAGGCCAAGGGAGCAAGGCTAATCTTATGTTGTTACTACAGTTAAAGTGGAATAATTAATGTATTGGTTCTTTTAGACTCAAGGATTATATTCTGGTTATAATAATAATGTGATATATATAAGGATTGTACTGCAATACTTTTTGTTTTCATTAAGGTTTTAATATGATAAAGGTAATCATATTATTAGTATGTGACAATAATAGAAACTTTACATTATTTGGGGAATTTGATGAGTTGATTTTTGAATTTAGAGACCTTTTAGGGAAAGTCTGGACAGAGGTATTTTGGATAACTATAAAGGTTGTAATGGATTAAGTTTTACTTTGAATAGTATTTTTTAAGGTTAAAAAATTTCTGAAGATTATATTTTGAATATTATAATACTATAGTTTTAGGAAAAGGACAACCTGCATGTCGGGGGATAACCCGTCGTGTCGGACAAAGCTGTAGGAATCGAACCCACAACCATAGTGCGATAGGCCTTTACTACCTAAAACTAGCCTACAGGATGTCCCTGGTTATTACAAAATAGTTTTCCTAATCTAAATGGTATGTGTTAATATTCTGAACCTTGTACGATTATGATAAATATAATATTATTGAGTTCTATTATCTTTTTTAGTGAAAGATGAGTTTTTGGTAGAAATTAGTTGAAGGTTGAAACTCTACTTGTCAAGCATATATATATACCTATCTCTTATTCTATGAATAAATTAATTTATAAACTTTAGGAAAGGGATATTAAAACAAAAAAATGTGTTATCCTAATACCTTATGTTTTGTTGAATTGATGGTATTTTAAATCAACATAGATTGAAGGCTTTGAGGCCTTCAATTTTACAATTGTTTGTGATTGATGAAATCAATCACTCCCTAAAAATATTTACATTTTCCTCCAATTATATGTCTCTAATTTCCACCAATGTTCTCCTAATTGAGATTATAATTTGGTGGTGACTTTTTTTATTTCCCTTTCCCTCTTATTAAGGCTAAATTTTATTAACCTTATTTCTGATGTGGGTTTTCCACAAATTTATTTTCTATTTTCAACCTTTTATTTTCGAAGAAAATTTTCAAATTTCAAGGAAGCAATTTATTGAAGGAGGGGAGAATGTAACGCCCCAAGCTTCCACTGCACGCTTCTCTTTCAATAATGCATTAGCTTGCATTGTACGCAAGTTCGAGATTCTAACACACCGCGACCAATCAAAGTATCCGTTATGAATAGTAATACCCACTTTTTGAAATTATATAAATTTTATATTTCAAAATGAACTTCGTTTTTGGATTCTTAATATTGAAATTAGCCTATGTTGAATTTTTGTATTTTTCTGAGACCATCCAATTTTCAATGAATAGTGAAAAATACATAAAAACATCTTTTTTAATCAAAATAATTTATAGTGATAAATTATACTATTGAGTGGTTTTAAAGTATAATTATAATATAATTTTACCATTTTATCCAATTGTGGTGATTATAATTAATTTCACTTTGAAATTGGACAAAACAATTGTCAATCTTTTGATTGATATTGTTTCTTAAAAACACGCAATTTGTTTTGACAACGGGAATTACTTATTAAATTAATTAATCAAACTTACATGTTTTGAATTTTTTAAAATAGACATCATTTTTTAATTTGGAATGTCAAATATAGCTTAGGGTGAATTTTTGGTATTGTTCTGAGAAACATCAATTTTTGATGAATAGTGAAACCAATGAGTGGTAGTTAAAAAACTGATTCTTCATTTAAATTAAACTTTACCAATTCTGTGATTTGATTTTAAAAAATCCGACAAACATGGTTGTCATTAAGAATTAAAATTTTTTTCAATGGGATTAAAATAATTTTTTGATGAAAAGTAACTTTTAAGTTTTATTAATCACGATTAAAGGTAATTAGTATAATTTAAGGTAAATATAATGTTATAATAATATCAAATTACCTTTACACTTGTCCTAACCTGATTGGATGAGTCATGGCCAACCAAGACAATCCATGGGTCAACTTGGGGACCCCATGGGGCCACTTGGGTAAGAACATGACATTGATAACATTTTATTTAAAGTTAAAATAAAAATGTCACAAACATGTACTGTTTTACAAAAACAATTTTTAAATGGGTATATAAAAGTCTTTATTTTTACAATAAATAGTCATTGGAATGATAAAAATATTTCCTACATCATAGTATTTTTTTATAATTTTTAGACATTAAATAAATTAATTTATTTGTGACACCATGATAATGTAGAGATTACCTCGTTAATGAACGATTTAAATAAAATGAGAAGATAAGGTCAAATATAAGACTTAAACATTCAAAAACCTATTGGATAAGTATATTTATAACACTTATCACATTATCTTAGAAATATATAATTGTGGGACCATTAAAATCTGAAAATCATTTTAAAATAAAGTGACATTTCATGACTTTCCAAAAGTGCCCCTCCTCTCCTCTTATAAAAGGACCCCACCTCTACCACCTTATTCACACCTTAAAAGTCATTTGGATAGGAGAAACTATGGAAAAATACTCTCTAAAATTCCCTCTATTACTCCTAGAAGACTCAATTTGGGCAGATCTCTTCCCACGGAATCCTTTGGCTCAAATCAAAAAGATTTTCCCGATTTTAAGGTAATGTCTTCTCTTAGGTTATTTTGTTTTATTTTGCTTCTCCAACCCATTAAACTATTTTTATTATTTTAAATTATAAAAAAACCAATATCCTCAATATAATTTTATGTTTTTATGAGAAGTATTAGAACAACACTTACACCCACCTCCATCTAATGGTTAAAGAACATACTGTTTCTGTGGGTGGCGAATTACTGCCTCACGATACAATGATTGTTCAATCTTCATTTAACACCTTTCATGGTGGCCATTAAGATGTCACTATATTTATATATGATATATATTATATTTATTTTTTCTTTATGCATCTGTATTTTTCATTTATGGCATACCTTTATGATTTCCATTATGGGTAAACGCGATAATTTCATTTTAGGAAGTGCGGACTACCGCCCCCTCAAAGTGATTTGAATCGTTAATACCATATGTGAGACGTATAAAGGATGGATTAAAGGATATTATATATGATATTATACTGGAATTATAATATACCTTTATATAATTATGATTTCATTCCATTAAATACAAAATAGAAATGAATGTAGCGTTCATGTGTATGTACGACTTACCATCTCCATGAACGGTGCATTTCATTTCTTACCTCTAAATGTTATATAATATTATAAATGAATTTATATACTAAATATATATGATATATATGATATCTACATCAAGAATATAATTCTGGATATAATGGATATTTTACCACAACAACAACTTGTAATTATAAGAAGTTTATTTTTGACTCAAGTACCAAAGATCGAAAAAATGGCCGTTATTAACTTAAATAATTACATAATGTTCATAACATGGTAATAAGTGATATAAAATAAATAATGAACTTGAAAAAGGTACTTATGAAAGTAAAAATTAACTCTAGTTTATTATTCAGGAGGTTAAAGAACGATCGAGTCAAGTCGGACATGAGGTAAGGGAACTTCTTAACCCAATTTCCGTTCTTTGGGATAATATCCTACTTTCAAATTATGTCATTATATTATTATATACTATCTTGTATTTGTACTTTCTTTATGTGTACTTATAGTGAATAAAAATAATAGATATAGTTTATTTAAAAAATTATCTTGGTAAGGGTCTTCGTCTCAATCCCATTTCATTGAGGCATATTTTGTTTTATACACAACTTTCTTTTGTACGGTGTATAAACCCCTTTGACATTTACTTTTATTCAAAAAGAATATTTTTATACGAAGTGTTTTTACTAAATTAGAAGATGAATGTTTTGTCTTATGTATGCGGCGACAACGACTTCTCCGCCGCCGTGACCATTATTTGAGTTTCAGCTTCCTCTACAAGCCATAACTTTTTTTAAAATATAAATACCAAGTTTTATTTTTCTTTTAAAACGGTTTTGATAATGTTTTTATTATATCAATGTGTTGTATTGATATCTTGTGATTGAAATGTTGAAATGTTATTTTTCCTTTATGCATGTTTTATGTGATACAATTATGTTAGGATTTCTGATATGTTTAAGCATTTTCATATAAGGAATGCATTGGACTTAATAAGTGACAGGTGGAGCCTGCTATAGCTCCCCGATGCATTGGTAGGTCTCATGATACAAACTAGTGTCTTGGCACGAGTCCTTGAAAAAGTATTATTTCTATTCTGGGCACGAGGCTTTGGCTACGTGGTTATGATAGTCTGGCATTATGCATGCCATCATTATGAAAGTGGTTATTGATATTTCATGTGATTATTCGACTAGTAGAATATCCATGTGTATAAGTAAATGGAATTATTTCATTTTATTTTTTCCATATTATGTTGAAGTTCAAGTTTAGAACGATTTTATTTCAGTTATACATTGCCTTAAATTTTTAAGTTTATTTATGAAAGTTTCGGCTATATTGTTATCCTTACTAAGCATCTAAGCTCACCCCTTTCTATGTTTTATTTTTCCCAGGATATGAAGAATTATTTTATGACTGACCTACAGGGATAGTCTGAAGGGGATATGAGTGTGGACTATGGATACTAGGTTATTGTGATTTTTCACTTTATGATGTAATGTAGCATTTATGAATGTATCTAGTGTTTCCAAGGCTACTAAACTAATCGTTCATTCAAGACTGGATCTTTTGTGATCATGCCAGTGTTACGTAATAATGCACCGACTCTGGGAAACTGGGGGAGGGGCATTACATCTTGATCCCCAGCTTTGGAATTCAAAAATATTTAAATAAGTGAAAATGGCAGTAAATCCCACTGATTATTCGATTAGTAAAGATGGGTTGGCTTAATAGATGATTAAGGGAAAAACTGGAAATTTTCCTGTAAAATTAGCTTGTGGATGGTGTGTTCGCACGGTTTGTCAAACTGTGCACAAACCATGAGATATGGCTCTAGATTAAAGGTTTCTCGATAAGTTTTGATCAAAACATGTGCAATAAAGGCACATATACCTGGGAAAAAAAGTCACTTCAATAGTAAGGGTACACGGTCGTGTGGCAACCGTTCTAGGTGGATCTGTCCGAAAAAACACCATCTGCGCGGTTTGACAAACTGTGAACAGAGTTTATTTTCTCTAAAAATATGGGTTCTAGGCTCTGAACAAGCCCCATACACCTTCATAACCATTACTAACTCATTAGGAATCCAGATTATGTCTAAAGTATATATTCAGACCGAAAATTATAGGATCCATAACTGAGTGAAAAAATGGGTTCTTACAGTATTCCCCCCTTAAAAGAACTCTCCCATGTGTTCTCCTTCCAAGGGTAATGAAATGCTATCTAAGAACAACTCTAGAAATTGGGAACATATGTCAGCGTCCCTATCCCAAGTCTTATCTTGTACATGATCGTGCTTCCATAACACCCGTAAAAAAGGGACATACTTGCCTCAGAAAGCCTCTGTGCTTCGATTAATTATGCGGACTAGATACTCCTAAAATGTAGCATCGGCATCTAACTAAAAATCCTCAGGATAAAAAATATGAGATGGGTTGTCATGATATTTTCAAAGATATGAGAAATGAAAGACATTATGCATGGAATGGTACCTCTGAGGTAGTAGCAACCGATGGGCTACCGGCCCGACTCCCTCTAGAATTTCAAATGGACAAATGTAATGAGGAGACAGATTTCCCTGCTTTATTACCTATCTATTTCTTAGCCTAGGAGATACCTAAAGAAGAACACAATCCCCATCCTCAAAGTGAAGAGGTCTTCGACAGAAATTGGAATAAAATTTCTGTATAGACTGAGCAATAGTCATATGCTTCCTAATCAGCTGTACCTATTCTGAAGTCTCCTGAACAATATGAGGACCTAGTGGGGTTGCCTCACCTGCTTCTACCCAGCACAATGGTGAATGACATAGCCTACCATATAAGGCCTCAAAAGGATCCATTTGAATCATCGCTTCAAAACTGTTATTATAAGTGAACTCGACGAGAAGAATATGCTTCTCCCAAGAACCGCTGAGTTCAAAGACAATGCTTGGAGCATATCCTCTAGAACATGTATGTTCTGTTCCGATTTTCCATAGGTTTGAGTGTGAAAACTATGAATAGAAGCATTTGAGTCTCCATATCTTTTTGAAAACCCTTCCAGAACAATGATGTGAAATGAGATTCCTGATTTAAAATGATAGTACGTGGAACCCCATGTAGTCATGCTATCTCACGGATATGCAGTCATCCCATCTCATCAACTGAGAAAGTATCCCATATATGAATGATGTTGGTTGAATTTGTTAGTTGGTCAATCACTTCCCAGATAGCATCGCTACCCCTTGGCAACCTAGGTAAGCTGACTTCAAAATTCATAGAAACATCATTGCATTTCCATTCTGAGATTGGAAATAGCTATAACAATCCTACAGGTCTCTGGTACTTATCCTTCACCTACTAATAGGTGGAACACCTAGTGATAAATCCTATAATATGACGTTTTATCCTAGGACACCAATATTGGATTCAAATATCTTGATACATATTTTATATTCCTAGATAAACTACCCAATGAGAAGTATGGGACACTTTCATCCACTCATTTCTCAGATCTTCAGGATCCCAGATATGTCTGCATAGATGCGGGATGTCATCTTTGTCCACAGACCAATCTAGATGTGGTTTATCTCCTAATATAATATCACAGAGAACCAAAACTTTGGGATTTGAAAACGGCCTACTCTTCACCTTCTCAAGGAAGGAATAGGTAACTGTTAAGGCTGAGAGGTAAGGATTCTTGTAACTGTCATGAATCTGCAGATGAAGTTCAGAAAAAAGGTCGATTGACTTTCATTCATTATTGGAATTCCATACGGCCAACATTTGAGTTTTTTTGACTCAGTGCATCAGTGACCACATGTTCTTTCTAGGCATATAGGAAATCTCAAAATCAAAGTATTGTAGATATTTGACCAATATCCACTTCTTGAGGTTCTATTCACACTGAGAAAAGACACACTTGAGGCTATTGGGGTTGGTATATACCACAAAGTGCTCACCCAAGAGATAATATCTCTAGAAACATAAGGCATGGAAAACTATTGTTAGCTCAAGTCCATGTGTTGGGAAATTTCTCTCGTAAGCCCTATACTACCGAGATCTTGTATTTAACGACTTTGTCTTCCTATATCAACATTTCTCTTAGGATAATTCTTGATGCATCAGATAAGATGATATAACCTTTACTAGGTTCTAGAAGAATCAGAATCGGTGCTGAGACAGGACACCCTTCATGTTCTTGAATGGATTTCTTGCATTCTTCTGACTATAGGAACATAACACCCTTCTTTGTAAGTTCACTAAGTGTTGAATCAAGACATGAGTAGTCATGTATAAAATGCCTATAATATATAGAGATCCCTAAGAAACTCCATATATAAATTTTTTTTGGGTTTTTCCAAGGAAACTACTATACTAACCATTTCAGGGTTAATAAACACTCCTGATTCTGAACTAATATGACCTAAAAATGGATATTCTCGATCCAAAAGTGGAATTTATCAAGCATTGCATAAAACAGATTCTCTATTAGTGTACTTAGAATGATCTCAATATGTTTGTCATGGTAGTTATGAGTGAGATAATACACCAATATGTTTTTCACAAATACAATGAAAAAAGAGTCCAAATAGGGGTGGAAAACCCTATTCATCAAAGCCATGAAAAGATAAGGCATGTTCATAAGATTGAACGACATAACTAGATACTCATAAAGACCATACCTTCTATGGAAAGTTTTACGAGCTATGTCTGATGGTCTATCTCACACCTGATGATAAAACAATCTCAGGTCGATCTTAGAGAACACATTTTCTCCTCGGAGCTTATCAAAGATATCATCTATTAGAGGAAGTAGACATTGTTTCTTGACTGTAAGCTGGATAAACCTTCTATAATACATGCATAGAAGAATACTTCCATCCTTTTTAGAAAAAAGAATGAGTGGACCTCAAGAGTATGTATCAGGATGTAGAAATCTTTTTGCTTATAGGTCCTTTATCTGTAGCTTGTACTTCTGAAGCTCAGTAGGTTCCATATTGTATGGAGGAATGGAAACTGAAGCTGCTCCTGGAAAAAGCTCAATTGTAAAATCTACCTATCTCATAAGAGGTAATCTAGAAAATTTATCAGGAAATACTTCCATGAAACAATCAACTACTGGAGAGAAATCTATTTGAAGAAAACTCTGGTCCTACATGAAAATATTAGCAATATGGTTGGTCACTTCAACTAGCCCATGATGCTTCAGTCCAACTCTCCCTTCCTAGACATCCCACTCAACATTGAAAAGATAACTGGTGCCTTTTGGTGATGTAAAAGATACCATGCAATGATATCATTCAACAAAGGTGTGATAGTAGACTAACCAACCCATCCCAAGAATGAAATCGAGTCCTTCCATCTCAAGAAAATAAAAGATTCCACAAGATAGTTTAATTTCCAACCTCAAGGGGATAGTCCCTCCACTAAAATATACCCTCATTTTTTATTATCAATGGTGTATCGAATGTCATTACACCATAGTGATATTGTATCTCTAGTCCCAGACTTTAAAAAATAGACATAGAAATAAAAGAAATTTATGAACCTATATCAAACAAAGAAGAGACAATAGTAGAGGCTACTAGAATAGTTCCTCATACTGTAGATGGTTTTGCAGCCGGATCCTCAGGTATCGGCTATAAATCATGAGACTGACTTGATCCATGACCCTATCCAACAGATGGACTACCACTATCATGACTACTCTACTTGAACAACTAGTTATCAGGGGTCGAACTACAACAACCACAACCACCTCCTCATCCAGACCTTTCGGTGCTATTCCATCTCCCTACCTCACATGACACAAAAGAACTCGCTCATAAAGGGGGAGAAAAAGATGATCCTTTTCCACTTCAAGATGGTGGAAAGGTCCTAAAAAATCACTAAAGATGTCCCATATGGATGTAATATCAAAACTCCATATGGTCTCTATCCAATTGGGGCTTCTAATGCCCCGGTCTTCCATACTGATGACACACCACAAAACTATCAAATTCAATACTCCGGCTTCCATTACCCTGACAAAAAACCTCAAGGGAAATTTTTCTTACACCAGAAGAACTACTGTCCTAACAAGAAACTGGTCCTTTAAACCAATTACTCATGTCACTCCTTAGGTTATGCCTAGTGATAAAGGTAGGATCAACTATTTTAGAAAAGGAAGGAAAGATAATGGCATTCACCTATGTTCGGATGGTGTAATGGCACCCATCCTCAAAATGCCTAGTAGGTGAAAGCGCATCACCAGCTAGAAGTGGTGAAAAGAACTGTAAATTCCTGAGGAAAGAATTGGTCATAGAAGACAGTATAGAAATCATCCCATAACATGACCTAATCACAACTAGCCTGGGTAACCACATCCCACCAATTCTCAGAAAAATCCCAAATCATATATGTGGAATGATTGAATCTCCACTCTAGAGTCATTGCCTTATGATAAAAGATAGATAGCATCGCCTCTAGCTAAGACTCAGCTGCCTAAGAGCCGATGTCACTACTGGAACTTGCAGGTCAGATCAGCCATCGTAGGTGAAAACCATAGAGAACCTTTCATTTACTCCATTATATATAAGAAACTATCACAAACATGGGAATCAGTTCCCAAATCATGTACAATAGGTTTTGTGTTATGTGTCACACTTGGAGGTAATACTGGCAACTCAGGCCCGGCAATGTTTGAAGCATGGTCGCCGCCACCCTCGTGGAAAACGACACGAGGATGTTCTAGAAGAATTGTCCTATAATTACAAGCACACACATCAGAACATGTTTAAAATCATAATATATCATCAATAGAGAAAACAAAATGTAAGAAAGCTCACTACCTAAGGAATACTACCCAGACAACCTGATTAGATGGCCAAGTATCGATAAGTATTCAAGTATAAGTTTCATGTCAATTTGCAGTTAATTTCTTGGTTTACTCCTTTACCATTTGTAAACATGACAAGGGGGAATAATGATGTGAAAAAAAATCATTTTAGTTTTCAGGATTCACCTTACAATGTATATCCATTTCTAATGAATCGGTGCCCATGCACCTATCACCAGAAATTACACCCATTTATTTATAGAATAATGGACTGACTCTGTAAATTACTCATCCCAATCCATGAGGGACCATAAACATCATTAATTGAAACAATAAATAACTCAATTGAAACCAAGTAATACAAGTATAATCACAACATCACTCAACAATCACATGATTATCAAGAAATTCAATATAGTGAAATAAACCTTTATGGGATGGAAATATGCATGATATGTGAATTCTAGGTGCCTATAATAATGCATTTAGCATTTCTCCTTGCCCTCATATCACTAGGATAAGAATGAAATTAATTTTAAAAATGAGTGATAGTGAAAAACACCACACAAAATGTGCATCACCCAATGGTGAAATAATATCAACTATAATAGGAAAAATAGAACAACAATTTTAATTTAGGAAACTTGGTTTTTACACCGAACATGGGTTTGTGACGCCCTATAACAGCTTTTGATAAATTCCCAAGTGTTCATATTCTTTAATCTATTGTCTCTAACTAGTAAAATAATAAAAGAAATTCCTTTGATACAACATTGTGATGTCCTGGACCCAGATGCGACTTAACGGTGCCCCAAGCCCGGTGGGCCACATGGGCTCAAGTGAATCATCCTAAACACTATAGGCTGCCAAACTAGAAGCAAAAGATTAGGGTGTGTATGTGGGAAGACTATGACCTCTTCAACAGAGTGTATTACAATGGATGAAATATAAAGGAATAATAAATAGCGTAAGTAATATAAATTGTATAAATAAATAGCGAAAGAAAACTGATGCAATACATAATTAGAGAAATAATAGTTGTACCAATTGGAACTATGATGAATTAATTTCATGTCACTAGAAAACTAAAAAACATGGATACAAGAAAATAGTCAAAACATGTTCCACAAAGTAAAAGAAAACAATTGATAATCGAAGAATTCTGAGATCCTACTTGGTCATCTGCTATCAAGGTCCATCCTATTAGCATGCAATCATGTCTTGGAAGTTATATGCTTCCCTTTTTCAATACCTACAACCTTTTAATCTACTCCAGGTACCAAACAGAGCCTAGATATGGTGTGAGATAAATCTCAGTTGGCAACCACCAACTGTGTCGATAACATTTGGCCCATGTAATGGAATATAGCAGTGTATAGGCGTGCATATATAAAGTAAATAAAGCAATACAAAATAACTAAATACCTAGGTACCTTATTCATCCCTTGTCTAGTGTCTGAACATGTAAAAACATCACTAATTAAATATTACAATTTAATGTTAATTGGTCATGTGATGTATTTCTAGCACTGACAGCACCTTGTGATTGTATAAGTAGTGAAGGTCCCAAGACGTGACAAGGAAACCTGAAAATGACATCCAGTGAGGGAGTTCCAGAGTAATAACCAAGGTAATGTAAATATCACGAAATTATAAATTAGTAGTATCTGAGTCCATCTAATGGGTAAGAGTGTAATCCAATGAGCGTAATCCAATTCATTCCACAATAAGGCGCCTACCGAGTCCAATGTGATTAACCAAAGAAAAATGGGGCTAAGGAAGCATAGGGGCCTATGGGCTTTCACCATGGAACCTACTAGTTAATGATGGATCTAAGGAGTGTATCTGGGGTATCATGTAATAATGAAAAGTTCCCTACAGTAGTGTATCATGAATTTGAGTAATAGAAAAGAACCGAAGTCTAGGTGGGTATCATCCTAAGAAAACTGTATCCTTGAATCAGAATGGGGTTCTCAAAACCTAAGGTATTCTTCTCTCAGGATCCAAGGTGAGCTTGAGTCAGTCCATTCCTATTTGATATTGTAATCATGTAATAATTCATTTTGGACCATGTCTTGACTTCCATTAGTGTCAATGGGTCATGTAGAGTTTCAACCATTTATTTATTGGTTCAGGCCTTCTCTCCCATTAGTGTGGATAGGCCATGTAGCATTAAAACCATTTAATCTTGGATTAATTAACCATTAATGCATTTTCAATTAGAGAGGTTCACTCTTCTATCTTCCATCAAAATGGAAAGGGGTTCTACAAACATGTAACCTTTATTAAATCTTATTTGATAAGGCCATGTTATATACTTAGTATACTTTCCATTTGACATTTCACATATAATAATCATTTGAAATAACTTACCTTAGGATGTTAAAGTGGTGAGAATACATGGTATATTCCATTATGAAATTCTCATCAAAAAAAGGCATTCATTATGGAATGGATCCCCTTTAGAAAGCTCAAGCAAAGGCACACCCGAAAGGTGGCTCAAATGTGTCAAAAAAACTAAAACCCAAATACGGAATAAACTTCAACATGGGGTAGATTGAGGTGTGGTTGTAACCGCTAACAACTAATCAAATATTTAGAAAGAGAATAACCATATGATTCTAACAATTATAATCATAGCACGTAAATTTAAGTAATGGATTCTGATGAAATTGTGGGGGGCCACACAAACATTCTAAAAACAACGAACTTTAGGGATAAGTTATAGACCACCGAACTTAGGGTGGTATGATCCTTCTCCTCCGGTATCAGCCCTCGATTTGCGTCAGGTCGGATTAGATGGAATAAAAGGTGAAAACTCTCACATGAAAACACATAATTCAAGAGAAAAATTTAACAATAAAGGATAAAGGAGACTTGAGTAATTACCATTGCACATCCAACGTAACGAACATCGGCTCGATCAGATGCTAGATGAAAGAGATCTCTTGACCCCTAGCTTTGGGATTCAAAAAGATCCAAATGGGTGAAAATGGAGGTAAATCCCACTAGTTCTTGGATTATGGAGGAAGGGTTGGCTTAATATATCATTAAGGGTAAAAATGTAAATTTACCCATAAAATTATACTGTACAAGGTTTGTATGGATGGTTTTTCAAAACATGCGCAAACCATGCGAGATGAATCTGCCCAAACAGTTTGGCCACATTGTATGATCAAACTATGTTCAAGCCATGCACGAATACCTGGTAAAAAGGGGAACTCATAGGGTTAGTCCCCATGGCCAAGCACCAACTATGCGAGGTGGCTCTTTCTGAAAAAACAGCATCCCCACATTTTTCAAATCATGCGGAATTCCACATGGTTTACTCTAAACCATGCATAGAGTCTGTTTTCTCCAACAATATGGGTTTCTGGATCCGAACAAGCCCCAGACAACCTTGTAACCTTTAATAACTCATTAGTCATCCCAATTAGGTCCAATGTAATGATTTAGAATTTAAATTAATAGATCCATACCTGGGTGGAAAAAAAGTTCTTACATTTTTTGTTTTGTCATAATATTTTGTGTTGGTAGATTGGAGAATAAGAAAGTATCGGCACTTAGTTAATTGTTGTGTTTGGGACAAATCACCCCACTTATGTAAAATGACTAAGTGTCTAGGGTTGGGATTGTTGTTTATGTTTTTTTGTTACAATTGTTATGATTTCACCTAGAGTGATTCATTTACATTTTACTACTTCTTATTTATGGAATTAGGAATATTACATTTGGCATATTATGGAAAGGATGAAACATTCAGTAATCATATTAGGTATTTAGAAATTCATATTCCAGGCATATATTCCATTCCATGTAGTTGCATTAGCATGTTTCCTGCTATGTATGATTTTATGGTCTATTGTTATGCCATGATTAGATTTATACCTATTTAGATAATACATTAGCATTAATTCTATGCTTACTACTCTTTATAGAATGATCATGTGATTAAATAGTCATGCTTCTGTGATATCATCCTTTTTCTCTGTGTTTGCTGCTAGTAGTGACAAGATATCTTACTTTGATATATGTAAATTGTTGTATGGTATTTCTTATCTATTTCGGTTATGATGGGATCAAATTTTTAGTAGTAAGGTGTATGGGTTACCTATAGTTGGTAAAAGGTAACCAATTTAATTGAACTATTGTAATGGGTTTCTAAATTCAATCGTTAAATGATTGTGGTTTTGACACAAGGGATCCAAATTCCAAACTATAAAGTGTGTGGGAACTTTGTTGGTTGGTTGGTATCAACTGATATAAACTGGACCATTATGTTAGATCTTGTTAGATTTTGAATTGACATTGGTATTGATTAATGGGATCCAACTTTCAATCTAATACGTGTATGGGAACATCACGGATTGGGAAATGGAAACTGATAATAAATGTGACAGCATGATTCTTTGTGAAATACTTATAAATTTGGAAGATGTTTACTTTTTGTTTGAAATCAAATGGGTATCTTTTTAAATGAAACTAGACCCAAGTAGGTCAGTTGGGGAATGTTCCTTATGAGATTACCTAGTATGGGCATTGTGCCTCCTAATAATAGAAGAAACCATTATTGGGTTTCATGATAATAAACCATGGTTGGCTTATGGTACCCTCATTGGTCAATTTATTGTCTTAAACAGAATTTATTTTGATATGTTTCTTGAAAATTATGGGATATAAACTAATGTAAAATGTTTTAAAAGGGAGTTTTAAAAAACTTGCCTATTTTCCATTAGGACATTGGTTAAAATCACGTACCATGTTTTGTTTGGGGAAAATGGAACTTCATGTACAGATTAAATCTTTTTTTTATTAAAGAAAAAATGTTATTAAATATAAATGTCTTAGAATTGTAATATGTAATAGGATACTCTATTTAAGACCCTTGTGTAAGGGTAGTTTTGAATTCTCTATGAGTTTCCTTTAAACGGAAGTGTGGGTACTTTCTACAGGTGTTCATTTCCTTATCAATTGATTTATGATCATCTTTTGAGATTAATAACTTTTTTTGCATGACTTGTTGTTAGGGTTGATACTTTTTACTCATTAGAGACTAACTCATGGTATGTAGCACCCTCAGAACTTAAATTCCTTTCTAGTGTTGTGAATTTTCTGATGTGGGTGTCGTTTGAGTGCCATTTTCCGTAGAAAGACATTTAGTTTTAAGTGACACCATTGTTCAGTTGGGTGTTCATTTCTTTATTGACCTTGATATGGTTTTTATCATTGAGTAATTATTTTTTTTAGTTGTTTATACATGCCTCAGGAATAGTCGACTACCTCATACGTCATTTGACCCTCTTTTTTTCTAGCATGTTTCTGAGTGGAATGATTTCTTCCCTCTATTACTAGGACATTCCTATAGTGGGTAGTGTCAAGATGAACCTTGTAAATGTGTCCTTCTATCTAGAAGAAACAAAACTATAGTGGACCATTGTTAAATGGTTGGTTTATTCTTAAATCCCATTGAGGCTTAAAACTCTTGAATCGTGACGGTGATTACTCTGCATCACAGCCTTGATCTGGTTTTTAATGTGTGAAATCTCTGGTAAACACAGTTGTCTTGGGACGAGCTTTAGTGGTAATGTTTAAACAAACACACCATTACTTTGAGTACTAATGTCATTTGTTCGCTTAGTTTATTGGTAGGTGAATCCGATATTCTTCTTCGAAATCGACCAATTGTGGTTCGACTATTTTACCTTCCTGTTTTCGGGTGTGTTTGACTGGAAAACTCTATCTTAAATCCTCTTAGTGTACTATTTTAAATAGAAAACTATTTCCCATATATTGAAATCGTCCTTTATCCACTAAGAGAGTGTAGTTATTATGCCATGCTAAATCTTTAAGAGATGTTGAGCTGATTGGGTGATCATTTTCACTATTACATGCTAAAGCGTGGTTTTTATTGAGGCATGGTAGGTCCTGAGTGATTCGCACGTTCCCAAGTAGTAATGCCTTGGTTGGACTCACAGGCTCCAGCTATTTCATTTAAATATTGTTTTGGTTGCCTATGTCATACATCTTTTATATAATTCTTCCAAGTGTCTTGACTCCTTCCCTATCTCCTGTTCAATGGTTACAGTCGTAGTGAATCATTTTAAAACCCATTGTAAGGTGAAGGCAAGTGTGGTTTCAAGGTCAGAAGTGACTTTTGAGAGAGCTTTCATAACCAATTTCTGTTAGTTTGATTGGGATTCAACCATTACTTTTTAATGAAAACATGATAGGATTATTTTTATATCACTCAAAGATGTGCTTCTTATGATAATTATTACGGTGGAGGTGTCGTGGCTTGGAATTTCAAATTTATTAAGTAACGACCCATGGTGGGTAGAATCAGTCAAATTTTTATAGAGATTTTGACATGAATGTGCCTCTAACATAACAGGCTAAGGTAAGCTATGTTTTGGTGTTTTATTTTTAAAGAAAGTTCGGCTCGGGTTGTACTATCTTAAGTGTGGAATGATTATGAACTGCTTAAAGTTTCACCTGTAATTGGTAATAGAATGCAGCCATTTGAACAAAAATTCATAACCCTTGTAGGTTGGGTGATGTTTACGTTGTTCCAAAAGGCTTCTCGGAGACGATAAGTTTTTATAGTGGGTAGATTGTAGAGTGTCGTGTCTTTAACCCAACTAAAATATGAAGATTTTTTTACATTTTTGTTGGTTGGATTGGTTTTTTTTAAATTGTGCTTCATAACTTTATTTTGAGTGTTGGAAGACCTAAAACTTGTTGTTTCAAACATGGGTGAAGGACCGATAAGTTACCCAGGTGACCTAAGGAGTTTTGGGATCACATAACCCTAAAACATCCACTTTTAGGGACCTGTAGAGGGTACACAATTTGTCTAAAACCATGAACCCTATAGCAGGAAACTGTTTGGGTTAAATCAGATGGGTAGTGGCGCACGCATGGTGATCACACAGTTAGGAAAACCGCGCGGGGCCTACCGTGTGAGGTGAGTTTCATAGATTGAGGGCTCCACATAGTTGGTGCACGGTTTGCCAAACCGTATGGGTTAAACCATGTCGACAGATCGGATTAATGTTTTAAAATAATAATTTTTTAAAATTAGGATGATTTAGTGAATTTATTTAATGAAATTAAGTTGAAGATAAATTAATTAAATGGTGTTTAATGGTTTTTTTTGTGGTTTATAGAAGAAGTTTTTTTATTAAATGATAATAATAATAATATGGTGGTTATTATTATTATTGTTATTATTATTATTATTATATTAATTATTATAATTAATTGTGGGTATTAGGGTTTTATTTTTGTTTTGGGGAAAGAAGGATAGGGTGGGGTTACTTATTGTGTGAGGTGCGACCTCTCCTCCTCCCCTTTGAGGTGTGGTGCCTCTTTCTCCCTAGTGAAGCATGCATGATCTCCTCTCTTTAGTAACCCCAGATGAGGCGTGACCCTAGCCTCTCCAATGACGTACTCATCTCAGACAAACCTCTCTCGGTCGTGATTCACAGCAGTCGTGCAATTCCATTTTGGAAACCCTAGGATTCAAGAATACCCTCTAAAAGTATCTCTTTACGCTGCCTTTTACTTCCAATTCCATCATGGTACTTGTCCTATGCGATAAGGTAAGAGCTTCTTGCACGTTCTCCTTTATCGCTTTGGTGATTTTTTTCTCTTTCACCAGCCTTTATGGTTTTGGCTAAACCTAAGGTTCAAAGATAATACATGTTTTGTGTTATTCCTTCAATAATGTTAGTGATTGATATATCAATACTCGTTGGTACATGTTCTGGTATCTAGTGCCAAGGCCAAGATGGATGGACTAGTTTCACTATGACACTAATGTTTCATGTAAGGTTTATACATCCTTTGTTTTTTTTCACATCATTAATTTTCTGTTCTCTTTGTTTATAACAGTCCTTGGTATTTTAATTCTGGTGTGCTGAGTCTTGTCACTACATTTTTTTATTCTATGTTTTGTTACAGTGGGTTTTAATCAATGTGTGAGCGAGCGCACACATATAATTAAGGTATGTATAATATATTTATATATATATATATATCCTCTATTTATGTATTCCCTAATGGCATGGGGAATACGTGCATTGTATTATATATGTGTGTGTGTGTGTGTGTGTGTGTGTGTGTCTGTGTGTGTGTGAGTGTGTGTGGTGAGGGAGTGTAGGCTGGTTGCATTTAGTTGCCTCCTCTATTGTCAAAGTTTTGAGAATAAATTGGTTCCACCCCAAGGTAGGGTCCCTTTAGAACCCATTAATCTTTTTAAATGCATAAATGACTTTCTTACTACACTATTGTTATAATTTAATTTATGATGTAAATTATTTGGAATAAGTTCCTATTAAGTGTTAGTTTTACATGTACATTTCTTAAATGCTAAATGTAAATACTTATTTGTTGATAAACAATATCATGGTTTTATAATAAAACCCCTCCAACAGAGGTGCGCTACCTTGAATCTAAAAAGTAGTGGTTAAAACGTTATTTATTGACTTTTCATGTTTATAATTATTATTCATTAATGTTATGTTGGGATACAACATGTTTTGGACATGGACCTAATTAAATTAGAAACAGTGTTTTTCCCTTTTTAAATGATTAAAGGACCAAGGCACCATTTAAGTTCATGGTCTAGTTTGGAACATTGGAATTATCCATGTATGATGTTTTACCATAATTGTCATTTTAGTGTTTGACCTGTTTGAGCCATCGTTCAGGTGTGACTTTTCTTGACCTTCCAAAAGCTGAGCCTTATTATAAAAAATGGTTTAAATAATATGGTGAATTGCATAATGGAAAATACTATGTATGCTCACCACTTTACCTGCCTAAGGAAAGTGCTTTGAATTTGGTAATTAAATGTGAAATAGAAATTGGAAAAAAGACATAGTTATATTGTTTTTCCATGTTAAATGTAATTGGATAATAAGTTTCATGTCTGTAACACCCCTTACCATGTTGATGGAAGGTATCAGAGTGAACCTTAACAAATGAATATGCCTTAATAGATTTTACTAAATGGTTTCATGCTACTTTTCCTTATTGCACTATTAAAAGGAATGTTTTTGAAAAAATGGACATAATGATTAATTACAACATGATTAAATGGTTTCAATGCTACTTGAACTTTCCACACTAAGGGAAGGAAATTATTCAACCAATAAATAAATGGTTTCAATACTACTTGAACTTTCGCACTAATTGATGGAAAGGCTTGAACCAAAATTGATTATTGCATACCTACATTATAAAATAGGAATTACCTGACTCAAGCTTGTCTTGGATTACGATCAGAGAATTCCTTGAGCACTTGAGGACCCCATTTTGAGTTCAAGGATGTGGCCTTATTCAGTTTAAACCCACCAGTATCTAGATCCCTTATTTTTCATTGATGCCCAGTATGACACCATAGGTCCCCTTACACGTTATCACATGATGCCTTGTACACACTCCATGGATCCAGGATGCCTTGGATAGACTCCTTGGATCTAGTATTGATTTTTAGGTTCCATGGATACACTACTTAGGCCCAGTATTTTTATTGCCTCATTTTACCTTGGATGCACTCCTTGGACATCATAAGAACCTTGTTGTGGAATGCCTTGGATTACAATCCTTGTAGAACACTCTTACCCCCATAGAAAGTCTCGGATATTACTGAGTTAGCGGTCCGTGAGATCTATGTTTACTTGGTTATTACCCTAGAACTCCCTCACTGGATATCATTTCAAGTCGCCTTGTTTCTTCTTAAAACCTTCAATACTTATACTATCACATGGTGATGTCAGTGTTGGTTATGCCTTACATGACCTATTAAAATAAATAGTAATTACTTAATTAAGTAATTTGTCACATGTCTAGACACCAGTCGAGGGTTGAAGAAGGTAAAATAGTATTTAGATACATTATATTACTTACATTATTTATGCATGCGTGCACACTATTTAATTGGTATTACACTTTCTGGATTCGGTTAGACACCAGTGGTGTTATCCTACTATGATTTATATCTAACACCCTACATGGGCCTCCATTGCACTGGGGTACCCGAGTAGACTATTCTTGTTCACAATACTACAGGCCATGGTTGACTATTTTATTACTATGTACCTAGATTTAGGAGCAAAGAACAGAGATGGATCTCGGGATGATCAAGGAGATTGCCCTTGGGGAATTGTTGTCTTTTCCTTCTTATAATATATTGAAAAAATGTTTTCCTATTTGCGACCTTCAAATATATATCAATACCTCTTCATTAATTTATCCATTATATAAACTGGAATTTTCCATTTTTCAGTTATATGAGAATTTCCTTCTAGTGATTTCTCATTTATCTATTTTATTTCCACTATTGATTTTGATTTATTCTGTTTTACTATTGTGCTACTCTGACATGAGGGTATAGTTTCCCCACTATCACCTTTCAAGATCCTCACATCTAGTAGGTAGCCTTTGGTGTATGAGGAGGCTCTCTTGAGGTCGTGTGACTCACTGGTTTGGCCACCCTCTTTGAGGTGAGCTGGGCCGTGATGTTACACATATAGTCAATTATCCAATTAAATAAAATCATTTGATATTGAAAATAATTATGTAATATAATGATCTAAAATACCCTAAATTGGAAAAATTGATAATTCATGTTACCCATTGACATGAAAATATAACATGATAATTATAACTAATAAATAGAATTTGATAATTAATCAGCCACATGTTGAGATTAATTCCTATTATATCATCAGAAATTATAGTAGGTCAAAATTGGAGAAATTATAAAGAACATTGATGAACATTCTTAGTGCATCTGAAAATTTACTTGTAAGTATAACGAGATCATGTGGTGGTTTTGAAATTGAAATAAAAAATTCATAAAATTCATAAAAACAACTGTTATTCCACCGAAGCTCATGAAAAAAATATTTCATAGCAATTAAAATAACAATTATCAATATATTATATTGAAAAAAATAAAAATTTAAATCACCAACAATGTAAATGAAAAAATATTATTATATTTAAATAAGAAAATAAATTAAAATTAGGTATTCTATAGGAACATTATTCATCGTGATATCATTAAATGAAATTAAATTAAATCTACTATGGAAAAAATTAGACTGATATGATCATATTAGGGGGCATTATTTAAAAATAATTTTGTACTTGTGATTAGTTATAAAGAATTGTACAACATTATCACTGATTTTAAAATTTTGTATAATATAGAATAACACTTCATAGAAAATTATTTTTAGTTTTTATATCAACTATCTTCCAATAAGGGTATCATTAATTTTTTTCTGAAAAAATATTTTGGAAAAGAATTTATAAAATATTTATGTTATAATGGATAATTTTATAATGAAAAATTAATATAAATTATGTTTGGAAAAAAATGTTACTTGATAAATTTTGATGTGAATTTTTTGTATCTTGTAGACAGGGATCAATAATATCATTTGATTGAAAATTTAAACATTATTATAATAATACAAACATCAATTATATTTTTGAATTTTGTATTAGTGAGTCCATTCTTATTAGTATTAAAACCATTCTTATAGTTAATGTGAATATTAAATTATATATCCCTTAAATCTGATTAAATATATGTTATATCATAAGTGATGATATAGTCATATCATAAGGAATGAAAGAATTATTTCACAACCATCCAACTCTATCATATTATATGATGATACTGTATCATATGACCACATCATAAGTGTAATTATTTTTTGAATTATATTGTATGATTCATTTGTAAAACTATGATGTATTGAGAAAAATAATTTTATGTATTGAGTTTATATTATTCATTAATGTAATATCTCACTCACACATATAGAATTAATGCACTTAGGGATCAAATTCATGGATTAATGGTTACAAAAAACTGTAATTGTGTTCTATTTACTCATGAATTGTGTAATGTATGAGTAAATTTAGGGGGATCATTTGGTTTTACTGAATCCTAAATAATATGGTCGATATCTATGTAAATAGTCAATGAATCCTATGGATTGTCTGAACTCTCCCTCCATTCCTTACCATATCCCTAATATATATTATAACCTCTTGGGTATTTGGATGGTCTTATCCATGTGATTGGTAATTCAGTATAGTCCATGGATACACCATGAAAAAGGGAGTCTGGTTGTTGTGTCTCTGTGTTCTTCATCACTCAAAAATAATACTATTGTAGTTGAGGAATCATTAGTGTAATGACCATATTAACATTATTCATTTATATTTTTACATGGTTTCAGTTTCTAGAATGGTTGATCTTGTTTTTATGGGTTTTTAATAGCTTAGAATATTTTTTTAATTTTTAATATTTCCATAAATACCTATCAGCGGTATTATTTATATTCCATAGACTACTGGTTCTTGAATTCATAATATAAAATAAATAAAATCATATCTTATAGATTTCATATTCCATATCATTAAAAACACTTATATTTTGATACTACAATTTTCTATATCATATGGTAAAATAGGTAGTGATATGTTAAAAAAATATGATATGGGATGTCATAGGTGGTGACACCTCACATTACTTCAATTCTTAACTATGTCATAATAGACAATATATGTTATCATATAGGATGATATCACTATTTAATATGAGGAATGTAGAGAATCATAACATAAGAGAGATACAATAATATCAGAAAATATGACACAACATGCATTGAGGGATATATTGAAGCTACATATTTTCAATTGTAAGATGTAGTTGATAAGCTAACATGTCATAGATAATGATATAGAGATATCATAAAAAACAATTAAATGTAAAATTTAATTTCTCTAAATTTTAAATTATGGATTTTATTGAATAATTTATAAAATTATTATAAATTATGTAAAATTAAATTATGTGATATTTATTTAAAATATTAATTATTTTTATATTAATTAATTATAAAGGTTTATAATTAATTATTATATGTTTAAAAAACATTGAATAAATAAGAATCCAATGATATTGATGTTAAATGTTAAATTCCATTTAAAATTATATGGAATGTTTTATAATTTGTATATAAATGGTTTATATAAACAATATAAGAGTGATTTATGGTGTTGATAAACTACAAAATAAGGATAAATATAAAAGTTTTAATATTATATTTTTAATTATTACTAATAGTTAATTTCAATTGATAAAATTAAAATTAATTACTCGAGATATTATCTAAACCATACCAAAATGTTTTTTGATTATTTATATCATCAACGTTTAAATGTATATTTGAAATTCTTAATGATCATAAACTATATGAATAGTTCATATATTTAATTTTTATATCACTATATCATATATTTCTGTTAGATATCATATAGTAAATAATATGAAGTATTTTATATTGGGAATGAAGATAATGTTTTTATATTTTTTAAATTATGAAATTTCCATAATACATGATTAAATTTTAAAGTGTTTATAATTTCTAGTTTATGAATTGTTGATAAATTTTTCATCTCATATTAAAATGTATGGTTTATTTAATTATTTATTTTTTAAATTTTTTATTATTCATATATATAATTTCAAATTATTAATTCATGCATTATATTTTTTCAATTTAAAATTACTTCAATATATTTTTAGACACGCATATAAAGAGTTACATGCTAGGTATGAAAACTGATTTAGATTTATTATATCTTAAATTTGGCTTGTACTAGGTTATGAGACCAAAATAAGTAATTAATTATAGTATATATATGTTAGGTGTTATAATTATTATGAAATTGAGGTCTCTCTTTAGCAAGGTATCCTTGGGTAGAGGGACCTTGGGAAGGATTTCCCAATGGCCTGGAGACTTATGCCTCATCTAGAAAAGTGGGGTTGGAAATATTTCACTCTAAGACAACTCTTATGAATATTATTGGATTCATATAATTATAATACTATACATGAATTATTTTATATAGCTTATGTATCGAATAAATTTGTATATTTTTTAAAATAGATGGATTTTGATTTCAGTTAGTAACAAAATCTCTAAGTTGTATAGAGTTACACATCAATGTAGTTTGAACATATTGATTCAAAGGATGGAATCAAATTCTAAAATAAAAAATTATAAGAATATATACATGTAAAAGGAGTAATATGAGATAATCTAGGGACATTAAATCCCATTTAAAATTACTAAATGTTAGATTCCATCTAAAGAAAAAACATTTCAATACATCGAGCATACTACCAATTTAGTTAGGTCAAATCTATGTGCACCTAGATTATATTATATAAGGAAACAAAGTAAGAGGTGACCATAAAAATATCAGGTGGTCCCTTTTTCTTAGTGTTACACATAACTATGAGACTCTAATTCGATTAGTTTATCAGAGAAATAAGGTTATGTTTATCTATATGATGGATTGAGTTAAGAGTTATACACTAAACAATACAAGATTCATATATGGTATGAATGGTTTGATGACCAACCTAAATAACATATTTATGATAGAAACACCAAATTTGAATAATTTTATTGTGAAATTTGGATCATCTCCCACAAATAGATATGATGTAAATGATAATGGGATAACATTTCATAAAAAAACCTTATTAAATTCAAGAAAAACAAGATACTCATCAGATAAATGATTCATGTGTAATAATGACATTATTGTAACCCATACATTTTATACATATATATTACATATTAATACATTAAAATTAATTACATAAAATATTTATCTACACTTGAATAATCAAGGCCTACTGTATTTGGAATCATAGAAACAGAAACAACTAGTTCATAAAATATCTACATCATCTTCCACTTATTTCTTCATAACTAGAACCCTTATTATACATATCATATTTAATAACGTTCATCAAAATATAGGGAAGGGAAACATAATAAAAAGTGATATATTATGATTAGTAAGGGTAAATATGGGATATTTTAAAGATCCTATAATCACAACATGATAAAAAGGGTATGAGAACATGATTTTAGCATTTGAAAACCATACCCTACATATCATAGATCATAGTCATGTGACATGTCATAATGCATGGTAGTTTATAAGACGTGAATCATAAATTAGTCAAAGTACATGATCCATGAGAACATTACATTGGCACAAGTCTTGAAATTGTGGCATACAAATAATCATATAAGACCTTATGTTAAGGATACCTACAATGACATTTGTAACATATAAGGATTGGGTTGACCACCCATGTTCCAGCATCGAAATTTGGATAAACTCCCATGTACCCTATATATTGATTATGATAACCTCCCATGAAACCTTTGATCTCATGGATCATTAATCATTTACCAATTCATTTGAGGTGGATATAGGTCCCTCCTATCGCAAAATTAAAATCATACATATATGTTCCATAAGATCATCAAGCATTCATCATACCATAGAAAATAAAAAGAAATGGATTTCATAAACATTGTGAAATCATATTCATAAACCATCTAGATAAAGGATGAGGGTGGAATCCTTGAATCACATCCTCAGTAAATTATAATAAATATCATGGATTTTTGTTGTTTATTAATGAAAATATCATAAAATGATCGTTAAAAACATTCTTGTGGAAAATACCCTTTCAATTTTTGAAATCATTTGTTTAAAATAACTATCCAGTTACAAATAAAAACATTTTTATGAAAATAAAATTATGAAATTGTAAAGGAATATTTAAATAAAAAATTAGTTCTAATGGTGGGAAAATATATTCAATCCCTATAAGCTAAAAACATTCCTTTCATACTTTTATCAAAAACTTTACAAATAACTTGTTTGGAAAATTGAAAAATTATTCATTTATAACCATTTTTTAAAAAGAAAAACTTGGGTGAAATTGAATTTAAAAATAATATAAGTAGATTAAAAACCTTATTTAAATTTTTTTTATAAAACATAGATATAAAAAAAATATTTTTTATCTGAAAAGTGAAATAAAGTAGATTTTATGTAAAAACATATTTATGATATCTTTATACCAAATGTGAGTAAAATGAATGGAAATATTTTATTTTAAAGAAATAACTAGTGGATAATAAACTTCTTGAGTTTATTAAGACATATATCATAATATTTTATCATTGGAAACTTAATCATAAACAATCCCATAAACAATGAAATTGTAACATAAAACCCCTTAAACTTTGGTAACTATAGAATTATAATCCTCATTAAATAAATAGTTTTAGATTGAAATGTTAATAACATAATTACAATTATAATAATTATAAAATTAATTGATTGGATGTACATACACCACTTAAAATAAATAAGTGGTTTATATGGCATGTGTCCCATTAAAATAAAATTGAGACAAAAATCCATTTCCTTGAGTTACACTTCCTTTAAAAACATTTGAACTATTATGTAATAAATTTATATTAATTGAACTTATATAAAAAATATTATTATTATATAATATATATTCATTTTATAAAAATATTTAGATTCATCTGTAATGATAGATATAGAAATTTAATTACATCAGTCATGGATACAATAGGTCTTACAAACACATGAACGCTATTTTTATTTTCTGATGGATGGAACCAGGGAATGATAAATATAAATTCACCTTTAAAATACCATTATTATATCATATATATCATATATATTCATCAAATCCTTCATAAATACCATCCAAGTAACACATAAATTAAAAAATAATCACATATGTTCATTGATGTGGTGACCCACACATATGCACGAACAATGTTATCATTTCCAAAAATATTTCATGGTATGTTGGTATATTTGATACTATAATTTCATAAGTATAATTATTTCATTAATATCATATATAAAATTTAAAACCATCACAATACCCATTCATAAAATATGGTTATGACAAATTATTTTCATCACTATGTGTAGAAGGTAGGTCATACGAATGCACAAGAAATACATTAACTTATCATTTTATACAAAAGAGGGTGTATAATGGAATTTTTATAATCATAATAAAATTTTATAATGTTAATAAAACTGAATTTATTATTTTATGATATATAAAATATATTTTTGGATGTAAAGAATAGCATAACAGAATCTGATTGAGTAAGGCGATTACCTCTTCATCGAAACAAATCCTATAGATATCCTATAAAGGGATCCAGGGTTTGTAATTTGAGAAGATAAAAACCTCATGAATTTTGATGGGGAATATTATAAGGAAAATTATTTAAGAAATGGACAAAAATGTTGGAACCTAGGTTTTTTTATGATATATGAATCCATTCTTTTTTAGTTTTAATGTTTAAATGTGGCCTAATGTAAATTCCCATAGAGGTCATGGACGTTTACGAGGTGTCTGAGGATTTTTTAGAGCTCAATAACCAATTTTTTGGGTGATTTAATCCTGGAGAATGGATATTGTAAACTGTTAATGGTAGTCTGTATGGTTTATCAAAAAATTTGATAGGTGAAAAATGAGAATAAAAAGGTTGTATAGTTAGGATAAACTATACAGAATGGGATACACAGCCGTGTAGAACGGGCTGCAGGGCCATGCTTATAGGTATGCAATTTTAGAAGGATTTAATAGAGGTTTTTTTGAATAATTTTAATATTTTTATTCAAACCATGTGATGAAACCATCTGGGTACCCCTCCTTCTATGGGTAATCATGTGGTTTGATGCACGGTTTAACAAACTCTGTGCCTAAACCGTGCGACATGTGTAAATTTGAAAATTTTATAATTTTTAACTAAATTAAAAATATATTAAAACATAATTTTATTTCATTTATATGAAAACAATGGTATCATTTGAGATCCTCTTTTGAAGACTAATCTTGGATTTTCGGGGGTTTGTTTTTTTGTTCTGTGATTCAAGAGTGGAATGTCTCATCAGATCTGCATCGGTGAATTCCAAATTCCTTTCTAGTTGTTCTTCCTTCTTTGATATATTGAATCTTATATTTGGATTTAGGATCGTATGCCTTAATTTTATGTCCTTTATCCATTATTCATATTTCCCCCCATCTGAGTTCAATCATGAGTAAATACTAGACAATCACTCTGCTACCGAGATAGGGGATGTGCTCTATAAAACGTCCTTCAGTTTTGGTGTGTCTTTAGGGTACCAGTCATTATTCCTCCCACCGAACATTCCAGAGTGCCCCTATTTCTAAAATGGTTGATTAAATTATATGTAATTGGGATTTTTAGGTATACCCTTAGGTTATGTTGTGATTCTTTGGTAGTTATTTCCCGAACCATGTCCACCCTTTGGGTTTTCCTTATGAAAAAACCATGATTCACCTTGGTTGAACCACCAAAGTGGTGAGTTCTCATGCTTTCCTTCATATAAAAATCCAAAATATAAATATATAGATTTTAATAAATTTTCCATTAGTTTTCATTGTTATTTTCCTTATACTATCTTGATATTCCATGATTAAATTAGTTTAATGGCTCAGTTGGATTTGGTTAAATGAGTGGGTATACCCATTTGGTTGTCTCTTAATTACTTGAATGGTTAAATGGAATATTTGAATAATGTGTTGGTATACTCATTTGGTTTCCTTCAGTTGAATAGGGGTTATGAGTGGGTATAATCTTGATAATAATGGAATGTGAAATTGTAATGTGAGTGGGTATATTCACTTAATATGAAAGGATAAATGCTATTAATGTTAAATGTTGGAATAGATTCCTTGGACATAATCCTTGTATCTAGGACACTGGTGTGGAATCCATGCATGGAGTATGCTCTTTGAGTCTTGACTACATGAGATGTTATGATGTTATCTGACCCTTGGATCTGGCATGCTAGGAATTACAATGGACAGCTCTGGTATGACATGCTCCTTGAACTCCAACCAGTGCCTAATCAAGTTTCCCATGAGATGATCCTAGGACTTGGTGAGGGTTCATTGGTTCTAGAGACCTTCTATACGGACCTTCTTAGACTAAAACTTTGATATATGGAACGACTATGAGAAATGTGATATTCTTGGTAGAACGGCTCGGCCGTGGATATTTCTAACATGTTATGTTGTATGAAAAATTTGCGATTGTTACAGAACTATTGTTGTAAGGTGAGGTTGTGGCACTTACATTATTTTACTTGTGGCTTCCTTGTATATGATCTTGACCATACTTTTTATGGATCATTTCAATGATATATCAGTGTTATTGGTTCAATAGTTACATGTCATGGTCATCTTTTTTGTTGTTTATTGGTTATCTATTTTTAATTTCATGTGTTTAGCTTATTGTATTACACAACCTCAATTGTATAGGACATCGGGTGGTAGTTACTAGGTTGTTTTGTCACACACACTTTAGGAAACCCTTGGGGACCCAAATAGATTTTATGGTTGTAGTTATAGATATGGGAAAGTTCCTTTCTTTAGATACTTGATTTATAAATAGGATTAGGGGGGCATGGGAAAAAGATGAGGCTTTCATTACTTTTGGGATATTTTTTCTATTTTTGGAATTTGGTTACATGAATTTTACTATACTTCCAAATACCTATTTTAGATATTTTATATATACATATATCATCATTATAATTATATATGAGACACTTATATCTTTATTATATATATTCCCATCTTGTTTACCTTTTAGTTTTCTGCTTGTTGTATCTGCTTCTGCTATCATTATGTTATTGACATTCAACTATGATATACTCTGGTAATGAAGGCATAGTCTCCCCAATAATACACTTAGGCCCTCACTGCTAGTCCAAATCCTCTATAATTTTGGGAGATGGTCTTGAGCCTTTCTGACCCTTTGGGATTGAGGAACTACTGAGTGGATATCAGGTTTGGGACATAACAAATTGGTATCAATGCTATCTTTTCTGGTATTTCTGACTATTTGGTGACAATAGACAATGATATGAAGTGAACAAAGTTTAGTAATGATTTGTGACTGGGAGTAGCTACCCCTAGTATAATAAAAATCCAAATTTCTTCAAAAAAAATTTTATTTTCTATATTTTTTCTATTATAGTTGAATTTATTACACTATTGGGTGATGAACATGGATTGGGATGCTAATTTTGATACAACTATGGGTTATAATTCTTTTAAACTCAATGATATGAGGGTATTCCATTTCATTATTCATACTAGGGACTTGTTATAAATTACATTCCATGCATTATACAAAACCATTTAAGATGCACTACTTGTTTCATGATGTTGTGATTGGTGTTGTGATAGCTATACAGGCTTCTGTAATCAATTTTTTTAGAGTAAGACAAAGTGATGTCATCTCTCATTTTGTAAGCATTATGGGCCCCTATGGACTGAAAATTTTCACACTGTTTGACTCAATTGTTAAATTGAACTTATTGCGAAATGAATGATATGGACACCTAATTTTGGTTCATGAGGTGTTATGGGAACTCATGGATTTGAACCTGGTGAAACCATTGTTAAATCCCATTTTAATGAATGAATGATGTAAATTAAATGGAATGGATATCAAATGAAATAAAATAGAATAGTGAACATGAAGATATAGAATTGACCTAGGCCTATCTTTTGAGTGGGAAATATGTGATATCTATAGAGGATTTTGGGGACATTTTTGACTATTTTTGTTATAGACTTGTCCTTAGAAGCAGGATGTAGGTTATGACATTGTTTTAGGAGGGTTTTGAACAATTCTATGGTTTAGGTTGTGAATATTGAAATCATTATTTTCAGAGGCATGTGTTTTCAATGTAGAGACATGTCACTATGACGACCTACAGACATACACTATGAAGGAGGTGATTACAACACTCTAGAGGTAGTGGGCCATGGGTTACATTAATATCCTCCATTACCTCCAGCTACAACACTAGCTATTTTTTTCAAACATAGGTTATGAGGCAAAGTCTTGTATAGGTTTATTTCTCTTCATGAAGACTTATTAGGGGGTATTATAGTCTAACTTGTATATGGATTAGTTGATGAAGGTGTTCTAGTAGCAGCATCATCCCATGTTTTCCGGGGATAGTGGTATACATTATGTTGATTTCTAACTTGAGACTACATTAAAAATCCTTGAGAATCTTGAGACGCCTCTTGAGAAGATGATCAAGCTCGCCATATATATTCTATGTAGAGCTGCAAAGTGTTGGTGGAATT
Source organism: Viscum album (assembly GCA_963277665.1). NCBI lineage: Eukaryota > Viridiplantae > Streptophyta > Magnoliopsida > Santalales > Viscaceae > Viscum > Viscum album. Next base: position 678,796 of record CAUJRU010000328.1, on the reverse strand, counting down.
TTCTAAATAAGGATGATATGAAACCATATATGGTTTAGGATAATTTCCAAACGTGATTGTATGAATATTTCGGTCCATTGACTCTACATGTAGAGTAGGTTAGTGGATTCATGAATTTGGAGTAGGGCATGATGATTCTTATGGAGTACTCAAATGATTTACAAAGTTGCGGTTTTTTTCATCAATGTACCTTACTGATGAGTTATTAAGATTGATACTCTTAGAGGAATGTCTATGTTATGCTATTATATCTTAGGTCGACATGTTTAGATTGACCTCTATCACTGAAATTTTGAATCATTTGCTGATTACATAATGGAACGTTAGTGAAGTTGGGGTGAAGAGAATAGTAGTATTTCCTCTCAACCAAATGTTTTAGAATTTTCATGTATGAATCACCATTTTGAGTCTTCCCATTAGATGATTTCCAATCAAACCATGATTGCTGGTAGCTCAGTGTTCCTTCATTAGTGTAGCAGTCGAGGCCAGATGAAGAATCAGTGAGACCGTGACCTATTCAATTGTCAAGATTTCATAAGGATGTGCAATGTGAAATATTTCTAATAGAACTTACATATTGATGTGAGTTTTAAGGTTAATCTCTAACACCAAGTTCGAGATAAGGTTCCTTAGATCCACATCAGGCAAAGAGATGGAGTAATGTTGGTCAGTGAGGCTGAGGCAGTGGTGGTCATAGTTGAGGCAACCGGGCACTAGTTACATCAACAGATCAGAGTGGGCCTACTCTGGGTAGTGAGGTTGTGTCAAATGGTGGTCGTATATACCATAGCTATTCTATATAGCCTACCCCCAAGGAGAAGTGTTCTAGACCATCTACAGTGAGAGGTATGATCTTAGTGGCCTCAATTATTATAACTTCTCTTTTTGATGCAGATGCATCTCATAGTTTTATATCCTCGCCTGCGGTGATGTTCCTTGGGATCATTATTTTTTCCTCTGATAGCATTATGATTCTAGACACTCCATTGGTAATTAGAATGAATGATTTGTGTCTGAGTAGGGAGTTCCCCCTTGAGGTTGGTGGGTAAAACTTCATCTATGATTTTTATGTATTAGAGATAGCCAGGTTTGAAATGATACTTCGGATGTATGGACTATTATCTTAGGAAGATTATGTTGAATACTACCACTGAATAGTGAATTTTACCTCATAAGAGGATTTAGTGTATACTCACAGGGGTGAATGAGATGTTCAGGCAAGTTGGGCTACACCAGAGCATTATGGGATGGGCGGAATGACATCCCGTATCAGTAGTTTGTATATGGATTATCAGAGAACATGTCATATGGACTTTCTTATAGTGGTTTATAATTTCAATGATTTTTTCCCAGATAACATTTCTGGTTTACCCACTAATAGTGAAATTGATTTCTTCATCGACCTAGTACCAGGAGTTGCACTGATACCTATTCCTCCTTATCAAATGGCTGAAATGGAGTTTCAGGAGCACAAGAGGTAGATAGAGGATTTTTTGTTAAAGGGATTCATTAAACCAAGTACTTCCCTATGGGGTTCACCATTCCTTTTCCAAAAAAAGATGGAAGGAAATCTTATGTTATTCATGGATTTTCAGAAGTTGAACCAGCTAATAGTTAAGAACCGATTTCCCTAACCACAGATAGATGATCTGTTTGATTAGCTTTAAAGAGCTCGGGGGTTCTTGAAAATCAACTTGAGGTAGGATATCACTAGGTACATGTTTGACCTATAGAGGTTCCTCGAATATCATTTCATAGCATGTATGGTCTATACGAGTATCTAGTTATGTTGTTCGGTCTCACAAACGCACAAGAGGTTTTCATGATGCTGATGAACTGAGTGTTCCATCATTATTTTAATTCTTTTGTGGTGGTTTTTTTTGGAATATATCTTGGTGTATTCTCACAATCGAAATGAACATTCCAACAATCATGAGATCATTTTGAACACCCTGATAGTGCATCAATTATATGCTAAGCTCACAAAGTGTGACATCTGGATGGATTAGAATCACTTCCTAGCACTATTACAAGAGACCTTTAATAGCGCTAGTCTTTATCTGCACTAGAAAATAGTATTGATAAATTATACCTTTTATCTGGACTTTTTAGGGTTGATAAAGCTACTATTTATCAGCGCATTTTTTAGCACCGTAAACGGGTACTCCTTATCATCGCTTTATTTTTAGCACTGATAAATGGTACACTTTTTTAGTTCTTTATTTTTAACAATGATAAAGGGTACCCTTTATCATCTCTTTTTTAGCATTGATAAATGTCTGAATAAAATGAAATAATTAAATAAATAAAAAAATAAAAAAAATGATTTTATTAAAAAGTTATTACACATTTCATTAATTATATAATTAATGATAAAAATGAATACATTGATTATATTATATAAAAATTATAAATACTAATAAATAGTATTTATTAAAGATATAGATATATGAAAAAATAAAATTAAACAAATAAAAATAAAAAATAAGTAAATTGAGAAAAATATTAAACATTTTTTAACTAGATAATTAATGATAATGTTAATAAATAATTTATATTAAATATATATATATATATGTATATGAATGTATATAAATATGATTTATATAATAAAAAATATTTTCTATTGATATTAAATTGTCATATATTTACTAAATAATGGTTTATAATTAAAAATTAATATGAATTAAAAATATTGACTAATTTAATAGTTAATGAACCTAGTTGAATTTCGGTTGACTTTTTGAATTTATCCATGATCAAATCTGTGTTATATTGATTTCACGTATTCATAGTTAATGCATTCTTATATACAACACACAGACATAAAACTTATCCATTTTTGCAATATTGTTAAAGCGCACTAATTTTTAATTTATTCAATTTTACTCATTTTTAACATGCATGCACTAAATATTAGTTATTAATTATTGATGTCAAAAAATTATTTATAAAAAATTACTTATAAATAAATATATTTTTAAAAACTATTTATAAATAAATATATTTATAAATTAATATTTACTATATTAATACATTTATATATTTTTGATTATAAATAAATACATATTTTTTAAGTATTTATGTAATTATAAATAAATTATTATATATATTTAAATAATTATTAAATTTATAATAAATTTGTTTGAGAAATGAATATATTTACTATATTTATATTTATATAGATTATATATATAATGATATAAATATTATTTTTTAAAAATATTTATATAATTATAAATAAATAATTATATATTTAAATAATTTAAAAATCATAATAAATATATTTAAATATAAAATATATTTACTATTTCTATATTTAAATAAATTTATTATATATATATAATTTATTTATAATTATAATTATAAATCCTTTATCATTGCTTATTACTTAAGTGATGATAAAATATATCTTTATTAATACTTTTTTGGAAGTAATAATTAAAGTTTCATGTTATATTTAAAACCCCTAACCAGTTTCAAACCTATCATGATATAAGAAACACTCCATAGAAGCTACTCACTATCGGTGCTCCTACTCAGTGAATTAATTCTCAAATCAAGGCTCGAATCATGGATTAAACAAATACAATGCTCAAATTCAAGGATCAAATGATATAGGGGTCAAACGAATCCAAGTCTCAACGATAAAACTTTCTGTAATTTCTTTTGAATGTAAATATTTCTCTATTTTCTCTTTTGGAAGTTAGGGTGTGAAACATCAATGGTGTGGACCATGGTGGATGTTGTTTTTCAATTGTGAGTGTGGTGAGTTAGCCATTTTGGATATTTGGCCATGGAGATTTTCTATTTTGATGTTTGGAATTTTTAGAGTGTGAAACAGCTATACTGTGAGCCTTCCCAACTTCAATCGTATCCCATATGAGCACCTCCTTACTTTTTAATTGTAGCTATCAATTAATGTATGGGATTTTTGAGATATTGTTTTATTTATGTTAAAGTGTTGATGAATAATGATTTATTTTCATTGGATAAATTGTGTAATAAAATAAATGGTATAAGTCCCATCCCATTTTATATCTTCTATATAATTTTGTATGTATCAATTTCCATAATGGTGGTAGGGTAGCCTATGAGACTGCTTCTTGGTGTGTTAAACTGACTAGTTATATTCATATTTTCGTTTTCCATACTTGATATTGTGATTGGTGGTTTAAATATCTGTTAATTTTCTATTTCCACTTAGATTTTTGAGTCATGTAAGGGTATTCTACCTAGAAAATGTGAACTCATGGGAGTCATTCTTTCTTGGTAGAGGATAGTGTGTGAAGGATATATTTTGGTAGGGTTGGTGTGTTTTTCTCCCTTATTTTTGATATATCTTATTGATGTGGGTTATTTATTAGTCCCAAATTATTTTTTGACCACCCTAGAATCTCATGGATATGGGTCAATGTGTATTAAACTCCCTCCCCTCTTTCAGATGTGTAAATCAGAAGTGATGACCTCCCTAGAATCCATGGGATGGGTTAGTGTTTTGTTATGACATCCCCAGAGTCTTGATATGTTTTCAAATATTTGAGATAAAATTAATATTAAATGTAATAATTCCTTAGGATGTTACATCACTTTTTCCAAAAAAAAATAATGGAGGATATCAAATTATATATATTAAAGATTATTTTGTGGTATTCATCATTTTAGGTCTACATATATTGATTCCACCCCTATTAATCTTTGATTACCAACCATGTATATGAAATAACTCTGTTTTTATTAAAATGTTCTATCAATATATCTTAATATATTTTAGTTTATTGAATTATTGTTTGTTATACTTTTTTATCATATTTGGGATTCTTATTACTCCAAAATTTCCTCTGTTGTATTTTATTTTGTTTAGTGAATTTATGAAAGGATTTATGTGGGTCAAACAATAGTTATTATTTCAAATTTTTTCTTGATACTCATCCTTTATCTCTTTTATAGACATTTTTCATCCTCATCAACTTTATCTCCTAAATAGTTATTATTTAAATTTGATTCTTGAGGCACATAATCCGTCTCTTTTGTCTTTTTTGTAATACTCTGAGGATTAGTAATCCCATGGATGACTACTTCTTGGAGTATTACATGCAACATAGGTACATGCCCATAAGATATGGAGGATGTGTATCAAACAAAAAAATTCAATGATAAATGTTCAATAGATGAGTTGATGAGGATGATTGTTTTACATTACTATAACCATTGAATTAATTAAAAGGATAACACCTACCACAATGGAGTAATTGTTTTCTTAAATTCAGTGAATCATTTTCTTCAAAGCATACTGAAATTATTTAAAATAATAAAATGTTGGGTTTCCCTTATTAGAATTCTATATAACATTCACCTTTGATAACGAACATCTTATGTGTATTTATTTATTTAATATAAAAAATTAATATTTTATGAACCCAATATAATAAATATGAAACAAAAATAAATGCATGACAATCATTTTTCAATGGATTACGAATACGGAGTAAAAGAGTTCATCATGTTTTCAAGAGAGCATACATATGAACCTTCTCAATTCCTTTGTCTATGATTACATTGTTGTTATTCAATAAAAATTGCTCCAAAAGAGTTTGAATAATATTTTATTTCTCATGGAATAGATCAGTGATATAAATTATGGACTAAACATGGAGAAAAATGAATGTGGGAACCTATTGGGATGATATTGTGGTTTGTGGATCATTTGATATGAATACCAGTGTAAATAATAATGGAGATCGCATTGAAGAAATGAAAATGATAATTTAATAATACCAACCTGATTTTTTAAATTTCTTTGAGAAGTTGAATAGATATTCTAAGAGACCATTTTATACAAGTTGATAAAAAATAAAAAAACAATGTTATTTGTATAGAAGTTATATAATTTGAAATCTAGTAGCGGATAGAGTGACACTAGCTTTAAAGAACTACTTGGTCTCTTGAATGATATGATGCCAAAATAAGATGAACTACCATATCCCACATATGATGCTAAATAAATGTTATGTTCAATAGGAATTATCTCTAGAATATACTTTATTGTCCAAATGATTACATATTATTTCAAAATTATCATGAATCAATCATAAAAGGCCCTATGTGTGGCATAGATCAATACAAGAAAAATGAATCAAGCCCTTCAAAAATATGTATGGTAATTTCTTATAGTTCCATAGTTTAGAAGTCTATATGGATGTTTGAAAACTATGAGACATTTTACATGGTGTGAAGATAAAATAATAAAAAATGGGAACATATATCATGCATTAGATTCTCCTCAGTGGAATAAAATTGAATACAAGTATCGTAAATTTGTAAATGTGATAAGAAAATTTCATCTTTCATTATTTAAAGACAGAATAAATCCTATTGGTGTGTAGATAAGTACTCGTAGTAAATGTCCCATCATGTTTGTAAATTATAACTAATCCCCAAGGTTATGGAAGAATCACAAATAAACTATGTTGTATCTATTTATATCTAGACCAAAGAAACCCAATAATAATATTGATGTTTCTTTGTCTCCATTGATCAAAGATATGAATTTAATGTAGGATATAGGTTTTAAAATTTATGATACTCATAGAAGTGAAGAATTTACATTGAGGTCCATATTGTATGGGATGATAAATTTATTCCTCTCTAATGAAAATTTATCAGAATATAGCATTAAAGGAATGTTGGGGTGTCCGTTTTTTGAAAAACGCACATACATAGTTATGTTGAAACATTCCTTGAAGAATGTGTCTTTAGGAAATCAGAGATTTTTACTTCGACAAAAAAAATAAAAAACTCGGATGATAGTATTCGATGGGAATATTGAACAAGGTAAGACACTTCTTCCATTAATGGGTGATCAAATTTATAATAAAGTAAAAGATATTATCACACTTTTTGGTAAAACATTTTCGAAAAAACCCTAACAAATCATGATTTAATAAAATTTCAATTATCTTGGAATTAAAATATTAGAATTTTTTTATGTCAAAACATTTCTTGATGTCATTTATTTGTAAAAGAATATTTTATTGGGTTATTGGAACATTACTAAATGTTCCTAGAAAATAAAATATAGAATTAGGGACTGGTTTGACTTCATTGAAATGGGGATAAGAGAAGATTTGGAACCGGTGATAATCAAAGGTGGTATCTTCTTCTCCCAATAGCTTACACTCTATCCAAATAGGAAAAATTAAAAATTTTCATTTTTCCTTATTAATTTAAAATTTCCAAAGGGGTGTTCATTTAATATCAAGAATGTCATTTTAAGGACTAATTTGAAGTCAAAAGTGTTAAAATTACATGACTATCATGTTTTGATGCATGATTTGATGCATTTTTCATTCCATTTCTTTCTTCCATAAAATGTATGACATACAGTAACTAGACTGTACTTATTTTTCAAACCCCTATTCATTAAAGTTATAGACCTGGAAAAGTTTCCCATCATTAAAAAGGAGGTTGGAGTCATATTATGTGAACTATATATGTTATTTCTACCATAATTCTTTAATATAATGGTCCATCTGATTGTTCACTTAATTAGAGAGTTTCATCTCTGTGGTCATGTCCATTATAGATGGATGTACCCCATTTAATAGTATATGAATATTTTTAAAGGTTATATTAATAGTAAAAGTTAGACAGAATTTTTTATTGAAAAATGATATATAGTTGAAGAAGATATTGAATTGTGTGTTGATTACCTATTAGATGTTGACTGTATCGGTCTCCCGAATTCTTTTTATAGTGAATGGATTATGGGTAGAGGGATTTCTAGAAGATATTTTGTTACAATTACCTAGACAGAGAGGGAGTAATCTCACCTTTAAATTTTTCATAATATTGGAGATGTTGATCCACACATTGAATCCCACAAATAAATTCTTAGAAATTTTAATCCATCAAGGGATGGAGGATAGATATCAAATAAACATAATCAATTGTTTAGAGGATGGTTCCAATATCTAATTTATAAGGATTTATCTAAAAATATGAATTAAATTTCCAAATTACTTCAATGGCTATCCAGGGGACCAAATGAAAATGTTATATCTTACACTATTTTTTTAAAATTGGTTATATGTTCTATACAAAATAACACGATGACTAAAATACGATGAAAAAAAGTGGTGTTATGCTAGTTGATTAAGTATTGCAAATTTTTGGTTCCAAGTATATAAATCTATTTTATACAAATATGTCCTATTTTGGCATTATCAAATAGATGTATGAGTTTGATTATACAACTTTCAATTGTTGAATTTTCATTGGAAATGGGTTGATGCTCTCAGTGTATTAAAGGTTAATGAAATGGGCTTCGTGATGCTGAACTTTTGTGTGGAAAGGTAAAAATGAAATTTGTTCATAATGGATTCACAATTTGGGCAAGTATTTTATGTCTTATATCAAAAAACAATAATTGGTCAATTGTCCTACTGGCATCTAAAACATAAGTTGAGTAAAATGAAAATTCAATCAGGGATGACCCTTTCAATGGTAGATCACAATTAGTTCATGTAGGTCCCGATGTAGTTAAGTTCTTATACATTAGAGAGGACCACAAAGATGGCGTTTGTATTCTTAATAGAGGAACGAAATCCATAAAACATTTAAAATATTAAAGAGATTTAATGGATAAGGTAAATGTGTTTTTTAATATACTATATTGTTCCTCATAATATTATATGTTCTCTACTAAATTAACATAATCAAAATTGAATGTTTAACTACTCATGAGTACAATGTCTTCATCACATGATGATGTTTCTAATCCCTTGGAAGAATAAACTATAATGAAGATAACCATTTTAAAATTTTTAAAGGTAATGTTATGATATGATTTCCCTATTTTATTGAAAATTTATATAATGAGACCTTGATTTAATTTTCATTATTACCTATAGTGTTTTAAAATTTTAGAAGATTTATATCCATATTTCATGCCTTTAATGGGATAGAAATGATATTTTCTTTGATCAATCACAGAGTTAATCTTTTTGTTTTCATAGTAAAATAATTATCCCTAAAATTAATGCACTATTTCATATTAATTTTTAATTTATTTATTTTTATTAATACTCACATAATAATTGTTTTCATGTAATAGTGTATTATTTTGTTCGAGTTGGTGTAGTATGTCCATATTTCATTCCTTTCTACACCCAAACATCTATAGAATTATTTTCCCTAGAAACCTTGTCACTCCTACTATGTTTCATTTTTCCTACAAGTTCCCTTTAATTCCTTTGCGGGAAGAGAAACGATGCTCCTTCTACTCAATCAAAAAGGTAATTTTGATGCTTACATAGTAAAATCATTAACAATAGAATTAATATATTTTTTCATATTTATGTTTAATTTATTTAATTTTAGTATTGCTCACATAATAATTTATTTTAATATAGGTTGATTATTTTATTCTTGTTGGGGTGGTATGACCATATTCTATGTCTTTATACACCAAAACTTCTACATACTTGTTCTCCCTTAGAAACATTTCACCCTTGTAGTGTTGGTATTTATCACTTTCCATCAAGTTCCCTCCCATACTCAATCTAAAAGGAAATCTTGATGTTTTTATTGTAAAATTGTTTTCCATAGAATTAATTTATTGTTTCATATTTATTTTCTATTAATTTATTTATAGTATTACTCATATAATAATTGTTTTCTTATATTAGAGGATTATTTTATTCAAGTTGTGGTGGTTTTTTAAAAGCTACTCTTGCTCGAGGGAGATTGGACGTCAAGCCTACAACTAAGAAAATTACCAAAAAGAAAATGTGTTAGTAATGAAAAAAACCATCATGAAAAGGTGAATCATGACTAATTATTTAATTATTATTTTTTATCATTTTATATACTATTTTTATGTTAATTTCCTTATCATTTTTATCTAATAATTATTTAATTTTTTTCATAGATCTTTAGGGAAGTCATATTGACTCGATGATCTTAGCAGAAAACCCATTCTCATTGAAATACAAAAGGGCAAAGGAAGCTCATGTGATCATTATGGTGACTTCCCATGATATAATTGGAAAATGAGCTTCCTCTACTCTTCTAGATTTCAACAATGTGAATGGTTTATCTATTAAGAACATAAATTCAATATACATTGTTAGATGTTTGATAAATAAATATTATTTAAATAATTGTAATATTGAAAGTTATGATTTTTCTGAGACTTTGGGATGTGTAGAAATCATCTGAAATTCAATCTGAAAAACTGTGTTATTGGTACGAATCCAAGTTCTTTTTTTTTAAATTGACCTTAATTTTAGTAAAAAAATGTCAACTAACGTACTAAGAACTACAAAAACATATTCATATTGTTTTTATACTTCATAAAAATGATCCATAAGTCATTTTTGATGTGTATGAATTAGCCACACCTCAATTTGATACATGATGTTCCTGGTATGACTCAAATTGTCCATTATGAGTTTATAATCGAAATTTTAGATCAAAAACTATAACTCAATGAAAATCATTCAAACACACATAGATTTTCTTTATAATATTGGAAAACTATTCAAGAATAATTTTTTATATTTATGAATTGATATCACATAAAACCGATACACGATATTTTTGGTATGTTTCAAAGTGTGTGTTTCCTTTTAAAAATTAAACATTTAAAATAGCCAAGTGACGTCCTCAAAACTAATAAAAACCATTTGTATTATTTTGATACTTTAGGAAAAATATCCATAACTCATTTTAGACATGTAGTAATCATTGTAACTTCAATTAGATGCATGGTGTAACTGGTATGACTCCAACTGCATATTTTTATTTAATATTGACATCTATTTTAGTAAAATGGAAAACTGGCCTACTCAAAACCAAAAAAATGCATTTGTATGGTTTCGATAAAATAGGAAAATAATATATAAGTCATTTTGGACAATTAATAATTTTAGTCATCTCAATATGACCCATGGTGTGATCGGTATGACTTCAAGTGTGTCTTTTTATTTAAAATTTACATCAATTTTAGTAAAATAGACAACTGACTTACTCAAAAATGATCAAAAACATTCATATTGATTTTATAATTTATAAAAAGTTATCAATAAGTTATTTTTGATGTGTAAGAATCAGCCTCACCTCTATCTGATACACCATGTGCCCAGTATGACTCAAAGTGTATGTTATCAGTTATAATCGACATTTATGTTCAAAAAAAATCACAATGAAAACTTTTAAAATATGCTTATATTTACTTGATTATTTATTAAAATGTTTCATAATTAATTTTTGATAGGTATGAATCAGTCTCATATAAAATGATACATGATGTGATCGGTATGATTCATAGTGCGTGTTTACAGTTTCAAATGACATTTTAGTAAAAAATGTAGGTGATGCTCTCAAAATCAAGCTATTGAATCTAGATTGTATCGATACTTTTGAAAAATGATCCACAAGTAATTTTAGATTTCATGGAATTGGATGGACCTCAATCCGGCACACAGTGTGACCAGTATGTGTCTATGTGTTTCTTTTTATTTATAATATACACCATTTTTAATAAAAGGGGCAGATGGAATACTCAAATATCATCAGTAACATTGCAATTGTTTTAATACTTTAGGAAAAGTAACCACAAGTCATTTGATATTTGTATAAATTTTCTGTATCTCAATATGATGCATGGTGTGACTTATATGAATCCAATGTCTGTATTTTTATTTAAAATTGACATCAATTTTAGAAAAATGCACAGTTGAACTACTCAAACTTGATCAAACACATTCATATTATTTTGGAACATTACAAGAAAAATCCATATGTCATTCTTCCTGTTTAAGAATTAGTCGCACCTCAATCTCATTCACGATGTTCCTGTTATGACTCAATTTTTTTGTTAACATTTTAAAAATGACATTTTATTTCAAATTGTTTCACTCACACAACCATAGGCTGCACCCACAGGGATTTTTCTTATACCTATTTAATTAAATATCTCAGATACAATTCCTTAATATGAAAAAAAAATTATGATATGTAAGATTCAACCATAACTCCATATGATACATAGTGTTCCTGGTATGAATGAATTTTTAGTTCAAAATTAATACTTCCTGTTAATTTATTTATTTTTATAATTACTAACATAATTTTTTTTCATATATAGGTGCATTATTTTGCTCAAATACTGATGGTTTTTTCATAAATAGAATGATTTAGGGTTAGGATCAAAATAAAAAGGTACATTGATGTTTTTTAATGAATTTAATAAATTGTAATTATGTAATTGTTTAAACCAATATTTTAATTTTATAATATAGCATATTTTATTGAATTTTTTTAAATTTCATTTCATTTAAATTTTGTGTTGGTAGTTGGTTTTCATTATATTCGTTGGTGTTTTTTTCTATATTGTGTTTTTATGGAAAATTCCTCTAGTTATGTAGGGTTCTATTATGGAACACTGAAGCATGACCCTTTTTCAGTGCTTTCTAAAGAATTGATAAATTTATACATTAGCGTCACATTTTAAAGTTATGATATATTCATCCTTTATTATGACTTTTGAAAGGGTTGATAAATGTGCATTGTTTCAACTATTTTAAAATTGCTGATAAAGGTACTCTTTATCAGTGATAAATAAATGCACTCATAAATTGTTCCCTTATCAGTGCTAAACTAATACCTCATAAAGGATCAATTTATCAAAGCTTTTTTTAGTGATGATAAAGGACACATTTATCAGCATATTTTTAGTTCTCATAAAAGTCAAGGGATTTTAATCTTTATCTAGTTTTTATTGCTTCTATAGCGGTGATAAATTTCTTTTTTAGTACTATTAAAGTCTTACATTGTAGTAGTGTGGTCACATCATATCAGAGATAGGAGTATTAGTGGACCTACAGAAAGTGAGAGATGTGATTTCTGGGGAATATCCTAAGAACATTTTTTCAATATGGAGTTTCTTGGGGATAGAGGGTTACTAAAATTATTTTATATAAAACTTCTCACTCTTATAATCATATTTTGATGGGCTTGACTAAGAAGGGTGTGAGGTTTGTATGGTCAGATGCTTGTGCGACACCCTTTCAGGAGATCAAAGGGAGGTTGACATCAGTACCAATCCTAATACTTATAGAATAGGGAAATAGCTACACTATGTATTGTGACACATTAGGTATCATGATGGGAGAAGTGATGATATAGGGGGGTAGAGTAATGGCGTATAGATCTTGGTAGTTGAGGCCAAACTAGTTGAATTACCTGATGAATGATCTTTATATAGTTGTAGTATTTAACGTGTTATGTTGTTGGCAACATTATTTTCTAGGATAGAATTGTGTGGTTTACATGGAACAAAAAATCATCAAGTACATATTTACACAACATGATATAAAGCTGAGGTAGATAAGGTGGGTGGAGGACCTACATTACTTAGAATTTGAGCTTCACTACACTACTAGTAAGGGAAATATACTGATCGATGCACTAAGTACAATAACTCAAGTACATGCAGTTCAATAGGACAGAAATGAGCGGAAGATCATGGATTTGTTCTCTGAGTTTCACTTGGAGGTGCATCATAGACTGAGATATACTTATCTATCATCGTTAGCTATGACCTCTACCCTACTAGATCAAGTGTGGATGAGGTAAATAACAGATTCAACGAGCCTGTTTCAATGGGAGACTGTAGCAGGTGAGGATCCACCTTCTGATTATACCATATGCAAGGATTAGATTCTTTGTATCCATGGTCATGTATCAGTTATAGTGGACATAAGGTAAGAATTGATGTAGTAATTTCATTTCTAGACTTGGTTAGTGTATCCTAAAGTCACCAATTTGTTCTGATACTTGCGTCGTCGGTATTGGTGGTCGGGTATGAAGTGTGAGGTAGCTGGTCTCATTATGAGTTTTTCCACCTATCAGTAAGTGGAGGAAGAACATTGGTGACCAGCTGGTCTTTTAAATAAATTATCAATTCTTGTGTGGAAATGGGATGTTTTTGTAATGGATTTCATAACAAGTTTATTATGGTCACCTCAAGGTAATGATTATATATGGTTTATTTTTGAAAATATCACCAAGGTTTCAAATTTATTATCGATTAAGGAGACCTTCAGTGTTGAATATCTTAGAATGTTATATATTCGTGAGATAGAATAACTTCATTGGGACCCATGCAATACCATTTCAGATAGGGTATCCAACTTTACATCTCATTTATAACAGTGTTTTCATAGGGTACTAGGTACACAAGTGCTTATGAGTATAAAATACCACCATCATAAAAATGTCCGAGCATAACATATGATAGATTTTCTAGAGAAAATTTTTTGAGCATGAATCCTCGTATTGGGGGTCTCTTGGGATAAGCATATAACCCTAGCCATGTTTTTCTAAAACAAAAATTTTCAGGCCACTATTCAGATGACCCTTATGAGGATTTATATAGTACCCCATTCTAATCGCCCCAGTTATGGTTAATGGTAGATAAGGAATATTTATTTGAATCATGTCTCATGCAGGAGACTTCTGAGCAGGTTTAGTTGATTCAAAAATGGATGTCTAATGCATAGTCTCGACAGAGGTAATTCGTTGATAACTGTAGATGAACACTTGATTTCGAGGTCAGGGATCAGGTTTTCCTATGTTTTCCACCAAGGCTAGGACATAAGAGAATCAGGATATAGGTAAATCTTTCACCATAATATGTCTATACATTCTATATTCTGGATATATTTCAGATAGTAGCCTATCATTTTTAGTTACCTCATGGGTATTGATCAATTCACAAATTCTTCAATGTATCTCATTTATTATTCTATGATTCCGACTCGTCTTGGGATTTTCATCCCAATGAGGTTGAGACATAGGTTCATGCGTCTTTTGAAGAGAATATGGTTCATATATTTTATAGGAGAATGAAGGTTCTATGAGGCTGATTAGTTCCTCTCGTATGGGTGATATGGTAGCATATCCGTTTACAAGATGAGACTTGGGAGCGGGAGTCCGACATATGTGTTTAGTGGAAGTGTTTTTCTCAAATTCATCTTGACCACAATTCAGAAGGAAATCTAGGGAATAATTTATTTGAGAGGGTAATATTTCAAAAACCTAAGATTTTTTGAGGTATACATCCCTTATTTTTCATTTTTAATGTTTAAATATTTCCCAATGAGAGTTCCCTTTGAGGTCATGGAGGTGTAGGTGGTGTTTGGGGATTTTTTAGTGCCCAAAAACCAATTTTTTGGGTGATTTAAGCATGATGCAAGGTTAGTGAAAACCATAAAGGGTAGGCTTCATGGATTAACAATACATGTGATAGGAGGAAAATGAGAAGAAATGGGTCACACATTTATACTAAACAATGTGGAATGGGTCGCACAGCCGTGCAGCCAGGTATAAAATTTTATCAGACATTAACATAGGGGTTTCACGCGGTTTCCGCATGGTTAGTCAAATAGTGTGACGAAACAAAGTCGGTGCCCCTCATCCTACAGTAAATTGTTCAATTTGGCACCTAGTTTGGAAAAATGTGTTCCTAATCCATGTGAGCCCTGTAATTTTGGAAATTCAATAGTTTTAAATAGAATTAAAAATATATTCAAACCTAAATTGGTTTTCATTTCTACGCATATCAGGGGAAGCATTTGAGAGTCTTTATCTAAGAATAATCATGGATTTGAGGTGGGGATTTTCTTATCTCTTATTCAAGTGTAAAACAACTCATCGGATCTGCATTGGTGAGTTCATATATCCTTTTTAGTCGTTCCTCACACATATTTCTATCAAATGTATTATTTGGATTTAGGATCATATGCCTTAATTTCAATTCCATCATATATTCTTCAAATTTATCCTAATCTAAGATGAATCAGGAGTCAATAATAGAAAATGACACCACTAATAAACTAAGGTAGTTGTTCTATAGAACTTACTTTATTTTAGGTGATTTATTAGGATATCTACCCTTATTCCACCCATCATAATATCTAGCACATCCCAATTTTTGAACTGGTTAATTAAATTAGATCCAATTAAACCTGTTAGGGGTACCCTTAGGTTCTATTGTGATGCGTTGGTAGATGTTTCATAAACCATTTCTACCCTTGGGGTGTGCCATATAAAAATACCTTGATTTTACAAGGTTCAACCACCTAAGGGGTGAGTTATCATGTGTTCCTTAATATGGTAATACCAAATGTAATTAAATTGAATATATCATTGGATTACACTGTATTGATATTCCATTATTAAATTGGTTTAATTTCTCAAATGGATGTGGTTAAATTAGTTGGTATACTAATTTGGTTGTCTATTAAATTTTTGAATGGTTAAATAGAATATGTGAACAATGAGTTGGTATACTCATTTGGTTTCCTTGAGTGGAATTGGATGTTATGAGTGGGAATACTCATGAGATGAATGGAAAGTGAAATGGTAATGTGTGTAGGTATATTCACTTGATTTTAAATGATAAATGGTATGAATGGTAAATGTATGAATAGATACCTTGTACATTATCCTTGGATATGGAATACTTGGACTTGTGAAGGAAATGTCTAGTAGGAAATGCTCATATGACTCCAAATAGTGCCTCACTGAGTTTTCATCGAGATTTTATAGGGACTCGATGAGGATGACTTGGTTTTTGATACAATGGATCTATACCTTCATGGTCTAACACTTTGATATACAACACTTCCATGAGGAATATGATATTCTTGGTTGAAAGGATCGACCGCATAATATTCTGAAAGTTCAGGATTTACAGAAAGGCTACAATTGTTATAGAACGATGGTTGTATGGTGATGCCTTATAACATAATATATTTTATTTGTAGTTTCCTTGCATAAGAGCTTAACCATATTTTGTAGGGATCCTTGAGAGGCTATATTGATGTTAATTGTTCATTAATTGTATTACATAGAAATTTTTATATTTGTTTATTTCTTATCCTTGGTACTTACACTTTTTAGATTATTAAATTTTACAAATAGGATTCTATAGACCTTTGGGTGGTTTCCTACTGGGATGTTATTGCACATCCAGTTTGGGCCACCCTTGGGGAACCAACCCGATAATATGGTTGCAGGTATGGATAAGAGAAAGATACATTATTTAGGTGCTTGATTTCTATAAAAGAGCATGGGTTCATGGGACCAAGATAAGGCTTACAATGCTATAGGGATACTTTTTGGTCTTTTTTCATTTTTGTTACTTATATTTTATAGTACAACCATGTACATATTTTTTTCTATATACATGTATCATCTCCCTAACTGTATATGATACACTTATTGTTTTATTATATATATTCTTATCTTTTTTACCTTTTAGTTGTATGATTATTGTATCTACTTCTTCAATCTTTATATTGTTGACTTTCCATTGTGATATGTTAAAGTAATGATGGAATAGTCTCCCCAATGACACATCTACTCCCTCGCCGCTAGTTAGTAGCCTTTGAATTTTGGGGAGATGCACTTGATGCCTTGTGACCCACTAGGATTGGTGTAGAGTTGAGTGGATTATAGGTTCATGATATTACCTATAAGTCATAATGTGGTGTGAATATGTGAGGGGGGAAGTACCCTTTTATAATTGAGGTGAGGGGAACTTTTGTAAATTCTAAAAATATTAAATTATAATAAATTAAAACTCCAGCCGTTTGAATCAAAATGGATATGTGTTAGATGATAAGAAAATAGATTATTTATATGTTTTAGTATAATTTTAAACCTTATCATTTTTACTAACCCTTTATTATTCCATTTCTTTACTACTATAACAAATCTTTCAATATTAAAGGGTTTAAATTTTTACATAGATGTTTAAAATTGGCCAATAAATAGTATATTAATGACAATATAGGTCTTATTGTATCCACCTTATCTTATTATATCATTTTTAGAATTTTATCTAATTTAGTAATATATTTTTTAGATAAAATATCAAAAAACTTAATTATAACACTATTCATTTTAATTGTCATTAAATACATTAAGCCCACGGTTTATCTTGAATATAATGATTTCAATCAACCCTAATATGTCCTATACATATATAATATTAATTTTTACCATTAAATCATTCAAATTACATCACATTTATTATTTTTAAAACCTTTTTTATATTTTTTATTAAATAGAAAAGTATTGTATCAGTGTTGCATGTGTAATTATGGAAATTATATAATTAATAAAAATTAAAAATAAACTTATATCATATAATTAATTTTATTAAACTCGAAACAAAAAAATTTATTTATTCATTACGTAATTTGGTTCCAATTTGGATACATAAGACTTACTAAAACCAACTTGAGTGACATTTTATAACTTCTATTGATTTAAATATTATATAAGTCATTTTCATGAACACGTGTCCATTAAAAAACTCAATTTAGAAACTAAATGTTTATGGGTGTAATTTGATTCTTTCAATAAGAATTATAAAGAAATTATATGGCATTATAATTTTTTTAATCTAGATAAACCTGATTTACCCTCTACTAAAGTGATAAATTTAATCATGGTTATTGTACATATTGACCAAAAATAAAAGGGTCGTATTTACCAAATTTGATAATCCTAATTATAACTATGAAATTAAATATATATAATTAAAAACTTATAAATGCAACAAATTAATTTTAAATTAACTTCACAAAATGAACCAAAAACTCTTTTTTAGAAAAAATGCATTTTTAAGCGTAAAAGTATATTTATTCTTATAATATTCAGAGAAAAATATTTCATGAAAGTTTAAAAAAAAAATTATATTAAATAATTTCTATATTTTTTATTTAAATAAATCACCAAAAGTGATTAATTTATTTTATTAATATAAAAAATACATTGCTCACATGAAATCAATTTTTGAAGAAAAAAACATTATTTTATTTTAAAAAAAAATTCTTTTCAATTGAAATAATTTTATAAATAATGAATTCGTTTTCTAATTTTTTGGAATGTATATTTTTTATATTTTACTTATTAATAATCATACCCACCGATCAAATGGATAGGTAATAATGGACACATAATATTTTAATAATTTTACCTATTATGTGTAAACCTAATATTGTGTGTAACACAATGTATTGGAGAAATAAAATTATTTAAAAATGAATATTTCAGAAAAATGTAAGGGGGTTACATTATAACCCCCCCCCCCCCGTTAAAATTAAAATTTTCATTAAAATGTAACACTCTAATAAAAAAAATTTGGATATCTTTGATTCATTACATCCTCAGGTTCCCATATAACTTCTTTGAATTTTTTATTTTACAGAGAACATTCACCAGGTGAGTAGTCTTGTTCTGTAGTTTTTTAACCCAATGATGTAATATTTCTATCAGTTTTTTCATTAAAATAAATCCAATCTTCTAGTGGTATGTCCTATGCATTTAGTACATGTGAAGGATTAGGTATTTTATTCCTCATGGGAGATATATGGAAGATATCATGAACATGAGTGAGATTCCATGCAAACAGAATTTGATAAGGTACCATCTTGACATGATCAATAACATCAAAGTGAGCAATATACCTAAGGATAAACATTCCCTTCTCTCTAAATCTGATAAAATTTTCCATGAATATTTTCCCTAGAAAAAAATTTCACTAAAATAACATTAGAAATCACATCAATGGTAATGTCAATAACCTTTCTATCAACTCCAAGTTTCCTTGATATGTTATTGAATGGGTCTATCTTTCGCTACCATTTTCTCATCTAGTTCAGGTCCAAATAAATTTCATTCTCCAGCATCATCCAATCCCATTAGAGTCTACACATCCTTCTATATATGGATTCATAAGGAGTTATATGAATGCTTAAATTAATTCAATTGTTATAAGAAAACTCAACTAGAGGAATGTATTTATTCCATCCACCATTGAAGTCAATAGAAAAAATATTTGAATATATCCCCTATATTTTTAAGGTTCCCTTAGACTTAATAACTTTTTCAAGATGATAAGCACTGTTGAAACTTAAATCTATATATAGATCTTTCTAGAAGATTTTACAAATGTTTGAGGTAAATCTTAGATCCTGATAAGATAAAATATAATGCTTTACTCCATGAAACATTACCACATCCATAATTTATTTCATATAAGGATAATACAAATATAAATATTCTCTAATGTAATTGAAGTAGGCTAACTTTTTATGGAATTCGACTACATCCAACGTAGCATTATTTCTTTTAGAAGTTTTGGGGAGTCCAATGAAAATATCTATATGGATGTTCTCCCATTTTCATTCTATTATGGGGAATGGTTTTAACATCCCATTTGAATTTTTTTTTCTTATCCTTATCTTGATGAAATACCAAGCACTAAGAAACATATTCTTCAGTATCTATCTTAATGCCACCCCACCAGAAATACTCTTTTAAATCTTTATACATCATTGTACTACCAGTATGAATAGATAATTAAGAAAAATAAGATTCATATATCATATCCTTCATTAAATATGGTACTTAAAGGACACATACAGGGTTCCTAAACCTTATTATTCCATCATAATCAAGTTTTAAATTTTGAACATTTCTCACCTTCTTTTTCATATCTACACTTTCCTTCTATGCCTCTTTAATCATTACATGGATAGATGGTCGAACGCTCATTTCATCTAGATAAGATTACTCCCATTACATTAATATTTCTACTTCCATCCATTTCAAATATATAAATATTATAACTTTTGTGATCCTCATCAGAGATAAGGTAGCATAGTTCTTTCGACTCAAAGCATCAACTTTATTTTTTATTTCCCAGGGTGGTAATGTATTGAGCATTCATAATCATTAAACATATCCAACCATCTTCTCTAGTGCATATTCAACTCTTTCTATGTGAAAATATACTTTATATTTTTTTGATCTATATATATCACACCTTTCTCTATAAATATAATTCCTTCATATATTTAATGAAAAAAGTACCACTGCTAACACCAAATCTTGTATTGGGTAATTTTACTCAAGAACCATCAATTTTCATGTGGAAAAACCTATAACTATATATTTTTTCAGGATGAGACATAATAGTCCCTTATTTTATAGATATCTATAGATTTAAAAACCTTGTCCATTATAGGGTCGAGTAAGCACTGGTACACTAACTAGACTTTTTTTCAGTTACCTAAAACATTCCACACATTTATCCTTCAAAAGAAACATGGATCCCTTTTAAGTTAACATGTTTAGTGGATTAGATAGCCATGAAAAAGTATCTACAATGTGATGATGATATCCAAAAAAACCAATAAAACTATAGATCTCGTTTTCATTGGTTGTTCTGAGCTAATGTTCAGTAACTTATTTCTTTTAAGGGTCTAAGGATACACCCTAACATGAGATTATATTACCTATGAATGAAACTTTTCAAATACAAAATTCACATTGGAAAATTTTTCACAAGTATTATATTTAATTATAGTCTTTATCAGAATTAGTAAATGATCTTTAGGATCTTTATTTCCTTTTTAATATACAAGAATATCATCTATAAAAACTAATACAAACTGATCAAGGTAATATCTAAAAACTATATTCATTAAATCCATAAATATTGTGAGGTAATTACTAAAAAAATGGAATCATTGTAAATTTATATTTTTCCTACCTTGTATAGAATATTTTAATGGGTATATCCTCTTTATTGACCCTCAATTAAAGATGTACAAAATACAGATTGATCTTGTAAAATTAAAAAACTCCATGAAGTTGATCAAATAAGTCTAACATATTGTTTAGACAAAAAAATTTCTTGATAGTGATCTTTTTAAGTTCTTCATAATCTATTCATATAAACATTGATCAATATTTCTTCATAAAATACTAAATATGTGAAACCCAAGGCGATGCACTAGGATGAATGAATCCCTTTTCATGACTCTCCGAGAAATGTTTCTTTAATTCCTATAACTCAATGAGGGTCATTCGATATGGATTCTTGGAAATAGGTGTAGAAAAGTGATTAAGTTCTATAAAAACTAAACATCACTACTCATAAGTGAAGTAAGTAGGTCCAATAGTAGAAGGCGATGGTCCAGGGATTTTAAAATTTTTCATCGATGGGATGATAGAACTTATCTTCACCAATTATCTAAGCCCTGATATTGTCCAAGGATCTCATGTAAACTAAAAACAGAGCATGTAAAATAAAACTATAAACATACCTTTACATATATGAAGGTATGGTACATATAAACTCATCATCGTTGATCTTTTCTTGAAGGATCCAAAAAAGGATCCTGCTAGATCATCCTCATGTGATTTAAAAATCTTTGGGAGCGCCGATTGTCATATTCTAGGTGCTAACGTGGTGATCCGATGATTTATTTGATGTCCTGATGATCACCACATCGAGATGCCTTTGATGCTTAAGGGAGATCTTGATCCAAGATCATTGATCAACTACTTCATTCTCTATGAAGTGGGAGGAGAGAGTAAATATTTCCAAAATTCCATGAATATTCATGAGCTTGAGCTTCTCTCCACTTATTTATAGTGGAAGAAGAAGAACACCAGTTTGGGTTCCCAAGCCCTCGGAAATTTAACATCCACTAAATAATAATTATAAATAACTAAATTGTGCCATAAATATTATTAAAAATTTATCAAATACTTTTAATATATATAAATTATATTATCTGAAAAAACCAATACATTTAACTCGAATCTCCATTCCCAGTTAATATTAAACGAACCGTGAATATTAAAATAATATTCGTTCAAATAATATTTTCTCATATTTGCATAACTTTTAAATAAATTAAATAAATTTAATCCCAATTATTCATAACTCGAATAATAATGAATTTATTTAATTATCTGTAATTAATACCTTCGACATCACCCAAACCCTGTGGTGGGGCCCACCAGGTCCAATATATATATTTAACTGAATATGGAGGATTCTTGAATACCTTATTTTGTGTGAACATCTAAGACCTTATCTCTACCACAATTAATAAAATCCATTTTCTAAGAGAGGAGTCTAGAAACCCATCAAGGACCCATAATAGATAAGGATATGCATTACACTGACTGCCAACCTACAAACACTAACAGTGTACTATAATCCCTTTGTCTATAAATGTCTCATAAATCAGGATGCACGCTTGTGTCATCATACTTTTCTTTATTTATTATTTTTTGATCTATTCAAATGGATCTAACTTTCGACTACTTTGGCCGGAGACTTATAAAGGTATCACTATCCTAATAAACCATCCCTGAGATATAAAACTTCCTTAACTTCGAAGCGATAAATTCTTTCTTGGATATTCAACTAATGTCATACCACCAACTATGCACCCAACACAAGATTCCTCTCCATGATTTCAATATTATTTTTTTTACTTAGACAAAATTATGAAACCAAATGGCACACATTGGTAGTGGTATCAAGTCGGGAGACTAATACACATGTCTGTAGATAGGAACAACCGATGACACCCAAAACATGTGGTGTTCATATTAGAGGGTCTATCCTTATTGTCTCACTACTAGAGATCACCAAGTGGAAAATTCATTGGAATAACTCTCAATGCTTTTGATCCCCCCAATACATGATAGTATAACATATACTATCTCTAGTCAGTATGATGTATCTAGACCACATGTCCTTTTTTAAGATTAATGTTATAGTATCTCAAGGTTATCATTATACGCAGGGATCTCCTATATCCTTTTTATATAATAATTGATCTAGGACATTACCATTAAATAGTGGCTACAAAAAAGTCTACACAATAATGGTAAGAATACATCATGTATAAATAACTATATACATGATATTGAAACCAAGGTTACTACATTATTGGGTCTAGGGCAACCACTATTTCAACACACCCATTTTTACTAGAGAAAACATGCTAACCATGCTTTTTAGCTACTCACATGATGAAAATCATTTTTTAGAGTAACAGATTTATCTATTAGATCTTCCACATTTCCTCCATGTGGTCATTTTTCTATATATAAACTCATCTCCTTGAGTATAACTTCTCAAGAGATTATATCCCCAAGTATATCACATTTTTCCACTATCATGACTTGACATATTGTCTAGTAAGAATATCATAATTTACATTATGATAACAATTTACTTACTAGGTGTGATTTCAATAATTGGAACACATTTTTATGTTTAACTACTTCTTAGTTGCCTTAGAAGCTGCAACATACTCGGTATTTGTAGGTACGGATACCACGGGATCTTATTAACATTTCTTTCTCAACACCTTATCCTAACAACGATACGAGATCAAATTGAACTAAGGAAGGCTAGTTTGTGTCCCACTATAACTAGTATCCTTCTTCTCCAAATACCATATATATATAATTTGTACTTTACAAAGTACAAGATGGTAGTTATGAATTCTACACTTACAGTGCACAGGGATATAATTGATATATTCCAACAATAAAGTATATCTATGAAATATAAATTCTTGTATATATCATGGAATACGTTATGGATCCATCACTGAAGCATATGGAACATAACTTAAAACTTTAATATCTTCCCATGTTCTGAGCACATCAACCTGGATATATTAAGTCATGGGACATTAGAAAGAATTCATAACTTGAATTGTTCAAGCATGTATTTTTAAATACCATGTCACAATATATACGATTGAATAGTTCCAAGAAACCATTAAATCTACCTCAGCAGATCCTGTTCCTAATAACATAGGTTTCTACTTTAATTTGATCAATGGATAATTACTTTCATCCTAGTCATAACTAATATAAAGACTAGTATCTGTCTTCCATATGTTGCTGAACATATTTCTCTTGGAAAACTATTTTTATCCCACAAACCATTGGTAAAAACATGTCAAATATTCATTCAAAATGAATGATCTAAGATCATGTTTATTAATTTAATCCAGAACTACATTTAAGTAACTTTCTACCCTTATTGGCATCATATGATGTCATCATCCCTTTCTGGTTACATCGTTTAGACACATTCCCTGAAAGTTTATCTTGACATCCAATGGCCAATTTAATGATCTTACAATTTTATTTATGACAAGTAAAATTATATTGGATTTAGGAATATTGACTTGATGTTATCAATCAAGCCTTATTGAAGAAATTCTTAAACCATCCCTATATCAACTCATTTTAATACCCACTGTTGTATTCAATGTATAAGCCCATTTCACATTGATACATGGAATCCATTATTGAATTTTAATTTATATTTTCAATCTTACAATATTCTAATATACTCATTAACTGTAGGAATTTTCATTCTTAAGGAATAATGTATCACTGACTGTGGTGATTATAAAACCATCACTATGGTTTTAACCTTACTACACAGTATGTGTCTGTGGAACATTCTTCTTCCACATGTACATGTGGATCTTGTTCCTATTCTAAATACTTGTGCATCTCAAGAATTGACTAAATCTAAGACAATATATCTCCCACTATCTCTAACAGAGATTTTCACCCTTATATGGAAATTTATTATAATACTTGAGTACCATTTTTCTATATTAGGGTTTTATATAATATCCTAAGAAACTATTATGATAATTACTTACATGCATTATGTGTTTAGCTTGATGTTGGTTTGTTTATGTCCTAACAAAATATTTATATAAAAATACATTTCATATGACATAATGACTTTCCATAATATTATGACTTTTATGATATCCATATATCATTTTTATTTTCCATATGGTTATGGGATATAACTGTTATTTGCAAAGCATGTCTTGAGATATAATGGAAGTTGCTGAAAATTGTAGCATTGATACTACTTAAATCATTAATTTAATATAAAAAATGTGCATTTAATAATTCCTCCTTGATAAATTTTGTTTTTCAGTTTCAACATGTAATAATCCTCATCGATCCTCCTTATAAGCATCAATTTTATGATGTAGATGAGGTAATGTGTGTTTGGGAATTACTCCACACTACATTATCATGATTGATGAATGCTTAGTCAATATATTCTTCATCTTACCAATATGAATCAACTCATATCTTTTGACCATGCTTAGACATAAATTTTAAAATCCTTAATAACATAAAGGAATATTATTATGTGTCTTCACCACTATATTTACTTTTAAATAGTTCATGCTAGCTAGTTTGAATAATTCCATAAGCCTTGTGACATACCTTTATTTCATAATGTTTATTTGTCTATACTAAATATGCCAAATATACAAAATGTGTTTAGATGTTCTAAGCCTAAATACCATACATTGTAATTTTTAATGTCTAATTTTAGTTTTACTTGAAAAAAATTATCTTTCCACAACTGAGTAAAATTTTTATTTTTTATATTCTTCACTTATTATATACGGTTCAAGTACCACTGATCTATTTGTTGTGTATGATACAGTACAAACAACATACATTCCAAAACATAGAATAATGTATCATTAGGTCCAAACAGATTGTGAGATAAATGTTTTGGTTATACTCAACAACATTTCCAATTAGAAATTATCACTTGGAAAATTGAACTTATGTGTACGTATCACTGTTGAAATAGGAATATCCCTTTCTCAGCTACTTGGGGAAGACACCATACTTCTTATAATGTTTATATACTTACATGGTTACTATATTCCAATACACATATGTGAAAGGCATGATGTATTTAATAC
Organism: Viscum album; assembly: GCA_963277665.1. Taxonomy (NCBI): domain Eukaryota; kingdom Viridiplantae; phylum Streptophyta; class Magnoliopsida; order Santalales; family Viscaceae; genus Viscum; species Viscum album. The sequence continues at coordinate 652,127 of CAUJRU010000328.1, read as the reverse complement.
CCAGGAAGTATGTTAGAAACAATTCTTTTATTTCATGAAAATACAAAAAAGAATAAGCGGGTTCTTTCTTATTCAATTCATTTCATTGCATTTATAACAATCCATAAATTATTTCAAATATGTGAAAAAATAACATCATATGTAATAACCAACCGATGTTATTTGAAATAAATTATGAAGGTGCCTTTGAAATAACTTGTCATCGGCCTTTTCACCTTATCTTTCTATTTATTCCCCATAAGAACTAAAGAGGGTACATTCTATTGTATTATTATTGCTTTGAGAACCATACCATAAAAGTAATGAATCATTTACTCCATCCTATTTGTTTGTAGCCTTAAATGAAACTAATAATAATAATGGGATTCCATGAAAGGTCATAGTCTTCCTTTCATGTTTACACAAAGCTAGTGTAATCATCACATTCAAATATTGTTATAATGTTTCCACACAAACATCTCGAAGATGAGACTACATGTTCTTATCATCTATGTCCTAACATTGTGACTGCAACTAACATCAAATGGAGATGATAGAATTATGAAATAAGCATCGTATTTTTGATTCGTTTGTCTCCTATAAGTATTTATAAACCCACAATTCCTAAGGTGTATTAACAGGTATTGGGACACCAGCACCTTCAATTTTTGATATAGTATTATCATGCACAAGTGCATGTACTAAAATTGGAAATTCATGCTAGTTTGGACATTCACTTTTCTAAAATTTTAATGCAGTTTTTATTATGTAATTTATTTCTATTTACCTATAAAAAATAACTTTTTTAGATTAGTAATTATATTTTTTTACCAAATTAGATATTACTGATTACTTTAATCATTAAATGACTCCCACTATTTTAAAAAACTCTTGGAACTATGTGTACTAGAATCTGAATACTCTGTTTCATGAGTATTCTTGTGGAAATTTTCTCTCAACCTCCACTCATAGTCTACAAGCTATTGATATTCCACTAATATGAGGTTTCAAGGTAGGTGTTTGGATGCCCAACTGCATTAACTCATAGTTCCATGATCTATTGAGTGAAGTCCCAGATTCTAGAATCTTAATCTTTATTTACTCAACGATTGCCTCTAAAATTAAAAAAAAGGTAGATTTGGAAATTTCTTTTCAACAATTTTTTTAATTTCACCCCACCACTCTCATTAGAACTCCCTGGTAGTAAGAGGCACCCTCAGCTTTGGCATGACAGGCACCTCTAACACCAAGTTTTGTTCATACCCGAATGATGGAAGGTGATTATGACTTAATATTAATTTGAGGGGTTTTTTGTATTTATCTTGAAAAATGTAATCCATTTTTATTAATCTTGTTCATCTATTTTGTCGTTATCACAACTGAATATTAATAGAAAAACACATGTCAATTCTTTATGAATTTTATTATTTGTGATTTTATGTATTTCTCCAACTGTTATAAAATGCATAAAATAATAAATAAATGCATAAAGGTAAACTACTACCCGACTGGTGTTGAGCATCTAAATGAATCAGCGATATCATATATGAGTCATCACTTAACTCTTAATGCAGCTCACCCTCATCTTGTTTGTATGTTACTCATATGAAATAATGCTTCGACTTGGGATTTTTTTGTTTTATATCATCCTCATCATGACGAGGTCCACATAACATTTTTGAGTACCACCTCATTTTAGTGGGGTCTACATCTTGTATTTATTTTCCTTGATCAATGTACACCACCTTTTTCTTATATACAATAATACTTGCATGTAGGCGAGGGGAACTAGTGGTGTAAAATACATCGGATGAAATGGACATGTAGGACCTTATAAAAATTAACTGAAAATAAAGGCAATGAAAAAAACCACCATTTCATTTATTAAAAACATCGCATGCAGCTAAGTTATTAATTAATTAATTAACTAAATGTAGACATACATGGGACAGTGCTCAAGACAAGTAATCGAGAATAATAATTCAAGATAAAATTAAATTTCATTAAATAAATACGAGGGTTATTTAAGAAAATTAAATGAATTAAAACTTTCAAATAGTATAATTATTTTTTGGTCAGATAATTAATAAAATTTTAATTCCAAAATTAAATTAAATAATTAATTTAATTTAATTCAATAATAAAATTAATTTACCTATGTATAAAAAATTATTATTTTTAATCACAATAAATATATTAATTAATTAAAATAATTTTGTAATTAAATTAATTAATTATATTAATTGAATTAATATATGCCATGAAAATATCATACGGGTCTAAAGTGGGTCTCTCGGTACCTACGTGAACCCATTTTCGGTCAACAAAAGCCTACGATGGGATAATTTAGGCCATGCAGGTCCGACCAAACCCACTAGGAACCGTTGTGAGGAAAATCGGGTTCGACTCAGCTAGGTTTACCAGCATCTGGTCAACTGCCTTTTGGGTGCACTGGTCCGTAAACGGGAGATCCGAAACATGGTGAAGGCATGTGGCTTACTGAGTCGGAGAAAAATCGGATTAGTGGTGCATGGTCGAGATGATGGGGTGACACATCGGAAAAGAGGGCACCGCCTTGGACTAGATCTGGCCTAGGGGTGTTGGCACCAGTCGAAGCTCAGAGGAACCGGTGGAGGTAGTAAATGATAGATCTAGAGTGTTGTGGGGTGGTGGTCAGCATGATAGTGTATAGGCAGAGGAGCTGGTCAGGATTCTCTGGAGGCCGGTAAAGGGGATGGCCGAGGGGAGGTGCACCGAAAGGAGGAGGATTCCATGCAGATGTCGCACCGGCAGGCTGGAGTAGGGCAGTGCCTAGATGTGCTGGTGGGGGAACCACGCTCACCAGAGGGGGCAGGCTTGATGGAGGGGGCCTCCTAGACCTAGTTCACATGCATACAAGTAGGTCAGCGCAAGGTAGGGGAGAAGGGGGGTCGATGTGGACCCCCTTCATTTGAACTTTTTTTCCATTTGACATATAGCCACCCAACTTTCCTCTATTTTCTCCCCATGTGTGGAATTCCACACAAATTTCCAAACAACACATTTAAATTTGTTTTCAAAGGATACTTATACTTTAAATATAATAATATTAAATTATTATTATAATAATTATACTAATTAAATTATAGTATTATAATTATATTTTTATAATTATATTTTTATAACAATAATAAAAATTATAATAAGTATAATTAAACCTTTTTAAGAAAAACATATATTAATTCCAATGAACGAAAACTAGCATAAACTTGGTCAGATCTTGAAAAGAAATAATCGATTAAAAATTTTAATACCCAAGACTAGAATTCATAAATGATTCGTATCAAAAATTTAAAATGTTTATAACGTGGCCTTTCAAATTTGGATCGATGCAAGGTTTGAACTATTGGGAACAATTTAAAACCCTCAACTGAATTTTATAAAAAATAATTTAATTTGGCTCATAAAATTTAGGTTCTCCCTCTGATACCAATTGAAGGTATCATGGCCCACAACGAAAGTTGATGGGATAGGGATTTTAAAACAATTTAATTAATGGGATGAATGAACTTGTTCTCATTGATGATTTTTTCCTCGGTATGGTTCAAGGATCTCACATAAATTAAAAAATAGCATCTAAAATAATACTGTAAACATAAATTTACAGACCTGAAGGCATGGTCAATAGAAACTCATCATTGCAGATCGTTTCTTCAAAAATCCATAGTAGGCCCCCCTCTAAATCATCAATATACACTTCAAAAATCAATGGGATCATCGATCTTAATATTTAGATTGATAGCACCGAAATCTGACAATGTCTTCAACATTCCAACGATTACCACATCGATATGTCTTCGATGCTTGAGGTAGATCCTCATATGAGCTCTTGGATTGACTACTTGTCTCTCTAGGAAGTGGGAGGAGAGAGAGGCTCTGACCATAATTCCATGAATAGTCATGAGCTTTAGCCTCTCACCACTTATTTATAATGGATGATGAATAACACATGGTAGGGTTTCCCAGCCCTAAGAAATTTAACATCCACTAAATAATAACTATGACAGAGCAAACTTAACCATTAATGTTACTGATATTTTATCACATACTTGTAATATATATAAAATATATTGTGTTATAAAACCGAGCCATTTAACTTGACTCTTCACTCCCGCTTAATATTAAATGAAACTTGAATAATGAAATAATATTCATTCAATAATATCTTCTTATATTTACATAACTTTTAAATACATTAAATTAATCCAATCCAAATTATTCATAACTTGAATAATAAAAAATTTATTTAATTATTGATGATCGATAACTTAGACATCACTCGGGCCCCATGGTGGGGCCCACCATGTCCAATATACCTATTCAGCTGAATAGGGGGGATTCTTGAATATGATATTATATGTGACCCTCTAGGCCCTTATCTTGATAGCAGTGAATAAAATATTCACACCAAGAGTCAGGTCTAGCAACCCATCAAGGCACCTAAAGAGATAAGCATAGTCATAACAATGACTACAAACCTACGAAAACTGACTGTGTACTAAAATAACTTTTTGTTTAAATATATCATAAAGTAGGATTCACAATTATTTCATCATCCTTTTATTTATTTATTATCTGTTGATCTATATAGATGGATTTAACTTCCTACTACTCTGGCCAGAGAATTATGAAAGTAGCACCATCCTGATCAACCAGGCCTAAGATATACATCTTCCTTAACCTAGAAGCGAGAAACAATTTTTGGACCATTCAACCAATTTCATACGACTAATGATGCACCCAACACAAGCTACCATGGAACGATTTCAATACCATGGGTTTTTCCATGACTCAATGTATGTAATCAAATGGAATGCATTGGTAATGGTCTCAAGTCGAGAGAGTAGTACACAAGCCCATAGATAGGAACAACCAATGACACCCAAAACATGTGGTGTTTCTGTGATGACCCTGACTCTCTTGGTCCTTCCCTTTCCCAAAATCCGGGTCCTAATGGGGTGGCGTCTCGGTGGGACCGATCGGCGCGACCGATCGGTGAGACCGATCGGCGTCACCCGGCCTTGTCTAGTTGTTTCCAGTAGCGCTCCTTTTTGCGCAAATAGGGTTTTAAACCCTATTTTGAACTGTTTGAGCGTGTTTTAATGACCCGTAATGCACATAAGAGTTTTAACTAAATACTTAATGAATTAATGAGTCGGTTTAAACCACCCAACCCCCTTTAATGACAAGTGGGGCCGCGTGGTCAACCCACGACCCCCGCGCCATACGCGGTTTCACGTTCTCACCTCAACCGTCCGTGGCTCTTATAAACTAAGGGTTAGGCATGGTTTCTCTTTTCCTCGATTGTGGATTTTCACAAACAGCTTCTGGTGCATCGGGTGGCCCGCATCGTTATCCATAAAGTTCTGCGCCCGGCCTAAGCATCCATCGTCGATCAAACAAGTAGGTAATTTCTCCTTCATCTCTCTCTTTTGTGTATCATGCGGGGTGGGCGTGCTATTGATTCTATGGAATTGGATAAACCAGACCTAAATGAAGATAATGAACTGGATTCTATAAAGAAAGAGGGGGGGATGTGATCGTTGATGTTGTTTATATTATGATATTCTTGTTGAGTTGTGATGGCTTATGCCTTTTGAAAATTGAGGCCATTGGTGGTTGTTGTCTGTGCATTAATGAACGCTGGTGATGTTTTAAATGTCTTTTTTGTGGTTCTAAACTCCTGCTGTGAAATTGGTTAATCACGTATACCCGGCTGAATAAATTGAAAGCACCAGGATCAACCCTTCTGTGATAACTCTCGGTTAGAACACACAGAATTTCAATCATGGAGTGTGTTAAGTCGTTTAAATCTGAAAATACCGGCAAGGCCCTGCTTAGTGTTGGTGACGGTGGTTTGGTTGTTTTTCTTTCACGGGCCGGTTGCTGGAAATGTGGGAGGGGATGGGATCCCCTGTCTTTATACTCTCGGTGGTTGTGTGAATTTGGGGATGGGATCATCCGCTGGTATGGATCCGGTGGTTGTGAGTTTTAAGACAGGGTGGGTATTTGTTTATATCATGAATTGGGGTGGGATCCTCTGTTGTTTAGAACCGGGTGTGGGAGTTATGGTTGATGCTTAATGGTTTGCTATCTGGGACTTGTACCTATGCTTACTAGTTTCCCAGTAGTGCTTAATCTTAATTAAACATTATCAATGAACTTGAAACAAGAATGGGACAAATGGGTTTTGTTGACGAAAGTCGTGACTTGGGTCTTGGACGCAGTGGTGTTGTGTTCTGTATGCTGGTTAGAAAAACCTAGGCTTTGGGTGAGTTCTTGTTACCTATTCCTATACTTGTAGTTTTGTGTTTCTTATTCGCGCCCCATCCAAGTTGAGAACTTAGTGCCGAACACCCCCATTTCTTGGGGGTGGGTGTTTTTTCCAACACTATTCTTAGTGGCTGGTTATTAGATCCTTTTTTTCTCCCATTCCCGGATAGCCCAAGTATCTTCATGCAGGCTGTGATGGCCCGAGGTCCATTATTAGGCCAAGAACCTTAGGGCGGGGTAGTGTGGTGGTTGGCCAGGTGTGTGCGGCAGATGGTTTCCCAAGTGTCTTCGGGATGAGGCCCAGGTGTCTTCGGGTGTGGCAGTGTGTTTTCTAGCCCAGGTGTCTTCGGGCGTGGTGGTGGTTGTTCTGGCCTGGGTGTTTGCAGGCGTGGTTGCATGTGATAGTTGTGGCCCAGGTGTGTGCGGGCGAGTGTGTCAGTGGGACTGCGGTAAGAATGGCGGGATTGGTCTGATGCGTAGGATGTCTAAATAACCAGTTGTAAAGTGGTGCAGGGTACCCAAACATCGATGTGCTCTTAATATATATATTACTTGACTTGCGTTATTTGGGGAGTGTGCCTTGGTGAGTCCTGGGGTGGATAGTTTACCTTGATTAGGTGTTTGGTTTACACTTTTTCTCACGGGACTTTAGTACATTCCCCCACCTGTGCACGAGAGTCTTTGGTTTTCCCTACTGAGTGTACTTGTATGCTCACCCTACGTATGTAAAACTACTTTCAAGTTTCCGGGAGGACTTCGGGGATCACGCAGGACCATACTAGATCGGACCTTTGGGGCATGTTGCAGTTGCTATTTTTCTTCTTTGGTACTTACCTTTGTAGTCGCCATTTGTACTTTGTGGATTTACTTTTAGAACATTCATGTGGGAATGGTTTATTTCTTTTTGGTTTTACTTTTCTTTTACCTTGGTGTTGTTGAGTTTCATCATCTCATATCTCGATCTTATAAAACAAAAAGGGGTAATGCCTTCCATGTGTGAGAAATTTATATACCCTTGGTGCTAGTCGCCACTCCGGGACCTATTGAAGGTGGGTCTCGGGGGGTCATTGTCTCTCCTTGAACATAAAGAAGGAAGGGCCTGGAAATCTGCTGACCCTTCCCTCATTTTGGTGAAGGCGGGTCGTGATAGAATGGTATCAGAGCTGATGGTTGAGAGATAGGATGGGGTCGGGAGTTAGGCATGGGGAGGATTGCATGGGATGGTAAGGCAACTGTGTTGGGTGACCTTGGCGCGTGAATTAGGCCATGGAATACCGGCTAGGACACAGGATTTTAGGGGGCCCCATGATCCGATGCAAGGACTCTGGACCTACCGAACGACCAAGTGAGGCCACACTGATTGCAGGGTAGAGACCCTAGGAAAGGTACTTGCATCATAATGACTTGTGTTCTTGTGTTTCTGGGATGTCTTTGGAATTAAGAATAAATTAAATTTTAAGATGTTTTGAAGACGATATTCTGCACTACATGGGATTAGGCATTCTTTATTTACCCTATAGCTATGGCACCTGGAAGGCGACCACGTGTGGTAAAGGCGATCGAGGCCCCGGAGACTACTTTGGCAGATCGGCAGAGAGCTGATCGGGAGGAAGAGGATGACCAGTGGCAGAAGACTCTTCGGGCCTTCTAGCGACAGGCCCTCGAGAAGTATCAGGGTAGCACCTCCGACATGAAGACAGAAGGCTGGCTAGAGGAGCTAGTTATAGCTTTCGGCCTAATTCGGGCCCCGACCGAGTACTGGGTTCCTCTGTCCGTCAGCCAGATGTGGGGAGCGGCGCGTCAGTGGGGGACGCTTTACCTGGGGGAGAGGAGATAGGCTGAGGTGGTTTGGGCAGATTTCGAGAGGGAGTTCCGGGCGGAATTCCTCTCTTCGACGATGAAGGTAGAAAAGATACAGGAGCTACTATCCCTCCAGCAGGGGAGTATGTCCGTGAGGGAGCTAGGGATCAAGTTCAAGGACCTCCTACATTTTTCTCCAGACCTCTTTCCCGATGAGGAGTCTCGAGCAAGACGTTTAGAGGAGGCGCTCCGACCCTCCCTTCAGTATGTTGTTACCCCCTTTACCCTGCCGACATACTTGGAGGTCCAGAAGAAGGCCGAAGTGGTGGAGAGGATGCATGCTCTAGGTGGAGTGTCACAAGAGGGGATCTAGCTGGGACCATCAAAGGGGAAGGCCGTCAATACCAGGCCTCCAGCGTCAGGACCCTCTAGGTTCTGACCCACAGGGAGCAGGCCGCAGGAGTTTCAGTTTCGATCCCCTGGTCATTGCCCCTTTTCTTCGGGCCCGAGACCGCGATGCTTCATCTGTGGGAGCCCTGGACATCTCCGGAGTCAGTTCCCGGACCGGGAGCAGTACGACAGTGGTGGACAGCCCCACCACCCACCCCAGCAGCAACTTCCATCTAGACCTTTCCAGCAGCAGCAAGGACAGCGAGCTCCCGCTCCTCCGAGGGAAGACGTAGGAGGAGGAGGCTGACCTCAGGGCGCTCCTCAGGGACCCCGACCAGGGTGTGGTCGAAGAGGTGGCCGACAGCCAAGAGGCAAAGGAGTCAGGCTTGGATAGCTACACGCCGCAGAAGCAGCAGTTCTGGTAGTGCCAGAGGTTGTTCGAGGTACGATCAGTCTGTTTAGCACTCTTGCTGATGCCTTGTTCGATACTAGAGCTTCGCACTCCTTTGTTGCACCCAGTCTGGCCCGTGCCTTGGGGTTAGATGCAGAGAGACTTCCAGTGCCCCTAGTGTTGAGGACACCAGTCGGGGGTCAGACCAACTTGTTGTTTGTTTGTCGGGGATATAGACTGATGATAGGTCAACATCAGTCGGTTAGGGATCTTCTTCTGCTACAGATTTAGCCATACGATGTCATCCTAGGCATCGACTGGCTATTTTCTGTGTGTTCCGTCATCGACTATTTCCGAAGAAGGTTTGTGTTCTCAGACTTGGACGGCCGGCGTGTTACCTTCACCGGCGAGTGGAGCAGTCCAAAGGGAAACATGCGAGGGGAACCTCTCCTCTCCTTGTTGACCGAGATGACAGTGGAATTAGTAGATACTGAAATGGTGGAAGTGCCAGAGATCGTCCGTGAGTTTATGGAAGTCTTCCCTGAGGAGGTGACGACTCTACTCCCTCAGTGTGATATCGAGATTGGGATAGACCTACAACTCGACGCTCGACCGATATCGATGGATCCTTACCGGATGGCACCTTCAGAGCTACGGGAGTTGCGGATCCAGATTGACGATCTGATGAAGAGGGGTTATGTTCACCCAAGTGTGTCACCGTGGGGCGCTCTAGTCTTGTTCGTAAAGAAGTCAGATGGTGGTCTCAGGTTTTTCATTGACTACAGGAGGATGAATCGGGTAACGATCAAGAATCTCTACCCTCTTCCGAGGATAGACGATCTCTTCGACCAGCTAAAGGGGGCAGGATGGTTCTTGAAGATCGACCTGCGGTCTGGGTACCACCAGCTGAGAGTGAAGGAGGGAGACATCTTGAAGACGGCATCCAGATGCAGGTATGGACACTTCAAGTTCGTAGTCATGCCCTTTGGTGTTACGAACACCCCGGCTGTGTTCATGGGGCTTATGAACTCCATCTTCCAGGAGCACTTGGATCGGTTTGTGGTTGTATTCATCGATGACATCCTGGTCTACTCAAGATCAGAGGAGGACCATGCAGAGCACCTAAGGATGGTTTTGGAGGTCCTACAACATCATCATCTCTATGGGAAGTTGTCGAAATGCAAGTTCTGGACACGGGAAGTGCACTTCCTTGGGCACATGGTGTCCGAGAAGGGGGTAGCGGTGGACCCATAAAAAGTTGAGGCGGTTGTTTCTTGGGCAGCACCCAAGAATGTGGCAGAGGTCCATAGTTTCCTTGGACTGGCAGGTTACTATCGGAGGTTCGTACCCAACTTCTCCCGAGTTACGGCCCCTTTGACAACCTTGACCAAGAAAGACCAGGTTTTCATGTGGAGCGAGCAGTGCGAGTCAGCCTTCAGCTATCTAAAGGAGAACTTGGTTAGTGCCCCAGTGCTGGGATTACCAGAATAAGGGGTTTCCTATGAGGTGTTCTGTGATGCTTTAGGACAGGGCCTAGGATGTGTGTTGATGCAGTGACAAGGGGTGATCTCTTATGGGTCTAGGAAGCTACACCCCCATGAGCGTAATTACGCCACCCACGACCTGGGGCTTGTTGCGGTCGTTTTTGCGCTAAATTTATGGCGGCACTACCTCATCGGGGAACGCTTTGTGGTCTTCACGGATCACAAAAGCTTGAGGTATATCTTCTCCCAGTGGGACATAAACTTGCGACAGCGGAGATGGGTGGAGTTCCTCTAGGATTACGACTTCGAGATCTCTTATACTGAAGGAAAGGGCAATGTGGTGGTCGATGGCTTGGCAGGAGGACGCAGAAGGATGTGGTCCGAGAGTCGGCGAACGCCTAGAAGGCAATGGAAGAGTTGGTTGCCTTACACCTGGATGTGAAGATGGATAGAGGAAGAGGATTCCTATATCATATTATAGTGCAGTCATCTCTGTTTCGACAAGTGGAGGAGTCTCAGTGGGGAGACCCGGAGTGTGAAGTGATGCGTGACCGGGTTGACCAGGACAATGCTCCGGAAGGATGGGCAGAGGATGGTCAAAACCGGATGCTTTTCCAGAAAAGGTTTTTTGTTCCAAGAGTGATGCGAAGAAAGTTTCTCAGTGAGTTCCACAACTCACCTCTGGCGGTACACCCAAGAGTTTCCAAGATGTACTAGGGACTGAAGAGGTAGTTCTGGTGGCCCGGAGTTAAGCGGGCGGTGGTAGAGTTTGTGTCCAAGTTCTTAGTGTGTCATCAAGTGAAGGCTGAACATCGAGTTCCAGGTGGCCTACTACAGCCCCTAGATGTCCCTGAGTGGAAGTGGGATGACATCTCGATGGATTTCGTCACGAGACTACCCAAGGCCCAAGGGGGATACGACGCCATCTGGATGGTAGTGGACAGGTTGACGAAATCGGCCCACTTTCTGGCAATCAGGGAGTCGAGTGTTGTGGATGCTTTGGCACGAAAGTACGTGGATGAGGTGGTGCGGTTGCATGGGGTTCTGAGGTCTATAGTCTTGGATAGGGATGCACGGTTTACCTCGTGAGTCTGGATAGGATTGTAGCATGCTTTTGGCACCAAGTTACGCCTTAGCACTGCTTTCCATCCCCAGACAGATTGACAAATAGAGCGCACCATCCAGGCCTTGGAAGATATGCTACGGGCATGTGTTCTGGACTCAGGAGGATCATGGGTACGACACTTGCCCCTGGTAGAGTTTGCCTACAATAATAGCTACCACTATACCATCGGTATGGCCCCGTTTGAAGACTTGTACGGGAGGCCATGTCGTTCACCTATATGTTGGGCCGAAGTAGGAGAGGTAGCCATCCTTTGCCCGGAGGTGGTGCAGAACACGATAGAGAAGGTTCAGCTCATACGGGAAAGGATAAAGGCGGCCCAGGACAGACAGAAGTCGTATGTGGATACCAGGAGGAGGCCCTTGGAGTTTGGGGTTGGAGAACACGTGTTCTTGAAGGTCTCCCCTCGGCGTGGGTAGTGGAGGTTCGGTAAGGGGAGTAAGCTTTCTCCCAGGTTCATCGGACCCTTCGAAGTGTTGCAACAGGTCGGCGAAGTATCTTAGCAGCTAGGGTTACCACCGCCACTACTGAGGATACATGATGTCTTCCATGTGTCCCAGCTCCGTCGGTATCTGCACGACGTTTCACACTTCCTTTATTGGGGTGAGCTGGACATCGTGGACGATGTGACTTTTGTGGAGAGGCTAGTGATGATCGAGGATCGCAAATAAAAGGTGCTTCGTGGGTAAACCATTCCCTTGGTTCGTGTGTTATGGAGACATGGTGGGCTTGAGGAGATTACGTGGGAGAGGGAAGCACAGATGCGTACCCAGTACCCAGAGTTGTTTTAAGTTTTGTTCCTTGTTGTGCCAGTTGTGGTAGAACTTTATTGCCTTTTTGGCTATGAAATGTACTTTTCTTCTTCCTTTGATTGTGTGTGAAAAGCCCTGGCTATGGGGAAGGAGAGAACCCAACCCCTAATCAAGATGCATTAAGGTGGATTCGATTAAACACGTTCGGGTGAGTCAGTGCCGCCCAAAGTGGATAATATCATGACATGGGGAAGGAAACTCCCCAACCCTCACATGCCTGGGCAGTTTGACATGATATGTTTCTTAGTTCGTGACAAGAATGAGTTCTTAGTTAACAATGAGTGTCACTCTTGAGAGGTATCTTTCGGGGTGGCTGTTCGGACCCGCCCTTTCCTTCTGGGTTGTTTAAATTCTCGAGGACGAGAATAGTTTGAGAGGTATCTGATGTGATGACCCTAACTATCTTGGTCCTTCCCTTTTCCAAAATACGGGTCCTAAAGGGGTGGCGTCTCGGTGAGACCGATCGGCGTGACCGATCGGCATCACCCGGCCTTGTCGAGTTGTTTCCAGTAGCGCTCCTTTTTGCGCAAATAGGGTTTTAAACCCTATTTTGAACTGTTTGAGCGTGTTTTAAAGACCCGTAATGCGCATAAGAGTTTTAACTAAATACTTAATGAATTAATGAGTCGGTTTAAACCACACAACCCCCTTTAATGATGAGTGGGGTCGTGTGGTCAACCCACGACCATCGCAACTTATGCAGTTTCGCATTCTCACCTCAACCGTCTGAGGCTCTTATAAACTAAGGGTTAGTCATGGTTTCTCCTTTCCTCGATTGCATCTTTTCACAAACAGCTTCTGGTGCATCGGGAGGGCCGCATTGTTATCCGTAAAGTTCCGCGCCTGGCCTAAGCATCGATCGTCGATCAAAAAAGTAGTTAATTTCTCCTTCTTCTATCTCTTTTGTGTATCATGCGGGTTGGGCGTGCTTTTGATTCTATGGAATTGGATAAACCAGACCTAAATGAAGATAATGAACTGGATTCTATAAAGATAGAGGGGGGGGGGGTTTGATCGTTGATGTTGTTTATATTATGATCTTCTTGTTGAGTTGTGCTGGATTATGCCTTCTGAAAATTGAGGTCGTTGGTGCTTGTTGTCTGTGCATTAACGAACCCTGGTGATGTTTTAAATAGATTTTTTGTGGTTGTAAACTCCTGCTGTGAAATTGGTTAATCACGTATACCCGATTGAATAAATTGAAAGAACCAGGATCAACCCTTCTGTGATACCTCCCGGTTAGAACACACGGAATTTGAATCATGGAGTGTGTTAAGTCATTTAAATCATAAAATACCGGCAAGGCCCTCCTTAGTGTTGGTGACAGTGGTTTGGTTGTTTTTCTTTCACCGGCCAGTTGCTGGAAATGTGGGAGGGGATGGGATCCCCTATCTTTATACTCTCGGTGGTTGTGTGAATTTGGGGATGGGATCCCCCGCTGGTATGGATCCGGTGGTTGTGAGTTTTAAGACCGGGTGGGTACTTGTTTATATCACGAATTGGGGTGGGATCCTCTGTTTTTGAGAACCGGATGTGGGCGTTATGGTTGATGCTTGACGGTTTTCTTTCCTGGACTTGTGCCTATGCTTACTTGTTTCCCAGTAGTTCTTAAAATTAATTAATCATTATCACTGATCTTGAAACAAGAATGGGACAAATGGGTTTTGTTGGCGAAAGTCGTGACTTGGGTCTTGGACGCAGTGGTGTTGTGTTCTGTAGGTGGGTTAGAAAAAACTAGGCTTTGGGCGAGTGCTTGTTACCTATATCTATACTTGTAGTTTTGTGTTTCTTATTTGTGCCCCACCCAAGTTGAGCACTTAGTGCCGAACACCCCCATTTCTTGGGGGAGGGTGTTTTTCCCAACACTATTCTTAGTGGATGGTTATTAGATCCTTTTCTAATCCCTTTCCCGGATAGCCCAAGTATCTTTGGGCAGGATGTGATGGCCCAAGTTCCATTATTAGCCCAAGAACCTTTGGGCGGGGTAGTGTGGTGGTTGTCCAGGTGTGTGTGGCAGGTGGTTTCCCAAGTGTCTTCGGGATGAGACCTAGGTGTCTTCAGGCGTGGAAGTGGATTTTCTAGCCAAGGTGTCTTCGGGCGTGGTGGTGGTTATTCTGGACTAGGTGTTTGCAGGCATGGTTACATGTGATAGTTGTGGTCCAGGTGTTTGCGGGTGGTATTCGGTAGTGGGACTACGTGTGGTAGATGTGGCCTAGGTGTGTGCGGGCGGGTGTGGCAGTGGGACTACGGTGAGAATTGAGGGATTGGTCTGATGCGTAGGATGTCTCAATAACCAGTGGGAAAGTGGCGCGGGGTACCCAAACATCGATGTTCTCTTAATATATATATTACTTGACTTGCCTTATTTGGGGAGTATTCCTTGGTGAGGCCTGGGTGGATAGTTTACCTTGATTAGGTTTTTGGTTTACTCTTTTTCTCACGGGACTTTAGTACGTTCCCCCACCTGTGCACGAGAGTCTTTGGTTTTCCCTACTGAGTGTACTTGTATGCTCACCCTACGTATGTAAAACTACTTTCAGGATTCAGGGAGGACTTCTGGGATCACGCATAACCATACTAGCTCAGACCTTTGGGGCAAGTTGCAGTTGCTGTTTTTCTTCTTTGGTACTTACCTTTTTAGACGCCTTTTGTACTTTGTGGCTTTACTTTTAGAACATGCATGTGGGAATGGTTTATTTCTTTTTGGTTTTACTTTTCTTTTACCTTGGTGTTGTTGAGTTTCATCATCTCATCTCTCGATCTTATAAAACAAAAGGGGGTAATTCCTTCCATTTGTGAGAAATTTATATACCCTTGGTGCTAGTCTCCACTCTGGGACCAATTGAAGGCGGGTCTCGGGGGTCATTATCTCTCCTTCAACTTAAAGAAGGAAGGGCCTGGAAATCTTCTGACCCTTCCCTCCTTTTGGTGAAGGTGGTCGTGACAGTTTCTATTGGCGGGTATGTCATCATGATCTCACTAATAGATATAACCAAGTGCGAACTTCATGAGAAAAAGTATCAATGCTTATGATCCCCCATCACCTAATAGTCAAACATCTACTGTGTCCAGTTATTATAACATATCTAGACCATAGAACCTTTGTTTGAGATTAATGTCATAGTATCTCTAGGTTATCATTATAAATTAGGATAAATTATAAACTTTTCATAAAAGCATTAATCTAGGACATTACCATCAAATATTGGATGCCAAAAAACCTACATTATAATGATAAGAATTCCTCGTGGATAACTAATTGTATACACGATATTTTATCCAACTATACTACATAGTTGGGTCTAGGTAACCCACTTTTTCAACAATAGGAAGATAAGGAAACTCTTCTAAAAATATAACAACAAACTCACACACAAAATTGATATATTCAATGTTGAGTTTCTAGCCAACCATCTAAGATTAAAGTCCCTTTTGAATAAGAATCAAGATAGATATAATGTATGTAATTTCCATTAGAATATCATGTTTATCATCACACATATATATTATCTTAGGTTGGATAATAGTATAATACATTATTTCACTTTTATGGAAATTGATGTGGGATTTATGTAGAGTAATTCAATCCATTCTTGAAATAACAACAAGATAAAACAAGGGGAGAATAATAAGATTTACAAGAAGAACATTATTGAAAACATAAATTAGGGAAGAATAATATAATTGGGATGTGATCATAATCATTAGGTTTGTTTATTGATAATTCATAATATAATCATTTAAGTGATATTATAACACCATAAGAAAATTCCATAGAAATAAAATGATGGGTAGATCCATAACCAAAGATTTAATTAGCAGTTCTAGAGTGGATGATAAGTGTACCTTTCACCATGTCATTATGACACCCCTAATCAAAAATAGTTATAAAATTATATTTCCCTATGTCTCTAGGATTTAGAGTTTTTTTATAACAATAATCTTCATTATCCTTTATATTTGGGCACCATATATCATATTTCTAGTTGTGGAGATTTATTTTTATTCACATCATTCGATAACTTATTTCCATAACTTTGACATATATTCCCTCAATAGACATCCTTGACACACTTAGTACATTTTCTAGTCCCTTTAAGGAAATTTCCCTATTGTTTCCTTGATTTCATTGAGTATTGGGGAACTCTTATCTTAATCCCTCTATGGTTTTTAGAATTTACTCCAAATTATTTATTTATTTTCTTATCAAAACCATGGCATTGATAGATAACCCCAATCCCAATTTCCATATTGATATAACATTTCACGATTTCTTCATAACTATTGAAGTCCCTTATGATTAACTACCCTAGGAGACATGGTTTTAATCCACTTAAGAGTTGATCAATCTCACCTTTAGGTTGAATGACAATACCTGAGTCATACCTCACATATCTTGATAAATTTTCCTCATGTGTACCAATGGATTTATCATCCTTATTTTTCAAATCAATGAATACCTTCTCCATTTTTATACAATTATTACTAGTAATATACATATTGAGAAATAAATTATTAAACTTAGCCCACTCCCTAGGGTGAATTTTATCAGGTTGCCTCGTGCTCTTGACAAGATTCAACAACTGATCTAATTCTATTTTTAAATGATAAAAAAATCCTGAAAAAGAAACTAAAGAACAAAAAATGTCACTTCAGTGGTGTTGATACTTTTTTAATTAACTAGGGGATGAGTAGACCCACTAAATAATGGTGGAAGTTTCCCTATGAAAGACTCAAAGAATGGTGTTAACTCTTTTTATCATTTGGAAGCACAATGTGATTAATATCTTGAGAAATTTTAATTATCATATGAATGAGTTATTTGATTCTTACTCCCATATGATTTAGTTTCCAAGGTTTATAATCAGGAAATTGTTCATCATAATCAATATTAACATGAATTCCATTCAGTTTTAGCCATTTTCAAGAAACAAAATTTCATAGTGTGAGAAACAATAATCAAAATGAGAAGCCATGTAATAATGAAAAGTTATCTATAGGGTGTCTAAATCATGAAACCTTGTTCATTAAAAAAATAGGTTTAACCAAGGTAATTCATGCTCATAACAAAAACATTATAGATTTATCTAATACATACATATATATATATATATGGTTTCTAGTAAATTTTTCTCATCCAAGTTTCCAAAGGTTAACTAAACCTTTCTCTAATAACGATTATATCATCCATTACATTTCATATATAGATATTAAATCTAAATTGATGAATATTCATTACAAAACATTTTGAACCATGTTATAGTTTTTAGGTACAATATCATTCGAAACATAGAAAAATAAAAAACTAGTTCATAAAATATCTACATCATCACACTTTTATTTCTTCATAACTAGCACCATTTTTATACATATCATACTTAATATCTTTCTCCCTAACCTATGGAAAGAAAATATAAAAAAGGGTGAGATTTTATGATGATTAATGGTGAAAGGGGGATATATTAATGATCATATAATCACAAAATGATAAATAGTGTATGAAAACATGAGTTTAACATTGGAAAACCATACCCTACATATCATAGATCATAATCTTGACCCATGGAATTAATATTTTTAGTTTATAAAACATTAAAAAAAATTATTAAAGTATATGATCCATGAGAACATAACATTGGCATAAGACATGGAGTTTTTGTATACACATAAGCACAAAAGACCTTATGTCAATGAAAACTACCATAACGTTCATAACATGATAGGCTTAGGCTAACCACTCAAGTACCTACTTCAGGACTGGGATAACCTCTCGTACACCCTCATTGGGGCTTGGGATAACCTCCCATATACCCTTAGAGATCATAAAACATTAATCATTACCCAATTAATTAGAATGATTTATAATTCCAACCTATCACAAAATGAAAATCATACATATGTGTGCCATAATATCATAAAACATTCATCATATCAAAACCCATGAAAAAAATTGAATTCATAAAAATATTATCATATCATAACCCATGGAAATGAAATGGTTTTCATAAACATTATGTAATAATTTTCATAAACCATCTAGAGAAATAATAGGCATGGTATCATTGGATAATGTCCCTAGTATATTATAAGAAACGTCAAATGTGTTTCTCATTAATGAATGGAAATATCATAAAATTATCATTAGAACATTCTTGTGGAAAATACCTTTACTATTTTTGAAATAGTTTATTTATAAAAACAGTGAAATTATAAAGAAAAAATTTTAATTTGAAAATAACTTTATAAAATATTAAATGAATATTCAAAGTAAACAAATTAGTCAATAAGGAATGAAAATAAATTTATATTGTATAATTTAAAAAACATTCTTTTGATTATTTGTTCAGAAATGTCAAAAAGTACATAATTTGGAAAATGACAGAAATATAACTTTCACACCATTTTTGAAAAATTAAAACATAGGTATAAATTAATTTAACAAAATATTAGGATAATTTTAGAAATATTTTTTATTTTTTTTAAATTACATAGATATGGAAGAAACAAATTCGACTGATGTGTGATATGAAGTCAGTTTTTCATTAAAAATAAATTTATTATTTCTTGAGTACATAAGATGGGAAATTTGGATTTTTTTCAATAAATAAATAAATTAAAAGAGTGTTTATGAGTTTCTAGACAGATATATTATAAGATTAAATCATTTTAAACTTAATCATAAATAATTTTGATAAACAATGAGACTACAACATAAAACCCCTTACCACTTTGGTAACATTTTAATCATAAGTCTCATTGAAGAAATAACCATATATAGATATGTATATCACATAATTTTCATGATAAGAATCATAAAATACATTCATGGGAAGTATATACACCACATAATATAATCAATTGGTCTATAAGTCTTGTGTTCCATATAAATAAAAGTGATACCAAGATCTATTACCTTGAGTTCCACTTGCATTTAAAAAATTCTAACCACTAATATAATAATATTAAATTTAGTATTATTAAATACCATAAAAATATAACTGATTATTATAGCATATATATTCACTATATTAATACATTTATAGTCACTCTTAATGTCAAAGATAGAAAATTAATTACATTATTCATGAGGATGATAGGTAGTACATAAGCTTGAATTATATTTTCATTTTTTAAAGGATGGAATAAAAGAAAGTTAAATATTATTTTGAATTTAAAGGATAATTATTATATCATGAATATAATAAAGTTCCATCTAATTCATCATCATTACCATCAAAATAAAAATATAAATAAAAATTGAATCACATTTCATTGTGGAAGTGGTAGTCCACACGTATTCACTAATGACATTATCGCTTCTCAAAAGATTTGATGGTAAATAGGTACAAGTGATATTATAATTTTAAAAGTGAAATTTGGTCATAAATATAATATTTAAACACTAAATCCATCATAATAACCATCCATAAAATATGGTGATGAAAAATGATTTGTATCACAACGTGGAGATGGTAAGTTGTGTGTACGCATGAGCGATACTTTCACTTATTATTTGATGGGAAAGATAGTGTATAATGGTTTTTTCATAATAATAATAAAACATCATAATAATTAGGATACTTGAGTTTTTATTTTATGATAAATATCATATATTTATAAGAGGTAATGAAGATTATAATGGAAATTGAGTTGACAAGGTGATTACCTCTTCTTTGAAACCGCTCCTTTAGATTTCCTATAAAGGGATACATGGTTGCCATTTTGGGACTACAAGAACCTCGAGAATGTGGATAGGTAATTATATAATGGAAAATTTTAGAATATGGATGATCTATAAGGTTCAATTTAGTGTAAATAAGTAATGTATGAGGTTATCTATTATAATTGAGGCGAGGAAGGACCTTTTAATTTCTCCAATGATTAAATTATAATATTTTCCTTCTCATGAAATATGAATTCAAATGTAAATGGAATATAAGATATGGTAATATAGTTTTGTAATAAATTCATTCAATATAATTCATAATTTTTTTATTTTAATTTTAAACCATGACAATTGGTTTAACTCTTATTTAACTAATTTTAATTTTTACTTTAGTTACAACATTTTCCTATTAAAGGGTTGTATTTATTACATATAAGATGAAAATTTTAACATAAATAACCAATTTATGATCTTTTTTACCATATCATATCCAACATATCTTATTTAAATATTTTTATGATTTTCATCTAATTTTATAATGTATCATTATTTCAAATTTTTTAAGATTCATTGTCACAACCCGTCCTCGGGGCCCGTGCCGTGACTACCCCAAGCCCGCCTTCCATAGGCCTGGGGCTGGCGACTAGCACCAAAGGCGTAAATCCCAATAATGGGGAGGCATTGCCTTTATAAAAGTAGAAAAACAACACAGAGTACAAGCGGATGTAAAACACTAAGTACAAAGAAAGTGTTGAAAAGTAAATGGGCCAGAATACAAACCCAACTGGAAGTACAACTACAACTGAACAAAAGTACAACAGAAAAAGACAACAGTTGGAAGAAAAAAAGCAACTCATGGGTCGTCCTCCTCAGATCCTACCTGAAGGTTAGGTACAGATAGCACAACTCCTGGATCGTCCACCATGGATCCTACCTGAAGGGTAGGTACAGATAGTGCAGCTCCTCAATGCTCTCACCTGTCAACCCCCTCCGAGTGTCGTCTCGCCGTGAAGTCCACCTCCAGATACTGACTCGTCGGGTGGTCCACCTCCGGGTACCGTCTAGTCCTCAAACACTCGGCCTCCGTCTGCACTACCCGTCATCTGCAACCAACACAACAAGATGCGGGCATAGCCCGTGCAGGGGTGAGTATAATGATACTCAGTAGGGACCCCGAGACCCTCAAGGTCTCACTAAAACAAACAAGGATAACCACAAAGAAGATCTCAACAGATAACCTCTACTTAGGTGAATGCACAAACATATACCTAAGTTATCAAGTAACCCATCTCAATCATGAGGAAACACAATATTATGAAATCATCAGATAACCACTACCCAGGTATATGCCCATACATATACATAAGTTATCAAGTGACCCTTCTCAATCATGAGGTAAACACAAAGGTCAAAGATTCAGCTCAATCCGGGATTTTCATTATCGAAACCGTAACTGCTGAAGAACCTCATCTCTGGAGTGTACAGTGGTCCTGTCACGACTCCGAGGTACTTCTCACTAACCTAAGACTGCTGAGGTACTCCTCCTGTCGAGTACCGCGGGTCTGCCACCTCACACAGTAGTGCTCCTCCGCAATGTGTCTGCCACCTCACACAGTAGTGCTCCCCCTCATAGCCTACAGAGGTACTCCTCCTGTATAGTACTGCGAGTCTACCTCCTCACACAGTAGTGCTCCTCCGCCATAGGTCTGCCACCTCACAAAGTAGTGCTCCACACTGGGCTATGCTAGTCACTCCGAATCGAATCGGACAAGCAGTCATCGGTCACAGCCAGCTACATGGTCTTAGTACTCTATATGCTCGTCTCCGGGAGGGTCCTCTCCATTAGCTACAGGTTGATACTCCAAGTATCATAAGTCCCAAGAAGAAGTATCTCAAAGGACCGCCTCGTCATAATGGTCTCAACGCAACAGACGACACGTCAATCGGACGCCCGGTCTGTGAGTTATTAGCCTTTTCGTCCCAGGGGCCCGGTTGGTTTCGTGTGCGAACCAACCCGGCCGTATATCAACTATACCCCAAAATCTCATAGGGTATACCCATAGGGACCGTTTTTCAATGTGATCACCAACGCCGCTGACGGTTTGTGAAACGGATGTCCGGTCTGAAAGATAACAGCTTTTCCGTTCCAGGGGCCCGGTTGGATTTCAGGTACAATCCAACCCGGCCATACTCCAACTGCATCCAAAACTCAGGCGAAATATGCCAAAAGTTCCATCTCATCAAGAGGAATTCAACGAGATAGACAGCGCGTCAATCGGACGCCCGGTCTGTGAGTTATTGCCTTTTTTCGTTCTAGGGGCCCGGTTGGATTTCATGAGCGCACCAACCCGATCGCACTCCTACAGCATCCAAACCTCATGCGAAGTATGAAAAAAGTTCCGTCTCATCAAGAGTAATTCAACGAGACCGAGGGCGCGTCAATCGGATGCCCGATCTGCGAGTTATTGGCTTTTTTCATTCTAGGGGCCCGGTTGGATTTCATGAGAAAACAAACGCGAACACACTCCGGTGGCGTCCAAACCTCGTGCGGAGTAAGCCAAGAGTTCTGTCTCATAAAGAGGAAACCAACAAAGTCGACGACACGTCAATCGGATGTCCGGAACTCAAGATATAAGCGTTTTCGCTCCGAGGGCCCGGTTGGTTTCATATCTGAACCAACCCGGCCGAACCCAAAGTTCTCGGAAACCTTGAGTGTTATATACCAAAACGACCGTCTCGATCCATGGATTGCATTTCAACAGACGGTACATCGTTCGGAGGTCCTTAGCCCAAGATATGTGCAAAAGACCAAAAGATGTCCGAAAACGGGGGGTCTGGGCCTGGACCGACCCGCCCCAACCCCCCTGGGTCGGCCCGAACCGGGTCGACCCGACCCGGGTCCGGGTTCGACCAGGCCTGGCGGTCCAGCCAGGCGGCTCGGCCCGGCGCGCTGGCTCGCTGGCGCTAGCCAAACGGGCCCGCAAGGGGGGACCGCCCCCTAGAGAAAACCGCGGCCCCCGCGCAGGGGCCGCTCCCTGTCAACGGACGCGGCGTGATGTCGCGCCCCTCTGGTCCCGCGTGACCACAGGACCATCAGCCCGCTGCCGCGGCTTCAGCTGCAACGTCCCCTTCCCGGCGGCGCGTCGGGCGCCGCCACCTCCTAGTGGCTGGCCGGTGCCGGCTGGCATGGCGCGCCAGCAGAGTCTTCCACGGACCACCGGACGTGCTCCGGTGGTCCGTTTTGCTTGCCGCTTTCACCAACGGTCCTCCTGGGACCCGACCTTTACTGTGGCAGCTTCAAAACACCTTCGCGGGCTGCCTCACCATCGTCCGTCGATCCGCACATCGACAAAAAACTGCAGTGTCTTTGAATCGCCTCTGTGGCCCCGACTCCGGTCGCGGTTTCGTTCAGCCTCAACTGCACGGCACGACGACACCGTGCTTCTTCGCTGCGTTCTTTCTCATGTCTGCATGGTTCCGTTGCACTGTGCCACCTTTGTTCGTACCGCAAAAAATCAAAACAACAAAGGGGGAGGAGACTCGGCCGTGTTCGTGCGGTCCGACCTCCTCCCGTTAAGTTGGTAACAAGCGGCCCAAAAGACGAAGAACAACAAGGGAATTTCACGAACCAAAAGAGAATCAACCCAAACAGTTTTTCCCAACAATTAAATATTCCCAACCCACAAAAGAAATAATTTTCGGATCAGCTTGAGGATGAGTTGATCCGAGTTCTTTGTTTTAAAAGGAAGGAACCACGGGAATATAATTTTACACAAAATTAACCCCTACCTCAACGTTGTTGTCGAACGAGCATTCATCGCGGAATTAACTGTCACGGAAAAATAGGATCTTCGCGGAAGGAGCATCGTTGATTTCCGAGGATTTGGCGTTCTTCGTTGTAGATCGGTGCATTCTTCGCGTTCTTTGTGTTATTCGTCGAAGAAGAACGCTTTCCTCCAAATCCTCTCCATGCAACAAGTTCTAACCGAAATAAATAAGAACAGTCTTATTTTATTAACGCATGAGTCAACCTTTGAAATTCAAAAAGAAACAATCAATTCAATGAATTAATTGTAACGATTTAACTTCCCAAATTAATGAGGCGTTTCTTAACCAGAATAAACACACGGTTGACTTCATTAAAAAGGGGGGTACGGGTGCGTTACTTAGAGGGAAAGAAATGGTGGGGCTTGTGTGGGCCCCACCTCACAAATATCCTACCAAGTGGGTAGGATATTGTGGGTCCCATCTTATCCGCTTAACTTAGGTTTAAGCCGCTTTAAGCAAAATAAAATAAATTTTTGCACCACCTTTATTTTATTTTGTAACTTAACCCCAAAAATTTTAAACCACACCCGAGCAAACGCATCTCCAAAAAAGGTGTTTCTGAGCAATTACCGGTGCTGTGATTCCATCGGTGCCCTCAAAATTCGATTCTGAGCACCAGTTAAAAAGTTAGAAAAACCCGCTCATTCGTTCACTGAACGTACCTGAGCTAAACTTCGGAAAATGATTCCGGGCACACCGGGCCTCAGAATCAGGTGCCATCAAAAACTGCTTTCTTGTAAAATCCCAAAGAAAATTAAAAAAAAAAATCTTGAAATTTATGAGTCTTTACATTACTCTCACCTCAGGGCTTTACATCCTCGTAAAGCTTTTACACAAACTAGGGTTACAAAAGCGGTACTGAGCACGCATCTGAGCCTTTCGCTCCCATGTGCTCACCTGGAGGTTCCCGTGCTTCCAAAGAAAGTACACAAGAGGAATAGACCGTCATCATAGGACCACCCCTGTCGATCCTCGATCCACACTGGAATCTCAACGTAAGTCTCTCTGTCATCGACGTCCAACCCCCTAAGGTCGATGATGTGTGAAGGATCATGCACGTATCTCCTCAGTTGAGATACGTGGAATTCGTCGTGCACTTGGTGGAACTGAGGTGGATGGGTCAAGCGGTAAACCACCTTGCCTGCCCTGCTAAGGACCTACAAAGGTCTATTGAACCTCGGAGATAACTTGTTGTCTTGGCCACGTCTCTGTAATTCCACGTCGAGGTGAGACCCATAAGAAAACGTGGATGCCATCCTCAAACTCTAGTGGTCTCTGCCTCGTGTCAGGATAAGGCTTCTGTCGGCTCTGAGCTGTCCTCATCCGCTCTTGGATGTCCTAGACCTTCTCTGGTCCCACAAGAGCTGCTATGATTTCTTCTTTGCCGATAAGGGAAATCCGGTCTCATCCCCAGGATGAACCACATTCGTTTCCTAATACAATCAACCCTGACATGGATGATACTAATCCATACCAAGGATGACGTCGTAAGGCCTCGACGCTACTACCAAGAGATCCAACCGTTACTCTCACCTCCAAGGGTTGAGTCACACTATCGGCATCAGTGTGTGGTCACTGGGTCTCCTCCAGTAGGAATCTCAAAAGTGAAGTTCAAGTCAACAATTTTAACGGGGGCCTCTCATTATCGACCAAACAAAAGGATAGGAAATAAAACATCACAAAGATAAGTGTCTTTTTATTATTGCAGCTCAAAGAACAAAGACATGAAGCATCTACAACAAACATCAATAAAGCTAGAAGCAGCATAAACAAAAGTCTCCAGGTCTGGAGCTAGTCCCGCTCTTGTCCATCTGCTCCCGGAGCTCCAGGATCGTATGTCTCAGCTGCCTGAAGCTGAGCTCTCCCATATCCACCACTTCCCTGCGGTCGGGGTGGACCTCCTGGTGGTGGTGGTGGAAACACCTCGAAGCATCGTCCACCTCCAGCTGCACCGCCAGCTCCTCTCCCTCGGCCTTCTGCTCCTTGCGGTCTGTCTCGATTGAACCCCTGCCTCCGCCTGGGAGGTTCTTCATTTATCAGTTGGTCATCTTCATGGCGGGTCGGACAGTCACGTGCCATGTGACCAACCCTGCCACCAGAGTAACACTGCATGGAAGGTCTGGCTCTGCCACTTCCCTTGGTGCCTCACACTACCGACCCTGAGGCATGCGGTCGACCACCTGTAGGTCTAGTCTTCTTGGACCTCTGCGTTATATGTCTATTGCCTGCTACAGAAGACTCTGTCGCATGCCGGCTAATGGTGGGTCATGCTGCTGGAGAATGATCAGTGATGAAACTCTCCACTAAGAGGGCTCTCTCCAACACCCCTGTCTGCGTCAGGATGGTGAGAGGAACAACAGAAGCTCTAATCTCTCGCCTAAGCCCCTACTCGCAGGTTCGGGCCCTGAAGAACGGGTCTCTTACCATATCCGTGGAGTAGCAAGAGAGGTCTATGAACCTCGTTGAGTACTGTGCCACCATCATGCTACCCTGCTGTAGATGTATCAGCTCATGTATACACACCGCCCAAAGGGTGGCTGGCACAAACTCAGCCCGGAACAGGCTCTCGAAATCTGCCCACATAAGTGTCGCCTCGTCATGTATCTGGAGCATTAGGCTCCACCATCTGCCTGCTGCTTCCTGAAGAAAGCTAGCATCAAGGATCACCATGAAGTCTGTTGGCATCCCCACTAGCCTGAAGACTCCCACCACAGCCTCCAGCCATTCCTCTGCCGCCTACGGGTCCATCTCTCCCCTGAACCTGGGTGGCCTCTAGCGCTGGAACTCATGTAGTGCGTTCAAGAGATGTGAACCCTCTACTGCTGGGGCTGGTGGCATCGGTGGACCAACGGGTAGTAGTACCACTGGTGCCTCTGTCGGTGCCTCAATTGGGATAGGGCCCTGTACTGAGGCCATGTCGCTCGACGGGCGGTCAGTACGAACAACTCTCGGGGCTCTAGCTGGTCGTCCGCGGGGAGGCATCCTGAATGAAAAAAACATGACACGTTCAAATGATTTATGTAACACCCCAAGCTTCCATGGTACATTTCCCTTCGAATAATGCGATAACATGTGTTGTACGCAACCTCGAGTTCTAACACACACCACAACTAATTAAACTAGCCGTTGTGAATAGTAATACCTAATTTTTGAAATCTTATATATTTTATATTTCAAAATAGGCTTCATTTTTGGATTCGGAATATCTAATTTAGCCTAAGGTGAAATTTTGGTACTTTTCGGATAACTTTCATATTTTGATGAATAGTGAAAATTACTAAATTTTAATTAAAAACAACTTTTTTAATCAAAATAATTAATAGTGATAAATTGTGAATTTGAGTGGTTTTAAAGTATATTTAGAATATATTTTTACCATTTAATATAATGTTGGTCGTTGGACATAACATTACAATTAAACCGAACATAAACAAGTGTCAATCTTTTGATAGTTATTACCTCTTAAAAACACGTTTTTTGTTTTGACAGCGGGAATTAATTTTAAATTAATTTCTGCCACTTCTGTGTTTTGAATTTAGAAAAATGGATTCCATATTTGGAATCAGGATGTCCAAATTGTGTAAATAGGTAACTTTTTTTTAGACATTTTGAATAATTACTGTGGTAAATATTTTATTTACCATGGATAAGGGTAAATCCGGTAAATAAGGGTTAAAAAATAATATTATAATAATACAAAATTAACCTAAAACGTGTCCTAACCTTATTGGTGGACACATACCCGACCATGAGCATCCTTGGGTCAATTTGGGGACCCCTTGGAGCCACTTTTATGTGGTAGGGACACTTTATATTAATAAAGTTAAAATAAAAATAAAAATGGCATAAGCTTACATGTTTTAGAAGAACAATTCTTACATAGGGTTATACATGTTGGATTTTCGATTATAAATATTAATTAGAAAGATAAAAAGATTTCCTACATAATGATATTTTATTTATAATTTTTAGACATTAAATAATGTATTTTATATATGACACAATGATGGTGCAGTAATTACTATAATAGTGAAAAATTAAAATAATTGATATTATAAATACACAAATAAATATAATATGAAACTTTTAATGAATAAAACTAATTTTCTAGGATAATATGATATATTAGGATTGATTTAATTGACTTTGTTCGAAGTAATCAATCTGTTATGAGTTTTAAAAAAATCAACTATTGAATAGTGTCAAAATTGACATAAAAGGGTTCTTAAAAAAATATTATATTATTAATTGATATTAAATTCCTAAAAATCTAAGGTTCGGCCAAGAGACTTATATCATGATAGGTTCATCATTAATGTACCACTTTGGGGTCTCTTGGATGTATATAGTAAGTTTATTAACCATATTATATAAAAATAGAAAGAGACATTGTAAAAGTGAACCTAATTAACTTAGAGTTAATACTTAAAGATAAGGTTAATATAAGTACCCAAACCTGTCTAAATTCTATTGGTTGAGTGGTTTTCGACCTATCCCCACCTTAACCTTTGAATAATCAACTTTGGAGCCTTTAGAAACCGAATATTAATTTAATATAAATTAATATTTCTAGCTTTTCCAAAGGTGCCCCTCACCCCTCTTATAAAAGGGCACTCCTCCTTCTCATTTCTTCACACCTTCAATGCCTTTTGGTTCGGACAAACTCTGCCCAAATACTCTCACAACATCCCTCACTACAACCTAGAGGCCTTAGTTTGATCATAAAGCCAACCTAAGGAGCCCTTTTGATCAAATCAAAAGGAAGAACCCGAAGAAGAGGTAATGATTTCACCACCCTTCTCCAAGTTCATTTCTTCTTCCACTTCTTCTTCCTTTGTTCTTACCATTCTAAAATAATAACTCCAGTATCTCACATATACTGTGATGTTATTATAAATATGGTACAACCATATTCAGTATTCTATCCACTCTTTTAATAACATGTCACCATACGTGCGTACGTACGGCTTACCGTCTCCACGTCGTGGTGTAATTGTTATTCAATATAATATTATTTGGATGGGTATAATAATGATGTGTAACTCATTTAAATAATAAATATAACATGTTAATGATTCATTATATATGATATACCATCCATTTATATATTATTTTAATATCAAAATAATGATATTGTCGCTCGTGCGTACGTACGGACTACCGTCTCCACGAACGCGATGAGATTCATTCTCCATCGTATCCATTCATGTATAATTATCATTTGATGATTTAAAAATGATGTTTAAGGACTGGATATCATTCTGGATATGAATAAGATACAACAACCATGGCTTATGTAACAAAACATATAAAAGAAAATGAGTAAGTTAACTCCCGAAACGACGATAATTCTAAGATATTATTAACAAATCAATGTTAAAAGATCATATATGATATCATATTAATATATATGATTCTTGTATAATTTAATAACAACTATTTCACCATTATACAGGAGGTTAACCTACCCCAACCAAGGAAAAGTACAAGGTAAGGGTTTACTTTACAACCTCTTCATTGTCCAAGGTTGTTTATACGTAATAATCTACTGGGATCTCTTTATCATCCACATCCATGTTTCTTAAAAATGTATTTCAAAATTTTTTTACTATTTACAAGAATATGGGTTAAAGTCATTTATACCCTTGTTTGACTTTTTATAAGAGGTTTATAAAGGAATCTTTCCGTCGTTTTCAAAACAAGGTCCTTTTTAACCTTTTCGACAGAATTGAGGTAAGAATGTTTTTTTTAACTTATACGGCGGGTGCGGTTATTTTACGCCGTTATAAAATCTTCAAAATTTTCCTTACAATCTTATAAGAATATTTCCAAAGAAAATGTTTTATAAATATATGTCTCTTAAATTATTTCAAAATAAAAGGAGATATTTCTTTAAAAAGAATTTTGATTTCATCTATGTCAACATCCTTTGATGGATTTTAAGATTATTTGAAGTTGATTTATTATGATACAAAACTTCTATATTGTATTGAAGGTTTTGTGATATGTTTGACTGTGGATGTGCTATTTTTATACCATTCATAGTTTATGGTGAAAGTATTGACATTTCGTATGCTAGTTTTAATACGAATGTTTATGTTATGTTTAAACCTTTTCATATGGGAATGCATTGGACTTAATATGTGACGGGTGGAGCCCGCTATAGCTCCTCGATGCATCGGTAGGTCTCATGAGACAAACTAGTGTCTTGGCACAAGGCCTTGACAAAATCTTATTTGTAGTCTTGGCACGAGGCCTTGGCTATGTGGTTATGATAGTCTGGCATTATTCATTCCAACATTATGAAAGTGGTTATTGATTTTTTTGCATGTGATTATTCGACTAGTAGAATATCCATGTGAATAAGTAAATGGCATTATTTCATTTTATTTATGCCATACCATGTTGAAAGTTCATGTTTAAAAGGCTTTTGTTTTAGTTATACATTGCCTTAAATCTTTATTCTTATTTATGAAAGTTTCCGATATATTGTTATCCTTACTGGGAATTTGAGCTCACCCCTTTTCTATGTTTTATTTTTCCCAGGAAGTGAAGATGTAAGTTATGAATGACCTGCAGGGATATTATGAGGGGATTATAGTGTGGACTGTGGAAACATTATGTTGTTGTAGTAGTTTTTCATTTTATGATGTAATGTAAAACTTATGAATATATCTAGTGTTTCCAAGGCTACTAAACCAATCGGTCTTTCGAGATTTGATCTTTCTTGTGATCATGCCAATGTTATGTAATAATGCACCGACTCTGGGTAACTGGGGTCGGGGCGTTACAGTTGGTATCAGAGGAAGTTTAGTACAAACCTTGGAAGCTAGATTTAGATAAACTCTGATTAGAGCACGTATACCTAAGATGAACTTTGAGGATTAGTATAGAAGAACTTCCTAGAATTTTGGTATTGTAGAGATTTTGTGAGTTTTCCGAGCAATACATCCCTGTCTGGATACGAGCAGGTAGAGGCGGCTCTGGCACAGATGTACCTAGGGGTAAAACCCGAAAACACCGCTTTGAGCTAGACTCGAACGGGAACTGGTGCACGACAACGGGCCTTGCTGCACTCTTGGTTACGACACTCCCGGGGGATATGATTAGGATAACTCTCATTTTCTTTACAAATCATTATGAAGGGTTTATGAGTATATACTTCCTCAAAGAAAACATTTTTATGATTATGGATTATATCCATAAATAGTTCAATTTATGTTAAGTGTTTTATAAGTATGGGATTATGTATTTTGATTCATAAACTGATCTAGTTTATGCCATTGTTTAGAAATGGCGCCTAGTGGAAGAAATGGAAACCGTATCAATGCACGTACTCCATGTAGGGATTGCCCTCCTGCTCAAGATAATTATAGTGGGGCTGGTGATGCAACTGGTGCTGATCAGCTAATCACCATACTGGGACAACTTACTCAGGTTATGAATAATAACCTTACCCGTATGGAGCACCCTGATCCGCAGCGTGGAGGATCAATGTTAGATCGATTCATGAGGCAACAACCACCAACGTTCAATGGGAATACAAATCCCTTAGTAGCTTAGCAATGGATATTTTCCCTAGAGAAAATATTTCAGGCTTTGGGGAGCAGTGAAAGGGAAAAAGTTATCATGGCAGTTTACCGCCTCACTGGAGATGCTGATCAATGGTGGTCATTGATTCAGAACATGAAGGAAGATGATGAAGTATCAAATATGGAATGGAGGGAGTTCAAAGATCTGTTTTTAGAAAAATACTTCCCTCGCGACCATCGACCAGATATGGAAAGGCAATTTCTGAGTCTGAGACAAAAGGAGGATGAGAATGTCACAAAGTATGAGGCTAACTTTACAAGGTTAGCAAGGTACGCTGGTGATTATATTCGCAACCCAAGAAGTAAGATTGATCGTTTCTTTGATGGGTTAAAACCATTTCTCCGTCGAGCGTTAGTCTCACAATCCTTTTCATCGTACGAAGACATTGTCTCATGTGCTATCAAGACCGAAAAAGAATTCTCTAAGTCTTATGACTTTAAAGCAAAGCAAGAGAAGAAGAGACCTGCTGATCAATCTGGGAATGGAAATAAGGGGAAGAAGGGAAAGGTTGAATATCCATCTTGTGGTAAATGCGGGAAGAAACATCCTGGTACTTGCTTGAAGGGAATGGGAGTCTGTTACAAGTGTGGTGAAAAAGGCAACCAAGCTCATGATTGCAAGGGGAAGAAGGAAGCTACCAACGTTCAGTGCTACAATTGCAGGGAGATGGGGCATTATGCAAATTCATGCCCTAAGCGTCAGGAGAACTTACCTCAGAAAAGGTCGAGGGATCAAGGCCAGGATTATGCTATCACTACTGCTGAGGTAGAAGCTCCGAAAGACGTGGTGGCAGGTAATTTAATGGTTTCCTCAAGTTTAGCAAATGCATTATTTGATTCTAGATCATCGCATTGTTTCATATCTTCCCAGTTTTCTAAGAAAATTAGATATTTCCAATTTGATTTAATAAGGGAGTTGTCAGTTAAAACTCCTAAGGGAAATATCGTTGCAACAAAGTTTTGTGAATCAGTCCCCATTAGAGCACATAAATTTTCTTTATCTGCTGATTTCATCGTCATACCTATGATTGAGTTTGATATAATCCTCGGTATGGACTGGCTTTCAGACTATGATGCGAAGATTTATTGTAAGAAGAAAGAGGTTACGATTCTTGATGATAATGATAAGGAACACCTTATTTTTAGAGCAGAATCGTCACCACCTAATTCTTATTTAGATCCACCCTCAATAGCTCAACTAAATTCAATTATTGGGGAGGAAGAGAATGAAATAACAGCGGGTGAGGAAAGGAATGTTCAGATAGAGGATGTACCTGTTGTGAAAGAATTTGTAGATGTATTTCCAGAAGATTTACCTGGACATCCTCCAGAACGAGAAGTTGAGTTTTCCATTGATTTGATTCCTGGATCAAGGACTATATCGAAGACCCCTTATAGAATGGCCACTGTAGAGTTAGTCGAACTAAAGAAACAACTAGAGGAATTGAGTAATAAGGGATTTATTCGCCCTAGTGTTTCTCCATGGGGAGCCCCTGTTCTTTTTGTTAAAAAGAAAGATGGATCTATGAGGTTATGTATCGACTACAGGGAGATCAATGCCATAACGATAAAGAACAAGTATCCCCTACCTCGTATTGATGATTTATTTGACCAACTGCATGGAGCTCAATACTTTTCAAAGATTGACCTTCGATCTGGATACCATCAGTTGTGTGTGAAGAAGGAAGACATTCCGAAGACAGCATTTCAAACCAGGTACGGGCATTACGAGTTTTCTGTAATGCCGTTTGGATTGACTAATGCACCCTCTGTATTCATGGATCTGATGAATAGAGTTTTCAAGGAGTATCTCGATGAATTTGTGGTGGTATTTATTGATGATATTCTGTTATACTGCAAAACCTACGAAGATCATGAAAATCACTTGCGCATTATCTTGAAGACTCTGAGGAGGCATGAATTATATGGGAATTTTAGCAAGTGTGAATTCTGGCTTCATGAGATTTCTTTTCTTGGCCATATTGTCTCCAAAGATGGAATCTCTGTTGATCCTTCTAAGACCAAGGCAATCCAAGAATGGCCAGCACCTACGAGTATAATTGAGGTACGCAGTTTTATTGGTTTGGCAGGTTATTATCGACGTTTCGTCCAGAATTTTGCCCGATTGGCTAACCCATTAACGAAGCTCACACGTAAAGGGGTTAAATTTGTTTGGACAAAAGAGTGTGAAGAATGTTTCGAAGAACTGAAGAGAATATTAGTCAATGCTCATATATTGACTCTACCATCGGGGAATGATGGGTTCGTTATTTATAGTGATGCATCGAAGAAAGGACTTGGCTGTGTCCTTATGCAGAATGATAGAGTTATTGCCTATGCATCACGACAGTTGAAAATTCATGAACAAAACTATCCTACTCATGATCTCGAGTTAGCAGCAGTGATCTTTGCTTTGAAGATATGGAGGCACTACCTCTATGGTGAAAAATGTGAGATTTATACTGATCACAAGAGTTTGAAGTATATTTTCTCACAAAAAGAACTCAACATGAGGCAAAGGAGATGGCTTGAATTACTCAAGGATTATGATTGTACGATACACTACCACCCAGGGAAGGCAAACAAGGTGGCAGATGCTTTGAGTAGAAAAGACCATGGAGTTTTGAACAATATGAGAATTGAAAGGGATCCAATTTTTATGGATCTAGTGAAGATGGACATGGCAATAACCAGGGAAGATGAAACATCAATGCTTTTTCAAATGGTTGCCAAACCATCTTTACTAGAAAGGATTAAGAGTTCTCAGACCGATGATGAAGAATTCCAAAAGAAGATTAAAGCTGTGAATGATGGGAGATTGAGAGACTTTGTGTATGAAGATGGAATTTTGAAATTCGGGAAGAGACTTTGTGTTCCCAATATACCTGATCTAAAAAGGGAATTGCTGGATGATGCTCATAGTTCCAATTTCTCTATACACCCTGGGAGCACCAAAATGTATAGAGATTTGAACGAACATTTTTGGTGGGACAATATGAAGAGGGAGATTGCTGATTTTGTGTCAAGATGTATGGTTTGTCAACAAGTGAAAGCTGGAAGGAAACAGCCTGGAGGAGTCATGCAACCTCTTCCTATACCGGAGTGGAAATGGGACAATATTACGATGGACTTTGTCATGGGGCTACCAAAGACTCCTAGAAGGAACGATGCAATATGGGTTATTGTTGATCGTCTTACCAAGTCAGCACATTTTCTTGCTATAAGAGAAGATCTACCCCTGGAACGTCTAGCAAGACTATACATTAATGAAGTTGTGAGACTTCATGGAGTACCCCTATCGATTGTTTCTGATCGTGATCCCCGTTTTACTTCAAGATTTTGGAAAAGTCTTCAGAAATCTCTGGATACTGAACTTCATTTGAGCACTGCTTACCACCCTCAGACAGATGGACAATCAGAACGGACTATTCAAACCTTAGAAGACATGTTGAGATCTTGCTCACTTGACTTTCAGGGTATGTGGGATCAATATTTACCACTGGTAGAATTTTCCTATAACAATAGCTTCCATTAGAGTATACAGATGGCACCATATGAAGCGTTATACGGAAAGAGATGTCGTACACCAACCTGTTGGGATGACGTTGGTGAAAGAAAACTTGTAGGCCCAGAACTGGTGGAGGAAACGGTGGAAAAGGTGAAAGTAATCCAAAATCACATCAAAGCAGCTCAAAGTAGGCAGAAGAGCTATGCCGATAATCGAAGGAAGGATTTGGAATTTCAAGTCGGTAATCATGTTTTCCTAAAGGTATCTCCATGGAAGGGAGTCATACGTTTTGGAAAGAAAGGTAAATTGAGTCCCAGGTACATCGGACCTTTCGAAATTCTAGAATGAATTGGGGCTGTAGCTTACCGATTGGCAATGCCGCCAAGTCTCTCCAAAGTTCACGATGTGTTCCACGTATCTCTGTTGAGAAAATACATGCCTGACCCAACGCATGTACTCACCTATGAGGAATTAGAACTGGAACCCGATCTGTCTTATTGTGAAGAGCCCGTCAAGATTCTTGATACAAGAGAACAAGTACTGAGAAACCGGACGACGCGTCTGGTAAAAGTTTTGTGGAGAAATCATAAGATGGAAGAGGCAACGTGGGAACCCGAGGAACTTATGATGAAGAACCACCCGAGTCTTTTTATGCAGTAATACCCTAGAAATTGTGAGGACGCAATTATTTGAAGGAGGGGAGAATGTAACACCCCAAGCTTCCATGGTACGTTTCCCTTCGAATAATGCGATAACGTGTGTTGTACGCAACCTCGAGTTCTAACACACACCACAACTAATTAAACTAGCCATTGTGAATAGTAATACCTACTTTTTGAAATCATATATATTTTATATTTCAAAATAGACTTCATTTTTGGATTCGGAATATCTAATTTAGCCTAAGGTGAAATTTTGGTACTTTTCGGATAACTTTCATATTTTGATGAATAGTGAAAATTAGTAAATTTTAATTAAAAACATCTTTTTTAATCAAAATAATTAATAGTGATAAATTGTGAATTTGAGTGGTTTTAAAGTATATTTAGAATATATTTTTACCATTTAATATAATGTTGGTTGTTGGACATAACTTTACAATTAAACAGAACATAAACAAGTGTCAATCTTTTGATAGTTATTACCTCTTAAAAACACGTTTTTTGTTTTGACAGCGGGAATTAATTTTAAATTAATTTCTGCCACTTCTGTGTTTTGAATTTAGAAAAATGGATTCCATATTTGGAATCAGGATGTCCAAATTGTGTAAATAGGTAACTTTTATTTTTAGACATTTTGAATAATTACTGTGGTAAATATTTTATTTACCATGGTTAAGGGTAAATCCGGTAAATAAGGGTTAAAAAATAATATTATAATAATACAAAATTAACCTAAAACGTGTCCTAAACTTATTGGTGGACACATACCCGTCCATGAGAATCCTTGGGTCAATTTGGGGACCCCTTGGAGCCACTTGTATGTGGTAGGGACACTTTATATTAATAAAGTTAAAATAAAAATAAAAATGGCATAAGCTTACATCTTTTAGAAGAACAATTTTTACATAGGGTTATACATGTTGGATTTTAGATTATAAATATTAATTAGAAAGCTAAAAATATTTCCTACATAATGATATTTTATTTATAATTTTTAGACATTAAATAATGTATTTTATATATGACACAATGATGATGCAGTAATTACTATAATAGTGAAAAATTAAAATAATTGATATTATAAATACCCAAATAAATATAATATGAAACTTTTAATGAATAAAACTAATTTTCTAGGATAATATGATATATTAGGATTGATTTAATTGACTTTTTTCGAAGTAATCAATCTGTTATGAGTTTCACAAAAATCAACTATTGAATAGTGTCAAAATTGACATAAAAGAGTTCTTAAACAAATATTATATTATTAATTGATATCAAATTCCTAAAAATCCAAGGTTCGGCCAAGAGACTTATATCATGATAGTTTCATCATTAATGTACCACTTGGGGGTCGCTTGGATGTATATAGTAAGTTTATTAACCATATTATATAAAAATAGAAAGAGACATTGTAAAAGTGAAACTAATTAAATTAGAGTTAATACTTAAAGATAAGGTTAATATAAGTACCCAAACCTGTCTAAATTCTATTGGTTGAGTGGTTTTCGACCTATCCCCACCTTAACCTTTGAATAATCAACTTTGGAGCCTTTATAAACCGAATATTAATTTAATATAAATTAATATTTCTAGCTTTTCAAAAGGTTCCCCTCACCCCTCTTATAAAAGGGCACTCCTCCTTCTCATTTCTTCACACCTTCAAAGCATTTTGGTTCGGCCAAACTCTGCCCAAATACTCTCACAACATCCCTCACTACAACCTAGAGGCCTCAGTTTGATCAGAAAGCCAACCTAAGGAGCCCTTTTGATCAAATCAAAAGGAAGAACCCGAAGAAGAGGTAATGATTTCACCACCCTTCTCCAAGTTCATTTCTTCTTCCACTTCTTCTTCATTTGTTCTTACAATTATAAAATAATAACTCCAGTATCTCACATATACTGTGATGTTATTATAAATATGGTACAACCATATTCAGTATTCTATCCACTCTTTGAATAACATGTCACCATACGTGCGTACGTACGGCTTACCGTCTCCACGTCGTGGTGTAATTGTTATTCAATATAATATTATTTGTATGGGTATAATAATGATGTGTAACTCATGTAAATAATAAATATAACATGTTAATGATTCATTATATATGATATACCATCCATTTATATATTATTTTAATATCAAAATAATGATATTGTCGCTCGTGCGTACGTACGGACTACCGTCTCCACGAACGCGATGAGATTCATTCTCCATCGTATCCATTCAAGTATAATTATCATTTGATGATTTAAAAATGATGTTTAAGGACTGGATATCATTCTAGATATGAATAAGATACAACAACCATGGCTTATGTAACAAAACATATAAAAGAAAATGAGTAAGTTAACTCCTGAAACGACGATAATTCTAAGATATTATTAACAAATCAATGTTAAAAGATCATATATGATATCATATTAATATATATGATTCTTGTATAATTTAATAACAAATATTTCACCATTATACAGGAGGTTAACCTACCCCAACCAAGGAAAAGTACAAGGTAAGGGTTTACTTTACAACCTCTTCATTATCCAAGGTTGTTTATACGTAATAATCTACTGGGATCTCTTTATCATCCACATCCATGTTTCTTAAAAATGTATTTCAAAACATTTTTACTATTTACAAGAATATGGGTTAAAGTCATTTATACCCTTTTTTGACTTTTTATAAGAGGTTTATAAAGGAATCTTTCCGTCGTTTTCAAAACAAGGTCCTTTTTAACCTTTTCGACAGAATTGAGGTAAGAATGTTTTTTTTAACTTATACGGCGGGTGAGGTTATTTTACGCCGTTATAAAATCTTCAAAGTTTTCCTTACAAGCTTATAAGAATATTTTCAAAGAAAATGTTTTATAAATATATGTCTCTTAAATTATTTCAAAATAAAAGGAGATATTTCTTTAAAAAGAATTTTGATTTCATCTATGTCAACATCCTTTGATGGATTTTAAGATTATTTGAAGATGATTTATTATGATACAAAACTTCTATATTGTATTGAAGGTTTTGTGATATGTTTGACTGTGGATGTGCTATTTTTATACCATTCATAGTTTATGGTGAAAGTATTGACATTTCGTATGCTAGTTTTAATACGAATGTTTATGTTATGTTTAAACCTTTTCATATGGGAATGCATTGGACTTAATATGTGACGGGTGGAGCCCGCTATAGCTCCTCGATGCATCGGTAGGTCTCATGAGACAAACTAGTGTCTTGGCACAAGGCCTTGACAAAATATTATTTGTAGTCTTGGCACGAGGCCTTGGCTATGTGGTTATGATAGTCTGGCATTATGCATTCCAACATTATGAAAGTGGTTATTGATTTTTTTGCATGTGATTATTCGACTAGTAGAATATTCATGTGAATAAGTAAATGGCATTATTTCATTTTATATATGCCATACCATGTTGAAAGTTCATGTTTAAAAGGCTTTTGTTTTAGTTATACATTTCCTTAAATCTTTATTCTTATTTATGAAAGTTTCCGCTATATTGTTATCCTTACTGGGCATTTGAGCTCACCCCTTTTCTATGTTTTATTTTTCCCAGGAAGTGAAGATGTAAGTTATGAATGACCTGCAGGGATATTATGAGGGGATTATAGTGTGGACTGTGGGAACATTATGTTCTTGTAGTAGTTTTTCATTTTATGATGTAATGTAAAACTTATGAATATATCTAGTGTTTCCAAGGCTACTAAACCAATCGGTCTTTCGAGATTTGATCTTTCTTGTGATCAGGCCAATGTTATGTAATAATGCACCGACTCTGGGTAACTGGGGTCGGGGCGTTACAATTTATACCTGGTGAGCTGACCCGGTTTGAGATAAATTTAAAAAAAAAAACCTCTGGAAACACACACGAAATCAGTGTTTTTGTGCACAAAGTCGGAAATCAGTTGTCAGGGTCCTGGTGTATGGATACGTCGGCCGCTCGCACCAACACTGGACTCCCTGAACTGAAAACTGCACTTGGTACCCTTAACACTATTACTTCAGAAAAAAAGAAATATTAGAGTTATAAGTTCTGCGGTAGAACTGACTCCTCTGATACCAATTTGTCACGGCCCGTCCTTGGGGCCCGTGCCGTGACTACCCTAATCCCGCCTTGCATAGTCCAGGGGCTGGCGACTGGCACCAAAGGCGTAAATCCTGATAACAGGGAAGGCATTACCTTTATAAAAGTAACAAAACACCACATAGTTCAAGCAGAAGTAAAAAACTAAGTACAAAGAAAGTGCTGAAAAGTAAATGGGCCAGAATACAAACCCAACTGGAAGTACAACTACAACTGAACAAAAGTACAACTAAAAAAATAGCTGGAAGAAAAGAGGCAGCTCCTGGGTCATCCTCCTCGGATCTTACCTGAAGGGTAGGTACAGATAGCGCAACCCCTGGATCGTCCACCACGGATCCTACCTGAAGGGTAGGTACAGATAGCACAAATCCTCAATTCTCTCACCCATCAACCCCCTCCTAGTGTCGTATCACCGTGAATTCCACCTCCAGATACTGACTCGTCGGGTCGTCCACCTCCGGGTATTGTCCAGTCCTCGAACACTCGGCCTCCGTCAGCACTGCCAGTCATCTGCAACCAACACAATGAGGTGCGGGCATAGGCTGTGCAGGGGTGAGTATAATGATACTCAGTAGGGACCCCGAGACCCTTAAGGTCTCACTAAAACCAACAAGGATAACCACAAATAAGATCTCAACAGATAACCTCTAATTAGGTATATGCCCATACATATACCTATGTTATCAAGTAACCCATCTCAATCATAAGGAAACACAAGATTATGAAATCATCAGATAACCACTACTCAGGTATATGCCCATACATATACCTAAGTTATCAAGTGACCCTTCTCAATCATGAGGTAAACACAAAGGTCAAAGATTCAGCTCAAACCAGGATTTTCATTATCGAAACCATAACTGCTGAAGAGCCTCGTCTCTGGAGTATACAGTGGTCCTATCACGACTCTGAGGTACTGCTCACTAACCTAAACTGCTGAGGTACTCCTCCTGTCGAGTACCGCGGGTCTTCCACCTCACACAGTAGTGCTCCTCCGCCATGGGTCGGTCACCTCACACAGTAGTGCTCCCTCTCATAGCCTACAGAGGTACTCCTCCTGTCGAGTACCGCGGGTCTGCCACCTCACACAGTAGTACTCCTCTGCCATGGTTCTGCCACCTCACAAAGTAGTGCTCCCCACTGGGCTATTCTAGTCACTCTGAATCGAATCGGACAAGCAGTCATTGGTCACAGCCAGTTACACGGTCTCCGTACTCTATATCCTCGTCTCCGAGAGGGTCCGCTCCACGAGATTCAGGTTGATACTCCAAGTATCAAATGTCCCACAAAGAAGTATCTCAAAGGACCACCTCGTCATAATGGTCTCAACGCAACAGACGGCGCATCAATCGGACGCCCGGTCTGTGAGTTATTAGCCTTTTCGTCCCAGGGGTCCGGTTGGTTTCGTGTGCGAACCAACCAGGCCGTATATCAACTATACCCCGAACTCTCATAGGGTATACCCATAGGGACCGTTTCTCAATGTGATCACCAACGCCGCTGATGGTTTGTCAAACGGACGTCCGGTCTGAAAGATAACAGGTTTTCCATTCCAGGGGCCCGGTTGGATTTCAAGTACAATCCAACCCAGCCATACTCCAACTGCATCCAAAACTCAGCCTATGTATGGCAAAAGTTCTGTCTCATCAAGAGGAATTCAACGAGACAGACGGCGCGTCAATCGGACTCCTGGTCTGTGAGTTATTGGCTTTTTTCGTTCCAGGGGCCCGGTAGGATTTCGTGAGCGAACCAACCTGACTGCACTCCGACGGCGTCCAAACCTCATGCAAAGTATGCAAAAAGTTCTGTCTCATCAAGAGGAATTCAACGAGATAGACGACGCGTCAATCGGACGTCCGGTCTGTGAGTTATTGGATTTTTTCGTTCCAGGGGCCCGGTTGGATTTCGTGAGTGAACCAACCCGACCGCACTCTGACGGCATCCAAACCTCATGCGGAGTAATCCAAAAGTTCCATCTCATCAAGAGGAAACCAACAAAGTCGACGACACGTCAATCGGATGTCCGGAACACAAGATATAAGCTTTTCCGCTCCGAGGGCCTGGTTGGTTTCGTATCCGAACCAACCCGGCCGAACCCAAAGTTCTCTGAAACCTTTAGTGTAATATACCGAAACTACCGTCTCGATCCAAGTATTGCATCTCAACTAACGGTGCATCGATCGAAGGTCTTTAGCCCAAGATATGGGCAAAAGACCGAAAGAGGTCCGAAAACGGGGGCTCTGTGCCCGGACTGACCCGGCCCAACCCCCCGGGTTCGGCACGAACCGGGTCGACCCGACCCGGGTCTGGGTCCGACCTGGATGGCGCGACCCGGCCCGGCTAGCGCGGCCCATCCCGGCCTGGACGCGGCCCGGCCTGGCGGTCCGGCCGGGCGGCTCGGCCCGACGCGCTGGCTCGCTTGCGCTGGCCAAGCGGCAGCGCAAGGGGGGACCGCCCCTTGGACAAAACCGCGGCCCCTGTGCGGGGGGCACTCCCTGTCAATGGACGCGGCGTGATGCTGCGTCCCTCCGGTCCCACGCGGCCGCGGGACCAGCCGCAGCGGCCGGCCGCCGTGCTGGCAGGGCGCGCCGGCAGAGTCTTCCGCGGACCACTGGACGCGCTCCGGTGGTCCGTTTTGCTCGCCGCTTTCGCCAACGGTCCTCCCTGGATCCAACCTTTAATGTGGAGGCTTCAAAACGCCTTCGCGGCCCGCCTCACCATCGTCCGTCGATCCACACTTCGACAAAAAACTGCGGGGTCTTTGAATCGCCTCCGCGGCCCCAACTCCGGTTGCGGTTTTGTTCAGCCTCAACGGCGTGGCGCGACGACACTGCGCTTCTTCGCCGCGTTCTTTCTCGTGTCTGCACGGTGCCGTTTCACTGTGCCGCCTTTGTTAGTGCCATAACAAATCAAAACAATAAGGGGGGAGGAGAGTTGGTCGTGTTCATGCGGTCCGACCTCCTCCCGTTAAGTTGGTAACAAGCGGCCCAAAAGAAGAATAACAAAAAGGGAATTTCATGAACCAAAAGAGAATCAACGAAAACTGTTTTTCCTCGCAATTAAATATTCCCAACCCGCAAAAAAAATAATTTTCGGATCAACTTGAGGATGAGTTGATCCGAGTTCTTTGTTTTAAAAGGAAGGAACCATGAGAATATAAACTTACACAAAATTAACCCCTTCCTCAACGTTGTCTTCGAATGAGCGTTCGTCGCAGAATTAACCGTCGCGGAAGAAGAGGATCGTCGCGGAAGAGAAGGATCATCGCAGAAGGAGCGTCGTTGATTTCCGAGGATTTGGCGTTCTTCGTCGGAGATCGGTGCGTTCTTCGTGTTCTTCGTGTTCTTCGCGTTCTTCGTCGAAGAAGAACGCTTTCCTCCAAATCCTCTCCACGCAACAAGTTCTAACCGAAATAAAATAAGAACAGTCTTATTTTATTAACGC
Organism: Viscum album; assembly: GCA_963277665.1. NCBI lineage: Eukaryota > Viridiplantae > Streptophyta > Magnoliopsida > Santalales > Viscaceae > Viscum > Viscum album. Next base: position 609,036 of record CAUJRU010000328.1, on the reverse strand, counting down.
ATGAGTCAACCTTTGAAATTTAAAAAGCAACAATCAATTCAATGAATTAATTGTAACAATTTAACTGCCCAATTTAATGAGGCGTTTCTTAACCAGAATAAACGCACGGTTAACTTCATTAAAAAGGGGGGTGCAGGTGCGTTACTTAGAGGGAAAAAACAGTGGGGCTCGTGCGGGCCCCACCTCATAAATATCCTACCAAGTGGGTAGGATATTGTGGGTCCGATCTTATCCTCTTAACTTAGGTTTAAGCCTCTTTAAGCAAAATAAAATAAATTGTCTCACCACCTTTGTTTTATTTCGTAACTTAAACCCAAAAATATTAAACCACACCCGAGCAAACACATCTCCAGAAAAGGTGTTTCTAAGCAATTATCAGCGCTGCGATTCCATCGGTGCCCTCAAAATTTGATTATGAGACCCAGTTCAAAAGTTAGAAAAACCCACTAGTTCGTTCACTGAAGGTACCCGAGCTAAACTTCGGAAAATGATTTCGGGCACACCAGGCCATGGAATCAGGTGCCATCAGAAACTGCATTCTTGTAAAATCTCAAAGAAATTTAAGAAAATAAAATTACTTGAAATTTCTGAGTCTTTCCATTCATTTTATTTATCTTTAAACACATAATGAAGAGGGAGAAATATGAATATAACGATTTCAGACCTCTAATATATTTCCTATAGATATATAAAATTCAGGTTTCATATTAAATAAATTAGATTATAACACTTTTAATATTTTTAAAATCATTTATTATATTTTTTATTAAATGGAGAAATACATTCTTGGTGTTTCATAATAAATTAAGGTCATTATATAATTAAAAAATTAAAAATAAATTTTTACACAAGAAAATAATTTTATTAATCTCAAATTAAACACATATATTCATTTATAACATAATTCATTCCATATTTGTACAAAAGAAACATATGAATAACAAAGAGAGTGACATTTCATAACATTATTTGATTTAAATTCTATATAACTAATTTTCATGGGAAAGTTTCATTTAAATAGCTCAATTAAATGCATAATTATTTAATTTTAGAAATAACAGAATCCCAAAAAAAGAGGGTTTAAATTTATGTCATTATCACATATTTTTTATCTAGATTAACCCAAGTAACCCTTTACTGAAATGATAAATTTTTGTATGATTACTATTAATGTTGACAAAAAATGAATGGGTATTATTTAAATTTTTTTAACATCCTAGTTATGAATATTTAATTTATTTTATGAAGTCTAACACTTATAAATTTAAACAATTAATACTAATGTATGTGCCAAAAATTTCACAACAACTATTTTTTAGAAGAAAAATATATTTTTCATCATAAAACTAGATTTATTAGTATCTTATGCCTAGAAAAAACATATTCAATCATTTAAAAAAAATTATAATTTAATTTACATAAAAATTTCGTTCAAATAATTCAACAATAGTGATTAATTTAATTTATTAACATAAAAAATACATTGCATGGATAAAACAATTTTTCAGAAAAAAAATCACTTTTATTTTCAAATAATTTTTGTTTATAATTTTAGTTATTTGATAAATAAGAATTAATTTTATATATTTGTATACTATATATTTTTTATAATTTATTATTTACTATGCAAACTCTTCAATCTAATGACAATGCGATAATAGACAGATAAAAATTTAATATTGTTACGTGATTCATCTGAAATTTTTGTTCTGTGTAAAGCATGATATCGAAGAAATAAAATAATTTTAAAATAAATATTTTATAAAGAACTTTTGTCATTATAGATATTATTATTATCAAACATTTCATTGAGACCCATCATATAAAAGAAAAATATTAATGAAATAAAATTCCTAGATTGATACAAAACATTATAATTTTTCTTAAACAAGGCAGAAAAATTTATTTGTTAAATAAATACCTTCTTATATAAAATTATATTAAATATCATCAATGATATTATCTATATAATTATTATTATTATTAAATAATGATTCAAGAATGGTTTTATAGGAATTAGATAAAAAAATGACCTGGTGAAATTTATCCTCTACTAATATACTCACCATGAGTGAGTGTGATAATGACCTAGAGAGACTAAATATATACTTTAATTCTTTTAATATTTGTGGAATTCATTTTAAAATAAATTTGGAAAATTTTTCAACAATGTGAATGTGTTTTAATAAAATATTTCTTGATATTATCAATGTGTTGAGGTTATATGAACTATTTTATTCCTAAGATATATACACCAAAATTCAGAGCTAAAACATATTCTTTACTTACTAGCTTTGATACCAACTTATGAGGCTAAAATTTAACCATACATAATTAAAATATAAGTAACAAACATTAAGTTACTTTCATACCCATGTCCTTTTAGGTTAATAGTTTTAGGGAATTAATAAAAAACTATTTGCAAATAAATCCCCTATCTTTATCATCCAATGGATATTTTTTTCACCATACTATGATTTTTTTATTCCATAATATCTCTTCCACATCTCCCATAAAATTATTCTCACATGAAACCCTTTATAAAAATCAATCATAGTACCCCTCTTCAAAAACTAGGGAATTTAGTAAGTGTGATAGGTGAGATAAAACTCTCAATAAGGGTAAACATAGGTGTAAATGATCAAAGATAACGATTGAGCATAATATGATCATGTGGGTATGGGAACATGATCAGGGTATATGAACATAACATATAGAATTCATACCTAATATTTTTTTGATCATAAATCATGATTCATGGTATGAATCCTGGAATTTGACATGAATAAAAGGAGTGTGAAAACATGAGTCAATAATCATGATCTATGGAAATGTAACATAGATATGTTTCAAATCATTAACATAATAAAGAATAATAGATATGATGGAGGTAATGGATGATCAAGTTGTAAACATTAAAGAAAATTATTTTTACATAATTATAAAGAAAGGTAAAAATGAACCGTATGTAAAACATTAAAAATATTCCTTTAAAAAAATTAAAATTTCATATATTGTTTAAATTTAAATTAATAAATCATTAAAGTGTATATAATAAGGTAAAAAACTTCAAGACCTTTAAAGCATAATTTTTAAAGAAACCCCTTTATAAAATTTTGAATATTAAAATAAATTTAAGTAAATTATGTGTAATAGAATATGAAATAATATAAATAAAAAATTAACATGGTAACAAATAATATAGATAATGTATATACAACATATAAATTAATATATATGAATAATATTAAACACGTATAAAAGAAAGAAAATTGAGGTGAAACCTTTTTACGGATTTGGTAACCATTGTATAAAACCCCATTAAAATATAGATCTTAAATAAAATATTAAATGAAAAGAATAAATATATAATAATTTTATATAATTTCACTATGTTAGTATATACACCATATAAAATAAAATAAGTTTATATTATAAAACATGTCACAAATAAAGAAAATTTTGAGTTGAGAACCCCTTCTGGATTTTAAAATACGTGAATCAAAATATGTTTAAAGAAAGAACATAAATTTGAATCATAAATAACAATAATTACATGAGAATTATAGTGTAATACATTCATGTGTATTTTAATAAAAATAATACCATTTAAAAGGAAACATCATTTATAATATGAAACATGGCTCTCAATGAATCTAAATTGAGACCAAGAATCAATTACCTCAAACTTATATTGGGTTATAGGAACTCTAACATCCATCTATAGTTAAATAATTTTTATTATTAATATGATTAAAAAATTTATTAATAGATAATTTAATATATACCTTCCATTTGTCATACTATATTAATCATATAATAATTATTTATTGTTAAAATTAAAATTAAATTTCTAACAATTTAATTTGCCTTAAAAGATTTAGGTTTAGAGGTTTTGATCCATGAGAATCATTCATGAATCCATCGCATAAAAAATTTCTAATATTTTAATTCATTTTTATGATATATTTTTTGGAGTCTCATAATCATTTCATGGAACTAGAGTTGTATTTTGTGTAATGCTTATAAATTTTATTTTTTGTTGATTATTAAATTAACAAAACATATTAGTCTACATGTAAATATACTTTTATATAATAAAAAACTATAACTCTGAAAACTTTTTTAATTAATAATTTTTCAATATTATTGTTAGAATTTATCTTTTATTAGTTATCCATGAGGTAAAAATTCTAACAATGTTCATGTAGGTGGTAAACCCAACATAAAAAAGAACATGTTATAATTATTTAATGATTAATAATATAGTACTTTACAATGGTTTCAAGAACATATTTTTAATGTAATAAAATAAATTCATGTAGTTATAGGAGAATAAGATAATGTAAAAAATGGTAATAATTTATTACTTACAAAGTCTCTTGGTATGTTTGTTTTAAGTCGAATAATATTAAGATGTCTATTTATCATTAATATCATTAATATAATTTCCAAATTTTATTTTAGAAAATATAATTTTATTATAAATATCACATTCATTCATTTAATTTATTTTTATAACCATCCATGTAAGTTAGTGATGAAAAATGAAATACATCATTAATGGAGGTGATAAACTGCACATATCATAGGTGACATTATAATTTTTCAATGGATCACAGGAATATAAATTATGGTCATTCCATCAATGAAATAACATTTAATTATAATAATTGTATTTATTTAATTATATTATTATACTTATAATAAATGTTTACATTGTTAAAGACGAAATAAACTTGAAAAACTCGGTTAAGACAATTACATATTATTTAGATATCCTCCTTTATATCATTGTTTAAGCATTCGTAAATTGGTATTTTTGGGAGAATAAAACCTATAGAATGTGGGAAAGAGATTTTTTGAATTTTATTTTTAGTTATTTTTGAAGATAAGGTTCTCAAAGTGTGTAGAGAAATGAGGTGATAAAGGGATCATTTTATAAGTGTGAGTAGTGGTACTCTTGTTAATACTAGTTCTCTTAATATATAATAAATTTTATACTCCAGTAAATTTGATAAAAAATTGTCATATTTCAAATATAGGATAATTTATCTCAATAATACGCTTATAAAATTAAATTTAGACATTTTTTTCAATATTTTAGGGCTTTTAGCTTAGTTTAACCAACTTTTTAATACATTTAATGTTTACCGAGGGGACTAACGTTTCTATTGTAATTTATTTTTATGAAAAACATTTAAATCTAAATACATAATAAATTTTAATATTATGATTCCAAATATGAAAAAAAAATTATATTATTTAATTCATAAAGTGGTAAATAATAATTTTAATAAAGGTATTCTTAACGTAACAAAAATAGTTTTTAAAAAAATTATTTGTATGAATAAAAATGAATCTACACAAAATTAATATATTGTATTGATTATCATTAAATATATATTTTTAATCATAAAAAATTAGTCTAATGTTAGTTTTAAATCAATTAAAACTCGAATAGTACCTTTGAATAATTAAATAAAGTAAAAGTTCCCAAAAATATCTTTTATTAAAAACTAATATAACTTAGGTTTCAAAATGTAAAGAATAGGTTTATAAATGAAAAATATTATAATTAAATGAATCATTTAACACCTTAAAAAATTCATAGTTGATAAAAAGGTTTCAAATATCATTAATTCATTCTTATATTAGAACTGTGTCATAAATTTTATGGTATGTGTAACATATGTAATTTTCAATATTCAACCAAAAATTAAATTTTTATGAAAAATAAAAAAAATCACCCTAAAATAATTTTGTTATGATAGATCAAAAGTTGAATTATATTTTATCAAATAAAAATTCTAAAATTTAGATATCATTTTTCAAATAAACCCATATAATATATGCAAATATTGATTATTTATAATAAAACTTATTTCTTTCAAATGGAAAACATATCCTTGTTTGAAAACTTGATAAAATTATTTATCATAATATGTAAGAATATTATTATATAACTGACATGAATATATAATTTTAATATATTTAATAATTAAATCAGTATTTAAATATTTCAAAATAAGAAATTAGGTTAAAGTAATTTACTTGACCTTTAAATAAAACATACCTTATGAGATAATAGTAATAAATTTATTTTGAATATATAATTTATTATATAATAAATTTTAATACAATATATAAACTTGTATAATTTTATAAAGAATATATACATTTATAATCATGAATTTAAATAAACTGTAAAAGTAATATTTTAAATAAAATACCTAGGCAGTCCAAAATTCGATATCAGATGGTTAGGTTCTTGTGTTGAATTTAAGGTACAAGTGGGTAAAAGTTCGAACCATTAGAAGAATGTTTATTTAGAAAGTCCAAAATAATATTTTTATATCCAGCTATGGTCATTGAAATATAAAGGAGGTTTAAGGAATGGGGAATAAATATTCCATAGTATGGAATCATCATAACTTGATGTAGTTTTATATGATTTGGGGGGACTCCATGTTTCATATCAGTAATATATAAATAAATTCATTTCCTTTTAATGGTATATATTACCAACTTTATGATTTAAATGTGTTTTAAATACACAAGAGTTCAAAATTAATGAAGTAGTTATAGAATCATGCATTCAAATGATGATGAAAAGGGTAGTTGAATCTTGTATTTGAATACAAAGGATAATATCAAACTCATATAGAAATAAAGTATTTTTTTCATCTTATTTATCTTATATAATAAGTTAAGTTTTTTATTGAGAAAACATTGTAAATAAATATACTTGAAAATGGTTTTGATACGCATGGTTTGTGATTCTCATACTCATTAAAATTTTATAAATTGAATATAATGTTTAAAATATTTTTATCTGTGATAAAAGAATTTATTAAAATATTTGTTACAATGTGAAGTATGTGATCCCATAACTATTTGTAGGAATATTTTAAATGATAATATTATTTTCAAGAAACATCCCCAAACACATAGAGTACCATATATGATATGGATACATTATTTTATTTGTTAGATAATAACACTAAAATAAATTAATATTATTTCATAACATAAAGTATTTTGTGTATACTATAATAATATTTTTAAGTGAGTATTGTGTCTAAGATGATAGTGGGAGTATTTTTAGACTTTGAAAAGTTCACAGAATGAAAAATAAAATAATATTCCAGTAAAAATAAAAAATGAATGTCACTTGATATCCTAAAAGTATTAGGTTATGTAAGTAAATGATAAATATAAATCATTATCTTTTTTAATAAAATATTTCAAAGAAAGAAATTTATTGAAATGGTCTGAGAATGAAGATTACAACGACCTTATAAAGAGATCAAAGTAGACAACTGAATTTATTAACATTATAACATTCGATGTTTTGAAGTTATAATGTTTGAACATTTTTCTTCAAAGATGTGAACATTATGAATATGATTCATACGACCCTCCATTATTAAAAATTATTTTTATTCATAGATATTACTGAATAAAGTGTTTAGTTGGAGTGGTTTAACAGATAGTCACATAAAAATGTGGTAGGAGTTACATAAATATATAATTATTTTAACAATAAAATAAAAGTGCAGCAAACATATTACTGATATGAAATTATATCACTTATGATATCATTTGATAAGATATTATGCATGGTTTGGTTAAAATTATTAATGAATTTTATGAATATAAAATGTATCATGTTATACAGATGAAAATACCCACTTTATAATTTTTTCTTATTGGTTTCATTTATTCATGATGTGAACAGATAACTAGCCTCTAAAAATTTAACTTTGAGTTACCAAAAATGATGTTTATCATGGAGTACTATATGATGTAGTGAAATTTTAATGTTATTATGTGTGATAATATTGTATCATGATACTAATTATACTCACGATGCACAAAATGAGTTTTTTGTGATGGATCACACATGAAGTATACCACATGGAGTGTTATACACTATATATTTGGTATAATAAGAGTGTATTTTTTGTATTTGGATATCCGCCATACCTAGGTTTGTTGAGATACCTAGCATGATAACCATAATAATTGTATACCTTTCTTAAACAAGCCTTGGGGTTTAACTAATCCAGGATGGTTGGGTATGTTACTAATCATATCATTCGATGGAGATTTTCTAATATGATATTTTCTCTATTGTATGATTTTTATGAAATTTGGGACTTAAATTGAGAGAGACTAAATTGGTGTGTAACCATACCTAGATAAGATAAATTTTTCTAATCTATTTGAGTAAATTTCATATGATGTTTTTATCCATAAATATTAATGACATGTTATATATTCATTGACCAATTTATATTATACTCAAAGAATCAAGAATATATATCTATATGAGATTGATATTTTAAATTTTTTATGGTTACATTATTTCTTGGATAAAGAGATGATATGAAAATCCATTTTTACATATATGTCGTTTTTATAAATGGGTATAATGATACACGTGTTTGGTGGTGATCATGTCAGATCATGGGATATTTTGAGTAGCATTGATTATTTTCTAGAGGCCACTCCTTTATTATATATTTGTATTCAGAAATTCAAATTTTTTGTCAATGGTACAAAGTTATATGGGGTCACACTAATTTTTTTACTATATTTGGATTCATTTTTAATCATAGATATTCTCTAAAAGTATTTTGTATCTTATCAAAAATTTGTTTTGTATGAATATGCACAAGGTATTTCATATAATGTGATGAAATATAAAGTTAATTATAGCTTTAAAAAAGTGTTTAGTATAATATCCATAACTAGTTTTCAATATTGTTTCATAAGTTATTTTATATGATAATATATAAAGTGAAATGACACAAAGTCTATGTGTCTTTAGTGTAAGTTTTCAATAGAAATAAATATTCCCAAAACCCCTTTATATATTGAATATAAAATAAGTGATGATATGAGCATATCATAATTTATGAGAAATCATAACACAACTCAAGTCTATCATATTGTAATAGTTTACTATATCATATGTCTATCTAAAATGGGTTGTAATTTATTTAATTGTATTGCATGATTAATTTTGAATAATATTATCCATCATGTAGTAGAATGCTAAATATTAGAATTTGGATATTCATTTGGATGACTATGATTCTTTGGGATTCAAAATTAATGTGGAAGTATCTATTCTCTTTCCATTAACTTATTTTTCATCCTTTTAGCTATGAAATTTACTTTAGGGTCTAGAGTATAATCTTTTCATGCCTACTACCCCTATGCTTGAAGAAATTAGTAAAAATTATTCCATTAATCTCACTATCAATTTATAACCTAAATATTTTTATGTTATTTATGGATTCCCTTTTCATCATCATCATGTAAATTTCTATTCAAAGGAAATATAGGATACAAGGTTGCCAAGGCTGAAGGAAAAAAGGCCAAAAAAGGAAGAGACTAAGGGGGTATAAAAGGGTGGACACCATGGGCATCACCTCTGATAATATTCACCCCTATCGCCTTCAAGCTATAAAGATCGTGAAAGACTAAGTATTCCATACCAAGAATATCCTCTGAGGCTAAGTAGTCTTCCACCTTGTTCTCCTCCCTCTAGGTATAAGATACCTTGATATTATCCCCCAGAAAGACAAGGTAATTTCTAATGGAATAAATAATAGACGAAGGAATCCTTACCACCCCATGAAGGGCATTGTGCATGAGCATAGAGTCTCTTTTCGCTTCCCTAATCTCCAAGCCTCTCTCCCTGCAAATCTTCAAACCATTGAATATGGCCATGGATTCTACCAGAAGGGTCAAACAATGACCAAACCTAATTGAGATGGTCAGAATGACTAATCCACTATCATCTTGTACAACCCCACTACCATAAATGCAACATGCTACACAGGACCTGTCACTATTGAGATTCAAGCCCACTGGAGGGGGGTACAAGCATACCCAGTTTCCTTGGTGGTGGGTATTCTCTTGAGGGGAGTGGCAAGGACTAAACATGAAGTGATGCAAGGAGGAAGCCTCTCTCCATTTATCCAGATCCCTGACCAAGTTGATAAGAAGACTTTTAACCTTGAAGATAATTAGGAAACCACTCGAGACTACCCCATAATGGAGACACTTATTACGCGCTTTCCACATGCACCAGCACCCTATTAGAAAGATTACGGTGCGAGCTGCCCTCTCCAAACCTCCATCACTCGAACCATGATACCACCGATTGAGGAAGAGATGACCAGCCATGCTTGGAGTGGAGATAGCCATAAATTATCTGAAAAATCCCCAAACTTCATGACCCCACTCTCTTTCAAAAAACAGGTGGCTCGAGCTCTCCCCCTTACGCTGCTTACAACAAGCACATCTAAAAACCAAGAAACTACCGCAAAATGTAACATTATCATTTGTGGGAATCACTCTATTCCTGATTCTCCCTACAAGGAACTTAAACTTGGTGGGTATACTCTTGGCCCAAAGGATACTATTACATACCTCCCCATGATCCTTCATAAAGATGTTCTGACGATAGTCCCTCGTCGTGAATTGGCCAGAGGAGGAAGTAGTGAAAACACACCTATCCAGTTCCGGATAGACCTCTATGAATTTACACATATCATATTTGACGATGTTCAGGATAGTCTTGATAAACAATGGGAACTAGCAGGAGTCCTTGAAAGAAATTTTAGTGGCTAAGAATATTGGATAACAAAAAATCTCCCCACTCCAGTTGTGATTCCAGAATGAGACTATGGCTTTACTGATGATCCAACAAGAGTGGGGCCTGAGAGCATTGGGGTTGGGCCCAATATCAGTCCTAAATGGAGAAACATGGCTTTCTGAAGAAATGTGATCGCTTGTTGCATTACCATGCATGGTGCACCCCCATAATGTACAGTTCTCCATCACCTCCCATGCTAGATTTGAATGCATGAAAAGGATGGTGTCCTTGAGACTTCTAACATTAATCCCACCCTTGATAACCGATCGGGCCATCTTCTTCCACAAAACCCAGTGCCTTTTGCCCTCCGATTTGGGGTCCTTGATGTGGGGGAGGGGAAGAATTCTATAGATGGTTCTAGTGACACCTTTAGAAACCTTGACCAAAGAGAGAGCATGTGTCGGGGTAGCCAACAACACACTATTTACCAACGCTATTCTACCACCGATAGATAGGAGAGTATTTTTTCAATTAAGAACATGATCACTGATACTTGTAAGCAGAGGATCAAAATCAAGAATGTGAAGCCTTCTTGAAGGTAAAGGGGCCCCTGGGTATTCTATCAGATACTCCCCTCTTTGAAACTAATATGGGTCTCATAGTAGCAATACGGATTGAAGGACAATTGCATTGAATGTAAAACTACTTTTTCTTTTGTTAACACTCCAGCCACTCCAATGACAGTATTCATCCAGCATCCTAATCAAGCTCCGCAATGATATACTAACAGCATTCATAAAAATAATAGTATCATCTGCGAACATCATTGAATGTCACAAAATATCATGATCCTCTTTGATACATGAATGGGTAATACCCCTGTAAATTATTATATATAATCATTTTGGTGTTCTTACAACCAAATTTAAAGACACCTTCTATAGATTAATTTGTATGAAACTCGCACAATTTTGGAGGACTAAATTATTAAACATAAACATTTAATTTTCCACTAAAATATTAGTGATCATACCCTTAAGGGACCAAATTTGATAATGCCTAAATCTTAACTTCATATAGTATATGACACAGCAATTGATTCCCCCTATTCCATTATGGTTTGAATAGTGTTTCTTCCTATACACCTATAGCTATAAATAGAGGACCTAGAGTTATTTTCCACATTATATTCTCATGGTTTGTTCTATATAGAACTCCATTCAACTGTCTTACAAAAATAAGATTTCTCTAATGACATGGAATATGTATGGTTCCTTTTAGATCAATAACACTATCAGTCTTCATATGTACTTTTATATTCCACATTTTCACTTTGTTAAAAGATTCATCATCTTCTAGTTTCAATACTCAAAATCTTTTAAAAACATAATTTTTCATGCATGGATTTTCCCTAATTGAGAATAAATATGCTCTATAATATCTAATCTAAGGTTCCACCAGAGTATTAACATGCAAGAGTAGTTGAGACTACTCTCAACTTCATGTTTCACTAAATATTATCCTATGGAATTTTTTCTTCTATAATTTTATTTGTATTCATGATTATTATCTTTATATTATCCCACTTACCACAATACCAACATGCTTTCCCAAGTCTAATAGATTTACTTATACTAATATCCCTTAAATTTCCTTATAATTTCTTTCAACTTATTAAATGAGGTGAGTTCCCTATTCATTCTATATTTAATATATCATTTGAAGATTCTTGAATATCATTCCCCTATATATCTTCATTAAGTATCAGGTACTAGACATCTTAGAATATCAAATCATATTTTCAATTGGAGTTTTTTGTTTTTATTAATGTTGAATTCCAGGACTCTAGAAAATATAAAAGCAATAGTATGGTTCATAAATAATCTATGAGAGTTAGATTCACTAATACAAGCTACCTATATATCATATTCAAATAATTCACACGATAACTTGTATACTTTTCTAATGATAACCACATATTGAATAGTTATTTCATCAGGAAAAATTTATTGAATATTGTAGGATACTCATATATATCAATTAGAATGTCCATAATATGTGTTGTATTATTATTCTCTTATATATTAATTGCCGCATTCTAAGAAATTTAAAGTCCAACCAAACCTAATACCTTTTTATCCAGACTTTCCATTCTCATTTTTACATCATCTATGGCTTAACTATTTTCAACAAACATTATAGGTCCTTCTAGATGAGGTATTACTATAACTATATCCTCTATAAATGAAAATACATATTATTGAATCTTTCAACCCAATGCATTATATCCTCTTATAATTTCCTTATAATGATAGTAACTACCACTGAAATTGAAATAAATTTTACAATGATAGAATGTTAATAGATCAATTGTCTTGTAAAATAATGAGCCACTGAGAACCGTTGATTTAATATCAATTATTTAGAATCCCACCCTAATGGTAACCATCAAAATTTTCATAATGAGAATTGCACTTGAAAATAAATACTCTTGGAAAGACTCTTAAAATGTTAATTTAATAGAACTTGGAAGAACGAACCCACCCTAATCATGGAACTAAGATACAATTACTATACCCTTCTAATCCATAGCTCAACGAAAATAATCAATACAAGACAAAAATGAATGAAATTAAATAACACAAAGGGTTTACATTGTTCAGACATTAATCCTACATATATGGGAAGAAGAATGATAACTTTCCCTTTAGTCAGAAGTACACAATTACAATCACCATAACATGGAATCCAAAAATATCACAAAATCTGATAATCACACAACACCACATCGTATAGTCCCACCCAACTTTTATAGTGGGTATCATCCATTCCACTGGTTGTAATGAATTATTAAATTTGTATAGATCCTTCAATTTCACTAAAGGAATTTTGATTCCATATACCATTCCCAAGTTCTAATCATCATTCACCAACATATAAATAGTACACTATTACCTCACTCATTTATAGAAAAGATATTATATGAGTGATACAATTGAAAAACATATTCAACTTTTGTTGATTTGACTCCTATGGATAGCTAGGCATCTGGTGAACTAAATAAACCATCACATGCTTAAATCCATAAAAAAAATTACAACTTTCCACCACATCACAATGAGTTATATAAAACATACTCTTTCTACTATAACAAGATAAAACAGTCTGTTGGAGTTTATCCTTCCATGAAACTGAATATAGAATATAAATATATTTTAATAATCCCAATATTTTAATCCGTCTTGTTTAATTTTTCTAAGTACCTTCCATCATTATGTTCGTTGTTTTAACCTTCATAAATTTAATAAATCGACGTATCAGTGAAGGATCGAATCCCAAATATATAATAGATATGGATATTTGAATGGTGGAACAAAATTTATGTATCCCCTTCTATCCATTTCTTTTATTTCTCCTTTTAAATCTATAGTCCTTATATAATATTCCATTATCTTTCACTATGTTAGATATATTATACTCTTTTGGTGGTTTAGTATTTATTTCTATGTAGATATGGATGTTCCATTGACTAATTATTTAATTTTGGATACTTTGGTTGAGGGGTCGCCTATATAGTCCTCAATCTTTTCATACCTAAATATAATATCTTATTATCAGAATATTAATTATATATCAATACGATCCATGCCATAACCTATAATTTTTAGTGTTATTGGAAACTTGGATACATAAAAATGGGTACATAAAATATCTTCATCATTTCCCATTATGTTCTTCATAAATATCACTATTTTTAGATATATCAAACATAAAACCTTTATTTATAACCTGGGAAAGGGAAACACAAGAAAGGAAGAGAACAAATGTCCAACAAGGGTAAACATAATAGATGTCAACAAATTATCTTAAGTGATAATAAGATAATAATAAGTGTATGATAAGATAATATTAACATTAGATAATCATACCCATAATTTCTTATATCCTAATCATGAAACATGAAATAAATTTTTATCTATACAAATACATAAGACATAATAGTGTGTAAACATCGATAATCAATCATGATCCATGAGAACATAGAATAAGCATAAGATATATTTTCCAACAAACATATGCATAAAAAATAACATTCTTTTCCAATGATAATTTCAAATAATATCATATTTTATTAGGTTCACTCTTCATTACATTATTTCTTTAGTTTAGTTTCACTCTTATGATTATATTATTGCATAAATTGACATGCGGAATTAAGTTCACTCCCCAATCAAATCCTTATTATCACATGACATACCCATTTTTTCAAATACTTTGGAGGGCTATAATGGACCCACAAAACATTGGTATAAAAAGTATCCATTTATCCATGCTTTATAATGGAATCTCCAATCTCATAATGTAACCATACCTATGTGAACTTCATAACCATAATACATTCATCATATCATCATATCATAACTTGTGGAAAAGGATATGGGTTTCATAATCATTTTACAAACAAAATCATATACCGTCAAGATACATTATAAATATGGTAACATTGGATCATATACCTAGTAAATAATAATAAAAATTAAAGTATGATGTCAAAGATTAAAGTCCCATAAAAATATCACAAGAAAATTTCTTGAGGAAAATAACCTTTTAATATGAAGACACATATTTAAATTCTAAAAGTTTAAAAAAATATGGAAAAAATTTCATTTAAATTAAAAAAGGAAAATAATAAATTTAGAATTAAATAAAATATTATTCATAGGGTCATGAAAATCCATTCATTGGGTGGTTTTTAAAATAATAATTCCTTTCAAATTTTTTTTCAAAAGTAAAAAAGTACCGTTTTAGAAAATGATAAGAATATTCACATTAATACTTGGTAAGGAAATTGAAATTCAATAAAAAATAAAATTTAAATAATCTTTTTAGAATAGTGAAATAATTCTTCAAAATATTTTAAATAAAATATGTACATGGAAGAAAATATTTCCAACCAAAGGGAAAAACAAGGTCGGTTTCCCTTAAAAACATTTTTTTAGTCACTTGAGTACTTAAGTAGAGTAAAATTGAAGGAAACATGAAATATCAAAAAAAATACAGGATAATAAAATAAGGAATATTTGGGAGAGATATATCGTAAAATTTCATCATTAAAAAATCTAAGTGTAAACAATCCTTGTAAAAATAAGGTTGTAACATAAAACCCTTATTGTTATTGAAACTTATGAGTCCTAACACCCAAGAAAGATATAACATAATATGAAAATATAAATAAAATTAAAATAATTATATTCATGATATAAAATATAAATAGGGTATTATTTACACCTCCTAAAATAATAAAGGTGTATAACATCAAACATGTCTTAGTGAAATAAAATTTAAATAAAGAACCCTTGTGAATTTAGTACTTTTTAGTCAAAAGTAATTGGATGATTGAAAATACTATGGTCATAAAAATAAATTAAATTAAATCACATATTATTACAATATAAAATCACGGTTATTATATACACCAGATAAATAATAAATCGGTTCATAACATTAAAACATGCCCCAATAAAGATAAATTAAGATGAACCCCATACAACTTCGGGGTTTTTTGAATTAAAGGAGATACAAATAAATAAAATGATATGGATTGTAAAAAACAATGAATTTATAAAATATGTGAAATTAAATCCCATTGTAATTTATAAAACCACATAAAATAAATTTTTGTGCACAATATCAAACATGGCTCTTTAATTTTAAAATGATACAAAGAAACCCATGTCTTATATCCGACGTTATTTGTAAGCACTCTAACCTAGTATATAATAAATTTATTATTATTTTTATTATATAAAAGAATCATATTAATATATATATATATATATATATATAATCATATATGATACACTTATATCATTTTAACACCCATTTATTAATAATTCACTATTAAAGTCATCATTTCAAGAGTTAATTACTTCATTTTTCGTTTGTATTTTAATTCACCAGTTGTGGTACTTACACTTTGATCATGGTTCCACGATAAAAATGTTAATCATGATATCAATATAATATATTATAATTATATAAATATTTATAACCATTCATATTATGTGGTCAGGAATAATGAATTATATAGCCTCGTGGAGATGGTAATTCTTACATACACACAAGTAGTGTTTCCAATTTTTGATGGATGGAATGAAATAAAATATATATTATAATTCACCTTTCTAGAATAATTACTATGTAATAAATATAATATATTATCACTAAATATATCATTTATACCTGCCATATGATGTGTAAATGGTAAAGAAATCGCATTTCTTTGTGGTGGTGGTTGTTCACATTTACGCACAAGCGACGTTATCATTTACCGATGAATTAGAAGGTAAATAGAAAGATGATAAATTATAATTATACAAGAATAATTATTATTAAAATATAGTATTAAAAAAATAAATCCATAATTATTGCCAAATTTTAAATATGGTGATGGAAAATGAGTTGTATTATTAGTTAGAAGCGATAGTCCACATGTACGCACGATCAGTAATTTTATTTCCCATTTGATGGAGAAGGGCAAGAAAATGGTTGTGCCTAGGCATAATAAAATCTCATTATATTTATGGTACTACATTTATAATATTTAAATGGATACATCATGTATATGTAAGTTGTAAAATGAAATAAAACTTAAAGGGTTTGATTAAGATTTATACATCTTCTTTGAGAGACCTCCATTAACTTATGAATTAAGCCTTGAAGGATCAGTCATAATAAGAGAAAAAATGTTCTATAATGAAGGTAAATATTATAAGAAGGATTTTGAGCGGGTATTCTATTATATATAAAGCTCAAATAGTATTAATAATGAAGGATTAGGGGATCCCATTTATAATTGTAGTGAGGGACACACACAGAATTTCTTAAATAATTTCAATTTTATAATGCCCCTTTCCATGGAAAGTGGATCCAAATGGATATTGATTCAAAGGTATGATAATAAAATCTTTAAATATATTTAACCAATAATAATTAGATATGTTTGGGAGGAAATCCTAACCCTTTATCTTGGATTACCCTCTCTCATTCCCCATATATAATCTTGTTTTAGCCGTAGTCATGGTAAAAAAATAATAAATCTTATAATATTCACATTGAAACAAAATTAAGTTATCCTTGTAAAATATATTAATTATGAAAATTAATAATACATAATACATTTTTATAGATTGAATCTTATAAGTGGAATAACTTATTTTTTATTAAGCACGCAAACCTACATGAAAACCTATTTTTAGAAAAAATGATTTTTTAATCAAGAAACATAATTTATATCAATTCTATTCTCTATAAAAATAATAAAATGAATCTTAAAAAATATTTTTCGAAACACACACACACACATATATATATATATATATTTCATTAAAACAATTGATCTATGTAGTTTAATTTAATTTATTAAGATAAAAAGACATTGCGCCCATAAAAATAACTTTATTAAAATGTTTTTTTAATTCCAGAAATTAACTAATACCAAAATAAAGTATAATGATGAGTAATATGTTATTAATTAAATAATTTATAATTAAATAATATTTATGTTACATTAACATAAAATTTAAAATATACACTATGCCAAAATTTGTATTTAGCGGCTGTTTTTTTCGTTTAGCGGCGTCTTAAACCACTGTGAAATCGTTCTACGGTGGTTATGGAAAATTTTCGCTAAATCATGTGTCGGGAAGTAATTAGCAGTGGTTTTTTAGCGACGGTTTAAACCGCCGCTAAATCGTTTTTATTTTAAAAAAATTATTTTATTTAGTTTTTTTTTGTAATTTATTTTTAAAATTTATTTTTAAAATTTATTTAATTATTTATTTATTTTTGTGATTTATTTATTTGTTATTATTTATATTTTTTGTAATTTATTTATTCATTTATTTATTTATTATTACCACACACATTCCCATCTCCATTAATAGGTATATGTCCATGCACAAGTCCATGTCTATGCACATGCCCATGCAGATGCCCATGCCATATATATAAATTTAGTATTGGGTGAGATTTGAACCCCTTATATATTGCTTATTTTCCAAAGACTTTACCACTCCAGAAATCCCTTCATGTGGTCAATAAATAGAATTAAATATACTTATACGTATATACATATATACATATATATATATATATATTGGAAAAATAAGTAATACATAACAAATATATACAAACTAAATAATTTTTAATCAATAATTATTAATCAATAATTATTAATCAATAATTATTAATCAATAATTATTAATCAATACTCAATACTCAATAATTATTGATTAATAATATATAATATATAATATATAACATAAAATATATAACATATAATATATAAGACATAATATATAATACATAATATATAATACCTAATATATAATACATAATATATTATCTATTATCTATTATCTATTATCTATTATCTATTATCTATTATGTATAATATATATTGTGTATTATTTATTATATATTATCTATTATCTATTATATATTATCTAATTCATAATATAGAATATAGAATATATAATACATAATAATTAATACATAATACATAATATATAATATATAATATATAAGATCTAAGATATAATATGTAATATATAATATATAATATATAATATATAACATATAATATATATAAGCAATTTATAAATAATAAATTTATTAAAAAAATAATTTAATATATAATAAATAAGTAAAACAAATTATAATAAATTAATAAATAAAAGATAAATAAATAAATAAATAAATAACTAACTAATAAATAATAAATAATAAATAATAAATAATAAATTGTAAATTGTAAATTGTAAATAATTAATAATTAATAATTAATAATTGATCATTAAGAATTGATAATTAATATTTAAAAATTTATATTCAGAAATTGATAATTAATTAATAAATAATGAATATAGAATAAATACATAAATAATGGATAATAAACTAATAATAATTTAATATTTAGTGAATTAAAAATAAAATAATAAATAATAAATAATAAATAATAAATAGGAAAGAATAAATAATAAATAATAAATAATAAATAGGAAAGAATAAAGAATAAA
The DNA here is from genome assembly GCA_963277665.1 of Viscum album. Classification (NCBI taxonomy): domain Eukaryota; kingdom Viridiplantae; phylum Streptophyta; class Magnoliopsida; order Santalales; family Viscaceae; genus Viscum; species Viscum album. The sequence goes on along the minus strand of CAUJRU010000328.1, from coordinate 589,341 downwards.
TAATAAATATATACATTAATACGTAAATAAATAGATAAATAAATATTAATTAATTATTAATTAATAATAACTAATAATTAATAATTGATAATTATAAAATTAATAATTCTTAATTAATAATTAATATTATAATTTTAATATTTAATATGAAATATTTAATTTTTAATATTTAATATTTAATTAATAAAAAATTACTAAATAACCAATAAATAATAAATAATAAATTAAAAATAAACTAATAATATATCAATATTTAGCAAATTAAAAATAAATAATAAATAATAAATAATACGGAATAAAAAATGAAGAATAAAAATTAAAAAATTAATAATTAATAATGAATAATAAATAAATACATACATAAATAAATAAATAGATAATTAATTAATTAATAATTAATAATTAATAATAACTAATAACTAATAATTTATAATTCATAATTAATATATAATAATTAATTAATAATTAAAAATCAATTAATAAATAATGATTAACGAATAAATAAATAAATAATTTACAATAAACTAATAATTAATAATTAATAATTAATTAATAAATACATTAAAAATAAATTAATAATTAATGTGTACATAATAACTAAATAATAAATAAATAATAAAAAATATTTAAATAAATAAATAAATAATTGATTGATTAATATTAAATTAATAAATAAACAATTAATTAAATAAATCATAAAACATTAAGAACCTCTTAAAACCCTAAAAACACTGAAATGGCCATAAAATATGATCAGAGACTCATTTTCTAATGCCACAACCAGTCAGATTGAAGATCATGAAATGAGATTTGATATAATATGATGTACAGTCCAAACAGATACCTGGATCGAATGTTATAACAGTTTGAATTTTAAGAAATAGGTGTTCGCAACTAAAACCTCTGTTTCGGAGGCCATTTGAGCCTTTCTGGCAGAATAATTGATATGTGGTAGAGCCCAAACGGACACCCAGATTAAAAGTTATGGTCGTTTGATGTTTGATTTTTGACATTTGATTTTTGAATATGTTTTTTTCCTTTTATTATCACATGATTTAAATCTAACTTGGTTTTTTCTCATTTGATAAACTTTGATTTGACTGGTTGTGGAGCAGAAATGGACTCTCGGATCAGATATTATGGTCATTTGATGGTGAAGTCTGTTCTTCTACTTATTGAATATTTTCTTTCAGTTTAAAAATATTATTAACTAATAATTATAAATATTAACTAATTGACCCATTTTAAATATATAAAATTAAAATTAATAAACTATATTTAAATGTAAATTAAAAAAATAAAAAATAATAAATAATTTTCTTAAATTTTCATAAATTTTTTTTCTTAAATTTTTTTTCTTAAATTTTTTCGGTAGTTTTAAAAAAACCTCCTCTAAAACACTATTTTCGTGTAGTGAATAGTACATTTACTTGAAAATAAATTATAATTTTTACAAATACTAGTATTTTTCATTATTTACTAAAAAGTAAATCTTTTTTGAAAAATAATAAACATTCATCCTATGATAATATTGACATTCTGATTTCTAAATTTTTATTCATTTTCTCAAATAAAATTTCTAAAATTGTTTGAAATTAATTATAATATATATGCAGATTAAACACAATAAAAATAGTTTTTGATGAAAAAATATATTTAAACCATTAACTAGTTTTACTAAAAATTGAGTTCTTATTTGTTATAAGTTAATAAATAAATTTTAGTTATTTAAAACCATTAGGAATATATTTTTTTAATTTTGAAATAAATACTCATTTATACTAATTTAATAGTTATTTTAAATTGGTTAATTATATCATGGTTCTAATAAACTCGTGTTTTCGTTTAATGCGAGCTAATGAACACTTAAAACTTATTTAATGAAAAAAAATATTCTAAAATCTCAATATGTTACAGTCTCCCAAATTAAATATATCTCGCTCAAATAATTTTTTATCTTGGTAATCAATGGTGAAATATTTCAAAATATATTTATTGAAAACTCACACTGTACAAGGGGATAATAAAACTTCCTTTGAAAAGAGGAAGTGTAAAACATTAATGTTATCTAAAATTACACATAATAATATACCCAAAAAAGATGCAATTTGAAGGAAATTAAAAAAAATAAGAACTTGGACAAGATAGATAATTTCAAATGGATTATTGAGAGTGATAGAGAACATGATACTTTTTCCCTCAAAATGGATTGCTCATGCCTACAATGGTAGATACCCTTGGGGATGCTTCATCATCTATTATTCTGCATTGTACGGTTCTCACTTAACCATAAAGTGATTCCATTTAGAAAATTCAAAAAAAATGTTGGATTATAGAGAAAACGATTATGAGAAAGTTAATGTCCACAAAACAATAAATTTATAAGAAGTAAAAAATTACCATTAACTCCTCATTAATAGTTATAAAATGGAAAAAAATTAATTTTCAGGATCCTTTTTCCAGGATTTGAGGAATTATTTGACCATGGAATATGATAAAATATACTTAACCAATTAATTTTCATTTCATGAAAATAATTTAATACTTTAGTTATTCTTCAATTAATTTTAACTTTTATATCATCTCTTACTCCAAGAAATAAATATTTGAAATGAATTTTTTTCTTTCCAAAAGAAATAAAATTAAATTCAAATAGAACATTATATCAGTAATATAATGACAATTCATTCCTACTATGTTAAGATATTTAAAAAAACCAAAATGGTTCTCACAAGTTATCCAATAGGGATGAATCTTCATATAATAAAATAATACATTAATCTCTAAAATATCAACAATAACACCCAATGTTCAATATAAAACATTTAATAAATAGTTAATATTAACACTCCTCTAAAATAAATCTCACCATATTAAAATCAAAAATATTATAAAAAGTCACTAAATTTCAAAAAATAAACTTAAATTTACTCCCCACATAACATAATGTAGTACTCAATGTGGCATACAGAAAAAATGGATACAAGGACTGTATATTCTCCTAAAATGTGTTAATAAATGGAGTCAACATAAAACCCTAATGAAAACATATATTATTATAAAACTATTATATCTATAAATATTACTTAATTAAAATAATATATTATCCACAATATTATATAAATGAAAAAATGTAATAAACTTTGTAGAAGACAACAAAAATCACACTTTCACAAAATCACAAATCAATTTCTAGAAAACAATACTATTCAATTTAATTTATCAAAATAAATCCTCACTATATCCTAAATGAACATTATTATCTCAACACCAAGAATATATTTTGGTTTATATATCCCTAAATCATGTTTTTTCTAAAAATATCACGTTAACACTAAATCAATTTTCAAGGTTATAAATATCATTCAATTTATTCCTAGAAATACTTCAAGATAAACTACTATAAAACAATCATCAGATGTTTCATAAATTTTTAAACTAAAATAATATTTTTAAGACTCTTATACAATTTAATTATCAAATCCAAATACATAAACACATCAATTATTCCACTTAAACTATTATAATAAGGTATTCCATACCTTGGGATTCGAGTTAGGCCAAAGATTAGGGAATTACCTCTGTTAATGCCCAAGTTCCCTATACATAAAACATTAAACTATAAATAGTTCCTTGGGACAGAATTTATTTTCCACCACCGAACTCTTTATTTCATCCTAAAAAAATACCTATAATATTTCCTTGTTTCCCACTCATAAAACACCTTCTTGTTCCTTTAAGAAATTTTTCAGGGTGTTTCTTCACACATTCTGTACATATTGGAAGCTTAATCTTCAAACCATCATGATATTCTTAAAAATAAATTTTTATTTTAATTGGTTCATTTATAAACTCACCTATGGTCATGTTGTTAATCATATAATGAGATAAATTATTTGAAATAATCACATGGTTCAACATTCCATATCCCATGTAAATTGGTTTCTCATGTAGAAAAGCATTGCATCATCCATTACAAATAGCATTAACATATCCTCATATTTTTAGCCAAAAACTAAAACCAAAATCATTGTATAAGAAAAAATAATGGACAATATTCAAATAATTAAAAATCATTCATCATATTTCTAAACCATGACACCTTCTTTTCAAAAACAATGATACATTAGGTTTAACCGAGGACCCCCATGGTCGATATGTATCCAAATCCTTCATAATATTTAAAAAATAAAATGTCAATTAACCAAATAATATCCCCTATGATTTTCAAAATAGGGTTTTAGTAAGGGATCATTCACAATGCACTAGAATTATGGTCAATATATACTCAAACAACTATCTTCAAAGTTATTACCCTTAGATGCATTTGTGCAAAAACCACATTGAATTAAAGTATCTATAGAGAGATTTATTTCTTGGAAAACCCCAAAATATCTTACTTACCAAAACATTAGAATATAATCATATTGTTAAGCTTATGTTAAGTGTTCTCACTAAAGTTTCCTTTTCTTAGTTTAAAAAATTAACTAATCCTAGATTTGATACAAACTATAGTGACCAAAAAATTCCCATCCCCAAATACTACATATTATCAATGGAATGCCCATTACATATCAATATAATACATACTAGAAGTATAAAGGTGTAATTCATTTGGAATATTGGATACCTAAGTAACTAGTGCATAAAGGATATTTATTATTTCACATTACATTCATCACAACATTCGCACAACTTAGAAATTTCATTCTTAAAACCATTCTTCATAGCTTAGAAAAGGTAAACATAATAGGGGTGATATCAGTTTCTCTGTAAGGGTAAATATATGATATAATAATAAATGATCTTAATTGAATATAATATAACAATTAGGTTGTGATAGAATGATCTTATAATTATAAAATCATAACAATCAATTTATATAAAATAGTAATTAAACATTTCAGGTTGTTTTATATTTCAAAATACATAAGATATAAGAGTACGAAATCATTATTAATAAAGCATGTGGTATGAGAACATATCATAACTATAAGAAATATATTTTTTATATCTGTATAATCCTTTTAAATAATTTCATTAGTCGAGGATATCTTCTATGACTATCTTTGGGGATTGGGCTCACTCCCCATTCTAGAATTTCCTTAGTCGAGGTTCACGCTGAAGACTATCTTATTGGAAAAATGTACCATACTAAATATTGATGAGTCCCCATTCTAGTCTGTATTATCTCACTTGATATCCAAATTTACCCAATGAATTGGAGAGATATAATAGACCCAACTGACCTTGGTTTATAATGCAACCACCAGTATTTGGTTTATAATTGATCCATCGTTCACCTAATGAAAATTTTACAAATGTGAGACATAAGATCAAAAAACATTCATCATATCATTTCCTATGAAAAGGATATGAGTTTCGTGAAAATTTCATGTTAAAAATAATAAATCCTACATATAAATAATTGATATGGTAACGTTGTATAACATCCCTAGTAAATAATATAAAATAATAAATTATTTTGTACAAATTAAAATTCCTTTAAAAGATCACTATAACATTTCTTGAGGAAAATTCCCATTTATTTAAAAAAACTTATTTAGAATATAAAATTTTCCAAAATATAATGGAAAAAAATTATTTAAAAATGATAATGGAATATTTTAATGGAAAATTTATAGAAAAAAACATTCATGATAGTGGGAAAGGTTTCCAGGAGGTGTTTGTTAAAACGAAAATTCGTTTATGGTTTTCTATAAAAATTCAAAAGTTCCTTGTTTGAAAAATTATAAGAAGGTTCCATTTAAAAAATTGTAAGTAAAGTAAAATATATTCATAAATATATTTGAATAATATTTTTTGAATAGTAATAAAATTATGGAAATCATTTTGAAGATAATATGGACATGAGAAAAAAATACACTCGACCGAAGGGAAAAACAATGTTAGTTTTAATTGGAGACATTCTTTTAGTGTATTGAGTAATTAAAGAGAGTAAAATAGAAGGAAAACATGAAATATATAAAAATATATATAGGATAATAAAATACATAATATTTGGGATATAAATATCATAAAATTTCATCATCACAAAATTTAAGCATAAAGAATCCCATTAAAAATTAAATTGTAACATAAAACACTTATTATTATAGGATATTTTGAATCATACCCCCAGTAAAAGAAATGAAATGAAATAAGTACCATGAAAATAATTATATTAATGATATTACATATCAATGTGTATTAATTTATACCTCATTAAATAAAATCTGTGTATAAAATCAAACATGTTTCAATGAAAAAAAATTGAGGGGAAGAATCTTTAAGGATTTTGTAATTTTTTTATAAAAAGTCATTAGAATCAAGAAAATAACATGTTTCTAAAAATACATTGAATTAATTCATGGATTATTCCTAAATAAAATATTGGGTAGTATATACACCATAGAAATAAAAAATTGTTTTATAACATTAAAACAAGACCCAATGAAATGAAATTAAGATAAAACCCTTACAACTTTGGTATCATTTGAATAAAATTACATGATCATGAAGAAAATGAAATGGATTATAAAACCCCATTAATTTAAATAATTTATTAAAAATAACTCTTAGGTAGTAATTTCCCAACATATAAAAAATTTGGTGCACAATATCAAACATGTCTAATGATCTTAAAAAGAGAAAAGGAACCCTTACCTTACATATGATTTGATCTTAAGTGATACAACCTCATGTATAAAAAAATTAAATTTCTATAATTCATTATAATAAAATATATAATATAATTATATCATTTTAAAAACTTTTTATTAATAATTCACAATTTATGTCATCATTTTAGGTATTCATTGCTTCACTTTATCTGTATGTTTTAGTTTCGTAGTTATTTTCCTTAACCTTTAATCATATTTACTAAATATAAAAAATGTTAATAATTATATGAGTATTATATATAATCATTATATAAAAAAATATATCCATTAATATTAAGTGGTGACTATAAATTAATTATATCACATCATGGTGATGGTTATTTGAACGCACACAAAACTGATGTTTGTACTTTTTGATGGATGGAATGAATGAAATATAAATGGTAATTCACCATTGAAAAATTATTATTATATCATAATTATCATAAATTTTCATTAAATACATCCTTTATTACATCAAATGTAAGGTAAAATGATAACCAAATCACATCACTTCATGGAGGTGGTAGTTCTCACATATGAACGAGCAACGTTATTATTTACCAATGGATCAGAAGGTGAGGAAGTAGGTAAGATATTATTATCAAATAAGAATAATTATGTTATAAATATAATATATAAACATTAAATCCACCTATATAACCACCCATAAATTATGGTTATGGAAAATGTGATGTATCCCGACACGGACATGGTATTCTATATGTACGCACAAGCGATACTTTTACTTCTCATTTGATAAAGAACGAGTGAAAATGGTTGAGAAATAATCATAAACACATCTCATTATATTTATTATATAAAATTAATTATTTTATATATAATAAAAATATTTACATAAGGTGTAATAAGGGATTAAATTGAAATATTTTTGTTAATATTTATACCTCTTCTTTAAAAGTCCTCCTTTGTTTTACACCAAAATCCTTGAAATATTGGTCTTAAGAGAATATAGAAATTTCTAGTAATAATGGAATTATTGTAGTAATTATTTTTAGTATTTATTTAATGAGATATAATGCTAAAATTGTGTCAATAAAGAAGTATAGGTGACCTTTTAAAAGTCAGGGGAGGGAGATATATGGTATTTTATAAAATATTACAATTATCTAAGGTCACTTTCATGAGAAAGAGGCTAAAATGGTCAGGTATTTGAATATATGAAAATATAATGTCTTAATATATTAAAATAATATTAATTAAACATATTTTGGTTGTAATACTATTGTTATGTCCTTTTTTACCCCTAGTAAACATGTTTTAACCACAACTGTGATAACAAAAAATTTATGTTTTTATAATTTACTATGAACAGAAATTTAGTTGAAACATTTAGATTTTAATAATTATTAGGATTAAAAATATGGAATATATTTTAAAGTATTCATTTTCTAAAATTGGAAAATTTCAATTTTAATTAATTACACATACTTCAATGAAAAACTATTTTTAAAAAAAATTTGAAGCATAAAACCTAATTTACATCCATTACATTATTTGTAGAAACCATAAATTTAATGTTAAAACATATTAATGAATAAATAATCTATATATTTCTTTAATAGCATTACTTATTGCTGAGTTAATTAATTTACTGAGATAAAACCACATTATTTACATAAAAATAGTTTTTTAGAAAAATGTGCTTTTAAGTCCAAAAATTAAATTATACCAAAATAATGTCTAATGATGATTCATATGTAGTTAATTATATTAATTATAATTAAAGTATTAATTTTTTAATTTAAGATAAAATTAAAAACATGATTGGTATTTTACTTGAAAATAAATGATAGTTTTCATGAAAAATGATATTTTTTAAAACTTAGTGAAAAATAAATCTTTTTATAAAATTCATATAAATTAAAACTACTATAATATTAATATGATGATTTAAAAAATGATACTAATTTTCCCAAATAAAATTTATATAAATTATAAAAATTAATTTAAATATTTTACACTTTAAATATAGTAAAAACCAGTTTTTTAAGAAAACATTTATTTATAGCATAAAATTATATTACTAAAAACTGAGTAATTATTTTTTATAAATTAATAAATATATTTTCATTATTTAAAATATTTATACATATTTTTTACAATGTGGTTATTACTATTTAAACTGTCTAATTTAATGTGTGGATTATAATATTTTACTATATCATTATTCATTTAGACTCAGGGTTACATGTAAAGTAATCAACTGAACAATTACTTGTTATTTAAATAAATATATATTATAAAATATTAGGGTATCACATGCTTAGTGCCTTATGGTTTTTTGCTTATATTATAACATTTTAGTGAAATTATTATATGGTGGGTGGACCCACTATGGGTCTCAACATTTTTATCATTTCCTCAATTATTGATAGGTTTAATTGATAGATTTCAAGAGGTGTTTTGATGTAATGGTTTTCCCATTTTCAAATTGTTTAGGAACCATATACTATGGTTATCCACAGTTTTTTTATGAAACCTATACATGTATCACCTTATTATATTTTATAAGGTTGAATTTGTCATTTTTCATCACCTTTGGAATTTTGGGGGAGGAAACCAATATGGTTGGAACAATTATCACACTCTGATAACACGTTTATATATTTTTATTCATTATTATTTAACTTTTTGGATTTAGTAAATTTCAAGATGAAATATGTATATTTATAGTTAATTTCTTATGTTCATTCTTGGCACATGGTTTGTTGATCCATGGGAACAAACTGTGAAATTTTATTAGTAAATCTAGTACACATCGAATAGTTAATTCATGATTCTTCAAACAATAAAATTTATAAGGGTAAAAGTGCAAGATGAATTTTATATATTAAGAGACCATGAACATTTGAATGATAGTTGTCAAAAACAATGTGATTTTCCCTTGAAAATATAGGGGATAAAAATATTATACAGTTATATATGGGACCTTTGTGCGCAGTTTGGTAAGTCATGTGGCCAAATCACATGGAAACTTCCAGGATCAACCAATGAGGGTTTCATATTTAGTACAAAATTTTCTATACTCTGTCATATACAGGTTTTTAATTTTTGGAATTTTGTAATACAACCCTATCAAAATAAAACTCCATTGGTGTTCTTTTCTCCTCCTTTGTTCGACCCATCTCAAAAGGGAAGCTTCATGTGACTCCCTTATTCCTTATTCCCCATTCAAGTATCCATGATTCTTTTGTCATAGTACTTCAAGGTTGTATCTATCTTCTCTTCTATTTTCCTTTTATTATCCTACTCCTTTTTATTATTATTATTATTATTATTATTCATATGCATATGGTGGTCAAAACATGGAATATTTTTTGTCTAAACCTTTCAATTTTGGATTTATAGGGTGTGTATATTTCATATCTAGCATTTCCCTATATGTATTTAAATTTATTTTATTATCCTCACTCAAATAAGGTAGGTGTTTCTATATGATTTATTTTTTTTGGAAAACCCAGGTGATGTTTGGTTTTTTTAAATCTATATTATCTAAAAATTATTCTGATTTTATAATCCTTAATTAATTAATAAATTTTTTTTTCAAATTTATAAAATCACGTGATGATATAAAAATGGTGTTTTCATTAATTTACCATTCATATGTTTTAGTAACATTAATTTAGGCATACTATGTGTTTCTGAGAATGCATATGTGGATATATCTTAGTTAATTTGTAATCAAAATTATGTTTTAAATCTTCGATATGGTATTTAATGATTTTATAGGTGAGTTATTATGGTATTTCTTAGTTTCAATTTAATTTTATTAGATTTTATTGAGTTTATTTAATATTCATTTATGTTTCTTATAGATGATTCATTATAATTTTATTCCCTAAATTTTTCATGATTGTTTATTAAAATATTTACCAATTATTAGATGTGTTGGATTATAGTTTTGTTTTCCTGTTTTTTAAATGGTATTTTCAAATATTATTCTGTTTTGAAAAGGTCTTTAAAAAGGATTCAAAATTGTTTGAATATTAGTTTTAAACCAAAGGTATGTTTAGCACCTTGTATAAATGGTTCCCCATAAAATAAGTTATTCCCTTGGTTTGGGAACTTTTATTTTCTTTTCATATGGTCATCCATTGAGAGAGGAGAATTTGATTAATGATTGATGCTTGTGTATACAAGAAGGGTCTCTTATTTAAGAATTTGTAAGAGAAAGGGAAGATGAGTATCTATTGAGATAATTTTTTATGAGTTCTATTATTGATATGTTATTAGTGTCTTATAAATGTTACCCAATCACCAATACCTAACTTCATTGGAACCTCAGGTTCTTAGGTAGGGAACCTAGTATAAGAAATGTTAGGAATTGATATTCTCTCCCTAGATTTGGATTATGTTACTAACTAATACCACAATAAATTTTATGTGACTACACATTGGGAATTGGATTAAATAGTTATGGTTATACCTGTCGGAGTGTCACCAGGCCATAAAGAATTAATTATTCTCTCCTTAGTGGCCTACATTAATATTAATAAGATTTAATATACATTTTTTGGAATTTATAATATCCCAAGAGAAGTGGTATATAATTACATTAAACATAAGAATGTGTTTGATTCTTAGTGTTCCTTGAACATAGATGCCTTAGAGCTTCTCCCATTATGCTTGTTTTTTAATTATTTTTTATAAGATTATATATACTTTTCTTAGTTTCTCCCTTTTAATTGAACTTTTATTATGCTGTTTCTTTATTTTTATTCAGTATTTATCATGATTTTTACTACTATATTTTTATATATTATTATGATGTTATTTGAATGAGTTCTCATTTTAGTGTTCCATGTTAATAAAAAATATATTTTTTAACTAAATTTTCTAAATGATTTTTTTATACCTTATTCTACCTATTAACTATTTACAATTATGTATACTTTTTACGATTTATTCAGTTATTTTGAGTTATTTTTATGATATTTATAATGTGATTTAAAATATATTTGTAAGTGAGAATATAAATAGACATTCTAGAAAATAAGTTATAGTTCTTTCATAAATAACTATTTGGGTTTAAAAAGGGAAACAAGTATGTTTATGTCATTTTCTCATATTTTTTTAAAATAAGAACCTTACCCAGATTATTATATTTCAAAACTAGCATTTATGGAATGTTTCAAAAAAATAAATGTATGGAATATTTGGTGATATACTATTGGGAATTTTTTTATCACACCCTACTTATAATTTTCATTGTCAGTAGACTCCATGGATTCTGATTTCTTTAGGTTCCCGGTTTTTGGGAAGCTCCTCTCTTAGATTCTCCTTATTTATCTCTCAAAGATATAATTCACATCAAAGTGTTGGTTGGTGAATTTGGGTCTTAATGAGATCACCCGTTGGTTATTGGGGTATTTTTATTAATTCGGAACAAGTATATACTTGAGACCGTGTACATAAATTTATTTATTTAGATCTTTTATTAGTTATATTATTATACCCTTCAAGTTATGCGTTTTATTTGAGCAATATGTTTACATTGAGTTATGGAATTTTGTTTGAATTATTTTAGAATAATTAATGGTAATAATTTATAGATACAAAACAAATAAAAATAATATTTATACTTATCATAATTTCTCAAATATAAATTTATTTTTATTTATCATAGGAAATTATCCCCAATAGTGTTTCCTTGAAACTCAGGCAGTTGTTATTAGATCATGGGGAAAATCCCTTTAATCCATTATGCAAGCTGGATCTGGTACCCAGATCAAGGGTATCTTAGTATTGTTTATGATAAAATATTATAATATAATGGTCTTTTAGTCAAAGATGTCATCATAGAATGAATATAAGAATTTCAAAACATGATAGGTAGGTTCGGGGAGAGTGTAACTAGTGCTTTCTCATTTAAAGACTCAAGATACAATTGGTACTAAGGATGTGGGTAATTAATTTATATCAAATATTAATTTATTTTATATTTATTTTTATCTATATTTATCGTGCTTAAAATTAAATTGATGTTATATGGATCAATTATAAAATTTTCATTTTTTGAGGTGAAAACGAGAGAAGAAAATTAGGTGTGTGGTTGGGTCTCAAAATCAAGAGAACAATTTAGATCATGTGCATATAGTTCTATGAATATTTAGTTAGAATTTCAATATTAGATTATAGACCTTCAAATAGTGTGTCAAAACTAGGAATAACCACTCACCTCTTTTAATTTTTCGTTGATCTCCTTTTTTCTAAATCACTGTTTCTTTTGATTATTGACTATTTGAGATTAATTAAAGAGGTTTTTTATGGTTCTTTGACATTATTTTATGGTAATTTTGTGATATTGTTTTATTACAACATTTTTTCTATAGTAAAATTATTATTTTAAAACTAATAAATGGATCTTTTATAAATAAGTGGAATTAATTTAATGTTATGGGGAATTATAAATGTTTTCAATGAAAAACTTGTGGACATTCATCACAACTATCAAGTGGAATCTTAAGGCATTGAAAATTAAAGTATATTCTTTTTAACTTCATTAGGAAATGTTACAGAGTGATATTTAAAAAAACATAGAATTTTCTTAATATTGTTTATGATTTCCCTTTATGGATATTTACTTTTGACTTGTGGTTTACTTTATTTAGTGATGAGTTCAAATTTGACAAGTTATAATTAAGTACTATGTTTATCTTATTATATAGATAATTCCACCTAGAAAAGTCTTGATAAATCATATAAAATCAATATCATATATTATTCCTCATATTTATATCTCTCTGTGCTTAGATATAGTCCTTATAGTTGTTAACTCTAACTAAACACAAGGTTGAGTGGTAGATCTTACCCTTTTTTAGAATTCACACATATTTTATGATGAACATGGTCCTTGGGAGGATATGGATTGGTTAAAAAAATATTTAGGGAATCTTTAAATAACGTGGACCTCCTAAAGTATCAATATTGAAAAACACTTCAGACTCATTCAAAGGTCCGAGTTGGTGATAGTGGGAGAATGTCATTTCATATCCAATTATTGGTAGTATGACCAATGTATTCTTCAATACCACATTAAATTAATGTATTCTGACTGAAAATATGAACTTAGAGAAGTTGATGGAAATTTTAAGCCACCATCTATGTGATAAAATAGTGAAGGAGTAATTATACCACTTCATAGAGTTGGTTCTCTTCCCTCCTAGGTTGGTATTTGATGAGTCTCTAGAATTTTGTTTCATTAAAATGGGTATTCATCTATACCATGGTTCTAAAATTATTTTTTCAAACCTGATTTTATTTGATTATATTTTTAATAATTCCTTCATGTTTGATTTGATTTCAATGTGAAACCCAAGGTGGGTGATGGACATGTTTCTCTTGGTTTAATTAAAGGATCTCTATCTTGTGGGGAATGGAATATGGTTGGACCGGATCTAGAGTGATAGGATGATTTAGGAGAAACTTATCTATATTTTTTTTCTTATGGTAATTAAGGTACCTCTTATATTCTTTTAGTGTGTCTATATAAGTAATTTTAATCCCTCGTGTTTCAAATTTCCAAGGAACTTCAATTATCTTCATCAATTGGGACCCCTTGATAAATTTTGTAAATTGATGTATCGATAAAGGAATCCCAAATATACCCTAGATATATATGGTAGACTTGTGGAACATGATTAATTTATCATTTCCTTATTTTTCTGTTATTTATCCTTTATAATATATTAGTCTGTTGGACTACTTCATTGTCTTCTAGGATGTTTGATATCTTATTCCTCTTTTTTGAGAAATATATTTTTTATTGCATGAGTGTGGGTGTATTTTTGAGTGATTTCTTCATTTGTTTCCACTTTTTTGGAGGTATACTTAGTGCCTTTCCGCGTTATCTTTCATTTTTTCCTTCTTTTGTTTCATCTATTTAATTTTTATGTAATTATTATACGGTGGGGAGACCCATCATGGTTAGTTTCCATTTTATCATTTCCTTAGTGATTTATTAGTGTAATTTATATATTTGGAGAGTAATTTTGATGTAATTATTTCCACATTTTCAAATGGTTTGGGAATCATATCTTTATGTACTCCTTAACTTTTAGATAAAACCTCCTTGAGCATCCCCTTATTATATTTCACAACGATGAATTTAACATTTTTCATCATCAATGAATTTATTGGGGAGAAAAGTGATTTGGATTAGAGAATTTCAAAACCATGATATCACTATTATATATTTTCATTTAATGTAATCGAATTCATTATATTTATTTAATTTTAAGAAGATTTTTTAATGTTTTTTCATAGTTTAAAACTTGGTGCCTAATTTACCAAATCATGTGAACAAACATGAATATATTCACATTAAATATGGTGCTCCTCATGGTTATATTTTATGGTTGGTAAAATCATGAAAATTTAATGATTATCTAGGAAAGATGATTTTTATATATAAAGTAACACTTAATTTTTGGATTAATATTTGGGAAAACAATGTGACCTACTCATATGAATTTATGGGAACTTTAATGAATGACCCTTATATATGGTTACTTTATACATTGTTGCAAAACGATTTAGTAAGACTTGTGGCCAAACCATGTGACAAATCTTTGGATAATTCAATGAGGGTTACATATTTGGAAGACAATTCGGTAAACCATGTGTCCTTACCTTGTTTCTAATTTCATGAATTTCATAAACTATCCATGGGGAATTAAAACCCCATTATGGTCATTCCATCCTTATTTGGTACACCCATCTATATATGATGCTTTAAGTGCCTTCATTCTTCCTACTTCATGTATCCAAGTTTCATTAATCATAGTTCTTCAATGTTATGTCTCTTTTTCGTCAATACTTTCCCTCCCATTCTTGTATATTCATATTTTTATGGGGCCATGGGGGTCGAACCCTATTTTAATGGTTTGTCTAAACCTTTTAATATTTTATATATAGGTTTTTTGGATTATTTCAACTTTCCCAGAATACTATATAAATTAAATTACATGTTGGGGTGAATTTTAGCACAAAAATTTAAATTCAATTTTTCATTGTCTCTAGTATTTAAACTATTACAAAAAAGGTTCTTCTATACACACAAATTATTAAAACACGATATATTTTTTTAAAATTAATTAAGCATAGAAAAATAATGGTCATTGGAATTTTTTTTTTTTTTTGATAATTTAATAAAAAAAACATAAATAAAAATAACTACTAAATATAGTTGGAAGAATCTAAATAAAAAATATGGATTATGGATTCACATTCATGTATCCATTAAAGGATATTGTAATGAACTCTTTTAACCTAATGAATAATGGTAATAATAAACCGAATCCATTGTATCCTTGACTTAAACTGTTAGTAGGTATCAATGCACTTCTATAAATAAGAATGTTGCTCTTTCATCCTCTATAGAAGTACTTGATCAAACAAATTGTTATAACATTTACATCCACACCCTAGAATCATTCTCTTCCTAATAGAAACCTTCCATATCAAAGGATCAGAAACTAAAAATTTACAATAAGATATGTTTATAGTTTTATAATGAAAATTTATCATTTTAATTGTTACAAGAAACACTCAAAATTAAAATACAATAGGAATAAGTCTTAGGAAAATAATATATTGTAATCTTCAAGTGATTTTAGGATCACAAGTATGTCTTATTCATATTTATATTCCTTCAGTTCCCAAATCTGTGTACTATTTATTGTAAATTCACTCAAACTCGTATTATATTTTTTTCATGATCATTTATAACTGTATCAGAAGCATCATTCACTATCTCTGATGAACTTATCACGATATCACATCTTTTGATAATGTTTTTACACCACTGTAGTTATTTTAAATCTGATTAAGATAGTCTGGAATAAAAGTTCAATTCTCAATATTTACACACTAAAATATTCTAGAATTATGTTTACTATATTTTTATTTTTTATAATAAAAAACATAAATAGAAAACCTCAAGTAAATATAAGTTAAAAAATGTGTTTTTGTGACTTTTATATCTTATAATAAGGTGAGTATATGACTAAAAAATCACTCTATTTTTGAATGAAAAAAAACACAAATGATTTTTAAAACCATTCATTTTGTAAGATCAATGAATTTTCATAAATTCACACCAAAATATAACTTCCCTATTTTTTTCAATTAAAACATTGTATTATTATAATGAATATTTTTCTAGACATATGCAGAGTTGGTGCGGTAATATGAGGTTCAGAGAGCACTGGTATTGATATAATAAAAATATTAAATATATGCAATCATGAATGCATTTTTTTACAGAAAAAAAAGGATGAAATATAGAATGGGTACTAGGATCAGAAATTTGAGGCCACTTTTGAATCTAGAATATGGTTATTACCCAATGTGTTACATAACCGTGGAGCATGTCGGGCCCTTGGGTTTAGTGCGATCATTGGTGAAATAATAATTAAATAAATTAATTTAACCAAGTTATTTTTTATTATTTCCATTAACATAATATCCTTCAGAAGTGTAAAATTATTCCCAAACCATAGGGTTAGCCACATAACCCTATATATTTGATAAGAGTTTTTGGAGGAGTGTTGGAAGATGTTGGGATCGTGGATCTACAATTGGACTACCTTCATGATCACCAATGGGAATAAAGTTCATGTAACTCGCCAAAGATGATAGAATAAAACTGTTATTCACAAAAATTGATCCAAAATAAATTTTGAACATTTTTGTAACGACCCGTATCTTGACGTACATGGACATTACATTACATTTGCGGAATACTTAGTACATAACAAAAACACACACACAAGGACCGTAATAGTTTAGTGTCTTTGGAAACTCGGAATATAATCTTCTAATCGTGGTGAAAGATCTTCAACATCTCCCATAAAGATCTTCTTCTTTTTATACCTAAAACCTTTCTTTATATCCTGGGGAAAAGAAAACATAAAAGGGTGAGCTCAAATTCTCAGTAAGGGTAAACAAAAGAAATATCAATCACATCATATACATAAGCACATAACTTTTGGAAATCTTAACCTGCAAAAGAGATCATAATTTCATAACATGGGGTAAATCATGGCAGTGAAATGTAATCACAATAATCATAACATAAAACATGAAACTTTGTGGCATTCACACATAATCATAGAGAATCATTTCTTGTTAGTCAAGACTCATTGCCAAGACTATCTTAGTGGACAAAGTCCCTTTCTGAATCGAGTAACCCTCGTTTCAGTCCTATTTCACTGAACCGGTATAACCTACCATTCCAGCCATGTCTATCTCATGAAATATAAAATCATTACCCAATGCATTGGAGGGAGATATAGGTCCCACCCATCTCATAATGATACCATTCTTATGTGTTCCACAAAATCATAAATCATACATCATTTCATAACCCATGTAATAAAATGGGATTCTTAAACATCATGCCATCATAATCCATAAACAATTGATATCATTTCATCATAAGAAAACTGAAACCATTTAAATCATAGAGACATTTTACTTGAAAAATACATATCAAATAACGTCATCTTAGATGGAAAAATAGTTTTAAAAAAAACACTTGAAATGAATTCTTGAGGAAAATATCCTTTCTTCTTTAAAAACATTTTTCCTTTCTTAACATGTCATAAAACATTAAATTAAAAGAAGTTTAATAAAAATAAACTTGAAAACTTGTAAAGTAAGATTCTTGGAAATAATGTTTTAAAAATCCATTCATGCCGTATACGTTAAAAAAAACATTCTTCGTACTTTTGTCGGAAAAGTCAAAAAATCACCTCGTACGAAAAAGCGACAAAAGATTCCTTTCATATTATTTACTAAAAACTCACCGAAGGGTAAAAATGGATTTAAACAATTGTAGGTGGATGGAAATAATATTACATATTGATGAAACATGGATGTGGATGATAAAATACACCCTAGTAAATACTCTCGAATAAACAATCTCGGATAAAAATGAGATTGTGATATTTCCCTTACCTTAGGACCGATTTGCTTTGTTCGTGTCCGAAGCTCCTGTATAATGGTTTAAATAATGTTATTGACTTATTCCAGAATCATACATATTGATATGATATCATATATGGTCATATTATTAGCTTCTTGTTAGTAATATTTCATTGTTACTTGTTACTCTGGTCTTTATAACTTTTTGTTCTTATGCGTGTTTTGTCGAATAAATTATTATTCTTATCTTTAGGTTATAGATAATTCATTTACAGAATGGTATTAGTGTAGTATATACCATATTCATTCATTCAATTAATTTATATAATCATTATGAAATGAAGATCATGTAGAACGAGTCGCATCACATCGTGGAGACGGTATTCCGTACGTACGCACGGGTGATGATATCGTTCCTCTGATCATGGAATTGTATTGGAGTATATATATATTATTTCAGTATCAATATTACTTCATAATAATCATATATAGTTACTCATTACACCATTATACCCATCCTTGTAAGGTGATGGTGGAAAATAGATTACACCACGGCGTGGAGACGGTATTCCGTACGTACGCACGCGCGGTGATTTCATTTTTCCGTAGGATGGATAGAAGGTGAATTAGGGTTGTTTCATATTTATAAGAACATATCAGTATGTAATTAATACTGATGTTATTACTTTATCATGAAACAACTAAAGAAGTAGAAGTTGAAGAAGAAAGAAATTGAAAAGATCGGTAATGGATATTACCTCTTCTTTGGAACGCCTCTTTGAATCCTCCACTTAAGGAACTAAGATTGGTCTTTTGAGAAGACCAGGACCTCTAGGATTATTCTAGGGAAGTGTAGAGGAGAAAATGGCAGGGTTTGGCCGAGCTTGAGTGCTCAAATTGGTGTGAGGAGGAGGGGGAGGAGGTGTCCTTTTATAAGGGAGGAGAGGGGCACCTTAGGAATATCTCAAAATATTATTTTATATTAAAGTCAAAATCGGTTAATAATGGTTCCAAAGGGTCTTATTTCGAAGCTAAAGTGGGTATGGGTCGAAATCCTATCATCCAATAGGATTTAGACAAGTTTAGGGTATTATTTTAACCTTATCAATTAGATTTAACTCTAAGTTAATTAATTTAACTTTTACCGTGTCTTTTTGTTTTCTTTCACTATATGGTTAATACACTTACTATAACATGCCAAACGAACCCCAAATTGTTTATTATTAATATATATATCCTTATCTAAGTCATTTGGCCGAACCTTAGATTTTTAGGAATACAATAACAATTAATAATATAATATTTGATTTAAAAACGATTTTGTGTCAATTTTGACACTATTTGATATATGATTTTTGTGAAAGTCATAACAGAATTATATGTTCGAACCAAGTTGATTAAATCAACATTAATATATCATAGTAACCTAGAAAATTATTGGAATTCATAAAAAGTCTCAAATTACATTTATTTTGGTGTTTATAACATCAATTATGTCAATATTTCATTAACAAGATAATTACTGCATCATCTTTGTGTCATAAATAAATTAAATTATTTGATTTTTAAAAATTACAAATAAAATACCATCATGTAGTAACTCTTTTTAGCTTTCTAATGAATATTTACAATCGAATATATCTTATGTATAACCCCATATTATAAATGATTTACTTATTAAACTTTGATTTTAACTATTTTAACCCTTCTTTAAATAAATTAATAATAAATGTCCTAATCTAATCCAAGTGGGCCTAAATGGTCATATTTTATTCCTAAGTTTGTTTTTGGTCTAATTACACTTATCCAATAGAATTAGGACATGTGTTAGGGTAATAGTAATATCATATTTACCCTTAGTTACCCTATTTACTTTTAACCGTGGTAAAAAAAAGTAAAAAGTTACTATTCGCCAAAAAATTATTTTCATTTCATTGAACCACATTTTAGTCCTTGATATTAACCGTGTCTCTCGAATTTTCGAAATTACATTCACAGAAGCGGTAAAATTAAGTTTTATGCAAAATTCAGTTTTTTAACCTACCACTTAGTGGTTTCACTATTCATCAAAAATTGAAAGTTTTCAGAAAAATACCAAAATTTCACCCTAGGCTAATTTCGATATTCTGAGTCCAAAGATGAAGTCCATTTTGAAAAATAAAATTTATAAAATTTTAAAAATTGGTTATTACTATTCATAACGGCTAGTTTTAATAGCATATTGTTGTTTAGTGAAACTCGGTATTGCATACGACGAAAGCTATCGAGGAAGGTCGTGATTGCGTGTAAAGCAAGCCAAGCAAGGATGCGTGTTGTGCAAGCTCCTTTTGGTGTAGCGTACAACACAAGACATTAGTGAAATAAAAAAGAATATTTTTCATAAAATCTCGGGCTGTTACATTCTACCCCCCTT
Organism: Viscum album; assembly: GCA_963277665.1. Lineage (NCBI taxonomy): Eukaryota > Viridiplantae > Streptophyta > Magnoliopsida > Santalales > Viscaceae > Viscum > Viscum album. The sequence goes on along the minus strand of CAUJRU010000328.1, from coordinate 568,314 downwards.
AAAAAGAATTTCGCCCTCGAAATTCGTCGGGGTTATAAATGGTTTACTATTCGAAAGTTTCTTTAATAGAAACCCACATCGTAAAAAGGAATACCAAAACTTGGCTTTAAAAACTAAAGTATGAAATGTAACGATTACCCAAATAAACTAATCACTGGGTTTCCACATAGGTGAAAATATGGATATGGAAGAGAAATCTAACCATCATGTTCTGATGGAGAGTGGTAGAGAACATGGCTATGGAAAAGCCAGTAATCACAAATCCATACATTTGTAACGATCTAAGGTAACATCTGATTCATCAGGTATAAGATCACTAGGACAACATTTTTGGTTTTCAAGATCATTTCCCTAAAGTTGAAAATTTGAATCAGAATAAATACTTACTTTATTTTGGGTACAATCTCACTGTTGTTCGTGCCTTGAACAATTTCCACTTCATCTCTTAAATAAATGAAGTTGAATTTGTTATTAGCAGATCATGTGATAGAATGACGGGTCATTCCATCTGTCTCAAAAGGTTAGCAAAATTTATATACATAAGTCGATCTATAGTGGGATTAATCATATATGGTTCCTAAAATGGGCTTATACTTCATATATCATACTGCTTAATATAATAACACTAGTATCTACTAAACAGGGACTTCCTGTAGGTCAGTGGTAGGCGATAAAGGCCAGTCGCACTTTGGTTGTGGGTTCAATTCCTACAGCCTTGTCCGAAGTGATGGGATGTCGCCCGTCCTGCAGGTTTTCCTTTTTCTAAAACTACGTTACTATAACATCCCATCAATAATATCGAAAATCTTCTATCCTTAAACAATACTAACTTATGTCCAACATAATCCAGTCTAATCTTTAGGCTTATACATAATACTGCAGTCCACTCTCATAACATAGTGACAACGATTACCAGAGATTTAATACTGTCGTTGATCCCCACATATCATAAGATATGTCTTGTTGGTCACATTCCAAACATTCAAAGTCCTTAATCGTGTATGCTCTTGAATACCTTAGTGAAAACATGAGTGCAGTTAAAAGTTAACACTTTCCACATACCAAAATCCTCAAAATTCTATATACTCAAACAATGATATCACTTAGTCCTTATATCAATCATGAGCTCATGAATACTATTAAACATTTCATTTTCTCGGCTTCATTATGCGCATATCATCTTATTTCCAAAAAATATCTCAATCACTTTGAATACCACATCAATAAATATTGCAATACTCAATGATACAACATTATTTTGGAATCCCATTACATAAACACTTAATCATTCCACCACATCGTTGTCATATTCAACATTGCCAATAGTGATCGCATCTGATTTCCCTTTGTCCTTTGCCTTCAGTGGTTGCTCATGTTGATCATCACTAACCCTTGGATTAGGGCAATTATTAGCATAATGCCCCATTTCCTTGCACTTGAAGCATTGAAGTGTTGGCGGTGCGTTCTCTGCAGTGTTTGCTTTATTCACATCATTAGAAACCCTTTTTCCATTACTTCGACACTCAGCTGCTCGATGACCTTCTTTTCCACACTTAAAACATTTTCAAGTCCCTTTAAGACAATCTCCACCATGCTTCTTTCCACACTTTGTGCATAAGGAAACATTCATCTTCTTTTCACCATTATTCTGAGATTTCTCCTTGAACTCCATCTTTCGTTTCTTGTCAAAACCATGAGATGGATATGTAACACCAACTTCCATTTCTACCTTGATAGCACAACGCACAATTTCTTCATAGCTACTGAAGTCTCTTATAGCTAATGCCCTTATAAGACTTGGTTTTAAGCCACTGAAAAATCGATCAACTTTACTTTCAGGTTGGATGATAATTCCAGAAGCATACCTTGCAAGTCTTGTAAAATTTGCTTCATAGGTACCAACAGATTCATCGTCCCTTTGCTTCAGTTCAAGAAACTCTTTCTCCATCTTTGTTCGAAGAATACGAGGGAAGTACTTACTGAAAAACAAGTTCTTGAACTCGTCCCATTCCATGGACTCAATTTCATCTCTTGGCCTCGTATTCTTGATAAGATTCCACCATTGATCAGCTTCACCTTCCAAACGATATACTGCTAAGATGACTTTATCATGTTCAGAACATTGAAGAACTGAAAATATCTTTTCAGTGGTACTGATCCATTGTTCAGCAACAAGTGGATCGGAAGTCCCACTGAAAGAAGGTGGACGTTTCCTCATGAAGGACTCAATAGAATATTGTTCCCTTCTCTGCTCATTTGGAAGTCCAGAATGATTCATAGCTTGTGTAAGTATAGCAATAAGATTTTGCACTCCATCTCCCATAACATTTGTTTGTTCAGGAGGGCAATCATTGCATTTTCCATTGCATTGATCAACACGGTTCCTTCGGGTTCCAGCCATCGTCTAAAACCCAAAAAGAATAGTGTGAGAGGCAAAAATCATGCTAGGGAAAACAACATAGTAAAGGGGGAGTACCCTTAATATCTAACATCTTAGGTTAAATTCTAAGATCGTTACCGTAGTTCTAGGACCATATCCTATACGTATACTTATCCTTAGGGACATCCCTAGACATACCTTAGAAATATCTCTAGGGATCTCACTAACGTTTTCGCATCCTAGTTTCCAAAGGTTGACTAAACCTTTCCTCTAATACCAACTGTAACGACCCGTATCTTGACGTACATGGACATTACATTACATTTGCAGAATACTTAGTACATAACAAAAAACACACACACAAGGACCGTAATAGTTTAGTGTCTTTGGAAACTCGGAATATAATCTTCTAATCGTGGTGAAAGATCTTCAACATCTCCCATACAGATCTTCTTTTTTTTATACCTAAAACCTTTCTTTATATCCTGGGGAAAATAAAACATAAAAGGGTGAGCTCAAATGCTCAGTAAGGGTAAACAAAAGAAATATCAATCACATCATATACATAAGCACATAACTTTTGGAAATCTTAACCTGCAAAAGAGATCATAATTTCATAACATGGGGTAAATCATGGCAGTGAAATGTAATCACAATAATCACAACATAAAACATGAAACTTTGTGGCATTCACACATAATCATAGAGAATCATTTCTTGTTAGTCAAGACTCATTTCCAAGACTATCTTAGTGGACAAAGTCCCTTTCTGAATCGAGTAACCCTCGTTTCAGTCCTGTTTCACTGAACCGGTATAACCTACCATTCCAGCCATGTCTATCTCATGAAATATAAAATCATTACCCAATGCATTGGAGGGAGATATAGGTCCCACCCATCTCATAATGATACCATTCTTATGTGTGCCACAAAATCATAAATCATACATCATTTCATAACCCATGTAATAAAATGGGATTCTTAAACATCATGCCATCATAATCCATAAACAATTGATATCATTTCATCATAAGAAAACTGAAACCATTTAAATCATAGAGACATTTTACTTGAAACATACATATCAAATAACGTCATCTTAGATGGAAAAATAGTTTAAAAAAAACACTTGAAATGAATTCTTGAGGAAAATATCCTTTCTTCTTTAAAAACATTTTTCCTTTCTTAACATGTCATAAAACTTTAAATTAAAAGAAGTTGATTAAAAATAAACTTGAAAACTTGTAAAGTAAGATTCTTGTAAATAATGTTTTAAAAATCCATTCATGCCGTATACGTTAAAAAAAACATTCTTCGTACTTTTGTCGGAAAAGTCAAAAAATCACCTCGTACGAAAAAGCGACAAAAGATTCCTTTCATATTCTTTACTAAAAACTCACCGAAGGGTAAAAATGGATTTAAACAATTTTAGGTGGATGGAAATAATATTACATATTGATGAAACATGGATGTGGATGATAAAATACACCCCAGTAAATACTTACGAATAAACAATATCGGATAAAAATGAGATTGTGATATTTCCCTTACCTTAGGTCCGATTTGCTTTGTTCGTGTCCGAAGCTCCTGTATAATGGTTTAAATAATGTTATTGACTTATTCCAGAATCATACATATTGATATGATATCATATATGGTCATATTATTAGCTTCGTGTTAGTAATATTTCATTGTTACTTGTTACTCGGGTCTTTATAACTTTTTGTTCTTATGCGTGTTTTGTCGAATAAATTCTTATTCTTATCTTTAGGTTATAGATAATTCATTTACAGAATGGTATTAGTGTAGTATATACCATATTCATTCATTCAATTCATTTATATAATCATTATGAAATGAAGATCATGTAGAACGAGTCGCATCACATCGTGGAGACGGTATTCCGTACGTACGCACGAGTGATGATATCGTTCCTATGATCGTGGAATTGTATTGGAGTATATATATATTATTTCAGTATCAATATTACTTCATAATAATCATATATAGTTACTCATTACACCATTATACCCATCCTTGTAAGGTGATGGTGGAAAATAGATTACACCACGGCGTGGAGACGGTATTCCGTACGTACGCACGCGCGGTGATTTCATTTTTCCGTAGGATGGATAGAAGGTGAATTAGGGTTGTTTCATATTTATAATAACATATCAGTATGTAAGTAATACTTATGTTATTACTTTATCATGAAACAACTAAAGAAGAAGAAGTTGAAGAAGAAAGAAATTGAAAAGATCGGTAATGGATATTACCTCTTCTTTGGAACGCCTCTTTGAATCCTCCACTTAAGGAACTAAAGTTGGTCTTTGGAGAAGACCAGGACCTCTGGGATTATTCTAGGGAAGTGGAGAGGAGAAAATGGCAGGGGTTGGCTGAGCTTGAGTTCTCAAATTGGTGTGAGGAGGAGGGGGAGGAGGTGTCCTTTTATAAGGGAGGAGAGGGGCACCTTAGGAATATCTCAAAACATTATTTTATATTAAAGTCAAAATCGGTTTATAATGGTTCCAAAGGGTCTTATTTCGAAGCTAAAGTGGGGATGGGTCGAAATACTATCATCCAATAAGATTTAGACAAGTTTAGGGTATTATTTTAACCTTATCAGTTAGATTTAACTCTAAGTTAATTAATTTAACTTTTACCGTGTCTTTTTGTTTTCTTTCACTATATGGTTAATACACTTACTATAACTTGCCAAACGAACCCCAAATTGTTTATTATTAATATATATATCCTTATCTAAGTCATTTGGCCGAACATTAGATTTTTAGGAATACAATAACAATTAATAATATAATATTTGATTTAAAAACTATTTTGTGTCAATTTTGACACTATTTGATATATGATTTTTGTGAAAGTCATAACAGAATTATATGTTCGAACAAAGTTGATTAAATCAACATTAATATATCATAGTAACCTAGAAAATTAGTTTAATTCATAAAAAGTCTCAAATTACATTTATTTTGGTGTTTATAACATCAATTATGTCAATATTTCATTAACAAGATAATTACTGCATCATCTTTGTGTCATAAATAAATTAAATTATTTGATGTCTAAAAATTACAAATAAAATACCATCATGTAGTAAATCGTTTTAGCTTTCTAATGAATATTTAAAATCGAATTTATCTTATTTATAACCCCATATTATAAATGATTTACTTATTAAACTTTGATTTTAACTATTTTAACCCTTCTTTAAATAAATTAATAATAAATGTCCTAATCTAATCCAAGTGGGCCTAAATGGTCATATTTTATTCCTAAGTTTGTTTTTGGTCGAATTACACTTATCCAATAGAATTAGGACATGTGTTAGGGTAATAGTAATATCATATTTACCCTTAGTTACCCTATTTACTTTTAACCGTGGTAAAAAAAAGTAAAAAGTTACTATTCACCAAAAAATTATTTTCATTTCATTGAACCACATTTTAGTCCTTGATATTAACCGTGTCTCTCGGATTTTCGAAATTCCATTCACAGAAGCGGTAAAATTAAGTTTTATGCAAAATTCAGTTTTTTAACCTACCACTTAGTGGTTTCACTATTCATCAAAAATTGAAAGTTTTCAGAAAAATACCAAAATTTCACCCTAGGCTAATTTCGATATTCTGAGTCCAAAGATGAAGTCCATTTTGAAAAATAAAATTTATAAAATTTCAAAAAGTGGTTATTACTATACATAACGGCTAGTTTTAATAGCATATTGTTGTTTAGTGAAACTCGGTATTGCGTACGACGAAAGCTATCGAGGAAGGTCGCGATTGCGTGTAAAGCAAGCCAAGAAAGGATGTGTGTTGTGCAAGCTCCTTTTGGTGTAGCGTACAACACAAGACATTAGTGAAATAAAAAAGAATATTTTTCATAAAATCTCGGGCTGTTACAATTTTTTATGTGCATTTATCCCAATTTTTTATCCCATGATGAAAGGGAATAAATTCATAAAATAGTTTGATTTTTGGGTCTATCTTGTTGCGTGGGTGTGGATTTTTCTTCCTAGAAATATGAATTTGGTGTTTCTTTGATAATCCTTTTTTTTCTTCATATTCAAAATTTTGGATTGATTAAATAAAGATCATTAGATAATATTCATTACTAATTATTTTGTTTTATTCATTTCTCTTCCAGTTCAATGTGTGGTCATCTTCGATATTTCATTTAGCTGATACTTCAAAAAATAAACATTAAAGGATTATTGCACAATTTATCATTAGTGAAATTAATATTTATTGTGGGTTTGGGATATAGATCGAAAACATGGTTGTTGTGAGTGATGGTGGATTGTCAATTAGGTTCATAATGGAGATCCTATGTCAATGGGTGTTAGATAGTTGATGGTGAGAAGTTATAATGGAGGATTCCCAATGGGATTGATAGCAAGAATCTAGTTTGTAGTAATGTAAAAGCACAAAATATTCCAAATAAATGATTATCAGGGGATCTACTGGCATAATTTATGGTGATAGTAGTGTAGGAAAACACATATAAGGATTTAGAATTTTAAAAAAATTCATAATTCACATCATGTACTCTGAAGAGAACACATTGTGTTATCCGCCTTCTTTGGTTCTAGGTTTTATTAATAGAGAAATATGTCTCATACCATGTTATAAATATTATACACCATGTAATGTGCCATTGTAAACTCAACATGTACTCTAGAGGTACATAGGAATGACCATGTCCAAGTACATGGGTAAGGCTAGGTACACGGGAAAGGCCTCGTACCCAAGCATGTCAAAAGTACATGGGAAAGGCCTAGAGTACAAGGGAATGGGCTAGAACACACTTATAGATCCAACGCAATAAATAAACGTTCTTCAAGACCATTTCATGTTTTATACATTCTATTGTAAAACTTAAGGCCCTCATTCAGTTTAGTATGGACTATTTTTCTTAAGTTATATTCCCTTGATTCCTTACCCACAAGGGTAGAGTGAGAAACCATGTCATGGGCATAGGATGTGATCCCATCTATGTTATTATACATGAATAGAGTTATATTTATGAACCATGTGGACCAGGGATAGATCCTTTACCATGTCTTCATCCCTAAGTGGGGTTCTAGTAATCGGCATTACCAACACACATGGTCGTTGATCCCCTGTATAGAGGATTAATTCAGTTAGGTTTTATAGTGTCCCCTATTTCCATGGGTGTGGTCCCCAATTTATGTATCATTATTGTTTGAGATCCATTGTGTACTTATTCATTGTGAGAACCAATGACCTATCAGATGGGTTCCATTAGCGGTATTATGTTCGTGGAGTGAGTTCTGCTGAATGATTGTTACTTTGAAATATTGAGTAGAATGCTAGAATGAAAGTGTGGTTGTAACCTTACCTTGATACATAGTATATGTCCTAAGTATATATATGTGTTATTATTGTTATACCTCATATACAAATTGAAATTCCTATGCGATGATAGGGTGAATGATCTCTTGATTCTTTATGTTTAGTGATTTTTGGGTGTCCTACCGGGTCTTGTTATACTCACCCCTATATAGTCTCTTCCCACACATGACATGTATTATGTAATTGAAACATCATTTGATGGGGTCCTTTGTGGAACACAACTAAATGGATCTTAGTTGATCTATACAGAACATTGTTCATACCAGTTTTTTTATTTGGCTTTATCCCTCTATTTCTAGCAGGTTAGACAAACATTACATTTTTTGAGGGCTTTTATTTGGCCCTTTATGATATTCAGTGCATTTTTCTTACTCCTAAAGTAGTATATTTATGTATTCATGAATTGGGTGTTAGTTCTAGTTTTACATTTTATAATTTTATTGTTATTTTGTGATGTGTTAATGTATAGGTACCTTAATATAATGCCTCTCATGTGTGTGATATGCCTCCTTAACACTTTTCACCACCCCAAGGCCTATTGTGGGTGTTCATGGAGTGTCACACTCTACTTACCATTGGCCATGTAGACCCTAGTGAGTTTGGTTGTGAATTATTTTTAGCATGAGTGTTACATCCTAGGAATAACGTTTTGATATTTTCTAGCTGTGAGTTTTTTTTGGAATTAAGAAAACATTGTTAAAGTGTTTTGAGTTTGGATATAAAGGTATGGATTCTAGTTTTTTTGAAGTGGTTGACATATCCATTCAATTTCACTATCAATATGATAACCTACTTTATTTCTCGGTACATTTAACCACTAGTTACAAGAAAAAAATTGGTACATGCATCATATAGGATTGGGCAGTGGCTTCCATGCCCTTCTTCAGTAATCTCCCTATATATACTCTAGATCATGGTATATATTTTCTTTTTTAGGATACCACCAAAAATATTTCCATCTAGGGTTCAACAGAGGGATTAAAAGGATTATCCACCAAGTGTTGAGGCTTTGATATAAGGATCATTTCATGAGGTGATAGCACTACATGGTTTTCTAGTCTTTCTAACATATGTTGAGAAGAGGGTTGTATTAGTAGTATAAGAGGATGAGAAACATAGAATAAGAATACTTCATGAATTTCAATGATAGATAACCCTTAGGATTAGGGGTTATTTGTACCCCCATGGAGTAGAGGACTGGCTAGAGTTAGTTACATGATTTTTCCTCCCTATTAGGACACATGAAAATCATATAGTCGTTGTAAAAAAGCATTATTTATAGATGCACATAGTGATGGTGGGGTCTAGTGACACTGACATGCGATGAGTCGACACATTCAAGGACATAGTTTGAGAATATTTTCAAAGATTATTTCTCTCTAGCTACATTATGAGAAGTTCACATCCTTGAGCTTCTAATGTTTTGGCAAGGTAGTGTGACTATGCTTGATTATTCATCAAGGTTAACTAGCCTCTCATCCTACTCTATTGATATGGTTCGTGATTCATTCTTCTACGAATAGACCTACGAGTAGGTTCTATAAAATGATATCTACTCTACTTTGATAACTCTTTTCATTATATCTTATGGTGGATCTCTCGAGTGAGATTTCGTGTTGGAGAGATTCATAGAGGAATAGATTTCAACAGTAGGTGTTGGTAGTGGTCATACAAGAGCAGGTAATTTGACTATGTGTATTTAATGATAGAAATAGGGATCCAAACATATTAGGTTCTTCATGAGATGATCATGGGATAAATTTTCTATATTGATGGTCTCTCAGGATGGTTCTATTCCTCCACAGGAGAGAAAATGCAACTCTAATGACAGCCAGTGACATTTCGTGAGGGGTTGACCAGTTAATTATGAGTTTGATAGAGTGATAATTCAAGTACTTTCAAACTTGGGATAGAATAAAGACCAGGTATTTATTTAGGTTAGAATATGTAGAAGTGGAGTAGGGATAGAAGTTAAAATTAGAAGATAGTTTGACATGTTTCCACCACCATAATGAATTACTTCCCTCTAGGCTTAGTGAGTTGGGGGTCAAGGATAAGGACATCGATAAGAAATGGAGGCCTCTAACCCAAGGGCTATTGGAATTATTAGAGGTATGCTTTTTGTATTTTCTACATTATAATCAGTACTAATAGACATAATTACAAGACACTCGTTTCTGTTTACATACCTAGTCCAATATATAGAGATTCAGTAGGATCCATTAGCTCGAACCTTATGTTTAGAAACTCCTAATACAACGGATCCAGTGATCACACACTTTTATATGTAATGTTCTCTAACTAATGGAGGAGAGATCTTATTATGGGATATCTTTATAGAAGTGTGGATCCCATAAAATATTATCTTAGGTATGAAATTGTTATCAAAAGTTCATTATCTAATTGATTTTTTTAGGCAGAGAATGTGAGGGGTCTGAAGTGATGGAAGGAATTTTTTCATTAACAGTGAGAAGAATACCCAAGAAGAGTATGATGGGATCATACATTTAATGGTACAACTAATTAATAGCTAATTAAATAGTACTTACATTGGAGTAATGTATGTTATAATTTTTTAGCTTCCCACACTGGTGATAGAGTATGAGAACATATTTCATGAGGACATGTTAGGATTACCTTCCCATTGAGAGATATAATTATACCTACATAAGAATATTGGATGGTGCGGATTGATCTTTTTTAGTTGAAGGATTAGTTAGAGGAGTTGAAAAAATTGTAGTTTTCAGACCCAGTGTGTCACCCTTGGCAACCCCAGTTTTGTTCTCTAAGAAGGAAGATAAGTTCATGAGTTTGTGTATAGATTATCATCACCTAAATTAGGTGACTGTGAAGAAAAAGTATCCACTACTTAGGATCGATGATATCTTAAACCATTTGACATGAGAAATATGGTTCTTGAATATTGACCTCATATTGAGTTATCACCAACCCCAAGTATGATATGTGAATTTGGTGAAGATGGAATTCTGATATCACTACATTAATTAAGAGTAATTGGAGATTCCTTTTGAAATGAATAATTACCCTATATTGTTCATGGAACTCATGAATCATATCTTTCATTCATTATTATATTCATTCATGCTAGTCTTTATCGGTGACATCTTAGTTTACTCATTATCCAGGGAGGATCACACGAGACACTTCAAGATGATCCTACTCATAGTCATAGAGAAATGTATATATTATAATCTCTTGAACTTTATGTTTTTTATTCAAGAGGTTAACCCTCTGGTATATGTCACCTCAAATGAGGGTGTGGCAGTAGATCCAAGGAATGTTGAGGTAGTGTTTTCATGGGAGCTACCCAAGATTGTGATGGAGGTGTGGAGATTCCCTAGGTTGGTGGGATACTATAAAATATTCATACATAATTTCTCCAAAATTATATCACCCTTGACTACTATGACAAGAAAGGGGTATCCTTTAATGTTGAAAGAGAGGTTCCTGTGTGTTTTTTAGGGGTTTCATCAGAGGCTGAAAAGTGCCTCAATCTTTTGAATTCCAGATGATGGTGTCAAGTATGTAGTTTTATGTGATTCCACTAGAACTAGGCCTGGTTGAGTTGGAAGTTGAGACCTCATGAACAAAACTAATTGACCCATGATCTGAAGTGGGATGAATCTGTCTTATCCTGAATTATTTGATGACACTATCTTATGAGTGGGAGGTTTATCATCTATTCTGACCATAAAATTCCCAAGTATATCATCCATTAGAAGGATTATAACATTCGATGGAGGCTATGGATAGATATTCTCCAGGATTATGAATTTGAGATAGTCTATACTCCCAACAAGGGGAATAGTATGGCAGATTCTCTCAATATCAGATCTTGTTTTTAGTTATTATGAGAGGAATCAGAGCAGTTAGCCTCATTGCAGTTGTCCTTAGTGGATGTGAAGGTTTATCTAACCTCTTATCGATGATTATTACCCCATAACTTTTATTGTGTAATAGAGAGGCTCATAATGAAGATACTTACTATGATACCTTTTTTCATATTTCCATTGGAAGTTCTCCTGATGGATTTTTGAAAGGTGGGTAGAATTTAATCCTTTTTAAGGAAGAGATTATTGTAATAATGATGTTTTATAGAAATTTTTTTGAGAAATTTTCTGGCATCCCACTTTAGGTTACATTCATATGTGGAAATGATGTACAAGGACCATTAGTGTATATTTTGGTGACCAGAAATGAATATGTTTATAGTGTATTTTTTGTCACAATGCCTCACTTTTCAGCAGGTGAAGGAAGAGCATCATGTATCAATGGGTTTAAATCAACCCCTTGATTATCCATAGTGGAAGTGGGATGGTATCTCTATAGGATTCATGTTGGGGATCACATGATCATCATGAGGAAATGATTCCATATGGGTGATAATTGAATGACTCACCAAGTCACCCCACATCATATCTATTTGATAGATGATTTATGTTCAGATCTTGGGACACATTTACATGTTAGAGATAATCAATATTCATGGAGTTACCTTTCTGATCATTTCAGGTTATGGTTCTCACTTCACATCCCGATTATAGAGAGTATTTTAGGAGGCCTTCGGGAATTATTTACATTTGAGCACATCATTTTACCCCTAGAAAGTATGCAAGACTATGTGGACCATTTAGGTTCTTGAGAAAATAAATTGGGATTGCCTATTAGACTTTGTCCATAGTTGGAAGGATAACAAAACTTTATTGTAGTTTGCATAATAAATATACTATTACACCATAAATATGACACTATTATAGGTGTTTTATGGGAAACCCTACTATTCACCACATTTTTGGGTTGTTCTAGGATAGCCTGCACCCATGGGTCCAGAGTTGGTGTGAGCGAGGATAGAGAATTTTCAGATCATCCCGGAGCTACGAGGACTACCCAGAACCATAATAATTTTTATTTATAATGAATACAAAAGCCTTTGGAGTATTTTGAGTAATAACATGTGTTCTTGAATGTCCCTTAATGATAGGGATTATTGAGATTTGGTCAGTGTGGAAATCTATCTCTAAGATTCGTTATCCATTTATAGATATTTCATAGGGTTGGAAAGGTGGCATACCACCACAGCTAGACCAGGTACCAGACATCTTCCATGTGTCGTGGCTAAGGATTTAGGTGCACGACCCATAACATGTTATAAAATGGGATGATCTAGAAATCAAGGATAGAGCTACCCTTGAAGAATTCCCAGTAGAGTTTGAGGATCATAAGTATGAGATCCATTGTGGGGGGTGATTCCATTGGTGTGTGCCTTGTATTAGCATGATAATTTGCAAGAGAAGACCTATGAGTAGAAGACCCAAATGAAATCTCAATACCCTTATCTTTTTTAGTAGAATTTTTGGTTTTTGTGTTGAAAATCCCTAAGGTGGGGAGAATGTAATGTCTCTATTTTTCCTTTTAATAATTTTAAATATTTTAAGAAATATTTTGAAAGTTAGGAATTTAGATGGTGTTGGACTCTGAGGCCCTAATTACCCCAGTATTTATATAACAAAAATATAAAAAATATTATACCATGAACACATATTTTTTGTGAAATAATGGAATAACTACCAAATTATGACATATATCTTAAATATGATACCTCCATTGTATATCGAATGTAGTTTTTACCCTATGAATGACCTAAACATGGAACTTGTTGGGATCTTGGGTTGAGCGCGATCAAGGAAATAATAATAAGTAAATAAATTAATTTAATTAATTTATGGGTTATTAATTACCTTAAATTGATATCCTTTATATTTACCCACCTTTGAAATAAATGTGCTTATCCAAATAACCTAGGTGATTTTAGAGGAATCTGTGGAGTAGAATTTAGCGAATGTTGGGATTGTGGATCTATGGTCAAAGTAACACTGGGATCTCCAACACACATAGAGTTCGTGGATCTCACCAATGATGATGGAACAAAATTATTCTTCACCAAATTTTGATCCAAACTGAAGGGAGGGAATTCTTTATGTGGATTTTTCCCATGATTAATGTGAATAATGTATTCTGATAGTTTGACTCACTGATCAATTAAGTTATGTGGGTATGGATTAAACTTCAAAAAAATAGAAATTTGATGTTGGTTAAATAATATTTTTATTTTTTCATCTACGTGAATGTTGATTGAGTCCAACATGAACATTGGAAGTGGTTTACTTCTCATTTTTGTGTGTTATGAATTTCTCTCTCAGATCTTCATGTGATCATAATCAGTATTACATCTATTCAGAGGTTTTAAAATTACCTTGTAATGAATCATTACACAAGATATATTTATTTCAATTGATCATTACCATGGGTTTGAGATGAAAATATATGACGTGGATTTGGTATGAGATGATGGAGGATCAATTATGTTTAGATTACAAATATCTGATTCATGGTTATTGGTGTTTCGATGACAAGGAGTGATGATAGAGGATTCTTGAGGAGAGTGATGGTAGGATTCTGATTGATGGTGATGGAAAAGCACAGATGAATCCAGATCCCTGATTATGAGAAAGTTTTGTATCCAAATAAATGTAAATATTTTCAAGTTTGAACTCATGGAATAATATGTAATTTCTAGAATATTCTACAGTACATGACATATAGTCTAAAGAGCTCATGTTGTGTAGTCCCCCTTCTACAAAAATATAGTTTATGTAGGGAGAAAAATATCACATTCCATGTAACACATTTCACACATCATGTCAAGTGAGACTAGGGACTCAGAATGTACCATTTGAGTACATTGTCATGGAAATGGCTAGGTACATAGGAATTTATTAGTATATAGGCATGACCAGGTACATGGGCATGTCCAAAGTACACGTGAAAGGTATTGAGTACATGGGGAAATGGAGAAGAACACTATAATATGTCGGGTAACCAATAAATTTCATTTACTACTAATACCAACTATATACTTTCTATAATAACTATTGTGGTTGTAGCACCCCAATACTTTACCATATTTACCTTTAGATATCTTTTTAATACACACAACACTCGATTTAAACGAAAAATTATTTAGTCATGTTTTTATAGTAAATTAAATTATAACACTTTTATAGATTTTATTTATTAATTATATATCCAAAAAAATAATTTCATACTCATCTAATAGGCATAGGATAATAACAAGACCAATATTACACATAAAATAAAATATTTTTATATATGTAGTTTTGCAGCCTTTTGATGGGGAACCCTATTTAAAAAAAATATTAGACCCTTTTATAAATTTAATATGTTAAAAGAAAAATTATATCTTGAATAAAAACATAAATATTAGGTTAGGGTGAATTGTTGGTATTTTCGATGATGATTCATTTTTTTAATGAATGGTTAAAAATACTGAATGTTAGTTCAAAACTGCTTTTTAATATAATTTATCTATATGATTAATTTATAATTTTAATTGGTTTTAAAGTTTAATTAGATAATATAGTTATCAATTAATCCAATTGAGGTCATTTTAATCAATTTCACATTGAATTTTACTATAAAAACATAGCCAACATTCAAAAGCTTTTACTTTAAAACCCCACATTGTCGTCCCATCTATGGGATTAATTTTAATTTAATTATTTCCACTTGTGTGATTATAATGGGAAAAATGGATTCTATTTTTGAAGTAATCATAATTTATTATTTCTAATATGTCAAACTTTGTTTTTAAAAAAAATAATAGTGAAATTAATTATAATAAATTATAACTACTAAGGTAAAACTAAGCTTAATAAAGGACTAACCCTTTAACTTAAGGGCCCAAATGACCTAACCAATTGTAAAAACCCCATTTTATGGCCATATTAAGGCCATTAACCTTCCATTATTTAGTTTTTTTTGTTTTTTATGACATTTCATATGTAATAACATGT
Organism: Viscum album; assembly: GCA_963277665.1. Classification (NCBI taxonomy): domain Eukaryota; kingdom Viridiplantae; phylum Streptophyta; class Magnoliopsida; order Santalales; family Viscaceae; genus Viscum; species Viscum album. Next base: position 552,650 of record CAUJRU010000328.1, on the reverse strand, counting down.
CCACACCAAACTTGTTTACAAAAATTCTACGTGAGTCCTTTTTCTTCCCTATAAAAGGCCACCACCTATCCCATTTCCCCACACCTCTAAAACCCTTTAATTTCGTCTAAGATATTACCATTTATATTCCCAAATATCCTATACTATATCATGAAGACTAAATTAGTTCATAAATTTCCCCAAGTAAGTATTTTGGTATACACCCAAAGAAGTTACCCGATTAAGAGGTAACACCTTCTCTCAAGATCTCTAGATTCAATTCCATTCTCCCGTCCCTATACTATTATTATTATATGATTACATAAACAGACTAGTATCTTCAATATCCTATCATTTTTATTCTAAGTTTTTGACCGACACTTACACACACCTCCTTGTAATGGGTAATTAACATCGTATTTCAGTATATGGTGAATTATTGGCTCACGAAATGATGATTGTTAAATTCTTCTTTACTACCTATCATGGTGGAAATTATGTGGGAATATCTATTCATATAAGATATATATGTTATTTAAAATGACTTATGACTCTATAATTTTTATTTATAACATACCTTTATGCTTTCCAAGTTGAGTAAATATGATAATTTCATTTGAGGAAGTGTGGACTACCGCCCCCTCAAAGAGATATGACTCGTTCACTCCGTACATGAAATGTATAAAAGATGGTTTGAACAAACCTATGTAACATATATAAATTTTATATTATACTTTAACTATAACAAACATATGTATCATTTTTTCATTTTTTAATACAATAAGAAATGAAATTAGCGTTCATGCGTACGTACGTCCTACTTTCTCCATGAATGGTGCACTTAATTTCAAATATCCAAATATTATAGACTATTATAAATACCAATGTACTGAATATATAATATAATTTTGTAAATTTTTCCATTTTTTATATTATTAAACCAAGATATATTTAATAATTACAATAAATAACAAGTGAAAACATACATGAGAAAACTATGCAATTAACACCAGAAAAAGTAAAAATAATTAAAGATTATTAACAAACGTGTATTAAGAAATTACCATAAATTAATATTTGGTATTATAAAAATGAGTATGGTTATGGTATAAGTTATTAACAAATATTAAAAAACTATATATGAGGATAAATATCACCCAACAAAAGTAAGGTTAAAGTAAGGATTTTTATCTCACTTTTTTTAGATATGTGATATTAATGTCATATTAAATACTTAAATATTTTGTGTGCCAAAACTAATTACCAGTTTGATATATTATATCATGAATCCTATTATTCTCATGATATTATAATATTAATTTAATTTCATACCTTTCAGGTGATTATTATTTAATAGTTTCAAAGTGGAATTAGACACTTTGGAATGTTTAAAGATTATTCTCCTGAGGAATGTTCTTAATCTCACTTCATTTTGTGATTGTTAACTTTCTATTGAAATAATAGGTTTATTTTAATTATTTTTCATTGGAAATTTAATTTAATATCCATAGTATCATACAATATGTTTTGGTATTTCCAAAATCATATAACTTTATTCATATTCTGGTTACATTGATAATTATTTGATTAATTTAGGAATTATTGATAAAGCTGTATTTCTCCTTTTATATGGTTATTTCATAGGTTATATTAGTTATATAGATTATTCAAAATAATGAATTATTTGTATTGTAAATGATGGGTGGAACCCATAATTTACATATCTCCTTGATGCATTGGCAGGTTCTCATGAGATGAATAAGTTTTCCAAATGGGTTTCTACCAGTAGTTTTAATCCAACTTTTTGAAGGTATTGATGGTAATAGGTTTTCAAGTGACTCATACATGACATCCATTAAGAATGTATTTCCATCATTTAATTTCAGTTATTCTTTATCCATGAGATTTTTCATCGACATATCTATGGAATTAGTTCATTCCTAGTTAATTTATTTTTGGCACATGTTTCAGTTTCATACCATGCCATATTTGATTATGCCTTATCTAGTTGATTAAATGGAAGGAGTGTTAATTTAAATAACTTTACATATATATTGATTCATTATTTCTTCCATTTTACTTACCATTACTAAGAATTTGAGCTCACCCATATTGTGTTTCATTCCTAAGGTTATGAAGAAGTGGATTTTGAATATGCTTTCAAGGATGGATTTTACTTCTGTTTACTATACAACATGTCTTATTCTCTTTCCCTAATGTATTATGGGTACTATGTATCTAATCGAGCTTTCAAAGACTTCTAAAATGAATGGTCCTTTTTTATTTCCTTCCTTTTAATAATTCCAATGTAATTTAATAATACACTAACTCTCGGATTCTAGGGTTAGGGTGCTAAAGAGGCCCTTGTTCTCTTCAGTACGGACATGTTTTTGTAGGGTGTGTTTCCTTGGATTATTCCCCACATGGGTAGAGGGAGAAAAAATATCCTATGCATTGGATGTGACCCTTCCATGGGATTAGTCTTGAATAGTGTTATATTAATCCCCTGTGAGGCCTGGGGTGGGATCTTATATCATGTCATCTTCCCTGGGTGGGTTTCTTGGAATCATTGTGACCAACACACGTAGGCTCTAATCCCCTTCTTAGTAGGTTAATTTAGATAAGGTTTGTGACATCCTTCATGGCCTTGGGTGTGATCACTTATCTATTTATTGATCTCTTATGATCTCTAGAACATACATAATCAAGGAAACACCTGATGAGCATGACCTCTCAGATGATCCCAATTAGTGTTATTATGTGCATCGAGTGAGTTCTCTGAGAATACCATTACTTTGAATTCTTAAAGTGAATGCTAGGATTTAAGTGTAGTTTTGACCTCACCTTAAGACTTAGTGTTTATCTATAGTGTATTTGTGTGTTCTTATTTTTATGTCTCGTATATCGATAGACATTAATTTGTGATGATAATATGACTACTCTCTTGATGTTTTACTCTTAGTGATTTTGGGGTTTCTTTCTAGGTATTGTTACACACACCCTTTCATGGGAGATTCCCACACATGTCGAGTCTTATGTAGAAAACAGGTCAATTTACGGGGTCTTTGGTGGACTATGAGAAGATTAATCTTAGTTGAGCTAGACTGATTGTGGTTCATTACAGGTGTTTCATTTGAATATAGTCCCCTCTTCCTAGTAGGTTGTACTTTACATTTTTTGGGGACAATATTTTTCTCTTTATGAATTCTAGTTATTTTTTTAAACTCTGATGGTGGGATATAGATGTATTCTTGAATTTCGTATCAATAGTAGTTTCACCTTCCAACATTTTATAGATATTATTAGGTATTTGTGTGTAAATAGGTACCAAAGGATAAGGAATCTGATGTGTATAATATGCCTACTCGGCCCTTGTCGCTAGCCCCTGGCCTATTAGATGTAGGCTTGGGATGTCACATTCACCTTACCATCAGACAGGTGAGCCCTAGTGGGTCAATTCATGACACCAAATTTTTAATTTTATAAATTATATATAGAACCAATTTTTTAAATATTTATCCATTTCTATAAAGATCTATTTTCATTACTATAAAATAGTTATTCTGTACGAGATATAGATAATCATTTTTCATTTAATAGAACAATCGTTTATCAAAAAATTAGGTCTTTAGAAGATTAACCTCTTTGTATCTAAATGTATTTTTAAAAGAAATTTTGGAATTCATATTTTTCATGGTCTTTGCTGCTCGTAATTAGCTAGATCTCTAGAAATAAAAGATTCAATTGTTCTAAAATATTTAACTCTTTTAAAAGAATAACACATATTCCCATATATTCCTCTCTAAATAAATTTACAAAAGGCAGACAACATGGTACAAAATTGTTTTATTGATATGTTGAACATTTGATGAATGTACTTATATATATTCATATAGATATTTTGGGCCTTATATAACCATAATTATTTTGAATTTTTTGTTTTGTGGTAAATTTTGAAATAAATTTCTTTAAGATTTGAATATATGACTTCATATTAACAACTTACTCTTTATCTTTGGTAGTTTTCACTTTTTTTAAGATTATTAAATTTTAATAATTACTATTAGATTTATTTTCCGTTGTTTTAACAACACTATTGTCTTTCCTATTAGTATTATCTTTAAAAAAATATTCATCAAATATTATAGCCTATATTTTAGCATTTCACTCTTACTTTTTAGTTTATAAACGTTAAATGAAGTATTAAAAAATATTCTTTCCATTGAACTGGCTCAATTTTATGTTCAATATACTTTTTATAAATCATAGAAAAGTTAACCGTAACATTCTAACATTCATATTTTAATATATTTTACTTATTTTTAGTACTTTTACCATCTAAATACAAATCTAAAATTGCAGGTTAATCATATTAATATTTACTATCACTACCACATGAAGCATAGAAGCATTTTAAATCAAGATTGAGATTAGTAAGTGCTTCAGCCACAGTTTTTTCATGAATCATCTTTATAACATTGGGGAATTAGAAAAAAAAACTAATCTTTTTTTATTATCATTATTATCCTCTGATGAAGTATCAGAAGTACTATCTACTTCACTAACACTATATGTTTATAATCCTTTTAAACATTTTTTATCTTTTAACTTAAAGGATTTTTTGAAGACTTCCTATATTTTATTTATAATTTTGGATAATCTAGTTCAATATGATAAGGATTTATACATTCATAGAAGATATTATTAATTTATCATTTCTTATTATGCTTTTTAGTTTTTTCATTCTAGTAATATATCAATAAATTCTTATTTCTTATGCATTGATTCATTATTTTTTATAATTGGGCAGTTTCACCTTCACTTAACTAAACAAAACTAAAGCCTTTATATGTACTTTGTTTATCATTACATGCTATAGAATTTAAATTTTAGTTTGATGTAAATTTAATTTAATTTTTATACTTTTATTTATTTATATATCTCTTCAAAAAACATATATCATTATATTTTCAATTAAATCCTCAAGAAATAACTTGGTGATATGATTTATGTCATTAATATCTTTACTCTTGGATTCCAATTCCTTAAGTTAAATGTAAATAACCTTATCAATGAGTTGATCATATAATAATTCTTTATCATGAAAATATTTCATGTTATAGATAATCTTCATTGATATCAAAGTCATTTGAGCAATATTTTTACAAAGTAAAAAATCTAACTCTTAGTAATCATTCCTATGCATGCCTCTCTTAGTCTCTAGAACCGTTGAAGTTCCAAAATGTGTCACCTATTAATTTTCCATATTATATAAGTAGTTATATAATAAGAAACATGAATTTATTTATTTAGATTAATTCAACATAATAACATACTTTGAACAGGAATCTTTAACTAAAATTTAGACTCCTCTCTTGAAGACAAAAATAATTATTTATCTGTAATTTTTTATTTCTAGTCAACATTAGAAAAATATATACACTAGTATTGATAATGAATATTTTCATCAGATATCGCTAATATTCATAATAATTTCGATTTAAAATAGGAGATATGTTAAGATTAAATTTTCTAATACATTGAAAATATATCCCTTCAATTAAAAAACATATCTCCATCACAATATCAGGTGTCAGAAAATTGAGAATCAAAATATAATAAACTAATGAAATTATAAAATAAGTGATATAATCTTAGTATCAATCATAAAATCATGATCTAGTTATAAATATTCTCTTAGATCACCATGGAATGTAAATTACAGGAGGGGGTGAGTGAAATTCAGTAAAAAAATGTGAATTTTAATTTTTTTCATGTTAATAATTAAAAATATAAAAATTTGGAATATCTAATAAATCCACCAAATACAAGAGTAGTAAGTAAAAAAAATTAATATTTTTGGTATTTAAAAAAATTTCAACAAATTAAAATGCACAATAGAAATAAAAATCTAATTAATACAATACACATATTATAAATAAAAAATGTTGACTACTAATTAACAAATCAAATACCCCTTAAAGCATATTATAATGAAATCTTTTAACCATAATAATAAGGGTAATTTTAAGCCTCATTCAAGGTATTCTTAACTTTAACATGCTAAATGGTCTATGATGTGGCCTTATTTTACATACTTTTTCCACATTATTTTATTTTATTTTTGAGGATTTAATTAAATATTTTTACAATTTTTTTTAAATAATAATAATTGTGAATTTTTTATAACAAAATTTGTTAACTAATCAATTTTTTATAATTTTTTTTGTGATTTTATTTTTTAATGTATTTAATTAATGACTTTCATTAATTTAATAAGATTTATAAATTTTATTTTGTTTAGAAATATAACATCTTTATTATAATTATAATTTATTATTATTTAATCAATTAACCTAGATATTAGAATTTAAATAATTAATTAACTACTTCAATTTTTAATCTTTTAACTTTTTATTTTTAACATGTTATAACTCTATTAATTAATTTCAATCATTTTTCTTAAATTTAATACTTCTAATTCAATTTATTGTTGATTAATTAATTTATATTTATAATTTTGTATTTTAAATTCACTTTCTATATATAATAAGCTTAATTTATTTTAATCTAAGTTCTTATTTAGTTTTAATTTATGTTTTATAATTTGATGTTCTTATTAATTATTTTAACTTTTATTTGTTTGAAAATTTTATTTATGTTTATTAGGTTCTTAGTTTCCAATTATTTTAGTTAATTCATTCTTTAAATTAATTATTTTGTTTGGTATTGATTTTAGTTTTAATATATTTTTAATTTTTCTGTATTTTGTAGTGTATCGGTGGCATAGATAACTCCTCACACCATCTCATTCATGATGCCACCATCAAACCCTTTCTGTTGTCCCAATGGTTCCTTTATTCACGATGGCACTATAAACTCTTGAAACACTTACACATGGTCTCACTGTTTCTTTTTTTCCTTTGCCATGGTAACCCTATTACGGTGCCACAACCACCACCATTTTCTACTTTCACGGTTTCATCTCATCTATTGTCACCATAAACTCTTATACCCAACCCAAATCACCACTTCTCCCACCATAACTCTCACATCGTTTCCCTATCATGGCATCATATCATCTCAATCACAACAATCCCTTAGCCACCATTTCTTCATCTTCCTTTCACACCGGTTCTAGACTCTTATGACCATTTTTCTCATTTCCCTTCCACTATTTCCATTCTTCAACACACATCTGAACAATACCAAACTATCACATTTTAAATCCAAATCTCTAATCCATAAAAATTTACACCTCATTCTCCTTCCACCACAAGCCATCATCACCACCATACACGAAGTGGACTCACTCGAAAAAAAGATCTAAAAAAGGTGGTTGAAGCCGTAAGGAGAATTCACCAATCTGTGCCACCGATTGGGACGAAGGGGAGAGGAGTCAAGCGCACCATTGGGAAGAACTTATACCACAGCTGCACCGCTGATCTGAGGATGAGGTTTCTACTTCTCATTGCGACCCATCCCAAGTCGCTTCATCTGAAACTCTGAACCGTTGCCACTGAGGTATGAATTCTGAGCCGAGGCCAGTGTCGGGCCACTGTGTGAAGAACTGAGGTGGTGCTTGAGGAGGGAAGCATTCAGATCTAGAGAGAAGAACCATGCGCCATGGATAAGGACTTCACTGTTTGTGGAAGAACCGTGAGCTAGTCACCATGGTTGTTGATAACTATTGTCGCGCCACAAAAGCTGTTGTGAGAGACATTGCCGAAAGTCGAGTTCTCAACAGATGGAACCGCAATTTTTTCTAGAAGGACACACCGTCGTTGAAGTCTTCACTACAAAATTGTACGTCGTCGCGCCCTGAAGGCACCGAGTTGTGCTGGGGTGTCATGTCACTTTGTCACCAAAGAAGTTGAGGCCATTCTGGATGTTTTAAGGATATGTTGAGCATAGCTACACTGGAGACATCAATGATGTTCAATCAGGAGCCTCTGATTTGAACCAGATGAATCCCTATCCAAAGTCATAGACCTGCCTTCCTGGAGAAGGAAGCAAAGACCTCCCCCACTCTGTGCACCAAATTTGGGGGGGGTGAATTAATTAATTAAAAAATAAATATAAAAGTGAAAATAAATAATTAATAAATTAAACAAATAAATATATAATAATATATAATAATTTTAATATATAACTATTATAATATTAGTAAATATAAGACAAACTAATAATAATTTATAAAATTAAAATATAAATAAAAATAATTAATAATTAAAATTAATTATTAACTAAAATAAATATATTAACACTTTAACTGTAATTTAATTTCTGCAGAATAAATATAATAATTAAATTAATAAAGTGATTGACATTAACCTAAATTATGAATTTAATACTAACACTAATTAAATAACTTATTTAATAATAATAAATTAATAATTAATAATTTTATTAAAGACATAATAATAAATTAATAATCATAATAAAAATATTTAATAATAATTATCAATTAATATTTTTATTAATTAACATTAGTTAACATTTTAATAAGTATTATAACATTAGAATTTTAAAAAATAACTATTATCTAAATTTCTTTGTGTTTTATCTGTTTTATTTTGTTTCAGCTATGCAGGTTCATAGTGGAGTCAGAAACATGTGTTGGTTCTCACCAAATCCTAAAAAGCATCTGGGTTCACTTAACTAACTCGTGGGTAGTTAGTTAGAAGGTAAAATCTTGCGAGATGTGCCAGTCATGAAAAAATGCACATGTGTGGCGCATTAGTGAAGGACACTTCAAGTCGGTGGGAAGCATGGGTGATGTGCAGTAAGTGACAGTAGGTTTAAAACAGAGCAGTAAGAAGAAAATAAGGGGTGAGAATCATTTAATTCATTTGATCATAAAATTCTATCTATAGTAGATGTCAACTTGTGTAAATTCTTAGAGTTCTTCTCGGAGAACCCCTCTCTGGATATTCCAGGACCAAGAGCAACGGCGATCCTGGATTGAAGAGGGAGAGATATTCCTCTGTTTTCATTTAAATTTATTTCTTTTAATCAAATGATTTATACATACATAATAGAAGTGATGTGAGTATAATTCTTCAAGTTCTGGGTCAAAATCAAGTCTTCTTATTATCATTATTCTTCCTTCTCACTATCATTATAAATGTGATCAGAATTGATTGGTGAGATTATATCTAAACACATCCAATTGCAACGTACTGTTATCACATAATCTCATAACTCTACAATCATTCAGTGATTTTGATTGTGAATTAATTTTATTAAACATTTAAATTGAAATGAAAACTATAGAACTTACAATGATTTTGTTCTATCATTTTTTCAAATCAAAATTATCACAGTTGATTAATCATGGAGTAGCGAACTACAAGATTTCTCATCTTGAGTGATTTATCTCCTGGTGAGGTAAATAAAACACTCCTTTTAAATGGTACTAGTTGTAGTCAAAATCATGAGAATTTTTTTTCAAAACCAGTAGAATGGAGATATTTCCCCATATGTATTTCTCTTGATTGTTCACTTATCAGCATTTAATATCTTTGTTACATACAATTTTAGCCTATTTCTTGTTTCATTACAGTTTAGAATGAAAATTAAAAAAATATTATGGTGTTTCAGTTGTGCCTTATAATAAACAAAATTAAAAAAATATAAAAATTAAAAAAATATATAGAAGATCTACACCAATGTTGAAAACAGTGGGGTCTTTTTGAATGATCTTAGAAGAATTGTGATCATAATCACCTTCCCTATGGGTTCAAACCTACTTTCCACATATATATTAGTTAGTAAGATTATAAATATTAAACTTTGACCAACTTCAATGACATTCCAGGTCAAGTTTTTGGTGTCGTTTTTGAGGAAGGAATGAGCCATTCATTTTCTAAAAATGTTTTTAAAAAATCATATAAAAAACCTCATAAAAATAGAAAAAAATCTTAAAATATGTTTCTTTTTCTACTGAATTTCTACATTTTTTTTATATTGTTGAGATCCTCTTCAGTTCTACTATTGTGATACTTGAATTGTTGATATACTTTTTATGAGCACAAGACACTATGTTGTTAGTCTAGATCCACTTAACTTAGAAATATACAAACATTTAACTGCTCATAGAAATAAGAAAAACAAAATAGAAATAGAGAATATAGATTATAGGGTTCCTGCCCCTAACAACTTTCAAAATCAACCAAAACTCTTAGATGAAGTTTAAAGGCCTATGATGAGATAGTTCCAACTCCCTCAAGATTCATGTAATCCTTTTTTTCATTAGGTTATCTCTTAGATCCTGAAACTTTGAGTTTAAATAGTCACACATCTCACTGTTGCCTGATTTTAATGGAATCTCTAATGAGGACTCTCTTTCTATCATTAGAGACTTATATAACACTGTGAAACAAATACCTCTTTTAGGACTCACAGAGAATGGGCTAAGAATAATATTCTTTCCCTATTTCATTAAAGGGAATAATAGAAATTGGTTTTTGAGTCTAGATGAGAACATTTTTGAAAACTGGGATCAAGTGTATAACTCATTCATCATAAAATTTTATCCCCACAGACTTAAGGGTGAACTAAGAAAAAAATCACTAGTTTTTTATCAAGAGGATGGAGGATATTTTAATTAATATTGGGATAGATTCAGGGACCTTCTTTAGAAGTTTCCCAATCATCAACACTCATCTAACCTTCTTATGGACACCTTCTATGAAGGGTTGTCATCTTCTAGATAGGATATATTTGATCAAGCTGCTGGGGGAAATTACAATGATAAGATAGATGAATAACATAGACAAATTTTTTATAATCTTGCACTGAATTCTAAACATAATAATTCAAGAAGAAATATAGTCAATATAAATTATAATTCAAACAATGGTTCAATTAATCAAACTCAAATTCAACTTGCTGAAATTACCAACCAATTTCAACCTTTAATGAACTAGAACACTAAGAAAATTGATAACCAACTTGGCTATCAAAACACTAATCAATCATTAATGGGAAAATGATAACAATGTGGATTGTTTGGGAGCATAGAGAACTTTTTTCCAAACTTTGATATTTCATTCCAACAACAATAAAATTTAAAATTTGTCAACTATGGTCCTAGAATGCCTTCTAAAGAAGATCCTTTATCTAAAAACTATAATCAAGGCTATAGGAACCATCCAAACTTATCCTGGAAAGATCAAGGATTAATTAATCAATCCACTACCCCTAATTACTCTAAACAACCAAGACCAAGATTTCAAAATCAACAAAGGGGTGATTCTTCAAATGCACAAGGAAATAATTATAATCAAGTTTATTCTATGCTTAATCTAATCTTGAACAAAATTGACTCTCAATTGGAATGATACATGTCTCAGATAACCAAACATCAAAATCAATATGAGTCCGATAAAATGAAAAATGATGTGAGAATGAAAAACATGGATACACAAATTGGCCAACTTGCTAGGCATTTTTCATATAGTAAAAAAGTTAGACTTCCAAGCACAACTAAGATTTAACCAGGAGAAAATTAGATGGATTTTGTAACTAGAACTGGGCTTAGTACTCAAACTGATTCTAAAAAAGACCTTGAAAATTCCCACAATGAAAATATTCTTTAGTATAGAACCAAAAATATTCTTTGTTCACATGTTCTAAATTCAGAGAAAAGTCTTGGAAATGATGGAAATCTGAATTTTTCATCGGAATCACAAGATGGAAATTCATCTAAAAATCAAAAGAATAAAGTAAAAGAAAAATTTTAGGAAGAGGTGAGGTATATTCCTACTTTCCTTACAAAACTTTCCCCACCCATCCCTTTCCCTAAGAAGCTGAAACCACAAAGTAACACCAACGATGAACTTCTTCAGTTCCTTGGTCTATATTACAAACATCAATTAAAATTTCCATTCATTCAATCCTTAATTCAAATCCCATCATATTTTAAATCTCATAAGAAAATTGATTTAATAAAAAATAACCTATAAGAATTTTCTACATATAGCCTCACTAAAGAGTGTAGTGATGTACTTCAAAAGAAAATTCTACCTAAATTGAAAAAAACAAGTAGCTTTGTTATCCCGTGTACCTTTGTAAATTCAAATCAGATAAATTTTTTGTGTGACTTAGGTGCTAGTATTAATCTTCTCCCATACTCTCTATTTCTACAGTTGAGGTTGGGTGACCTTCAACCCACCACAGTCATACTATAGTTAGATGATAGATCTTTCACTCATCCTATGTGTTCGGTATATGACTCACTAGTTGGGGTAGGGAAATTGTTTCTGCTTGAAGACTTTTTAGTCATACACAAGGAGTGTGATCAAGAGGTTCCCATAATCTTAGGTAGGCCCTTATTGGCCACAGGTGGGGCTATTATTGATGTTTCTAAGGGTAATAATATTTTTAAAATTGGATAATAGTAAGAAGAGTTCAATTTTTTTAAAAATGGAAAAGGACTATCTTTTCCTAAAAAATGTTCAATGGTAGAGTCCATAGAAGTTGAGGACTCAATTAGAAACTATGAAGAATCTAAAAATCGATCCTCTACTGAATAAAATAATTTAAAATCCGAAAAAATTATTGAATCTACCTTAGAAATTGAAAATTATTCTCAAACACCTAATCTGGAATATTTTCCAGAACAGGACAACTGTTCACTCTCTATTGTAGAAGAGTCCACTGTTTCTGAACTTATGAGCTTTTTGAGTGAGTTTTGGGTTGTTTCTTTTAACACCAACCTCTATGAAGACTTTTATGGTGTATAGGGAGAACTTTTGAGACCACTTTATGATTTTTATTTGAAAAACTTGTTAAATTATGATCTAGAAAGTCTGGAAAACATGCTACTTACTTTAGACATAAGCACTATTAATTCTGAATATGAGCATGAGATTGAAAATATTTCATCATGTAAAACTCCTTAAAATAGATATATTGAAGATCTTAGACCTCCCTGGCCTAAGTGTCTTCCTTATAGGGTAGAACCACCAACTCTTTAATTGAAACCAATCCCTTCCCATTTGAAATATTAATTTTTGGGTGAGAATTCCACTTTTCCTGTCATAATTTCTGCTGACCTTAATGAAAATCAAGAACAAATATTGTTGATTGTGTTAAAAAGGATTAAATCTTCCATAGGTTGTACCATAATGGATATCAAGGGTATTATTCTCTTATTCTGTATGGAAAAAATACCAATGAATCCTGACTATAAGCCGAGGGTAGAGTGCCATAGAAGGTTGAACCCCAACATTAAAGAAGTTGTAATAGATGATGTTATTAATTTGCTAGACACTAGAATAATATATCCAATTTCTGATAGTGCTTGGGTCATCCCTATCTCGGTTTTCCCCAAGAAGGGAGGTTTCACTGTAGTGAAAAATTAAAAGAATGAAGAAATACAAGTTAGGAAAGTCACAAAATAGAGAGTCTATATTGATTATAGGAAGCTTAAGGTAGTCACTAGGAAGAACCATTTTCGGATTCCCTTTCTTGATCAAATGATTGAGAGATATGCTGGAAATGAATTTTTTTTGTTTCCTAGAAGGGTATTCTGGTTACAACTAGATTCCTGTTACTTTAGAGGATAAAAAAAAAGACGACTTTAAAATTCCTCTTGGGGACATTTCCCTATAGGAAAATTCCCTGTAGGTTGTTTGGATATCTATCCACCTTTTAAAGGTTTATGATGGCTATCTTTTCATATATTATTGAAAGAATCATTAAATTTTTCATGGATGAATTTTCCATTCTGGGTAATACTTTCTATTCTTATCTAGGAAATCTTGAATTAGTCCTAGAAAGATGCATTGAAACCAACCTTGTTCTTAATTCGGAGAAGTGTCAATTCATAGTCATAGAGGGAATTTGTTTTATGTCATAAGGTGACCAAGAGAGGTCTAGAGGTTGATACTGCTAAAGTTGAAGTCATTGAAAAACTCAAAACTCAAGAAAATGTTAAAGTTTTTAGAATTTTTCTAGGGAATGTCAGTTTCTACCGAAGATTCATAAAAATAATTTTCCAAAATAAATAATCCCCTATGTTCTCTGTTTGTTAAGGATCTACCTTTCAACATTGATGCAAATTGTTTGAAATCATTTAATTTGTTAAATGAAAAACTCACTACATCAAATATCATCACTTTACCTAATTGTAAGTTAACATTTGATCTTATGTGTGGTTCTAGTGACATGGTTATAGGTGTTTTCTAGGGACATAAGAGATATAGGAAATTATATGTGGGGTATTATTCTAGTAGACTAATAGATGATGCCGAAAATAATTACACCACAATAGAAAAAGAATATCTAGTTGTATTTTTCACTTGAGAAGTTTAGAAGAAAAAAATTAGGTTCAAAAGACAACATTTTCACAGACCATTCTTCCATAAATTACATGTTGTATAAGAATTAAACTAAACCCTAGCTGATTAGATGGATTCTATGGCTACAAGAGTTTGATTTAGCGATTAGGGATAAGAGGAGAGATGAAAATTTAGTTGTCGACTGCCTATCTAGGATTCCTCATACCCATTCTGAAGATCCAAGAGAGATCAACTCTTCCATTCTTGGTGAGAAGCTTCTTTCTGTGCCAATTAGACAATATGATTTGTATGAAAGTTTTTCCCAACATCCTTGCAGTAGGTGTATTTTTCAGAAATATGTCCAATAATCAAAGGAATAAATTCACTTATGATCTTAAATACTACCTTTGGGATGATCCTCTGTTGTTTAGGATATGTTTTGACGGTAACCTTAGGATATTTGTGGCTGAGTAATAGATGTTTCCTATTCTAGAGATTTTTCACTCTGCACCTTGGGGAGGTCACCATGATGGTGAAATTACTACTCATAAAGTCTTGCAATTGGGTTTCTATTGGCCTACTCTTTTTAAAAATTCTAGGAGCTTTCTAGTTGGTTGTGATAGATGTCATAGGTTTGGAAATGTTGGTAGGAAGCATGAATTACCCCAAAAATAAATTCTGGAAGTTGAAAATTTTGATGTTTGGGGTTTAGATTTCATGGGTCCATTTTCATCATCTCATGGGAAGGAGTATATTCATGTTTCTGTAAATTATGTGTCAAAATGGGTTGAGGCAGTGGCACTTCCCAACAATCAGGCCAATTTTGTAATTAAATTTTATAAGAAGAATTTATTTTCATGATTTGGTGTTCCTAGATCTTTTATCACTAATAATGGAACACAATTTTAGAAATATAAGATTAAATATTTTATGGAAAAATATAGTTAAGTTAAAAAAAACCAGTACTCCTTATCATCCACAGTCTAGTTGATAAGTGGATATTTCAAATAGAGAACTAAAACAAATATGAGGAAAAACTATGTTAACCTCTAGGAAAATACTAGTATCTTAAACTAGATGAAGCTTTATGGGCATATATAACTGCTTTCAAGACCCCAGTAGGTATGTCTTCTTACAGGATTTTATTACGGAAATGTTATCTTTTACCTGTGGAGTTGCAAAACAAGTTTTATTGAGTAGTTAATAATTTTAACTTTGACATTAATAGTGATGGTGAGATGAGATTACTTCAGTTGAGTGAGCTATATGAGATAAAGAGAAAGAGTTATGATAATTCAAGAATTTACAAAGTGAGGACTAAAATCTTTCAAGATTCTATCATACAAAACAAGGAATTCAAAACTAGACAGATGGTCCTCCTATTTAATTCTAGACTCAAACTCTTCCCAAGAAAATTGGAGTCTAAGTGGTCTATAATGTTTACTATTATTAGAGCACTAAATAATGGAGCTATTGAAATTATAGGTGAAGAGAACAAACCCATGTTGGTCAATGGGCATAGAGTGAAACTTTATTTTGAGGGACAATGAAAGGGATTGGATTCCTTTACTATGCTTGAAAACAGATCATGAATAAATTCGGGCTGAAGACTTTAAAGAATAGTTCTGCATGAGAGGTAACCCATGGTATTGTTTGTTTTCAATAAAACACAAAAAAGTACTTAAATAAAATTTAACTGAAGACTTTAAATTCGGTTCTTCTTGGGAGTCAACCCATGTTCATTCTTTTGTATTTACTTTTGTATATGTTCTTGTTGTACATTGAATAAAGTGTTTTTGATCTATATTCTTAATATTTTTATCTGCTAGATTTTTTTTCTTATTTTATATGCTCTGTGTTTTTTTGGATACTTCTCTTAGTGTCAATAAGGGAGTGGAATTACCATGTTGGAGGACTAATGAAAAACCTATTCAGGGGAGTGTCTTAATTTATGTATTCATTTTTATGATCCTATTCATTTTAGTAAAAAAATAACTGCTAATTCACAGTTTATACTATTCGTGAGTTAGTAAATGTTACTTTGTAAATTTTTGTTGATGCTATTGTAAATTCTGGTTGTATTAGAAAATTCTTAATATGTTCAAAATTATGCTTTTATTGGAATGAAAGTCTGTTGTATGTCACTGTGTAAATAAAAATTCTGCAAGTACTTTACTACTGAAAATTGAATTTCATTTCTATTAAAATAAGTTAACATCTTAAAACTAAGTTTGCGGGGTACATGTTTTATGGTTGTTTTGTTCTTCATTGAAACTGCTTATCTAAGGGGTGTTAGTATGAATCATTTGGCTATATTTCACCCTGCTGAAAATAATTCAGCATGTGCTGGAATGTAAAATTCTGCATGTTCCTCTTAGTTGGAAATTAGACCTCAATAATTTAAAAAAAATAACTTAATAAAATTAAGTGTGGTGGGTAAATACAGGATGAAAAATTTTGTATTGAATCTTATTTAGGTTGGAGTGTTTTAGCATTCATTTTTCTTCTCTATTGAGGACATTATTGAACTCGATCTATTAAAATGCTTGCACCCAGTACACAGTGCACTTACACCTCACATGTTACTTTTGAGATGTATTGAAAATTATACACTGGACTAGATTTTAATGAGTTTACTTGAAAATTAACCTACTATAAACTTATAAATTGTGGAAAACAACATTATGTTGAACTTAAAATAGACCCTTTCTAACATGTCATAAATCTTCTCTATTGAAAATCTTTTTTGAACTCTATTTGTTACATTGTTCTTCTCCACATTAGAAGTCAACTTTGGGAAACAAATATTGGTTTTATGTGTGGGGGAGGGGGTCAATTATTTACTCTGTTGAACTGTGTATAATTGTATGTTCATAAATTCCCACTGCAACTTCAATTTTTTTGTAAAAAGTGGCTAAATGATTTCATAAGTCTTTTATAATATTAGGCTTTACATTGTTTCTAAAATGGGACTTATCTTTGGATTATGCTTGATGGGAAGTTAATAACTTATTTGATTTTGAAATTAATGTGGGTTGATGATTTTTGGGTGAGTATACTTGGTGATTTAAGGGATATTTTGGTTTATGACTACTTTTGAGAGTTATTTGGGTGACCTTTTAGTGGAGTTATGATCAGAAACCTTGGAACTAGAAGTTTTATTTTGATCTTAAGGGATTAATTTTTCTTTTAATTATTTAAATAATTACATTATTGAGACAATTTAAATGATTTTTATATAAATATTTAGAATCTGGAGTAGTGTCGGCATCTGAGATCCCAAGATGAATCTCTAAGACCCTGAATTTTGGGTGCATTTCTGTTTATTATAAGCCCTTTGTACACCTTGAATAAGTGCATATTCACATTGCTTAGCACATGATACATGACTTGGGAAAAATTAAATAAAGTGTCTAGGGTTAAAAATGAGTTCATTAAGGTGAGGGGAATGATGACTGATAAATGAAGAATGTAAATATGCGTAAAATTCAAGGAAATTTTTTTTCTTAATTTTCTTGGGAATTTTACACGAACGTAGTTTCTGACGGCACCTGATTCCGAGACCCGGTGTCCCCGGGATCATTTTACAATGTTTGGCTCGAGTACGTTCAGTGAACGAACGAGCGGGTTTTTTCTAACTTTTGAACCGGTGCTCGGAATTGAATTCTGAGGGCACTGATGAAATCGTAGCGCCAGTATTTGCTTAGAAACTTTTTTTTCGGAGTTGTGTTTGCTCGGGTGTGGTTTTTAATTTTTGGGGTTAAGTTAAGAAATAAAATAAAAGTGGCACGACACTTTATTTTATTTCACTTAAAGCCACTTAAAACCACTTAAGTCAGGTTAAGCGGATAATGTGGGACCCACGATATCCTACCCACTCGGTAGAATATTTGTGAGGTGGGGCCCGCACAAGCCCCACCATTTCTTTCCCTCTAAGTAACGCACCCGCGAAAACCTCTTTTAAATAAAGTCAACCGGTGCGTTTTCTTAAATACTAAATCCCCCTATTAATTGGGCAGTTAAGTCGTTACAATTAATACATCGAATTAATTGTTCGTTTCTTAACTTTGAATTTCAAATTGTTGGCATGAGAATAAAATAAGACCAACACTAGGTTTGTTGAGGGGTTTCTTGTTGAGAGGATTTGGAGAAACTCTAAAGTTTGAAGATCTTCATCCTCCTTCGTTGAAGAATGTGAAGAACGTGAAGAATGCATCGTCACCGACGAAGAACGTCGGCCTTCGACGAAGGGCGACGAAGAACGCTGAACCCTCGGAGATCGACGATGCGACGCCGTGTACCGTGACGTCGACGATCCTCCTTCCGCGACGTTTCTTCTGCGAAGTTCCTTCCCCGCGACAATCTTCGATCGACAACCGATTGAGGTAGGGGATTGCGGTTCTTTTAATTACTTTGTGAATTATATCCTCAGCATGAGATTTAATGGGGCAATTAAATCAGTGTGCTTTTAAATCCTCGGAGTTTGACTGTGCAACGCCGTGTACCGCGACGACAGCGACGCCCCTTCTGCGACGCGACGATCCTCTTCTTCCGCAATGGTTAATTCCGCGACGAACTCACGTTCAACGACAACGTTGAGGTAGGGGTTTTTTTTCATTTTAATCTATGTGATTATATATGAGATTTGTTTAAATATTTGTTGGAAGACTTTTTAAAACCACTAACACGGTGGGCATGGACCAACGAACAAGTCTGAACCCACCGTCTCTTCGTTCTTGGGGAGAGGATTAGCGGGCGATGACAAAGCAGGCCGCACGGGCGATGTGAGGTCCTCGCAGTGTAGGATGGACCCTGGGAGGGCCATTGGCGAAGAGGGAACGCAATTCTGACCACCGGAACTCATCCGGTGGTCCACGGAGCAGCCCGCCGGCGCGCCTCGTCGGCACGGCGGCGCCGTCGGCAGGGGGCGGCGGGGCCGCGACTCCTTCACGCGGGGGCAGCGCGCCCCCCGGTTCGCTCGGCCGTAAAGTGCGACCCAACCCACTGGCCACCCAGCAAGTGCCATCCAGGTCGCGCCCAGGCCGGGTCGGGCCACGCCAGCCGGGCCGGGTCGCGCCATCCGGGTCGGACCCGGCTCGGGTCGACCTGGGGGGGTTGGGCCGGGTCGGTCCGGGCCCAGACCCCCCGTTTTCAGACCTCTTCGGTCTTTTGCCCATATCTTGGGCTACGGACCTCCAATTGACGCACCGTCAGTGGCGATATGTTCCTTGGATCGAGACGGTCGTTTTGAAATATTACACTCAAATTTTCGGAGAACTTGGGGTTCGGCTGGGTTGGTTCGTACATGAAACTAACCGGGCCCTCTGAGCAGAAACACTCAAAACATAAGTTTCGGACGTCCGATTGACGTGTCGTCGAATTTGATGGATTCCTCTAAGTGAGAAGGATCTTTTGGCTTACTCCGCCCAAGTTTTGGATGCATGTGGAGTACGGTCAGGTTGGTTTTGCCTGAAAAACCAATCGGGCCCCTGGAACGAAAAGGCCAATAACTCTCAGACCGGGCGTCCGATTGTCACGCCATCTACGACGTTGAGTTCCTGTTGACGATACGGCACTTTTGGATACATCAACTCTGGACTATGTGTCAGTTGATGTATCAGCCTCTCGGCTTGTGGAGCGGACCCTCCCGAACGAGCTTGCTGTCTGCGGGAACCCTAGAGCTGGCTGCGACTTCGACGACGACTATACATAGATCCTCAGTGGATTCGACTACGACGACGACAACACTCAGCAATCCTACGTGGATCAGTGCTACTGATCTTGTGTGGGACCAATCCTGTGTGGGTCAGCGCTCAGCGATCCTATGTAGGCCAGCGCCTATAGATCCTGTGTGGGTCTGATCCTGTTTGGGTCTTTGCGGGGGTTAGATACATATCGATCCTTTGTGGGTCAGATCCTTTGTGGGTCATTGCGGGGGTTAGTTACCTATCGATCCTTTGTGGGTCATATCCTTTGTGGGTTATTGCGGGGGTTAGTTTCCTATCGATCCTTTGTGGGTCAGATCCTTTGTGGGTCATTGCGAGGGTTAGTACCTATCGATCCTTTGTGGGTCTGACGGCTTAGATTAATCAGTGGAAATATCTGATCATCTCTATCGTCATACGAATAAGTATAACTGTGTGAGCTGAATCCTGTTTTGCTTTCCTATGTGGATTGTGTTGTGCTATCCTATGTGGATTTACGTTTTTCTTTTCTATGTGGACTGGGTTGTACTTAGGCTCGGAGGTTGGAGCGAGCTGGAATTGATGAGTTAGGTATATGTATGGGCATATACCTAAGCAGTGTCGAATGTTACTTCTTGATTGTATCTTTCCTTGTGGATTATCCTTTGTGGATTCTGAGAGACCTTCATGGGTCTCGGGGTCCCTACTTAGTAGCTTATACTCACACCTGCACGGGCTATGCCCGTAATACGTTGTGTTGGTTGCAGACGACGGACATTGCTGATCGTGGTTGAGGCTTGCGGAGCAGGAGGGTACCGGAGGTGGACCACTGGGCGGGACATACTCGGAGTGGATGGATGGAACCTAGGAGCTGTGGAGGCCATCTGTACCCACCCTTCAGGTGAGACTTCCAGTGGAAATATCGACGTTGCGGATTTACTTTCAGTTGTTGTTTTCCCCTTCCAGTTGTACTTTACTTTTAGTTTGGGTTTGTATTCTGGCCCACTTACTTTTCCGCACTTACTTTGTATCAGCTTTTACTTAGTGTTTACTTGTACTTCTTTCTTGCTCTGTGGTGTTTGTTTAATTTAAAAAGGAAATGCCTTACGTTTTTACCAGGATTTACTCCTTGGTACTAGTCGCCAGCCCCTGTCCTATGGAGGGCGGGCTTGGGGTAGTCACGGCACGGGCCCCGAGGACGGGTCGTGACAAATTGGTATCAGAGGAGTTCGGTTCTACTGTAGAACTCAGGACTCTGATATTTTTCTTTGTGAAGCAATAGTGTTAAGCGTATTGGGTGTGGTTATCAGTCCAAGGAGTCTAGTGTTGGTGCGGCGGCCGACGTATCCGTACACCAGGACCCTGACTTCTGATTTCCGACTTAATGCATGAAAACATTGATTGCATCTGTGTGTTTCAAGTTTTCTTTGTGATTACTTTGTGTCAGATCACCAGGTATACTGTTCTGACCATGGCACACCTGTTTCCTTTTAAGGATGGCCTCATGACGATAGCCAGCTAGGGTTCCAAGAGTTGAGCGTGACGATAGCCCACCGAGCGACGAGGCCTCGGTACAGGGCCCTTTGATAGCTGAGTCACCGGTTGTACCTTTCCCCGTCGAGCCACCGATGCTTCCAGCCCCAGCCGTTGATGATTCACGTCGCCTTTGTGCACTGCACGAGTTCCAACGCCAGCGACCGCCCAGGTTCTGCGGGGAGACGGGCCCCCAGGCAGCCGAGGATTGGCTGGACACAGTGGTACGAGTTTTCAGGTTAGTGAGGACACCAGCAGACCTCATGGTGATCCTCGCAGTGAGCCTACTGCACGCGGAAGTGGGCCGATGGTGGATCTTGATGCTCCAGGTGCACGATGAGTAATCTCTCCTTTGGACGGACTTTGATAACCTTTTCCACTCGGAGTTCGTCCCAGCCACCCTCCGTGCGGTGAGCATCCAGGAGCTTCTTTAGCTGCGGTAGGGCAGCTTGACGGTCACCCAGTACTCGGTGAGATTTACCCATCTCTCGCGCTACTCGACAGACATGGTACGAGACCCATTCATCCGGACCCGAACCTTTGAGCAGGGATTGAGACATGAGATCAGGGCATCACTGATCTCCCTCAGCATTCCGACCCAGGCAGGAGTACTGGAGCGAGCCCTTTTGATTGAGAGCTTTCTTGCTGAGCCTTCTTCAGCAGCGAGACCTACTACGGGGCGGCACGTAGCAGAGTCTTCTGCACCAGGCAGTCGACGGATGACTCATGGGTCCAGGTAGACTAGAACCTCAGGCAGACGACCTCAGGACACCGGCTCAGCAGTGCGGGGTACACAGCGCAGAGCCAGTCTTTCAAGAGGCAGGCAGTGCTACACATGCGGCGTGTAGGGCCACATGGCTCGTGACTGCCCGACCCACCGTGCCGAGGAGCAGCAGACGGTTGAGGGGCCACCCAGGCAGAGGCAGAGGGTTGACCGTGGCGGTCCGCAGGGAGCAGGCGGACGTGGCAGAGGAGCTGGCCGAGCAGCAGGTGGTGGGCGACGCTTTGAGGCTCTACCACCACCACCACCAGGAGGTCCACCCCGACCACAGGTTGCTGGCGGGAAGAGACATGCACAACTCCAGGCAGTGGAGGTCTACGACCACATTGTGCCCGAGAAGATTCGAGGTACTATCTGTGTCTATTCCACCCTTGCTACAGTTCTTATAGACACAGGAGAAAGTCATTCTTTCATAGTAACTTCCCCTGTTCAGAGCTCGGAGATTCCAACAGAGCCGTTGGCTCGATCATTACGGCTAGAGACTCCTACGAGAGTAGACTCGACGATTACGCACTGGTGCCGGCAGTGTGAGTTTACTCTAGGAGGCGAGAGCTTCGGCTGGGATCTTCTTGTAGCGGCGTCGAGGCCTTACGACGTCATCTTGGGCATGGATTAGTTATCTACAGTCCATGCTCAGATTGACTGTATTAGGAGCAAGGTGTGATGTGTACGCACTGACGGGAGCAGGTTCACCTTCACCAGCGAGAAGGGAGCCTTCTCATCACAGGATGGACTTCCGCAGAGGTGAGGACAGCCCATCACTCATCAGTTGGCTAGCCTCATCCTAGGAGCAGTTGACGTGCAGAGTCCTAGTTTTCCTGCAGTGGTAGATCAGTATGCGGACGTCTTTCCCAACGACGTTCCAGGACTACGTCCTCGCAGAGAGGTTGACTTCTATATTGATCTGTACCCTGGGACAGCCCCGATATCCACTCCAGCATATTGGATGGCTCTCACCGAGCTTCGAGAGCTACGGGTATAGTTGGAGGACTTGTAGGGCAAGGGTTTCATCTGACCCAGTGTTTCACCCTAGGCTTCCCCGATATTGTTCTCCAAGAAGGAGGACGGGAGCTTGGGAATTTGTGTCGACTATCGTCACCTGAACCAGGTGACAGTGAGGAACAAGCATCCGCTACCGAGGATTGATGACCTCTTCGATCAGCTCAAGGGAGCATGGTGGTTCTCAAAGATATACCTCAGGTCAGGCTATCATCAGCTCAGAGTTTGGGACGAGGACATGCAGAATACGGTCTTCAAATGTCAGTATGGCCACTATGAGTTCTTGGTTATTCCATTTGGCGTAACCAATGCTTCAGCGGTGTTCATGGGCCTCATGAACATAATCTTTCAGCCATACCTCGATCGATTTTTCGTGGTCTTCATTGATGACATTTTGATATACTCGACGACTAAGGAGGAGCATGCCTACCACTTGCGGTTTTTACTAGACACACTCCGAGAGAACTAGCTTTATGGAAAGCTCTCGAAGTGTCAGTTCTGGATACGTGAGGTCCACTTCTTGGGACACGTCATCTCTGAGGTGGGAATTGTGGTGGATCCTGCGAATATCGAGGCAGTACTAGCTTGGGAGCCACCCAGGAGCGTGACGGAGGTGCGGAGTTTCTTGGGACTAGCTGGATACTATCGGAGATTTGTACCAGACTTCACCAGAGTTGCGGCACAACTCTCAGCTCTTACGAAGAAGGGGAAACCCTTTTTGTGGTCAGACAGATGTCAGCAGAGCTTCTAGGATCTGAGACAGAGATTGACCGGCGCACCTATCTTGAGGTTGCCGGAGGAGGGAGTAGGGTACGTAGTCTACTGCGATGAATCAGGGACCGGACTTGGATGTGGCCTGATGCAAGAGAGGGTAGTGATCGCCTATGTATCATGTCAGTTAAGGCCGCATGAAAAGAACTACGCTACCCATGACCTGGAGTTAGCAGCAGTGGTCTTCGCTCTGAAGACATGGCGGCACTACCTGATGGGCGAGCGCTTTACAGTATTTTCTGACCATCAGAGTCTCAGGTACATCTTCTCTCAGAAGGACCTAAACCTGAGACAGTGGCGATGGCTTGAGTTCTTCCAGGACTATGACTTTGAGATAGTCTATACTCCTGGAAAGGGGAACGTAGTAGTCGATGCTCTCAGCAGGAGGACGGGCATTCAGCTACTTGAGGAGGCAATAGAGCAGCTAGCTGCTTTGCAGATATCCTTCGTGGATAGAGATGGGGCATCCTTCCTTCAGTCTCTCACAGTCACCCCTCCACTACTGCAGCGGGTCAGAGAGGCACAGCGTGGGGATGCTGACTGTGAGATGCGGCGTACGTAGATATCCTCAGGACAGGCACCTGATGGTTTCTCCTTTTGAGCAGAGCACGACATCATTTTTAGAGGACGTACCTTGGTACCAGTTGCTTTACAGGAGGAGGTGTTGAGAGAGTTTCACACTTCCCCTTTGGCGGTACATCCTAGAGTGGCGAAGATGTACTAAGATCTCAGACGACTGCACTGGTGTCCGGTCATGAAGAAGGTCGTGGCAGAGTTCGTTTCTCGATGCCTCACCTGCCAGCAGGTGAAGGCAGAGCATCCGGTACCATCAGGCTTGGTACAGCCCTTGGAGGTCTTGGAGTGGAAGTGGGACGGGATATCTATGGAATTCGGGACTGGACTTCCACGCACTTCCAGAGGTCATGACTCCATTTGGGTGATTGTAGACCGACTCACCAAGTCGGCTCACTTCTTACCCATCAGAGAGCAGAGCTCAGTGGAGAGATTGGGACATCTCTACGTTCAGGAGATTGTACGGCTTCACGGTGTGCCATCATCTATCGTATCCGATCAATATTCTTGCTTTACTTCCCAGCTTTGGAAGGGGTTGCAGGAGGCGTTCGGGATGCAGCTACGTCTGAGCACCGCCTTTCACCCTCAGACAGATGGTCAGACGGAGAGGACCATACAGACTCTCGAGGGCATGCTCCGCGCATGTGTCCTCAACTTTGGTCGCAGCTGGGAGGACCACCTACCCATGGTGGAGTTTGTGTACAACAATAGCTACCCCTCCACCATCGGGATGGCACCATACGAGGCGTTGTACGGCCGACCTTATAGATCTCCTTTATGCTGGACAGACCCTGGGGAGTCAGCACTTGTGGGACCGGAGATGGTCCAGGCCACGACAGAGAAGGTCTAGGTCATCCAGGGGCGGATGAGGACAGCTCAGAGCCGGCATAATTCTTATGCTAACAGGAGGCGGAGGCCACTAGAGTTTGAGGATGGCGACCACGTCTTCTTGCGTGTCTCACCTCAACGTGGATTACAGAGATTTGGTCGAGGCAGCAAGTTGTCTCCACGCTTCATCGGAACATTACAGGTCCTCAGTAGGATTGGCGAGGTGGCCTATCGCCTGGCTCTACCACCTCAGTTGCACCGGGTGCACGACGTCTTCCACGTATCTCAGCTGAGGAGATACGTGTACGACCCAAGGCATGTCATTGACCATGGGGAGCTGGACGTTGATGATGGGTCTAATTTTGCGGAGGTCCCGGTGGAGATCGAGGATTGACATGAGCGAGTCCTATGTGGATGGTCGATTCCTCTAGTGCGCATCAGATGGAAGCACGGGAACCTCCAGGAGAGCACTTGGGAGTGGGAGGCTCAGATGCATGCTCAGTACCCACATTTGTGTCCCTAGTTTTTGATGTATCTTTACGGGGACGTAAATCCCTGAGGTGGGAGTGATGTAAAGACCCGTAAAATTCAAGGAAATTTTTTTTCTTAATTTTCTTGGGAATTTTACAAGAATTCAGTTTCTAACGGCACCTGATTCTGAGGCCCGGTGTGCCCGGAATCATTTTCCGAAGTTTGGATCGGGTACGTTCAGGGAACGAACGAGCGGGTTTTTTCTAACTTTTGAACCGGTGCTCGGAATCGAATTCTGAGGGCACCGATGGAATCACAACGCCGGTATTTGCTTAGAAATGCCTTTTCTAGAGTTGCATTTTCTCAGGTGTCATTTTTAATTTTTGGGGTTAAGTTATGGAATAAAATAAAAGTGGTGCGACACTTTATTTTATTTCACTTAATGCCACTTAAAACCACTTAAGCCAGGTTAAGAGGATAATGTGGGACCCACCATATCTTACCCACTTGGTAGGATATTTGTGAGGTGGGTCCCACATGAGCCCCACCATTTCTTTCCCTCTAAGAAACGCACCCGCGAAAACCTCTTTTAAATAAAGTCAACTGGTGCATTTTCTTAAATACTAAACGCCCCTATTAATTGGGCAGTTAAGTCGTTACAATTAATTCATCAAATTAATTGTTCGTTTCTTAACATTGAATTTCAAATTGTTCGCATGGGAATAAAATAAGACCAACAATAGGTTTTTTGAGGGGTAGCTTGTTGAAAGGATTTGGAGAAACTCTAAAGTTTGAAGATCTTCATCCTCCTTCGTTGAAGAACGCGAAGAACGTGATGAACGCATCATCGCTGACGAAGAACACCGGCCTTCGATGAAGGGCGATGAAGAACGTCAAACCCTTGGAGATCGACGACGCGACGTCGTGTATCGCGACGCAGAAGATCCTCCTTCGGCGATGTTTCTTCCGCGACGTTCCTTCCTCGTGAAAATCTTCGATCAACAACCGATTGAGGTAGGGGATTGTGGTTCTTTTAATTCCTTTGTGAATTATATCCTCAGCATGAGATTTAATGGTGCAATTAAATCTGTGTGATTTTAAATTCTCGGAGTTTGACTGCACAACGCCGTGTACCGCGATGAAAGCGATGCCCCTTCCGCAACACGAGGATCCTCTTCTTCCGTGACGGTTAATTCCGCGACGAAATCACGTTCGACGACAACGATGAGGTAGGGGGTTTTGTTGATTTTAATCTATGTGATTATATCCGCGGTTTGTTTAAATATTTGTTGGAATAATTTTTAAAACCGCTAACACGGTGGGTGCGGACCAACGAACAAGTCTGAACCCACCTTCTCTTCGTTCTTGGTGAGAGAATTAGCGGGCGACGACAAAGCAGGCCGCACGGGCGATGTGAGGTCCTCGCAGTGTAGGACGGACCTCGGGAGGGCCATTGGAGAAGACGGCACGCAATTCCAACCACCGGAACTCGTCCGGTGGTCCGCGGAGTAGCCTGACGGAAGGAGCTGCCACGGCTGAAGCCGCGGCGGCAGGGTGCGGTCCCGCGACCGTGCGGGACCGGAGGGGGACGGGACGCGGCAGCCGGCCTCATCCACTGGCTAGGGCAGCCCCACGCGGGGTCGCAGCTCCTTCACACGGGGGCAGCGCGCCCCCCGGTTCGATCGGCCGTAATGGCCGAGCC
This sequence comes from Viscum album, assembly GCA_963277665.1. Classification (NCBI taxonomy): domain Eukaryota; kingdom Viridiplantae; phylum Streptophyta; class Magnoliopsida; order Santalales; family Viscaceae; genus Viscum; species Viscum album. The sequence continues at coordinate 525,041 of CAUJRU010000328.1, read as the reverse complement.
TACCCGCTGGCCACCCGGCCAGCACCAGCCGGGTCGCGCCCAGGCCGGGCCGCGCCGCGCCGGGTCACGCCATCCGGGTCAGACCCGGACCAGGTCGGGTCGAACCGGTTCGGGCTGACCCATGGGGGGGTTGGGTCGGGGGTGTCCGGGCCCAGACCCCCCGTTTTCGAACCTCTTCAGTCTTTTTCCAATATCTTGGGATACAGACCTCCGATCGACTCACCATCAGCGGTGATGTGTTCCTTGGATCGAGACGGACGTTTTGAAATATTACACTCAAGGTTTTAGAGAACTTGGGGTTCAGCCAGGTTGGTTCGTACACGAAACCAACCGGGACCTCGGAGCGGAAACACTCATAACTTAAGTTACGGACGTCCGATTGACGTGTCGTCGACTTTGATGGATTCCTCTAAGTGAGACGGATCTTTTGGCTTACTCTGCCCGAGGTTTGGACGTAGGTGGAGTACGGTCGGGTTGGTTTTTCCTTGAAAACCAACCGAGCCCCTAGAATGAAAAGGCCAATAACTCCTAGACCGGGCATCCAATTGACGCGCCATCTGCGACGTTGAGTTCCTGTTGACGATACGAAACTTTTGGATACATCAAATCCAGACTATGTGTCGGTTGATGTATCAACCTCTTGGCTCATGGAGCGGACCCTCCCGAATGAGCTTACTGTGTGCGGGAACCCTAAAGCTGGCTGCGACTTCGACGACGACTGTACAGAGATCCTCAGTGGATTCGACGGCGACGACGACAGCACTCAGCGATCCTACATGGATCAGTGCTATCGATCTTGTGTGGGTTTGATCCTATGTGGTTCAGCGATCAGCGGTCCTGTGTGGGGCAGCGCCTACAGATCCTGTGTGGGTCCGATCCTTTGTGGGTCTTTGCGGGGGTTAGTTACCTATCGATCCTTTGTGGGTCAGATCCTTTGTGGGTCATTGCGGGGGTTAGTTACCTATCGATCCTTTGTGGGTCAGATCCTTTGTGGGTCATTGCGGGGGTTAGTTATCTATCGATCCTTTGTGGGCCAGATCCTTTGTGGGCCATTGTGGGGGTTAGTACCTATCGATCCTTTGTGGGTCTGACGGCTTAGATGAATCAGTGGCAATATCTGATCATCTCTATCATCATACGAAGAAGTATACCTGTGTGAGCTGAATCCTATTTTGCTTTCCTATGTGGATTGTGTTGTGCTATCCTGTGTGGATTTACGTTTTGCTTTCCTGTGTGGACTGGGTTGTACATGGGCTCGGAGGTTGGAGCGAGCTGGAATTGATGACTTAGGTATATGTATGGGCATATACCTAAGCAGTGTCGAATGTTACTTCGTGATTGTATCTTTCCTTGTGGATTATCCATTGTGGATTCTGAGAGACATTTGGGGGTCTCGGGGTCCCTACTGAGTATCTTATACTCACCCCTGCACGGGCTATGCCTGCACTACATTGTGTTGGTTGCAGACGACGGACATCATTGATCGTGGTTGAGTCTTGTGGAGTAGGATGGTACCTGAAGGTGGACCACTGGGCGGGACGTACTCGGAGTGGACAGCTGGACGCTAGGAGCCGTGGAGGCCATCTGTACCCACCCTTCAGTTGGGACTTCCAGTGGACAGCTCGACGTTGCAGCTTTACTTTCAGTTGATTTTTTCCCCTTCCAGTTGTACTTTACATTCAGTTTGGGATTGTATTTTGGCCCACTTACTTTTCCACACTTACTTTGTATCAGCTTTTACATAGTGTTTACTTCTACTTCTTGCTTGCTCTGTGGTGTTTGTTTACTTTACAAAGGCAATACCTTCCCTTTTTACCGGGATTTACGCCTTGGTGCTAGTCGCCAGCCCCTGGCCTATGGAAGGCGGGCTTGGAGTAGTCACGGCACGAGCCCCGAGGATGGGTCATGACAAAGAAGGGGACAGTTGTTTATATGGGAATCATTTAGGTTGTTTTATTAAGGTGATTCACAAAAAAAATATTTTTTTGGAACCTAGATGATGAGTCAAAATTCAAATCTCCTCTCGTAATGTTTTTTTTATTCCACTGTTATTTTACCACTTGTCACTCTTGGACATAGCACTTGATCATGGATTGAAATGAGTCATTAAGTTGTCTTACATATGAGGCATGAAACATTCATTAAATGATGAATCCTTGCTATCTTGATTACCCTTTGAGTATTTGTTCTCGGCAGGACTAAATTTGAATAATTCACTTTTCAAAAGCCTTTTGACAGTTTCTTGTCCTCTTCTTTTAAAGTTTTGGACATGTTACATTTTGAGAAATATATTAAAAACATTTTTATGTTTCTCAAGAATAATAAGGAATGAGATTTTTTGAGGAAAAACAATGTTTAGGTGTGTGGGAATTTCATGTGGTCTTATTTTATATAGTTTTTCCGCATCAATTTATTTAATTGTTGATGATTTAATTAACTATTTTTCCACATTCTATTAAATAATCACACTTTTGCATTTTTTATAACTAAATTTTTTAACAAATAAATTTTTTATAATTCATGGTGTGATTTTAGTGTTTAAAGTAATTAATTAATGAATTTCATTAATTTAAAATGTTTTATACATTATTATTTAGTTTAGAAGTATAACTGGTTTATTAAAATTTAAATTTCTTATAATATAATCAATTAACCTAGATTTTTTAATTTAAATTATTAATTCACTTCTTCAATTTTAATCTTTTAACATGTTCTTTTTAACATGTAATAACTATATTAATTAATATCAATAATTTTTATTTAATTTAATACTTCTAATTCAATAAATTATTGATTAACAAAATGATATTTATAATTGTTTATTATAAATTCACATTCTATATATATTAACCGTAATGTATTTTAATCTATGTATCTATTTAGTTTTAATTTAAGTTTTATAATTTGATGTTATTATTAATTATTTTATGTCTTATTTGTTTTATAAATTTATTTATGTTTATTAGGTTTTTAGATTCCAATTATTTTAGTTAGTTCTTACTTTAAATAAATTATTTTGTTTAGTCTTAATTTTTGTTGTAATGTATTTTTAATTTTTTTTGTTTTGTTTTGTATCGGTGGCATTGCTAAATCCTCACACCGTCTCATTCATAGTTCAACCATCAAAACATTTCTATTGTCCCACCAGTTCCATTATTCACGGTGGCACCAAAACCTCTTGAAACACTTACACACGGTCTCATCATTTCTTCTTTCTTTTGCCACTGTAACCCTATTATGGTGCCACAGGCACCACCATTTTCTTCTTTCACGGTTTCACCTCATCTCCTACCACTGTAACCTCTTCTACCCAACCCGAAGCACTGATTATCCCACCATAATTCTCATGTTGTTTCCCTATCATGGCACTATATCATCTCTACCATAGCAATTCCTCAGTCATTGTTTCTTCATCTTCCTTCCACACTAGTTCTAGACTCCTTCGACTATTTTTATCATTTCTCTACCACCATTTCCATTATTTGACACACACCTAAACAATACTAAACCATCTCATTTTAAATCTAAATCTTTACTCAATGAAAATTTACCCCTCATTCTTCTTCCACCACAATCCATCATCACCGCCATACCCAAAACCGAATCACTCAAAAGCACAGATCTAAAAAAACATGGTTGAAGCTGCAAGGAGCATTCACTAAGTTGTTCCACCGATTTGGAAGAAGGAGAGAGGAGTCAAGTGCACCATTGGGAAGAACCTATACCGCAACCGCACCACAGATCCTTGGATGAGCTTGCTGCGGCTCATTACGCCCAATCCCTGGTCACACTGTCTGAAAATATGAACCGGCACCGCTGAGGTCTGAAGCCCGAGTTGAGGCCAGTGTCACGCCACTGTGTGAAAAACCGAGCTAGTGCTTGAGGAGGAAAGCTTTCGGATCTGGAGAGAAAAACCACACACTATAGAGAAGGACTTCACTGTCCGAGGAAGAACTGCGAGCTAGTCACCATGGTTGTTGATTACTATTGTTTCACCGCTGAAGCCCTTGTGAGAGACACTACCGAAATTCGCATTCACACCTGATGGAACCGCCTCCGTTGCAAGAATGGTGGACCATCGGTGATGTTTTCACTGCAAAACTATATGTAGTTGTGCCCTAAAGGAAAGGAGTTGTACGGGGGTGCAGTCATGTGCTGTAGCCAAATAAGTTGAGGCCGAGCTAGATGTTGTGAGGAGATGATGAGAAAAGCTACACTTGATTCACCGTTGTTGTTCAATCTGGAGCCGCTGATTCGAACCGAATGAAACCCTAGACAAAGCCATGAACATACCTTCCTGGATAAGGAACCAAAGACCTCCCCCACTATGTGTGCTGAATTTGAGGGGATGAGAAGAGAATAAATTAATTAAAAAAAATAAAGATAAAAGAAAAACAAATAATTAATAAATTAAACAAATAAATATAATATAATATATAATAATTAAAATATGTAACTATTATAATATTAAAAAAAGATAGGTTATAAAATAAAATATAAGATAGACCAATAAGAATTTATAAATAAAATATAAACAATAATAATATATAAATAAGATTAATTATTTAATAAAATATATATATTAACAATTTAATTATAATTTAATTTCAACAAAATAAATATAATAATTAACTTAATGAAGTAATTTTTATTAATCTAAATTACGAATTTAATACTTACACTAGTTAAATAACTTAATTAATAATAATAAATTAAAAAATAATAATTTTATTAAAAATTAAATAATAAATAAGTAATCAAAATAATAATATTTAATAATAGTTATCAATTAATATTTTTATTAATTAACTTTAGTTAACATTTTAAATATTGTTATAATATTAGACTTTAAAAAAATTAATTATTATTAAAATTTCTTCATGTTTTAACTATTTTATTTTGTTTTAGTTGTGAAGGTTCACAGTGAAGTTGGAAACAAGTGCAGGTGCACCCCAAAGCATAAAAAGCATCTAGGTTCACTTAACTAACAGGCGAGTCGTTAGTTAGAAGGGAAAATATTGCATGATGTGCGAGTCCTGAAAAAATGCACATATGTGGTGCATTAGTGAAGGACATTTGAAGTCGGTGGAAAGTATGGGAGACGTGCAGTAGGTGATAGTATGTTTAAAACAGATCAATGAGAAGAAAAGAAGGGGTGATATTTATTTGATTCATTTGATCATTCACTTCCATCTAGAATAGAGGGACAACTTATGGCAGTTCTTGGAGTGGTTCTCATATAAACACTCCCTAGAGATTCAATGACTAGAAGCAGTAGCGATCCAGGCTTGAAGAGGGATATCTCTTCCTCTATTTTCATTAAAATATCATTTTTTTAATCGAATGATTACATAATAGATATAATGTTAGGCTAATTCTTCCAGTTCAGGGTTACAATTGAGTCTACTGGTTATCTTTCTTCTTCCTTCTCACTATCATTTTAAATGTGATTGGAATTGATTGGAGAGATTAGCTTTGAACGCATTATATTTCATCATACCATTAGCAATTAATCTTGGAACTCCACAATCATTTGGTTAGTTTGATTGTGGATTAATTTTTATAAACATTTAAATTAAAACGAAAACTACAGAACTTACGACGATTTCATTTTGTTATCTTTTTCAAATCAATATTCTCACAGTTGATTAATCATGGATTGGTAAACTCCATGATTTGTCATCTTGAGTTATTTATCTTCTAATGAGGCAAATAAACCACTTCATTTCAGTGGTACTAGTTGTAGTCACTATTGTGAGAAGGAATGTTTTCAAAACCAGTAAAATGAAGATTTTTCCCCAGGATTATTTCTCTTGATTGTTCACTTATCAGCATTTAATATCTGTGTTACTTATTTTTTTAGCTTGTTTCTTATTTCATTATAGTTTTGAATGAGAACGCAAATATATTTTTGTGTTTCATTTGTGCCTTATAATAAAAAAAATATAAAAAAATATAAAAAGTAAAATATATATATAGAATATCTACCCCACTTGTGACAACAATGGAGTCTTTTTGAAAGTTGTTAGAATAATAGTGGTCATAATAACCTTCCCTGTGGGTTCAACCATGCTTTCCACATATACATTAATTAGTAGGATTATAAATTTTAAACTTTGACCAACTTCAAAGACATTCCTGGCCATTCTATAACACAATACCCTAGATTACCTCTACATAACCAATTGGTAGGTATTATAATTCTTTTAAAAATGGGAATATCAACTCTACCATCCTAAAAAAATCCCTTAATTAACTTGATCAAAATAAAATCTGCTTCTGTGTGCCATAAGTTATGCCTTCTTATTAAAAACTCATGGTATTTATGGATTAGAAACTAAATAATTACAATATTATATACTAATAGTTTTATAATGAAATACTACTAATTTAAATCTTGGAAGAAACAATTAAGAATAAAATACAATTTTAAGTTCACTCACAATAGAAAACATTTATATACTTCAAGAAATTAAATGCTATAAAATATATCATGTTCTTATTTATATTATTCTATTACGTGATGTTATTTAATTATATATAATAAATTATCCAATGGTAGGATTTCATGTTCTTTGGGATCACATTCTATTATATAATAAGTATCTTACTTTTAATCTAAAGAACTCAAAAATGCTTCAAATATTTTGATAAATCTTATTCTACACCACTATAGTGATCATAAATTAAGTGAAAAAGTTTAAATCAAGAACTCAATACACAATAGTTTTACACTATAATCTTTTGGAATTAAGTTTACTAGATTTTGTTTTTAAGAAAGTACACCTAACAAATCCTTCAAGATATAATGAGTTAAAAAATTTAGTGTTATGTGATTTTCAATACTAAGAATAAATATATTCTATAACTCAACGGTTTGGTTGATCTTATCCACACTATATTCAAAGGTATCATTTCATCTACACTCAACTAGGGTAGTTTTTTCCATGTGATTTAGTTTCATAAGAAAACCATGTGATTCTTGAATTTTGTAAATTAATTTTCTACAAAATATACTCGTTTTGTATCCTTAGTGAATTAGTAAAATTGTTTATAAATGTTAGAATTTCATCAATTTCTGTAAAAATGGGGGTTTTCATGAATTTTATAATCTTATGTTTTAGTAACTATAATTTTTTCATACTATGTATTTTCTATAATTTCTATGAGGCACTTTCTAAGGTATTTGGTAATTAAAATGTTTTTTTAAACATCTAAAATAGTTTTGAGTGATTTTTCATGTGTTGTTTTGTGGGTTTAATGAATTTATCAGTTATAATTTTACTTTTATTTTATTTTTATGAGTTTTTTTATATGTTCCCATGTTGATTATTAATTATATATTATCATGTTATTCACCATTTTTTTAAATATGGATTGTTAAAATATTTACCATTTATTGGATGTGTGGATTAAGGTTTGGGTTTCCATGTATTTGAAATGATAATTTCATATAACAATTAGTTTTAAATGGTTTTTACAATTTTATTTAAATTTTTATGAATATTAGTTTTGAACTAAAGGCCCATTTGACACCTTTTATGTTGGTTTTTTCAAAAAAAAAAGTTACTCCATCGGTCTGAGCACCATTATTTTATAGGATTGAGGTTCTTGTCTAGGTTGAGAGAGAAAATCTAGTATTGATTGATGATTATACATTTGTGATGTTACACTTATTTAGATAGGTGTGCTGGGATGGTATGGGGAGTTTAAATTGAGATATTTTGTATGCTTTATATTATAGATATGTGATTGGTGTGATATAAATGTGATCCCATCTAGAGTAAGTATCATCATGAGAACCTTGATTTCCTATATAGGGAAACATGGATAAGTACTAAAATAGGTTGATCTTATCTCCCTTGAATTGAATTATTCCACTAAATAATACTATTATAAATTATATATGACTAAAAAATAAGTATTTTATCCAATATTAAACGTTCTACTAGTTGGAGTGTCACCATAATGCTAGTCATTGATGATGCTCTCCTTAAAATACTACATGTAGATAGATATGATTAGATATACTAGTTGGGTGTTGATAAGGTCACCTCAATAATTTATTATGATTATTTTAAAAATAAGAATGTATGAGGATATTAGTATTCCATGACCATATCTACCCTAGGCCTTCTCCCATGATTCTTTATTTGAAATTATTTTCTACATGATTATGTATACTTTACTCTCTATCTCCCATACTACATCACTTTTATTATGGTGCTCTTTTATTTTCATTCACTTGTCATCAACATTTCTGGTACTTTATTTTTACCTCTTCTAATAGTGTAATAAAAATTTATTCTCATGTTTTTGTTATTTATCAATTCTTAGATATATTTTTTTTCTTCCCTACATTCCTGACTAATTTGGTTTCTTAATTTTTTTTACTAATTATTAACATTAACTTATATTATTTATACATTATTTGGTTGGTTTTAGTTCCTTCTTAAGATCTTTCTAAAGTGATTTGGAATGTTTTTTTTGGAATGGAAATTTATAAATGGATTTTCTATCAAATAAGTTAATTGTTTTCTTTAAATATATATTTGGGTTTAAAAAATGAAATGAGTATGTTTATGTGTTTGTTTTTCTATATTGTTAAAATAAAATCATTACTCTATTTGTTATCTATAAAAACTAGTGTTTATGGAATGTTTTGAAGAATTAAATTCATGCAATCTTTGGTTAAATCCTATAATAAATTTTAATAATACCCTACTGACACAACTCGGTATTATTAGACTTGGTTGCTTCTAATAGTTTCTGAGATTTTATGAATATCATCTCTTAGACTCTTCCATTTGATCACTTTGTATATATACTGGTACATTATTTTCATTTTTTACTTTAATTTATTTAAGTATAAATATACTCTCAATATCCACATATAAATTATATTCTTTTCAGAATGTTGTTCTATGATACACACTCTTTTTTGTTACGTAATAATTCTTGAATTTTTTTAGAGGGAATGATATTTTTAAAATAATCTTTTATTTTTCAAAATGTTCCACTTATGGGAGGTGGGATCAAATCCCTTATACTTTAAAAAATATCTAGATAAACACTTTTATGCTGAATAGAATAAATTTATCCTCATCTTCTTTGAAATTATGTTATATAATTTGATGAATCATAAACCATTTGTATTAAAACATTACCTTGAACTTTTCATAACAACTTTTTATTAAAAATAACCACTATTATCACATAATAAAAATAAGATGAAAATACAATAAATTAAATATATCTAATTGGGCTTGATATATTCCATTTTATTTTTTGTCATGACATAAAAACACTTTTCTCAATAACTTGAATACAATATATAATCTCCGCTCATTATTACCTTCATATTGAAATCTTGTATATTTATAACACTTGTAAAACATACAATCAGTATCATATACCATTCAAAAAACAGTTGATTACTATAAAATTTATACCTTATATGGACTCTACTGGGTCATTGGATTAGTGTATATATATATATATTATACTAATTAGTAACGTAATAATATACATAGATGGATAACATTCAATAGGGGGTGAATAATTGTTTTAAAATTCATATTTTGAAACAATTAAACTAAAAAAACCCAAATAACTATTTCATAAAATAATTGGACTCATCCCCCAATCAGATGAAAAAAGTCACCAAATTGTAATTAGATAGGATACGATAAAATCAGAGTAAGAGATAAGTATCATAATGGATCACATAAATCAGAGTATAAATCATAATCATAGTAGATATGACAACACAAATAGAATATAGTAAGATGAATATGATGATCAACTTTACTATTATTTGCAAAGCAGATATACAAACTTGTAATAAATAATAAATATCTATAACAAAGTAAGAATGACTTGTAACTATTAAAATAATAAATGATTTTGACCCTAAGATTATGGTTTCCACTAAACTTGACTAAAGGTAACCCATGTTTTATACTTACAAGAAATTATGTCTTTACTTAGTAAGTAATTCCCTCAATATGATGATAAATATATATATCTTCCTATCCATGTAATCCAACAATAAGAATATCGAATTGTCTTTCTACCTATCCCCAATATCCCTTAATCTAATGGATTGGAATATTTCTTTCCTATCACTAGAATCCCATGATCCAAATCACAGATTGGATGTAGAGACAATTAGAAAATGACTCTTATGAAGACAACCTGACAGGGTTTCCTTAAGAACTCCAAAACTATAAAATAATTACAAAAAACTAAGAAAAATGCGTTAATACTTGTTAATATTTAGAGCTCCTGCACAATTGAGAAATTTAAAATGATTTATCCAACTCAAAACTCATTGAATAATTGGGTATTTATAGGATAATTCCCAACAGTCATCCTGATCTCCCCATAGTCATATTTGTTTTTGAGTTTATCATAAGGACTTGGACACCTGGAACTTGAAAACTCATAACAATATAGCATAATATATTGTCTCACATTTTATTGGATTTACACTAGTACAGTGTAAAAAATTATTAATTACATTATAATTAAGTTTTTTGTATTCTAAATATAAACCAAATTAGTCGGATGGACTTTCTTATGTTAGTAATTACGATAATATTTATAAGTGTGAATATAATGTTTATCTAAACCAGAATCAGTTTGATTTTTAGGATTTTTTCAGTACTAAATACAAGACACAAATTCTAACATCTTTCATGAAAAAGATAATTCCGATATTTATTGAACACATCTGTAATCCTATAGGCGTAATAGTTAATGTATAAGTTTATATCTGAATACTTCATAACTTTATTTAAGTATGGTAAACATTGTTTTTTCTAAAAAATAGACTCAAACAATTTGGACATAAGAATGTTAGTAATTATTTATTTAAGAAATAGTTTATAATTTCAAAAAAAAAAGAATATAAAATTATGAAATAGGATTATTGACTCAACAGTCTCCCCCTTTTGCAACGCAAAAACCAATATACTTAAATGAAAAATAACTTTGAAAAACATACATTCCATATTCTTTTATGTAATTCATATTCAGAGTTGAAAAATAAAACCATAACTCCTCCTATGTTTATAAATCTTCATAATATGATGGATATAATGATGTTGAATACAATTAATTCCTCATTATAACAAAAACTTCCCCAAAGTATTGTATTCTCCCACTTAAATTAATAACTCTCCTCTTTAAAATCTTAAACATTGTAAATGTTTTCTCTCAATTTCATATAAAGATCTCTTTTTGGGGTAACTCCCCCTTTGTAAATAATTTCCCTCCAAAAATAATATTTCACTTTAAATAGAATATTTCTCCCCAAAAATAATATTTCTTCCTCTATTAAATTTTCAAAATGAATGGGGAAAATTCTTTAGTTTCCTAAAATGTTAGTGAGGAAACAAAATATGAAACAATATGATAAACTAAATATTCATCCGTAAGAAATATGAAATAACTTCCAACAAATCAGAATTGGAAAACAATTTTGACAAAAACATATTTGGATGAAAAGGATAATTCATTCATAACAAAATGATACATATGTTTTTCAAAAAAAGAGTATAACACAAGTTAAAAAAATGTTAATCTTTCTTTATTAAATACATAAAAATTGTTTTCATTTTATTGAACTCTTTTTTGATACTACACCAGTTTTTTTGTTCTTTATTATCGAGTCCAAACTTTTTTAGAAAACTCTTGGTTATGGTTCCTCGATATGATCACTTCCTCTCTATAGGATTTTTGTCTAGTTATCTCTGACTACAAGTATCAAATCTTCTCATTAAGAGTTTTTATTTACTCAATTTTATTATAGTTGAACCTTTGAAGTATTCTAAAAAATTTTATCTATTTCCCATATATTTTTATAATTGATTATTGGATTTAATATACTCATTCAAATCATTCTTAACATCTTCAAAATTTTCATCATACAACTTGATATCGGCAATCGTCAGGTGAGACCACTTTACAACCTTATTTCATGCCTTTTTATGATCTTGATAACATTCTTATAAAACCATACAATCTTCCTCATTCTGAATGAATCTTTATTTTATCATATTTAATGATATAAATTTATTATAAATACTTACATAAATCATTTCTCCTCTATATTCATGTCCTGGTCAAAATGGAATTATGGCTTCGAGTCTCTTTAATGATTGAATAATGTATTTAACTCTTTGAACTGTGATCATATTAATTGAGTTTAATTATTCTTTCTCAATTTCAAGGTGTTAGCATGACTGCTTCCTATTTCAAAATCCTTTCCTTTCAATTTATCAAATTTCATAGAAAAGTTTTCACCAATTTCCTTGTTCTATTATAATTCTATTTTCTCTCTGACATTGATTTTAGATTTTTCATTCTCTTTCGTTGAATTATAGTTTTACTCATCTTTATAAGATGATAATTGGGATTCTTTCTATGTTGATTCTTCCTTTCCCAAGCATTGATTTTTTTATTTTTCATCAAATTTGGAAGGAAATTTTGATGATAAGGACTATGATGTTTTTAATTAAAACTTATTAGATTGAATTTCTTTCTCACTAACTTCTTCATCTTCTTCTCCATTATCTTCCTCCGCATCTTCTTCGTCCTCTTCACTATTTTATTCATTTTCATCTTTATTCCTTTATTCTCCAACAAATTATTCTACTAGTTCAAATTAAAATAAGTCTTCTTCTTCTCTATATTTACCTATTTTATAATGCCTATAAATTTATTATCTATAGATTTATCAAACTACACCTTTATATGTACCTCTATTATAAAGCCTTATTTTCTATCTGGTAAAGATTTTGGGGGATTTTCCCTATCTATAGTTATTAATTATTTATCAAGAACTTTATTCTATCCTTTATCATTATCCAAAGGAATATTGTCAAGAACAACATCTATTTCTTGGAAATCTAATCTTGTATCCAAGTTTGGTTGATCGGTCTGAGTGGTGGGTTGTACTATAACCACATTAACTAAGGAATTTTCTATTCCTTTGGACAAATTTTCACATAATTCACCTTCTGATAACTTCATTTTCTATTTATTTTACTATCCTTCATCTTAAGGAATATCGGTAGAATATTTTTTTAATGTTTTTTCTCTATTAGGTCAGGTATGATTTGCAGATCTCCAGATTTCCTCATAGCCTTCTTCATTATCCACTTATCATAATCTTCATCAAGTATTTTTTTGTATAATTAATTTGTTAGGATAGAGAGACTCAGACTTTATTTTTATTTTTATTATCACCTTTTTTATCTTTTCTAAATGGTTTTGGTTCTGATGCATCACCAGCAGGCTTCATAATAAACATATTTGATTTAGTATCAAAACTAAATATCATTCGCTTCATTATATCATCATTGATGTACATAATATTCACCCTCTTTATATTTTTTTTATTCACAATCTTGAAAATCATCATTATTCCAACCATTAATTTGATTATCATAGCTAGAAACAAGATGATCATTGACATGATGGATCCAAACTTGATTTTTTAATTATAAGAAGTATAAATCTGATAATATTTATCTTCATCATGTTCACTAAAATATCCAATATAAAAATTTTAAAAATTTATATGTATCTCAATATCTATAATATGGTATAGAAAATCCTTTCATCCATAAGGTAAATGCATTATTTTTTGGTGTTATAAGGGTAACCATCCAAAAAAAAATTAAAAATAAAAAAACAAACTTATTCTTTCTTAATAATAAAGGTACTGAGATCATCAAGAAATTTTAATGAAGGAAAAAAATCATCCCCTTATGAGGATATTCTAACTAGGCTCAAATACTTCCTATAAGATAACTTTTATATCTTTTCATTCATTAAAAAAAAAGATAAAAACCTTCTAACAATATCTGGGTAGAAGAGATCAATGTCATTCTTCAAATTCTCAACAAAAATATATTTTCATCCTTGAAACTTAATAATCATTCTCAAAGAAGAAACATATTGTCCATGAAAGGATAATTCTACTAACCTTTATCTGAAAATAAACCAATCAATGTAATCCTAATCAGAATCCATATTATTGAGATTGGGGCTATAGAAATGGAAGTAAGATATTTTACGGACTCGATGATTTATGGTCATTATCAAATCAAAAGAAAAAACATCTAGCCAATTGATGTGGGACTTGGGGTCACCCTTTATATTGGTACTCGAGTGGTGTTTGATCATTTAAAAACATATACAATGATTTAAATTCAAACTCTTCGGATTTGATAGTTTAAAATCATATAAATATGTATTTGAAGTGTTTTTTAACACTCGAGGTTTTAAAATATTTATCATATTGGGTTTTAATATGAAAAGGAAAATTTAAACAAAATTAATAAAAAATTTATAAAACTATGATTAACAACAATAATAAATCAACTTACATAATGAGATAGTGTTAAAACTAGAATGATAATAGAACTTCCTTTTAGAGTGAATATATCCATCGATACAAATGACTTGTTATTTTTAGTTTTTTGTAAATATGATAGTTTTGATTATAAAAAATTTAATACAAATTTTTTTATATTTTTTTAAAATATAGTATTTTTTAGGGAAAACTAATTACAAATTTTTTAAGAAAAAAATTATAATAGTTTTAGTATAAAAAAACTTATTATGGTATTTTTCAAATCTGAAAAAATAATAACAATACCTGAGTCTAGAAATTTTTTTACATTTTCAAAGTTAGGAAATGATTTTGAGTATTTTGACACTAAAAATTTTATAAAGGGACATAATTCTGAAAAAAATCATTGAGATAATGATTTTATGGAAATTAAATTTTTTTAAAAAAAATTGATAAAAATTAAACATATATACTTCCCCTATAAAAAATAGAAAATTAATGTAATGATATGGGTAAAAAAGAAGTAGTTTTGAAAGATAATATAACCTTGATCATTACAATATTTAATTTAATATATTCAATTCTCTTAGAAGGAAGAGGTTTTGTAAAAATATCACCAAGTTGATCTTATGTTATGATGAATTGTAAAATGATATCTCATTTAAGTGTGTGTTACTAAAGGAAATGATGTCTCATATCTATGTTTTTAGGACATGAGTGATGTGATGTGTTCTTTATTATGTCAACGGAACTTGTGTTATCACAAATTATTAAAAAAAATTATAAACTCATTCCATATTCAATGGGTGTCTATTTCAACCACAACACTTGATCACAACAACTTCTAGATGCTACATAATTGGCTTCAATAATATGAAAGTGCTACTGAGTGTTGTTTTTTACAATACCTAGAAACTAATGACTCTACTAATAAATGACATGTTCTAGATGTACTTTTCTTATCCATTTTACAACTAGCATAGTCATCATTCAAAAAACTTTTTAGTTAAAAATCATTTGCAGAAGAATAGAAAAGTCTTAAATCCATATTTCACTTAGGATAACTAAAAAAATTATTTTACAGATTTTATATTGGATTCCTTTAGATTATATTTACATATTACACATAATCATTCAAAAAACATTAAATCTTGATGATAAGTAATTATGTATAGTAAACCTCCTATCTTACCTCTAAAAGTATTTTGGTCAACTAGTTTCCCAAATTCATCAATATCTAGATTATTTGAGGTACCTTTAAGAGTATTAATATTTTGAGTATTTTCTGAACAAAACTATTTAATAAGAACCTTAATATACTTATTTTGATATGTATATGTTCCTACTATTTTTTTCATATATGAAAACCAAGGAAAAATGTTAACTCACCCATCATACTCACCTCAAACTCATATTTCAAAAGATCCACAAAGAAATCTCTTAAAGATATTTGAGTTGGGTTGAATATAATATCATCGGAAAATATGTAAACAGTAATAATATTTTTGTTGATTTATTTGATAAAAATTGTTTGATCTGTAGATCACTTAACAAGGTTTTTTTGGAACAAGAATATTTTTAACCTATTATAACAAGCTCTATGGTATTTTTAAGTTTGTATAAAGATTTGGTATGTTTATAAATGTATTCAAGATCTTTTGAGTTTTCAAAACCAGAAGTTGTTCAACATAAACTTTCTCATTAACATATTCATTATGAAAATCACACTACACATCATTTTTAAAAAGTTTGAAGTTAAGGAATGATGGAAAGGCTAGTAGAATATGAATAAATTATAATCTTTCTACCGGTAAATATGTTTTATCATAGTCTATTACTTTTTATTTTTTATAACATTTTCTAAAAATTCATTATTTATTCCTAATAATAATGATATTTTCATTACATATTTTTCTAAAAAACCCATTTTACTCCAATTATAGAATTTTATTTTTGTCATTCAACTGGATTCCATACTTTGTTCCTTTCAAATTCAGTGATATCATCTTTCATTTATTTAAACCAATATTCATTTTTTGAAGCATCATCAAGATTTTTAGATTCAAATTAGGATAAGAAAGCTAGAAGTCAAATTTAATTTATTAAGTAACTTCTAGTACTAACTAGTTAGTTAACTTCACCAATTTTATTATCACTAGGAAGATTCATTAGAAACAACTAACTTCTTAGATTTTTAAAATTATGTTCTTAGATAGAATTTATAAAAATTCCCTGAGGAATAACTACAAGAAACAATTTCTTGATTAACATCATTATGAGAAGATGTTTTTAATAATGGTTGAAAATTAGTTTCTGAATAAACACCCAAAGATATTGGTTGGAGTTCTTTGAAAACAAAAGTGTATGTTTCATTATATTTAACATATACTATTTACTCTAATATATAAGACCTTTTATTAAAAATGCTATATGGATTATAAGTAGTTTAAAAACCTAGAAATATTTCTACATCATATTTTGGTAAAAAAATTTGTAATTTATCTATTGTATTCAAGATTAATACTTTTCATCCAAAAACTAAGTTATAAGAAAATTTTGGTTTTCTACTTGTCCACAACTCATAAAATAGTTTTTTTAATAAATGGTCTAATAAAAACATTTTTTATAGTATAACATGTAGAACTAATGGTTTCAGTCCAACAATGTTCAGCAATTGAGTATTCACTCAGCATGGTTCTAGTTATTCTTGAAGAATTCTATGTCATGTTTCAACTACACCATTTTGCAGAGTAGTTCTAGAAGATGAAAGGATTTGTTTTATACCTTCCTTACTAAAAAATGTTTCAAAATCATAATTTACAAATTCTCCACAATGATCACTATGAATAGTTATTAATGGATGATTTTCTCATTTTTAAATTTTTCTAAAAAAGTTTTAAAATTACTAAAACATTCATAATTATTTGTTAGAAAATATACCAATGTATATCTAGTGTAATCATTAACCAATACATATACAAAGTATTTTACACCAATACTTCTAGTTTTTGTAGGACCAAAAAAGTCCAAGTGTAGTAACTTTAAAGAATCATAAGTTGAGACTTCACTAATAGATTTAAAACTTGACTTATGTTGCTTACCGTATTGACAAGGGTATCATAATTTTGAAGAGTCAAACCAAAGTTTTGGTAGATCCTTAACAAGTCTTTTCTTAGTTAACTTAGATAAGTTTTTAAGGTTTCATTTTTCTAACCTTCAATTTCACAAACAATATTGATATTCCATTGCACTATGGAAATGTAAGTCTAGGATCATATGTTCTTCTATGTTATGAGTGTAAACATACTCATGTAGATTACCACAATGAATAAATTCATCCTTGGAACTATGTAATAAACACTTATCATTTCTAATGATCACAAGGTAACCTTAATCTTATTATTGAATTATGATTATAATTTTTTTACTCAATTACATTAACAAAAAAAATTAAATTAATGCATTACCAAACATGAAAATATTACATATACAGATAATCTCTCCCTGAGCATTATCTCTCAAAGTGACTTTTCACCTTTCATCTTGATAGTCTTTTAGAAGAAGTTTGTTTCTAGTCACATGCTTGTAACATCCACTGTCCATGTACTAGGTATTCTTATTTCTAGTACATTATTTGTTTTCTTGAAAAAAAAACCATATACTTTTGGTAGCCAAACCTTCTTGGGTAAGGGAATGTCAGAAAAAAAAATTAGGAATACACATTTTTTTGAAAAATATGACTTGTGAAATCCTAGTGATAGAAATTTATTAAATGAAAAATTATTTTTCAAATGGCCATTTATTTGAAATTTTGTTCAAAAGGGAATTTTTTTGTGAATTAAAATTTTATTTCTAAAAACTAGTTTTTTATAATTATAATCTGTTCCATAACCATTACAATGAGGACGGATTTGATTATAAATTTTATCAAAACATTCTTTACCAGAAGTAAAGTTATATAAAAATTTTCTTAAACATTATATTTCATATTTTAGTTTTATAACTAAATATTTATCCTCACAAGTATTATTTTTAGAATTAAGTTTAGTTTTTAAAATATTTTTTGTAGAAATTACTTTTCAAATTATTTAGAAATATTATCTTTTTAAAAATATTTTATAAATATATTTATTAATGATATCATATTTATTTAGTTAAAACACTTATAATTTAATTATCATTATATAAATTTCTTTCTATGTTTTTGACTATAATTTTCTAATAGTTTATAAAAATAAAAAACTTCATCATAAGTAGGTAAAAAATTATCTTATGCTGAAGAAAATTTTTAATTAGAAGATATAGAATCCTTATCATCAGGATAATTATCACTTAGTGACATTTTTGTAAGGTTTTTAGTTTTTTGTGTCTTTTTTATGAAACATTTATTTACTTCTTGTGTTATAGAAAAAACATTTATATTATTTTGTCCATAAATTTCATTATTAGATGAATTTTTACTAGAATCACCTCCAAAGACACTCCAAGTATCATCAGCCTTCAGAAATTTCTTACCATTTTATTTTTAATATCTTATGTAATTCCATTTTGAATTTTTATCTTTTCTATATTTTCACTTCAACTTTGGAAAATCCGTTCTGATATATCCAACTATCATGCATTCATGAAAAAATAACTTTATCTTTCTTGTCAATTATTTCCTTATAAACGTTATTTTAATGATATTTAAAGTCCTTATTGCTAATAATATTATTCATGATTATGGAATCAATTTCCAAATCATTTTTATAATGGGAAAAACACTAGAATCTGATGTAATAACTACTTTTTCTTCCATGAATATTTAACAACTTTTTCAATAGATTGAAATTTAACAGGTGAGGTTGATGTTATATAAAAGGTAACACCTCAATTTTTTTTAGAATCTCTCTTGAGTCTTCCATAATACTGAATAAGTGTAACAATTAAATCAACCTTGTTAAGATTCACTAAATTTATATTTTTATCAACTATTGTCCTCTTTGACTCCCATTCATTAGGATTGGTGTCAATAATTTTCTCAAAAAGTATCTCATCATCAAGTCCTTTCTCAACAATAGATTGTAAACTTTTTAAAATAGTCATAAACCATGTATTAATTTTTGCAACAGATTCACATAGTAAGAAATCAAATGCTTGGTAGTCTTCTCTTAACATAGCTCACTGAGTCTCAACAACTTTAGATGTACCAGAATGAGTAATCACAAAATTTTTATACATACTATTGGTATCTTTACAAGAAGAAATATTAATATAGATTCCTATTTTCGTAGAACATAAAAAATCATTACATTATTTATAGTTTAATTTATATTCTCTTTTCACTTTATGGGTAAGAGTAGTTACATCATTATCGGAATTTTATAGTCGCCATTCATCATAAAAAAAATTCAACTCCTATGTTGATAATAAAATATTTCATCATATCCCGCTAGTATCAATAGTTATCACCATAAAAAATTGGGGGTATATTGGGATTCATATTATCTATGGATCTGATATTATTTCCATCCATCTTTAAGATAAAAGAAATATTTTTTCTAAAAAACATGTTACTATGAGAAAAGTTTTATAAAAAATTATAACAAAAACATTAAAAACATGCAATAGTAAAGAAATTAAAAACTTCAACAAGTATTTGTGTAGTGTAATCCTTATCTGATACCAATTTTGGGTTAGTATATATAAATATATATATAAATATTATACAATTTATGATTTTAATATTATAATTATATGGATAACTTACAATAGGAATTGAATTGTAGTTTTAAAATTCTTAGTTTAATATAATTAAACTAAACAAACACAAATACCTATTTAAGAAAATAATCATACTCAACCCTTAGTCTAAGGAAGAAAGTCACCAAATCTTAATTAGATACAATATGATTAAATCATAGTAATGGAAAAAATATCACAACAGATTCGATTAATCAGAGTATGAATCAAAATCATAGTAGATACAATAATAATAATAGAATATAGTATGTTTGATAAGATTATAAACATTACTATTATATGAATAGTGGAAATAGAAACTTATAAGAAACAAGTTATAGTTATAAAAATTAATAATTACATACATGAATTACAATAAAAACATTTTTAAAATTTAGAGTAAGGTAGTCATTAACCGTTCCTAAAGGTGTCTATTGTTCTATACTAACAAGAAAGTATGTAGTTCCTTAGAAAGTAAGGATCACAATACGATGATTGGTATCTCTATATTCATATCCAAGGAATCCCTTGATATAAAAATAAGATTATCTATCTAACTAACCCTTGTATCCCTCGATCCAATGGATCAAAATATCTAATTTCTTATCCAAAAAATCCTTCGATTATAATCACAGATTAGATGTACAAACAACTAAAAATAAATTCTTAAGTAGAAAACCTGAAAACGTTTCCATAAGAACTCCAATACTTTTAAAAAATTAAAAAGAATAAGAATAAGATGTTCATGCTTGGTAATCATCAATCTTTCATAAAATAATGTCAAATTTTATGTTGGTTTTACACCATTAAAGTATAAAAAAGTATTCCTTACACAAGAATTAATTTTTCTATATTCTAAATATAAAAAATATTATTCTATTGGATTTTCTTATGTTTATCATTATGATAATATTTATAAGTTTAAATATAATATATATTATAACTAGTATCGGTCCGATGTTTAATATTTTATTAGTGCTAAAGACAAGACACAAATTCTAACATCTTTCATGATAAAGGTGATTCCAATTTGTATCGGACACAGACTAATTTCGATAGTGGTAATAGTGAATAAATAAGTTTATATTTGAATACTTTATAACCTATTCTAAGTATAGTAAATATTATATTTTCTATAAAAACAAAACAAAACACATTGGATATACAAAATATAGTAATTATTTATTTAATAAAGATTTTGTGATTTCTAAAACAAATGGAATAGAAGAGTAAAAAATATAATTTTTGGCTCAATAGGGGTTTCTCAATGAAACTCCCCATGTTTTATGAGGAATTTATTTTGTTTATTATAAGTATAAATAAAGTATATTTATTCTTAAAAAATATTTAATACTTGATTTGAGATTTTGAAACACAAGATATGAACAAATATAATGAAAACTAATTATATTATAATGGAATATTACGATGAAGGTACATAAAACCATGTATCATATACAATATATTATTACACATGATAAATGATTACATCAATTAAAATTACCAAAAAAAAGGGGATAATAAATTAACAATAATGGTATCTTTGGATATAGTAACTCCCTTGGACCACCATTTCATTTTAGAAACACCATTAGTATAACAAAACTGACAATGATAAAAATACCATAAATGGAGAATTCATGTTATGGGATCCAAAATGAAAAGTATGAAAATTATAAGTGTGAATGGAATATTTTTAGTAAGGTTATATATATATAAATGGAATATGGTCATTGAAAATATGGTCATTATAGATAAGATCATTAGACATATATCAACTTGGTATACTGAAGCTGTGTATTGTTAAGTAGTAAACTTAAAATAATATAGATCACAATGAAATAAAAATATTAATATTAAAATAATATATATATGTGTGTGCGTGTGTGTTATATAAATATTAAAAATATTATTAAAGTATGATATGATATATTTAAAATTATAATAAATAGTCTAATATTAATGGAGTATCAAAATTAGATTTTTGAATATATATAATAAATTTTAATTTTATTTGTTAAATCATATCATGTATAAAAGTAATATTTATTCTTTTACAATGAACTATTTTGTTAAGTATTGTATATTTTAACCTAAGAGATTAAATTTGAATATTTTTAAATATTATTATATATGAATTAACATATTAAAATATCTTAAATTATAAATTGATTTGAAATAATATAAAGATCATTTAATTTCTAAAAACAACATTTTTAAATAAAATTAATTTTTTATTTATGTAGTTTTTTTTAGTTTAAAAAATAAATTAATAAATTTTAGAATCATAATTATATAAAGAAAATTATTTCCTGGATTTTTGATTTCAGAATATTGTTTTATATATTTATATATTTTTAAAAAATGATATTTTTAGTCAAAAATGCAATTTTGTGAAAATTATAATTTTTATAATTATGTAAGCATACCCTGAAACATTAAAACTGATTTAATTAAGAAAATATTTAGTCATGACATTAAATTATGCATTTTGAAATATTATTTTAAATTATAAATCCTATTTCCATCATTTTTCGAACTAATATAAAATTTCCCTTCAATAATTTTTTTTCTTTTCTTCTCATTATGTATTTTCACGGTAAATTTTAGTTTTGATTTTTTTTTAAATTCCACATAAATTTTATTTGGAATCTAATAAAAAATTTATTTCATAAAAATCAGTATCTATGATAATATTATCATGTACATAAATGTTTAAACATAATAATATTATTTTCCTTAAAAAACTATTTTTAAGCATAATGCATTTTTATGTAAAAATTAAAGTTTACAACCCATAAGAAGGTTTTGTGGTAAAATAATTTTAAAATATAAAACCAGAATGATAAAATTAGGGAAAAGGTCCAATCATACTTTTTTCATTCGAATTATTTATTAAGGTTAGAAATTAATTACCATGTTAAAATTAAATTAGTGTAAGAGTTAAAAAGTTGAAATAGAAAATAAAAAAGTATTACTCAACTCTCCTTTGAATTTTTTATTTAAATAATTCCAAAATTACCCTTCTCATCACTTATAAAAGGGTAACACCTCCACCACTACATGAATCAACTCTCTTTTGATTTGTTTATTTAAATAATTAAAAATTACTATTCCTAGAGCCCCGTCCAATTTTCAAAAGAGTTTGGTCAGTAATATTTAGCATAATTCTTTCTCTTCTAAGGATAATTCAAAGGAAATGAAAGTCCCCAATGTGAGTATTATCGACTTTATAGCTTTTCTTATTAATTATATTACTTAAAGTTTATTATAGAAAAATAAATATAATTATATTAGTATTATGGAATATTTTTATTATTATATTAATGGTATTTTCACTATATATTCATATATATAATCCGTTATGAAAAATGAAATCATTGTTCCTATGCACGTGTGAACTACCGGCTCCATGAGAAAAAAATGATTTTTTGTCACCAAGCATCATTGATACTTCCAATAATGAATTTAATGATTCTAAATGATTTCTATGATATCATTATGTTTCATTAATGAAATATTAGTGAACTTTTAAATTATATTATTAATAAATTTCTATCATTACTTCAATTGTTTAAAATAGGCATACTAAGAGAAAAATATTAGATTCTAATTAATATTTACATATCCGATGATTACTATTATAAATTCTTTATAATTATGATATATCACACTATTAAAAATTTAATTATATCATTAGTATATATTTTTAACGATATATCAACTAAATCACCTCATAATCATCAATAACCATTTCATATACATGTTTAGTCTATTACACCACTTACTTGAATAATGTATGAAATCATATTATCGATTGTAATTATAATATAGTTAGTGGTATAATATTTTATAACTAAATAAATAATAATTTTTTTTTACTAAAAATACATCAATATTTAGATCGTTAATTACAAAAACACCATTTATAGGTAAAAAATCATTGAAAATGGTCGTTTCTGATTTCATCTTATAAGATAAATACTAAAGTACACATGAAAGGTAATTGAAAATTTATAAATCATTATAATTAAAAATTATAGTAACTTTAATGAACATTTAATGACTGACTTTTGAAGAATGCAGGATACCAATATTGCTCTGAAGAAAGAAGTACAGCTAATAAAAACTATAAACACCAGATGTGACAAAATAGGGAAAAATAACTAATTTACATATAGATAATGATTATAAATAAAACTTTCAAATAGTTATATGTAATAATATTTTTCATAAATATTATATTAATATAGTTATGTTTTTTACTGGATTATAGAGTGCATTCGACAAGGGGGGAATAAAGTTAATATTTTTCCATCTCAAAATCCTCTCTTTGAGACATATTTGAAATTATGAACCTAATTATATTTTTAGGGTGTATATAATAACTATTTTTTATAAAATATCATGAATTATATTTTAATAATTATATTAATTTCAATTATAATCCCTCTCTTTCAAGGGTTTTTATAAAAATTTCACACAATTTTTATGGTGTTTTCATGATATAAATCATTTTCTGGAGTCATAATAACTCTACATTGATTATAAACATTAAAGATTAAAAAATACTACCCTATAATTAAATCATTCTATATTTACATTTTATTTTCTAGGGAAATAATGT
This sequence comes from Viscum album, assembly GCA_963277665.1. Classification (NCBI taxonomy): domain Eukaryota; kingdom Viridiplantae; phylum Streptophyta; class Magnoliopsida; order Santalales; family Viscaceae; genus Viscum; species Viscum album. The sequence continues at coordinate 500,328 of CAUJRU010000328.1, read as the reverse complement.
TTCAAATATAAGTCTTTTTCCTTGATGAATCTATTATTTTATAAAATGGTATTTTTGTTAACTATAATTTTCATCTCTTTTAATGGGTTTTCCTTCCATATCCATATTTTTTACTTCCCAATGATTTTAAAATTTCTTATATTAGAAAAATTAACTGTTTTAACATCAAATTATACTTTTATTATCCATTTATTATTTTTAAAATAAGGTCGTTTTGATCCTTTTAATGATATTTGGTTTTAATAAACACGTTTTAAAATGTTTAAAATGATTATCCTTATCATGATCATATATTCTTCCCTTATACATAAAATTTTGACATAAGTTTTGTAATGTATAAAGTCTTAAATAATATAATTTTTTTGAAGTAATGTTTTAATAGGTTTTCTTTTTATTTTTAATAAAATGGTTTTTGGAAAGTTAATTGAAAATATTTTTCCTTAACATGATATTAGGAAACTCTTTTTAAAAAAATGCTTTTTGTTTTGTCCTTTACATTTTCAAATGATTCTTCACCATTTGATTAATAGTTAATAACTCACCCAATAATTTCTACTATTAAGTAATCCCTTTTAGATATGAGGTATTTGGAATAAAATGATAATTTTTTTATGAGACACCATTTTGAAAATTTATAAAACCTATTTTTATAGTGGGTTATTTTAGATAACATGAATTATTTTATTTTATATGGGACTCATATATATGTATGGTGATGTGTGATGTCCTGTATCAAACTACAGTGAATTAGTTAAGGATTTATATCAATTGAGACAAGGATGTTAAGTATGAACATTTTTTTGTTCAAATAGGAATGGTGGTAATTTTTTATCATAATAAGAAGTGTGGACACTTTTTCAGAATATTATGTGTGTGAATTTTATTATTCAAAATATGAAGCATTGTAATTTCATTTGTTCACAACATCAAGTATGAGAATTTTCTTTTTTATGACATAAAGCATGGTCTTTTTGGTTATTCGCAACATAAATCATGGACAGTTTATTTATTCACAATGTTTTAATTTTCTTATTCTTATGTTTGAGTAAATGTTATTTATTATGTTATGATTCAAGGTAATATTACATTTATATTACATATGCATATTATTACTCTCCCTGGTTAATGTTTATTTTCTTATATTTTCACACTCTTATCACATGGTATATGATTTGTCTTTTGAGTTTACATGTTTTTCTATTATGCATTATGGAATACTCTTATTGTTTCGTGTTCTTTAAATAAGATATTTATCCCATGATCATGTATTATCATATTTTTATGTTATAAACCTAGATAACACGTTGATAAGTCTACATTTAATGAAAATTTGAGATCACCATTATCTTTTATTTTCTTTCCCCATGTTATAAATATGAATATAACCTAGTAGACGTCTAGAAGTGGATATAGTGTGGTTTGAATAAATTGAAATGTTGACAAGTATAATAAAATATTTTTCATATGTAGATCATCCTAAAAGACATTAAAACTTTCAATCCTTGGGTTGAGAGATTATTTGTGGGATCTATTACCTAAAATATGGAATCAAAGTATTATTGAAGTATTTTTATCTTTGGTCTCAATAGATGGTATCAACGGAGAGTTTGCTTATTTTTAAGGATTATATTAGTTATTTTTTGGATATTTGTTTAGTTATATTTGTTATTATGGTTATATGACATTAATAAAAACCCAATAGATGAGTATAAGAATAGCATATTATTCTAAAATATTGGTAACATCTTGATTAAGTGGTTTTCCTATAAAAAATCCTGATTGGGATAATGGAAAGTGGTTGTAGTTGTGGCATAGATACACCTTGGGGTAATAAACACAAAAAAGAATGATTAATAATTGACTTGATCATTACTCTAATGCATGATGAGTAGTTCTAAAACCTCACCACTTTCTAAAAACTCCATGGGATATGATTTGGTTGATCGTATTCTCCTTACAACCCATTATCAAGGATTAATTTCCTATCTTCATTGAGGTATTAGCTCAATAAGTGTAAGATAACCAAACATAAAGTAACCTAAGTTAAATTAATGTCACTATTGGGTGAACTAAAGGAATTATATGAGAACATGATGATGTAAAAGAATATTCATTTTTATGGATGAACTCCATTTATTATTATGATAATTCCATTTTTCTGTAAATGTGTTTTTAGTCATGCTATAACTTTTGGTTTTAATAATGGACAAAACTATAAGGAACCATGGGTATGAGGGATAATGTGGAGATTAACTCAATAAAAAACCCATCAGAATGGGACATAGAGTAATAAAATTTGATATTATGAAAAACCATATACCAAAAAAAATAACAATGTAATAATATTTGAAGTCTCATACACACAAATTAATATAAAGTTATAGTATGGTGATGATCCAATGATGAAGATGATGAAGGAAAAAATTTATAATTTCCTATATTTCAAAAACACTAATATAAGTGATAATGTAATTTCCTCAATGGTGCTAGAATATTTAGTACTTGTGGAAGAGGGGTTCATGAAGCATCAAGGTGTTGAGAAAAAAAGGAATATGTTCTTTATTCCAATTAAAAGAAATATTGTTCATAATTAGGTACCATTAATAATTCAAGGTCTTATGTGTGGGGAACATTGGAATTATCCAAGCCAATTACTTAAAATAAGGACTAACCAAGACAGTTAACATCACCAAACTCCAAGACATAGAGTACAATGGAAAAACTATGGAACCATAACTTCCTAAGTGGATATTGATATTTAAGGTACACATACACTCTAATCTAGATTTATACATGTCTTATTGGAATTTAATTCTAGGAACTATCGTATTTATAAGAAGTTTTCTAATATCATTAAATCATTTCCCCTATGATTTAATTATTTAATAAATATTTGTTTGATAATAATGTTCCTATTATTATCCTTTTTTTACATAAATTTAACATGATTTTAGTGAAGGATTGGTTCCCTCCACTTCGAGAAAACATTTTAAGGAATAAAGGAAACACTTTTCATATTAACATATGATATTATATCAATGAAATGACAATAATAAACACCCTATAGAAATAAATAATATATTGTGGGTCTTGATACTAAATAACATTAGACTCATGGATCAAATAGTTTGGGAAAAACTAAATATTAATAATAAGCCTATTCTAAGGAAAGAGATTTGTTTCCCAAGTTTGAAATGTTGGTGTCTCTATATAAATTAATTTCTAATTCATAACTATAACATATATTCCATTAGCTATTTTCATTGGTATTTAATAATTAAAATTGAGAGGGTGCAATTTATTTAAGGGGGAATTTTTTGCCTCATTTTTTAGAATCCATTAATGTTTTCCCAATAATTATAAAGAATAATTATTTATTATTTAAAAATAATTAATACTTGATTAGATATTGGGACATATATGATATAAAAAATCAATTGACACTTTATTTGATTGTAATGGAACATTATAATTAAGGTACATGAATGCATTAATAGCATACAATGTATTATTACATATCTTCAATGATTCCATCCTTGAAAAATACAAAAATAAAATGGCAAAAGTAAATTGAAAAGTATAATTTATTTATTACTAGAAACTCCCCTGGATAGACATCGCCTTTAAGAATCGCCATTAGTATTGTGAAAATAACCATGAGAAATAATACCATAAAAGGAGAAATCATGTTATGATAGCTAAAATAAAAAGTATAGAAATGGGAAGTGTGGATGGACTAAGTTAAGTAAGATTATATATATTTGAACAAAATATATTTGTAAAAAATATTTTCATTGAATACCTGGTCATTACAGATATGTTCTTTAGTCATATATTCAATAGGTATAATGAATTCGAGTATTTTTACAAGGTAAATTTAAAATAATATAAAATAATATAATATAAAAATTTTATATAAAAATATATGTTTCTGTGTTATGTATAAATGGTAATATTATTATTAAAATATTATATCATTTTTATATAAAATTCAAATAAATATTTTAATATCAATGGGATATTTTAACTAAATTTTCATATATAAATTATTAATTTTAATGATATTTGTTAAATCTTATATAGTATTAAACTAATATTTGTTTTTTTCAATGAACCATTTGGTTAAGTATTGTATATCTTATCCTAAAAGATTGAATTTAATATTTTTATAATATTATTATATATAAACTAATATATTATCCTCTATTAAATTAAAAATTGATATGAAATAACATTATGATCACTTAATGTTTAAAAAATTCCATTTTTTTACTAAAAGAAGTTTTTTTTTATATTTTGTATTTTAATTTAAAAAATAATAAACTACATAATCTAAATTGGATAAAAATAACATCATTTTTGTGTTTTGTATGCCAAAAATTTATTATTGTGCTTTCTTTATTTTTTATTTTGAGAACATTTTTTTTAAATGTTGTTTTTTCCAAAATTATAATTTTTATGATTATGTAAGCATATCCCAAAAGATTGAGAAACATTTTATGTAATAAAAAATATATTTAAGGAATAAAATTATTTAATTTAAAATATAATTTTAACTTATAATTCCTATTTCTATCATTTTTATAACAACATTAAAATGTTACATTAATAAAAATTGTTTCAATTGTTTCATCTAATTAGTTATTTTGATGGTTAATTCGGTTTTTACTTTATCTGAAATCCACATGCCTTTTTTTTAATAAACCAATTTGATCCATGGAAATTGTTATCTAAATTAATATTATCTTATACGTGAATTTTTAATCTTAATAACACTCGTTTCCTAAAAAAACTCATATGGGTTATGTTAGTTTATTTCAAAATTAACATTTCAAGTCCCTAAATATTTTATTTGATAAAGTGATTTAAAAAATTAAAAATTTTATTTTAAAAGTATCTACGATTTTCATTATGAATTTTTTGCCTTAATATTAATAACAAAAGTTAAATATTAATTACTGATGAAAAAGATAATTATGGTAATGTTTAAAAAGTTAAGAGAAAAAGGCTAAAAATACTCTAGGATGTCTCTAAAATTAGTGGATGAGGATAATAAAACACACACATAAGATATAATATTCTCCATTTTAGATACATTTACCTAGGGGTCTTCATGGGTCGGGTCGGGTCGAGGGTGTTCTAGGGCCCGACCCGAGGAGAAAGGGTCGGGTCGGGTCTCATACTTCACTTGTAACAACCCAAACCTTTTAAATAGTATATTAACTTACACTTAACGATTTAATAGAGATGTTAATGGTTAATGCAGAAAGAGGAGTCGATGGCTTCATCGAGTAGACTCGAACCTTATGAAGCCCACTTATCAGAGCTTGGGAAGGAGGTGGCATCTTTGGGCTTCGCTTTGGACCAAACCCAAGCCAAACTCTAGTGTGTCAAGCTTGAACAAAAACACCTGCGGGAGAAGTTCAAGGTAGTATAGATTACTACTAGGGCAATGTTATCTGAGCCTCCCTCAGATTCTCTCACCATAGCACACCTTACACTTAGGTCATATGCTAGTGTTATAAGGGGCTATGTGACGAGACCGTAGCTTCTTTGTGTAATCCTTTGGGATGAATAAATTGAGATTTCTTCTTTTAGTGATGTTTGTGAAATTTAAAATGTCTGGATAATTTTAGGATGTATTTTTTTGATGAATTTTGAGAAAAAAGGATATTTTAAAATATTTATGTAAACCTTAAAAACTAATTATGTGTAATGATTTTCAAAAAATGGTCTTCTGAAAAAGTGTTCAGTATGAAATTTGTAGTATAATAAGATCAACATAATTTTTGATGAATAGTAAATTATGAATAGTTATTTTACGCTTAGGATTAGTAATGTGACAAAATGGATTAGTAATCTCACTTAAAGAAAGTTTTTATATAATTTAGACACCTTGATTAAGTAATGTGATTCAATGAAATGGGTAAATAACAGTTTCATAAATTATTAGTCAAGTATTAGTTTTTTTTAGGTGAATAGTGTTTTTTTAATTAAAAATGAAATTAAAAATAATTACAAAATTATTTTTATAAAATGGAATTTATTTTTGAACTCAGAGCATCGATATTATGTTATGGTATTTTTTGGGGTTTTTTCTGAAAAAAATGAATTCTTGATGAATAGTGTTTTATTTAAAAATTAAATTAAAAATATTTAGAAAATTATTTTTATAAAATGGAGTTCATATTTGTAATCAGAGAAGAGATATTTGGTTAAGGTGAATTTTTGGGATTTTTCTGAGAAAGATGAATTTTCAGTGAATAGTAAAAATGCAGTTTTAGGGTTTCGGTATGTTTAATGACATCATAACTGTCTCATGATGATGTCCTGAGATATTTTAAGGTTTTTCCGACCAAAGGTGCTGCATTATTGTGTTGGGGGCCCCATGTGGCCTAACTCCATGGAAAATACCATGGGAGAGCCCATGGTTTTGAGAAAACCACTTGTGAGATGTCCCTTGAAATTATTAAAGTATCCCCTCACCTTCCCTATAAATACCAACCCTTTCCTCCTTTAGTTTTCAATCCCAACTCTCCCCCAACTACATTATGGTCTTATTACTTCCCAAGGAGTCATCCCAAGGTTCCCCCAAGCCCTCAAGGTCCAAACCATTGTGTTTTAAGAGTTACGTTTTAAGTTAAGGGATCCAACCTCTCTCTTTCTTTTCAAGTAATCTCCTTTATGTCATTTATTTTATGCTCCATGTTCTTATGTTAGAGGATGTTATTATACATTCATCTTACTGACTTTTTCATGTTCATATGATGAGAGACCCCCTCGTGCTCTCATCAATTCGTTTTAATAATGTTTAAGTGGCGTCGTTAGGCTGCCGAATTTTTAAGGGATTCTTTCACCTTTCTCATTTTTCAAAGTTCTATTTTCATGTCAAGTATTTCAAGTTAGTTTTTATTATGTTGGGGTATGATCTCTATATCTATCATACTGAAATTTTATTTTCATATGATGAGATACCATATTTTATCTCGTCAATTCATTTTTGTTGATGTTTAAGTGACACCATTAGGCTGCCGAATTTTCATAAGAGAAATATAATTTTTGTCTTCCTTCAATGTTTTTCATCTCAAATGTTATGTCCTTCAAATTTCATTACCATGTTCTTAAATCCTTTATATTCTGTTCCCCTACTATTTTATGGATCATTTATGAGTGGGTGACCCATGTCCCCTATCATTTCAATGTTTTCTAAAACCTCGTAACATAGCCGTTATGCTGCAGAATTTCCGTCTCAAAATGTCTCTCTCTTTTTCTAAAGTTATTTTATTTTTTTAGGTTAATACTCAAATCTATATCTTCTATAGGGGTATTGACATATATACCAATTTTTTTAATTTTAAATTCTTGGATTTACATACATGAGACCCACCTTCCTTTTCTGTGGGTTTTAAAGTGACACAAAGATCATGTCTTTAAAGCAGTTTTTAAAACGTTATGATTATGAAATGAAACCCATATATTTTATGATATATGGGTTATTTATGAAATTATTTATGATGATATATGTGGATCACATGATGATAAAGACAAATTTAAGGGTGTTCCCTGATAGCGCTCCAATGCATTGGGTAAAGACTTAATCTCTAGAGATGACCATTTAGACTGATACCTTGGTGAATAACCTTGGTAATTTTTATTGACACCTTGGGGATGGACCTTGGTGAAACGGAAATGATTGTCTTTGTAAAATGTTGTAACCACATCTTAATGTTATGAAAAACATTATTTTTATTATGATATGCCTCATGATTTCTTTCTCATGCCTTAAAGTTCTTTTCATGACCTTATTGAAGTATCTCAAGTTCACATGTAAAATGTTTCTCTTGTTTCACTTACTGGACCTTCTGCTCACCCTTTCTTTTGATGTATATCCTCAGGTTATGAGATGCAGTAATGAACCTAGGATGAACATAAGGAGAATCCTTTAAAGTTTTTAAGAATATTGTTTTATGTTGTTTTCATGTATTATGATCCTTGTTTCTAAGACACTAAACCTTAAAGATCCTCAGTTTTGTGTAATGTAATGAAAGTTATGTTATAAAAAGGTGGGATTCCACAGTTGGTATCAAAGGATGGTTTAGTTATTTTTTGAAATTAGGATATAAAAACTTTAGGAAGGATCCTATAGAAAAGTTTAAATATAGGAAAACTTCCTGGTATTTTTGTAAGTATTGAGTAAGTGGTTTATCAAACAAATACATCCCTATATGGATACGAGCAGGTAGAGGCGGCTCTGACACAGATGTACATAGGGGTAAAACCCGAAAACACCGCTTTGAGCTAGACTTGAACGGGAACTGGTGCACGATAATGGACCTTGCTGCACTCTTGGTTACGACACTCCTGGGGGATATGTTTGGTTAATCACAAGATTTTAATGAATCATTATGAATGAATTATAGAGAAATGTAATTGTCTAAGCATGAAGTCTTAGTTAAGAGATTCATAAATGAAATAAGATTCTCACTAAGGTTTTATTCTTTTAGAAATTGGCGGGTAATAGGAGGAACCGTGCAGATGGTGACCACAATGCACTATGTGCTGACGGACCTCCGATGGAAGCAGGAATGGAAACATTCATGCAAATTATGAACCAACTGACTCATGTTATGAGTAATAACTTGAATCAAGCTGAGAGGACGATCTCACCACAAAGGGAACAACATTATGTTGAGTCCTTCATGCGTCAATGACCACCAACATTCAGTGGATCTACTGACCCATTGGTTGCGGAACAATGGATAAGGTCCATTGAAATGATCTTTTCTGTACTTCATTTTTCGGAACAAGAAAAAGTCGCCCTTGTTGTTTACCACCTAGAGGGAGAAGCTGATCAGTGGTGGTCACTGATCAAAAACACGAAGCCACGAGGAGAGATGGAAGCTATGGAGTGGGAAGTGTTCTGGGGAATATTCTTTAATAAGTATTTCCCTCGTTCCATGAGAAAGAGAATGGGGAAAGAGTTTCTCGAGATGAAGAAGAAGGAGAATGAATCTATCAGAAGTTATGAGATGAACTTCACTTGACTTTCATGATATACCTCTAGCTTTGTCATGGATCCAAGTGGGAAGGTTGACAGAATTTTCAGTGGACTAAGACCTCATCTGCGGAAGAATCTAGCCAACCAGGACTACGATTCTATGAGGAGATCATGCGGAGTGCAATGAAAGTCGATATAGAGTTTGGTGAGACACAGTGGTCTCATAAATCAAATGACAAGATGAGATCGTTGGAGCCCAGTCTAGGGAAGACTTTTGATCAGGGAAGAGGTGGAAAGCAAATGGAACTTACCACATGAAATAAATGTGGGAAGAAGCTTCTGGGGCACTACTTGATCTGAAGTGGAAAGTGCTACAAGTGTGGAATAGAAGGCCATATTGCTCAGAATTTTCATAGTGAGGTGAAGCCTCAACTTCCCAACACTAATTACAGAGGAAAAATGTTTCTGGCCCTACCCGAATTCAAATGCTTCAAGTGTGGACAGCTTGGGCACTTTTCTAATCACTATCCAAATCCAAGGGTAGTGGAGGGGAATCACCATCAACCTCAGCAAAGGCCAAGGGAGCAAGGTCGTGCTTTTTCTATCACAATAACTAAAGTTGAAGTTCTTAATGACGTGGTAGCAGGTACTCTTGTTGTCCTCTCAAAACTAGAAAGTACTTTGTTTGATTCTAGTTCTACACATTCCTTTATTTCCTCCAAGTTTGCAAAGAATATAGAATCAATACCTGAACTGATTGAGGTATAATTTTCAGTCAAGACTCCAAGTGGGATTATCCATGCATCAACAGTGTTTAGAGACTCTAGTGTTTACTTTAGTGAGAAAAATCTTATCGCAAATCTAGTAGTCATTCCCATGTTGGAATTCAATGTTATACTAGGGATGGACTAGATCTTAAAGTATAACGCTAAGATCAAATTCAGAAGTAAGGAAATCTCAGTAGTCTTGAATGAATGACCTACAATTATCTTCCAAAGAGAGATATCCCGAACTGATCCATATCTAGAAGCACCTCCTATAGCTTTCTTTATGGAGTTAATTGGTGATGATGAAGAAAGAAAATGGAGTATACAAATATAAGATTTTTAGATTGTTCAGAAATACATGGATGTATTTCCTGAGAAGTTACTTGGACCTCCCCCAGAAAGAGAGGTAGAGTTCTCCATTGAACTCATACCTGGATCTCAACTGATATCAAAGACCCCGTATAGAATGGAAAATGTGGAGATAGAAGAGTTAAAGAAACAACTCCAAGACTTGTTGGAGAAGGGGTTTATCCGACCGAGTGTGTCTCCTTGGGGAGCACCAGTTCTCTTTGTGAAGAAGAAGGATGGATCAATGGGGCTATGCATTGATTATAGAGAACTGAATGGGATCATAGTGAAGAACTGATACCCTCTTCCAAGAATTGATGATTTATTTGACCAACTTTGTGGGGCTCAATTCTTTTCCAAGATTGACCTTGGATCAGGTTTTCATCAACTGAGGGTGAAGAAGGAAGATATTCCAAAGAATACCTTCCGATAATGTTATGGGAATTATGAGTTTACTATTATGCCCTTCGGCTTGACTAATGCTCCTGCTATTTTCATGGATTTTATGAATAGAGTCTTTAAGGACTACCTTTATAACTTTGTGGTAGTTTTTATTGATGATATTTTGATATATTAAAAAAGTCGTGAGGAGCATGAAGATCATCTTAGGGTTATTTTGAAAACTCTACGGAAGGAGAGGCTCTTTGGAATGTTCAGAAAGTGTGAGTTTTGGTTATAACAAGTGGCTTTCTTGGGGCACATCGTAACCAATGAAGGAATCTAGGTTAACCCTGCAAAGACAATGGTTGTGGAGAGGTGGGCTCAACCCACAATAGTAACTAAGATTATTAGTTTCCTCAGTTTAGAGGGATATTATAGGAGGTTTTTGAAAAACATTTCACAGATTTCTAATCTGCTAACCAAGTTGGCTCGAAAAGGGGTTAAGTTCATCTGGACAAAGGAATGCAAGGAAAGTCTCCAAGATCTGAAAAAGATATTGGTTACTGCACCTGTGTTAACACTACCCTCTATCGGAGAAGGATTTGTTATTTTTAGCGATGCATCTCTAAAAGGGCTTGGGTGCATCCTCATGAAAAATGACAAGGTAATTACTTATGCATCTCGATAGTTGAAGATTCATGATCAGAATTATCATACGCATGATCTAGATCAAGCGGCAGTTGTTTTTTCTCTAAAGATATGGAGGCACTATCTTTATGGGGAGAAATGTGATATATACACTGAACACAAAAGTTTAAAGTATATTTTCACACAGAAAGAATTGAACATGAGACAAAGGAGGTGGTTGGAGCTTATTAAAGAATATGATTTTTCAATTCATTATCACCCTAGAAGAGAAAACAAAGTCGCAGATGCGTTAAGCAGGAAAGATCCTGTTGTTCTGGAAACAATGAGGATCCTAGGAGATCCCTTGATTAAAGACCTAGTAAAACTGGACATGGGAATTGTAAGGGAAGGGACATCATCAACCTTATCCCAAATGATTCCTCGACCTTCATTACTAGAGAATATCAAGAAGGCTCAAAAAGAAGATCCTTTGCTGTAGGAGAAGTTTGAGGCTGTAAAGGATGGGAAGTTCCCTGACTTCAATATTGATCAAGAAGTTGTATTGAGATTTCATACAAGACAATGTGTTCCATCTATTCCGGAGATAAAGAAAGAATTGATGGATTAAGCTCATAGCTCTACTTTCTCTATACATCCGGGAAGCAATAAAATGTATAGAGACCTTCATGATCATTATTAGTGGGATAACATGAAGAGGGATATTGCTGATTACACTAAAAGGTGCATAGTGTGCCAACAAGTAAAGGCAGAACGACAACTTCCTAAAGGGGTATTACAGCCGCTACCCATACCAGTATGGAAGTGGGATAATATCACTATGAACTTTGTAACTGTTCTCCCGAAAACATCCAAAGGAAATAATGTCATATGGGTTATTGTGGACCGTCTCACCAAGACCACCCATTTTATCTCTATTTGGGAATATTTATCTCTGGATCAACTTTCCATGATATACATAAAGGAAGTGGTAAGGCTGCATGGGGTACCACTATCCATCTTGTCTGATCGTGATCCAAGATTCACATCAAAATTCTGGAGAAGTCTTCAACATGCTCTGAATACTGAATTGAATTTTAGTACGACCTATCATCCTCAAACTGATGGCCAATCTGAAATGACTATTCAGACACTCGAAGACATGCTGAGATTATGCTCAATGGAATTTAAAGGTGTATGGGATCAACACCTCCCATTAGTTGAGTTCTCCTATAACAACAGCTTCCATTCGAGTATTCAAATGGCACCCTATGAAGCTCTGTACGGAAAGCAATGTAGAACTCCTACCTGTTGGGATGAAATAGGTGAGAGAAAGCTTCTTGGTCCTGATCTTGTACAAGAGATGATAGAACAGGTTCATGCCATCCAATAACACATAAAGGCTGCTCAGAGTCGGTAGAAGAGCTATGTTGACAACCGTCGAAGGGACTTGGAGTTTGGTGTTGGCGACAAAGTCTTCCTTAGAATTTCTCCATGGAAGAGATTCATGCGGTTTGGGAAGAAAGGTAATCTCAACCCTAGGTAAATTTGCCCCTATGAAATCCTTGATTGCATAGGATCAGTGGCCTAACGTCTATCACTTCCACCGAACCTAGCTCAAGTTCATGATGTCTTCCATGTATCACTCTTGAGGAAGTACATACCCGACCCTTCGCATGTACTGAACCCAGAGGTGGTACAACTGGAACATGACCTCTCTTATGAGGAGCATCCAGTTGAGATCTTAGACCGTAGAGACAAGGTTCTGCGAAACAAAACTACCCACCTTGTGAAAGTGTTGTGGAGGAATCATAAGTATGAAGAAGTGACTTGGGAGCCTGAGGAAACAATGAAGCAAAAGTACCCTCACCTTTTCGACTAGGCCTCAAGTATAAAATTTCGGGGAAAAAATTTCTTAAGGGGGGAAGAATGTAACGAACCAAACCTTTTGAGTAGTATATTAACTTACTCTTAATGATTTAATAGAGATGTTAATGGTTAATGCAGAAAGACGAGTTGATGGCTTCATCCAGTAGACTCGAACCTTATGAATCCCACTTATCAGAGCTTAGGAAGGAGGTGGCATCTTTGGGCTTCACTTTGGACCAAGCCCAAGTCAAACTCTAGCGTGTCAAGCTTGAATGGAAATGCATTCATGAGAAGTTCAAGTTAGTAGAGATTACTACTAGGAAAATGTTATCTGAGCCTCCCTCAGATTCTCTCACTATAGCACACCTTACACTTAGGTCATATGTTGGTGTTATAAGGGGCTATGTGACGAGACCGTAGCTTCTTTGTGTAATCCTTTGGGATGAATAAATTGATATTTCTTCCTTTAGTGATGCTTGTAAAATTTCAAATGTCTAGATAATTTTAGGATGTATTTTATTGATGAATTTTGAAAAAATGATATGTTAAAATATTTATGTAAACCTTAAATAATTAATGATGTGTAATGATTTTCAAAAAATGGTCTTCTACAAAAGTGTTCAGTAAGGAATTTGGAGTCTAATAAGATCAACCTAATTTTTGATGAATAGTAAATTATGAATAGTGATTTTACGCTTAGGATTAGTAATGTGACCAAATGAATTAGTAATATCAATTAAAGAATGTTTTTATATAATTTAGACACCTTGATTAAGTAATGTGATTCAATAAAATGGGTAAATAATGGTTTCATAAATTATTAGTCAAGTATTAGTTTATTTCGAGTGAATAGTGTTTTTTAATTAAAAAATAAATTAAAAATAATTAGAAAATTAATTTTATTAAATGGACTTTATTTTTGAACTCAGAGCATCGATATCATGTTATGGTAATCTTTGGGGTTTTTTCTGAAAAAAATGAACTCTCGATGAATAGTGTTTTTTATTTAAAAATTAAATTAAAAATATTTATAAAATTATTTTTATAAAATGGAGTTCATATTTTTAATCAGAGCATCGATATTTGGTTAAGGTGAAATTTTGGGATTTTTTTAAGAAAGATGAATTTTTAGTGAATAGTAAAAATGTATTTTTAGGGTTTTAGTATGTTTAATGACATCATAAATGTGTCATGATGATGTCGTGATATATTTTAAGGGTTGGCTGACCAAAGTTGATGAATTATTGTATTGGGGGCCCCATGTGGCCTAACTTCATGGAAAATACCATGGGAGAGCACATGGTTTTGAGAAAACCATTTGTGAGATGTCCCTTTAAATTTTTAAAGTATCACCTCACCTTCCCTATAAATACCCACCCTTTCCTCCTTTAGTTTTAACTCCCAACTATCCCCAGACGAAGCTCTGGTCTCATTACCTCTCAAGGAGTCATCCCAAGGTTCCCCCAAGCCCTCAAGGTCCAAACCATTGAGTTTTAAGAGTTACGTTTTAAGGTAAGGGATCTGACCTCTCTCTTTCTTTTCAAGTAATCTCTTTTATGTCATTTCTTTTATGATCCATGTTATTATGTTGGAGTATGTTCTTATATATTAATATTACCTCCCTTTTCATGTTCATATGATGAGATAACCCCTCGTGCTCTCATCAATTCGTTTTAAGAATGTTTAAGTGGCGTCATTAGGCTGTCGAATTTTTAAGGGATTCTTTCACCCTTTTCATTTTTCAAAGTTCTACTTTCATGTCAAGTCTTTCAATTTTCTTTTTATTATGTTGTGGTATGATCTCTATATCTATCATACTGATCTTTTACGTTCATATGATTAGATACCCTATTTTATCTCGTCAATTCATTTTTTTTTTGAAGTTTATGTGACATCGTTAGGCTGCCGAATTTTCATAAGAGAAATCTAATTTTTGTCTTCCTTCCATGTTTTTCATCTCAAATGGTATGTCCTTAAACATTCATTACCATGTTCTTAAATCCTTTATATTATGTTCCCCAACTATTTTATGTATCATTTATGAGTGGGTGACCCATGTCCCCTCCCTTTTCAATGTTTTCTAAAACCTCATAACATAGCCGTTATGCTACAGAATTTCCATCTCAAAATGTATCTCTCTTTTTCTAACGTTATTTTATTTTTTTCAAGTGAATACTCAAAGGTCTCTTTTCTATAGGGGTATTCACATATATAACAAGTTTTCCTATTTAAATTATGGGATTTACATACATGAGACCCACCTTCCTTTTCTGTGGGTTTTAAAGTGACATAAAGATCATGTCTTTAAAGTAGTTTTTAAAACGTTATGATTATGAAATGAAACCCATTTCTTTTATGCTATATGGGTTGTTTATGAAATGATTGATGATGATATATGTGGGTCACATGATGATAAAGACAAATTTATGGGTGCTCCCTGATAGCGCTCTAATGCATTGGGTAAAGACTTAATCTCTAGAGATGACCATTTAGACTGATACCTTGGTGAATAACCTTGGTAATTTTTATTGACACCTTGGGGATTAACCTTGGTGAAATTGAAATGATTATCTTTGTAAAATTTTGTAGCCACATCTTAAAGTAATGAAAACGTTCTTTTTATTATGATATGCCTCATGATTTCTTTCTCATGCCTTAAAGTTATTTTCATGACCTTATTGAAGTATCTCAAGTTCACATGTAAAATGTTTCTCTTGTTTCCCTTGCTGGGCCTTCTGCTCACCCTTTCTTTTGATGTATGTCCCCAGGTTATGAGATGCAGTAATGAACCTAGGATGAACTTAAGGATAAGCCTTTCAAGTGTTTAAGAAGAATGTTTTATGTTGTTTTCATGTATTATGTTCCTTGTTTCCAAGACACCAAACCTTAAAGATCCTTAGTTTTGTGTAATGTAATGAAAGTTATGATATAAAAAGGCGGGATGCCACATCGCTGGAAGCTGACCCGACCCAACGCAACTCGTTGGGGTTGGGTTACCTGACTCATGGTCGAAGGACCTGACCCAACCCCACCCTATGCGGGTCGGGTCAGTTTGGGTCGTGTTACTTGGGTGAACCCGACCCAACCCGATCCAACCCGAGCCAGCCCGACCCAACACAAGCCAGCCCGACCTAGCCCGAGCCATCTCCCAAGACCCAGCCCCCTCCCTCCCCCCCAGACCCGAACCCTATACTACACCCCAGACTCGACCCCTTCCCTACACCCCAGATCCATCCTGTAGGACCCCAACCTGTAGGACCCCCATCTGTGCTGCCAAAAGCCCCCTCCCTCCCCCCTGTGTGTAGCCAGACCCAGCCCATGTGCAGCCACCTGTGCAGCCAGACCCAGCCCCCTCCCTCACCCCTGTGTACAGCCAGACCAAACCCATGTGCATCTAGACTCAGCCCCCTCCCTCCCCCTATGTGCGGCCAGACCCATCCACCTGTGCAGCTAGACCCCCCTTGTGCGGCTAGACCCAGCCCCCTCCCTACCCCTTGTGTGCATCCAAACCCAACCCCTTATACAGTCCCCCAGACCCACCCCCCCAGACTCCTGTCCAGCCCCCCCCCCCCAGACCCAGGCCCTCCACCCCCATACCCAACCCGTAGTAGGACCCTTGTGTGCAGCCAGACCGAGCTCTTTTTTTTCACCATAAATTCAAGTTATGGTACAGTCAATGCAACAGAGATTCAAGTGTGTAATTCACAATCATGTAGAACCATATTTAATAGTGGATAAAACTATTCTAATGGTATAAATAATTTCTAACTTACCTATGAACAAAGATAACATTGGATGTAACAGGAAGGAATGAAATGAAAACATTAACATTGCAAGGTAGCATGGAGGGAAAAAATTTCAGGAAATGAATGAAAATGGCCAAGCCTGAAACATGCAAGAAAGTGAAGGTAGCAGAAAATATTGTAAGCACCACCCCAAAAGGCAAGGAAGTACTTTGAATCCTCACCAAACCAACAAATCAGACCATCAAGAGAGGTGTTTCATGGGCAAAGGTCCCTCTCCTGACCAGCTGCGACTGCGATTTCTGAATACATCAGGGTGATTGAAGAGGAGTTCACATTGATGCCAAATAAAGTTTCAGGGTTGTTCTCACATTCATCTTTAATGACTTGTTGATTGTAATCAACTTTGTTGGGACCCCATAGAATTCTAAACCCTCCCTAGTGTAGAAACAATGCACCGCCAAGTTTGGTGATGATCCACGTTGATATAGGGGACAATTATAAGCATGAAAAAGATTTATAACAAAATAAAAAACCCCGGAAATGTCAAAATAGTCTTATAAATTAAAATCTTAACTAGAACCTTGATTGTTCTCTTATGTGTGGATATCATCATGGAGCCTAGGGATTTATTTCATTGAGTGCAGCCTATTTCTCCAAAAAGTCACTACCACTATTTATCATCCACCGCTATGAGAAAATGTATTGTTCCACTTACCCTAATAGTGCCACATTCAATTTCCACACATGGATTTAGGATGATGACTGAGTGAATCTACCTTTTCAAGAGAGTCTCTAGAGTACTTATATTCAATCAGAGCTCTATATCGATCAAGGCTTATATCTAGTTGAATGCACTCTCAGAAAACATTCCCTCCCTGCACATCCTCTATGGGATCATTGGAATTCCACTATATCTCTAAGGATATGACTACCTATAAACACCTAAGAATGGTGAAAATTTACGAAGATTCTATAAGAATCAAAAGGAAACAATAATGTAATGTCAAACTATGTTTTTGATAAGCTTTTGTCGCCATAAAATAGAAGCATAGGTGGGTGTATGTTTTCTAATATAAGGTAAGAATCAAAATATATTCTTCTAAGAAATGCATCACCAAGGACAAATAAACTTTTTTCATTTGCTGGAAAATGATGGGAGAATCAGAGTTGCATGTACTAGCATATAATGATGTCTCGTGGGTAAAAAAATTATTCTTAGGTGAAAAATTAATAAATGAGAATCATAATCTAAAATCCCAATAATATATTTCCATTCCAACTATGCTGTAAATCATGGAGACACTCCACCATCAAAAAGACAGTGGGATGGATTATGTGTGAACACTGATTCCTTAGAAAAAGTCATCTAGTACCTTCATTCTAGTGGCGTGTCAACTATTCAATAAAAAGTAAACCTGATCCCTAATGCATGAAGATTTAACTAAATTATATGAAGAACCATGTTCGTCTCACATAGAGGGAAGCATGAAAAAATAAATGAGCATTTTTCTATATAAAGAATTCAATTTTTGAAATAAGGGAATGGGAGGGCTGACTCTTGGAGTGGCAACACTCATGAACTACTAACCACTACTCTTATTTCATTATCATTTTTTTAACCTATGATTATGGAAAACTAGTCGATTTTTGGTGTAGCCTAGGATAATCACCTAAATTGAAGGCATTAGAGTTTCACATTGAAAAAAAACATAAAATAATAGAATACCTGAAATACCATGTTGAGCCACTTATCATATAATCAATTGGTTTTATGAAAAACACATAAAATGATATCGAAACTTAGTTAGATTAGGCCTAATGAGTGACCTATATTATACTTGACATAGACTAACTCATTTGATACTTATTTGTAATACGATATATAGGGCCTCACCTAGAATTTTTTTTCTATGCCATATTCCACCAGTTAACAAAAGAACTTTTTTCCAAGTTTTCAATCTAATCTCCAACAAAAAATATTGTTTGTCACCCGTGAATAAAAATGGCCATGCCTGGAGAGTGAGGAAATGAACTGTGACCCTCTGATTTGTGAGTTCATGAATCGAGGGAATGAAATGAAAACATTGTAGGTAGCAGGTAGGAACATGCTTATTCAGAAATTAGAAATGAATGAAAATGGATGAAATATGCAACAATCATCTATATCCATTTCAATATCAAAAAATGCAGTGGGTAGGTAGTTGATCATTCACTGAGTCATCAACCAGATTTAAAGAAGAAACAGAAACCTAGCCTATATCAGACAACATGATCTACAAAAACTCATATGTGATGACAGTATTAAGAAAAGAATTTGTAAAATAATCATAAATTTATACCTTAATTAAGAGTGCTCCATCATCCTGTCTTCTTATACTTTAGATAGTGAAACTCTGATCACGAATTGTGATGTATGGTGGCATATCTTAAAAAAACACAACAAAAGAAAGAACAAGTTAGTCTTTTACTTTTTAAAACAAACGTTTATAATTGACAAATGAAAAATGATAAAAAATCATAATATTTTTAATGGTAGTACCGGATTCAATCGATTCAACTTCTTCTAGTTTCTTTCAAATTTCAATTGGTTCAGAATTTCTAATCCAATTTTGTGAGAAAATTAATGCTTCAACAGTGTTGGGATTCAAACAACTATGAAATGAATCAAGGACTCATCCTCATATACTAAAAGCTGACTCTAATTATACTATAGTTAAAGGAATTTCTAGAATATCTCTAGCAATGCATGAGAGAACATGATATTTTCCTTCATTTCCTTTCCACCAACTCAAAATATCAAATCCTTCAAAATCATCCTCACAATCATCAATCTCAAGATATCTCTCTAGTACATTCCTTTGTTGTGTCAGCTGCATTTTCCTTTCCTTTAGTCTATATACATCTTTCCATTTCTCATCATCCTCACTATCTGTACTTTCATCATGAATATGTGACTCTTGATGAGAACTAGACTCACATTTATCACCAACTGTAATGGGATATAAACATTTTTAAAACTCATAGATATTATACAATACCTCTATTACTTTACTGATCAACTTATTTTTGTCTTCTTCATCATCAAACATCATTTCAATACCCCAATACTTGTCCAACTTAAGCTTTATTTCAATAGCCATTGCACTCACAGTAATATCATGACTCTTCATCCATTTCTTGATTTTTCTATATATGTCACAAAGTGTATGAAAGAATGTGTGACATTTCACATGCATAGAACCATAAAACTCAACAGTGATATCATAAAAATATTTAGGAACTTGAAAAATACATGAGCATGCTCCCAATCATATTTTGTAGGAGCCCCACCTTTACAGACAAGAGCACTCCTAAAACTTTCAACCTCTTCAAGGTGTATAAATAATTTTTCATAATTCTCTACAACATCCAACATTAAGTAAAAATAATTCCACCTAGTAGGCACATCAAGAATTATGGAATGTTTTCTAGGAATTTTTAACTCCTCGGTTATGATTTTGAAAAGTGCCAATCTTGAAGGTGAACTTCTCACAAATTTGCAGGAAACACGGATTTTAGCAATTGATGTCGATATTTCCCTTAACCCATCAATAAATATAAGGTTTAAAATAGGTGAATAATATATAACATGAATATACTCTCCAATAAGAATATACCCATTCCAATAATTAACCCTCCTCACCAAATAATTGATCGATGTATTATTAGAACTAGCATTATCCATTGTAACAGTGTTAATCCTTTCAATCCCCCATTGTTTTAATGTCTGTTCTAATACTCGGCCATTTTTTCCCCTTTATGATCCACAACAAGTCAAACCCGGATGAGTTTTTTATTCAATATCCAATTAACATCAATAAAATGTGCAGTCACAAACATATAATTCAGGTTCTGAATTCAAGTCCATGTGTCGGTGGTAAGACATACCATGTGAGAGAACATATCAAAAACAGACTTCAATTTTTCTTTCTTAGCCAAATATAACTGCAAGAAATCCCTAGAAACTATTTTCCTAGATGGTACTTTAAATTGAGGTTGAACAACTTCAATAAATTATCTAAAACCTTGATTCTCAACATACTTAAATGATAAATCATCAATGATTATCATTTTAGCAAGATCTATTCTTCACTCTTCTTGGTTAAAATGAGCTAATGAAATTTTAACCATCCCATCATCCTCATCTTCACACTTCTTCCTAAGACCTAGAGTGGTTTGACTTTTGTCGTGATTTCTGTGTGGATTTTTGTTTCACATAATCAAATGTCTATTCAGATTACTAGTTCCATGTTGGCCAGATGTGCAAGCATAATCTTTCCCACAATAATTACAAATAGCACTACCATTTTTCTTATGAAAATGATCCCAAGATTGAGAAATTCAATAACCAATTGAAGCTTTAAGAATTGTTACCTTTTCAGGAGACCTATTACCCTCACTTTCTTCAACTGGTATGTTACTAATCCCCCTCCTATTTCTATTGAATGTGTAATTGGAGTTGATCCCATCTGACTTTGGGTTCTTGCACCAACTTGAGGATTAGAACCACTTATTTTATCACCTTCTATGATTGATAGCTGCTGTCAAAAGTAATAATTAATGAAATGAAAATCCATATAGTCCTAAACAATTGACAATAATCATAAAAGGCAAGTCTCACCACCATGATTCTTACTCAAAAAGATCCAATATAAGCACATAAAAAAAATGTGACAGCTCATTTGCCAAAAATATTCAATGATCACAACATAATTTATAATCCATGTAGAAACACACAAGGATCTAATTGAACATGTATCTCTTGGAGTTCATACATTGATCCTTCTATCAATAAGTTAATGGTGACATAACTCATCACCCAAATTACTTTCAAAAATCCTCATTGGTGACAGACATACCCACTATATAGTTATAACATTCTACTATTATATGGGTGTCTAGCCAAGTTATCACACTTAGAAAACATTCATAAAATTTACACTTGGTAACCTAGGTTCCTCATGTCATGGAAAAAAATATGTAGTTAACATAAAGAAAATGTTTTAATGTGAAATGCACACTACCTTAAGGCATAATAACAAAATAATATAATAAAATTTGACATCTAACACACACCCTCTTAAATTTAATAAATTGACTCATCCAAAACTAGGAAACGTGAATCAAAACTCGTATAATCAAATGAATTCTCACAAGTATAAACAATAGGTGATATCACACTCATCAATGGTGTAAAATCATGATAAATTCTAAAAAAACCCCAACAAAATTAAAAGCACTAATAATGGTTTTCGAATAAAAATTTCTCACCAATTAGTTAACCAATCCAAACCGCACGCACACGCAGCAACAGGCAGTAGGAGGAGGCGCCGCAAAGCACACCCAAAATCCAACTTTTTCAATCCTATTTTAATACACCTTTAAAAGAAAGATAAATACTAAAATATCAGCAACGAAATTAAATTAAAATCCCTACCACCACTAATAATGGGTTAGAGTAAAAATTTCTTACTTTTAGTCTGTTAGACAGGAGGAGAAGGCGCCGTAAGCCATGGTTTGGGGAAACTCAAGGAAGGAGGAAGGAGGAGAGGGAAGGTAGGGTTTCGTCCAACCACAACTCATGAGGGGGGGGAAGGGAGAGTAGGGTTTCTTTCTTCGTCGTGAGGGAAGGTCTTGGTCGGTTGGCGGGAGAGATAGGAGGAGAAGGCTGGCTGAGGCGAGGTAAGAGCGCGACTCGTGTGAGGGAGGGAGGGAGGACTGTCGTTGATCGCGAGGGAAGAGGAAGATGGGGGTAGGGTTTCTCAGGGGGGGGATGGCAAGAGCATGAGGGAGAGGAGTGGAGAGAAATGTTGGGGGCGAGCGAGGCCATACCTCTTACGGTTGAGACAATAAAATGTTAGGGAATTTTTTTTGGGTTTGGAACCCAATGGGTCACGGGCCGGGTTGGGTCTAAATGACCCCAACCTGAGACCTGGCCCAACTCATATAAAATTGACCTGATGTGAACCCGATCAGGGTTTTTCTTGTAACCCGACCCAACCTGACACAACCTGGTCAGGTCGGGTCAGGTCTAGGCACCCCTACATTTACCTTTGAATATTAACATTATGTTATTGAAAATTTTATTGTTACTTTTAAAACTAACCTTCCCTTCACATATAAAAGGGTAACACTTCCACCACTTCAAGACTCACCTATACTTAAAATTTTCCCAAAAAATCTTAAAATTACTCCTAAAATGAACCTATATTATATTAAAAGGTATATTTTTACCATCGGTTAGCACAAGACATTTATTTACAAGGAGAATTACATAGAAAATTCATGTCCCCGACATGGGTATTATCAACTACTTACCTTTTCTTCATAATTAAATTAAACACATTTTATTATAAACACACTAATATAATGATATTGCTATCATTTATATACTTTATTTTTGTTATATTAATGGTATTGTAATCATATATGCATTTATACCATACCTTAATATAAAATTAAATTGTCGTTTTTGCATACATGCTGACAACCGCCTCCATGAGAAATTAAATTCATTTTTCATCCCACCCATCATTGATAGTCAAAAAAATGGTTTTAATGGGGATATATTATATCCATTGTATTATTGATTTAATGTTATGAGAATTAATTAGAACGTACTTATGATATGATTGATAGGCATTTATTTTTAATTCAGTTATTTAAAACATGGGTACTAAGAGGAAAATATTTTATTTAAATTATGAAATATTTTCATATCCATTACATATTATTCTAATTCCTTAAAAATTATTATATATCGTACTAATAAACACTAAATTATATCATTATGAACCCATTTTAATTATATTTCGGCTAAATAACCTCTTAATCATCAATAATCATAGAATGTTTATGTTGGATTGGTTTGACGACCAACTTGATGAATGATATGAAATCATATCATTGATTTTTTTTTAAAACTAATTAATCGTATAATATGATATAAATATTTGAATATTTGTTTTTTTATTAAATAGGTAAATAAATATTTAACTCGTAAATTAAGAAAACATCTTTTGTTGGTTAAAAATCATCAAAAAATGATCTTTGTTGATTTCGTCTTTCTGGATAAAGAAAAAAGTACTCATCAAATAAAATTTAAACGTCATAAATAATTATAATTAATCTATTATAACAAATTTAAAGAACTTGTAATGATTAAATTTTGGATATTGTTGAATACAAACACTACTCCTACGAAACTAGTACAAACAGTCCAAACTATAAACCTTTAATGTGGGTAAATAAGAAAAAACTAACTAATATATAGGTAGATAGTAATTATAAATGATAATTTTAAATAGTTTTAGTTATTTATGTGTTTATTAAATGGTATATTAAGATAGTTACATTTTTTATTGGAGTTAAGAGAACATTCTACAAATAGGAAATGAAGGTAAGGTTTTTCATCTCAAATTCCTCTCTTTGAGAAATATTTGGTAAAATGATCCCAATATAACTTATATAGTGTATATAATACATATTCAGTATAAAATAACTTATATTATATTTTAATCATGATATTTTAAGATAAATTCAACACATTATCTTTCCATGGGTTTTGATTTAAATATTACTCAAGCCATATAGGGTTTTCTTATCTCAAATATTATTCTTGGGACATAATCACTTGAATTTGATTATAATATTTTCAGATTGGATTTTACCAACCTATTATGATGCTATATTATATATAAATATTATGTTTTTGGTAAATAACTTTTCAAATTAAAGTATTCTTCTATGATTAATCTATTTTTTAAAAAAAATAGTTTTATTAAAAATGATTCCCATCTCTTTTAAATAATTTTTCTTCCTCATACATGTTTTTACTTCCCATTAATTTTTTCATAACCCAGTGGAAAAATAAATAGTTTTTTCCAAAAATTATCCTCTAACTCTCTTAATTCACTTAAATCATTGCTTTAAAAATCCTTTTACGATGTGGGAATTTTAATAAAGGATTTTTAAAATATTTAAATGGATTTTATTTTCCATGATATTAAATTCTTCCCTTATACTTAACATTTAGACATGTTTCATTATATAAAAAGTTATATTTATTGGAACTTTTTATTTATTTAATTATTTAATAACTTTTATCTCCATCTTCATGAAAATTATTTGTAGAAAGTTACTTGAATAAAATGTCTTTTAATATGACATTAAAAAATCTTTTTAATAAAAATAATTTTTATGATTTATCTTAAATTTATAATAGATTCTTATCCAATGAAGTATTGGTTCATAAATAAATCTATATGTGATATTCTTAAATACTCATTTTTTTATATTATATTTATGGTATCAAATGATCATTTTTCATTGGATAAAATTTGAAAAAAATTGCCAAACCCGTTTTATTATCATGGGTTGTTTATGATAAAATGAATGATTTGATTTTAATTGGCACTCATATATATATATATATATGTGTGTGTGTGTGTGTGTGTGTGGATTATGATGGGTGGGTTCTTATGTCTCCCTCCAATGAAATGGTAAAGGTTTTGTATCTCCTACAATAAATATGTTAAATGTGAATGTTTGTTTATTAAAAATATAAAGTGTAGGAATCCGGTTTATTTACAATAAAAAGTGTCCATTTTGTTTGTTCTCAAAAAATCCTGGGAATTTGATAAGTATACATTATGAATAGTTGGAAAAAAATTGGTTTACAACATGAAACGTGGAATTTTTTTATTAACAATATAAATCATGGGAATTGTTTTTCTTTACAATATAAAGTTTGGAATGTTTTTATTCATAATGTTATAATTTTCTTATGATTATTTTTGTGCCAAAAAAATATGAAAATTTGATTTGAGGTATTATTACATTTCCAAGTCATATGAATATAATTATGATCCAGGGGTCATGATTATTGTCACATTTTTTTGCACTCCAGTCCCATCATATATGTTTTCTATTTTGATATAACATGATTTTATATCATGCTTTGTGGAGAACTCTTATTGTTCTATTCTATTTCAATAATATATTTATCCCCAACACATGTTTTCTCATATAATTATTATATACCCTTTATAACATGTTGATAATTTATACCTTAATGATCATTTGATCTCACCCATTTCTTTTGATTTCTTTCCCTATGTCATTAAGATTAGTATAACCTAGGAGATGTTTCGAATTGTATCTAG
Source organism: Viscum album (assembly GCA_963277665.1). Classification (NCBI taxonomy): domain Eukaryota; kingdom Viridiplantae; phylum Streptophyta; class Magnoliopsida; order Santalales; family Viscaceae; genus Viscum; species Viscum album. The sequence continues at coordinate 474,392 of CAUJRU010000328.1, read as the reverse complement.
TGTGGTTTTAATGTGGGTAAATGTTCACAAGTATCATAAAATAATTTAATTATGTAGTAGATCCTCAAAGAAACTAAACCTTTCATTCTTTGGTTGTGCCATAGTTTGGGAGATGTATTACCTAAAACATGAAATAAATTAATTATTTATGTTTTTTTTCTTGGGTCACTATAACTAGTGTCAAAGGATGTTTTAGATATTTTTTAGGATTATCTGATTCATTTTTTCAGTATTTTTTTAGTCACCTTCTGTATTATGGTCAGATAACCCTAGTAATAACCCTAAAAAATTTATAAGTATAATTTTATGTCTATAAATATTAGTAAACTTTTGGGTAAGTGTTTTACCTAGAAATACATACCTATCTAGTTATTAGAAAAAGAATGTGGTTTTGGAGTAGATAAACATACGATAATCACCCAAAAAGGGTAGGTTGATCATTGAATCAGTCATTACTCCGATGAAAGATGATTGGGACTGGTATTTCACATATTTCTTAAAACTTATAGGGGTAATGATTTTATTTTTCATATTCTCTTCTTTAATTAATATGAAGTATTTATTTCCTAGTTTATTTAAGAGAATGAGCATATAATTATAATATAACTAAACAAAAAGTATCCTATGTTAAACTAATATCAATATAGGTTGAACTAAGGGAATTATATTCCAATACGATAATTTAAAATAATAAATCATTTCAAGCTTGAGTTCATTTTATGATTATGATAAACCCCCCCCCCAATATTGTTAACATTTTGTCACACATGTCAACACTTTTGGTTTTATTAATTGTTTAAACTAAAATGAAAAATTGGTGTGAGGGAAAATATAGAGATTGACTCTATGAAAAACCCATCAGAAAGGTATCTTGACTAAGAAACACAATTATTATTTTAAACTAACTAATGTGAGACATAATTTTCTACTTTTTTATCTATATTTTATTGAAATTAACTCGCTAGTTCAATTAAATCCCATGTAAATTGGTTTATTATTTTGATTTTTGAGAAAAATTCACTTTATTAGAAATTGGATTTAATTATGATATTTAGAGGAAAAAAATTTTGAATTATCAAATAATCCATATATTACTTTATTGAATACAAGAAATTTAATTGTTTAAATGCTATTGATTTCATTTAAAATTATTTTTGATCAATTATGAATCAACTTGGAAAAGTCGTACTTTTATTTCTGATATAAAATTATTCAATCCAGTTTTTGAAATTTATGTATGATAAAAAAAAATTATTTTATTTTTTAAAAATTAATTTTAAAGGATGAAAATTTAATTCAGATATTTAATTAGATTTCTGAAATGGGATTTTATTGTGTATTAAATATATACTTTATATGTGACAATTTAATTTAATTTTTTCCCAGAAAATTCTCAGATTATTCAAATTGTTTTTATTATATCCAAAATAAATATATATAAATCCCTATTTCAATATAATTATGATTTTTACATTATAGGTTTAAATATGGAAAAGGACATAAGAGATCGTATGAATATAGTGGTCTCACAATCGATGAATTAGCACAAATTTTAAATTTTAAACCTACCATGTGTAGAAAAAATGTAATGTAAGATGAATACACATAGGAAACGTGAATTAACCAAACAAACAATCTAGATATTCTCTTCTTCTTATCCTGCTACCACAAAGGTAAAGACCATTGGTAAACACTGAAAAATATTTCAAAAACACTTTAATCTATTGTATAATAAAATTATACTCATATCAATCCCCTAGAAACTAACAATGAATCCACCCTACTACATTGGAACTACCTATAAAATCAACCATTCCAAACACATAAAGAAATGGAAGGTGGTTGAAACTCCTTTCTCAATCAGCCATGTGACTAACCTCCATTGACCGTTCCTTCCCCGATGTAATCAGTTGTAGTCTTCATTCAAACTGATCATGGATTTCATCCCCAACTAACCCTAATAATGAACTTATATTGAATTTGATTAATCCAAGGAGACGAAAAACATGACTAAATGTAGGAGATAATTTCAAATATTACCTCTCTATAACATTTTACCAAAGAATCAAACCCACCATTGATAGAGATGGAAGTTTTTCATGCCTATTCTGACCAACGAAGATGAATCCTTGAAGACCCAATTACGAAGAATCCAAAGGTGTTTCTAGAATAAAATTATAAAGTTGATTTAATGAGATATATATAATATATATAACATATATAAATTCAAATTTCTGATGGAAACCAATCCTATAATATATATTTGTTCAAATAAATCAATAAGTTTGAATCTATGAAGAACTGAAGTTGAGATTCGATGAACGAGAGGTATGTGGTCATGATGATTTTGAAGGGTCTTTAGAATAAAACTAGTAATATTAATTAATAAATATAACTAAATCATGAAGTAATATTTAACCAGGCTTTCAAAATAGAGTTTGGATGAATGAAAATGAGATGGTTTGGTAAGGGCGAGCATCATAAATAGTGAATTCTCATGGAGCTTTGTGATAAGAGGAGAATCACAAATATGTTTTTGAAAGATTAAGAAAATACTTTAAGAGGCGGTGAATCATTTTTAATGGCCAATCATATAAGTATGATGATACCCCCTCTTTTTTGGAATGATTTTTTCAAGGAAAATCTATAAACACTCTGATTTTGCGATGCTAATGGAGCTTCGTGAATTTGGATTTCAATGTCAGCTTGAGAGTCACAAAAATACTATAAGTCTAAACTTATTCCAATGACTTTTGTTAAAGGGTAATTCACAATGATATTGTATTATTTTTTTGACTAAGTGAGATTCATGAAGTATTTTGTTCAGTAGAGGTAGGGGTTCTTCTCAAAGGAGTGAGATTTATGAAGGAACTTTGTGAAAGACAGTTTTGAACAACAATTTTTTAGTGAAAAATGATTTCAGAGTTCATAAACTTAGGTAAATGGTGAAATAAGAGTCTCATACTAGTCAAAGATAAAAACTTTAATGTCAATCCTTTGAATTGTCCTTCAAGTTGATAAACAGAGTTAGGATTCTCTCAAAGCATGGAGCTAGGGGGAGACGATGGAAGTGTTATGAGGGACATAGTGAGTTATCACTAAAATAATTTAAAGGTAGTGTGCCTGGAACAGAGTGCCTATTTCTAAACTCTTGTATTCCAAAACAATTTAAGATTAGTGGATTTGGGTATGGCCAAACAACTTTCTGTATATTCTCCTTAGACTAGCCCTTAGTGTTGAACCCAGTAAAATTGTTGTGTGATCTCTTTTCATATGGTTCTTCGTTTTCTACACATTCCCTTTAGATAGGTTTAATTGTTTCTTACCAATGTGGTAACAAGATCCATTACTAGTGAAGAAATATTTGACACTCTGATTCATCCCTCCACTCTCACGGTTTTATGGGGTCCATCAGGTGGTATCATAGATAGGTTTCTGGTGTTAAATCATTCCTTATTTTATTTCATGGATAGCTTAGTTAATATTAGGGGAGTCCCCAACTTTGAATGAGGAAACTTCAACATTTTTAATAATATGATGATATCTCATCTAAGAACTCATGTAAAGGATGTTCTCTTTAATAATGAACAAGGTATTCAGTTAATTGATGCAAATGGGCTATCTATGACTAAAACAGAAAGAAAATTCTTTTATGCGAATTCTAATACGAAAAATTCCCTTACTACAACACTATTTGATTAAATCTATCTAAAGGTAATGATTTTCACCTCATCAAAGTTTATGTGGTAAAATCATGAAACTATATATGAAGGTGATAAAAAAGTTAAAGAGTCCAAACTTTATGTGTTGAACAAATAGGTTAGATGATCTCAAGATGCATCCTAATGAAAATGAAAATACCTATTTCAATCGAATTACTTAATTCATTGGAAAAAATTGAGGTCTTAGAGAAGAGATTAAATACATTGACAATGTAAAAAAATCTTGGGAAAACATCCACCTCTTTACAATCCCAAAGTTTCATCACCTGAGGTAAGGGATATTTTAAAATATTCATTGGATGATCTGCTAAGCAGTCTGGAAGCAAATGAAATGAGAGTGAAACTAGAGGATGAAACATGTCATGTTAGTAAGGAGATGGAATTCAAAGACATGAAAAAACATGAGATTTTATGATATAGTGTTAATGAAGGTAATGAGTAATATGAACTCCTTTATCTCTTTTACAATAAATTCAAGAGAGGAAAATAGTGATTTGATGGAAAGATACAATTTTCATGTTTTTATTATGGTAGAGTTGGGAACATTGCCTCTCGGTGCTCAAGGAAGTTTAATGATAAATAAAGTGAAGTATGAAACACACAGAAGCCTCTGAAATGATTTTCTCAAAATGGAGACTTCAAATATGAAAAAAAATAGATAAAGAGGTTTTTGTAAATAAGATGATGATGATAATGAATTTTTTAAGGAAGGAGATCCATGGGTTTAATCTAGATTCCAAGTATCTATGATGGATATAGTTGAAAATTTAGATCCATAAAAAGCTAAATTTGGAGAAAATTAGTTGATTTCAAATGTTTATCTTAAGATAAAACATGAGGATTCTCTTGGTGAGTATGAAAATAAAATAAATAGAAGAAAAAAGTGGAGAGTGGTCATGGAAGAGTCATCAGAATATGTTGATTGACTGGATGCTAAAATTAGTCAGCTAGAGGAATTAGTAAAAGAACATTCAATATCCTTTGAACTCTTAGAAGATATAGTATAACTTTATCCAGAATTCAAGAATAGGTAAAGGTCATCAATGACCTTACATCCCGATGGGATGATAATTCCAGGAATATTCAATGAGTTGAAGAATAAGTTTTTATTGATAGAAGTAAACATTATAGTGAATTAAACTCAAAATAAAAAAAATGAAGAAAATAAAATTTGGATTATTCTTAGATGATGAGCTACCAATGAGAGTTAAGTGTGTTTCATAAGTTGTAGATAACACATTGAATTGTCAAAGATCCGTGTTCATGGGAAAATTATAATTGTATGTGATGCTTAAACATCAAATGCTGGAAATAAAATATTCCAAAATAAAGGATGGATGAAAGTTAGACATATCACGAAGTCACTTGAAGTCCTAATAATGAAATCATAAAATAAAACTAAAAGGATAACTGAAGTATTTTCCTAGTTATCCAAAAATAATTGGCAGTTAAACTCTTTTCCTAAGAAATGGGACATAAGGAGGAATATAAGTTATAAGACGTTTCATCTTATAAAATGTCAATTTTGTTGCTATTTGGGACACACTGTGTCATAATATAGATAAAAATGATATATTTAAATGGAGAAGAGATATGAATTCAATAAAGGAGAAAAAATTATTATCCAAACTATTATATATGAAATAAATTTTATGAATATCTCTTTCACTGCTCAAACTTTTGATATAAAGCTAATCATTTTAGGAAGAAAAAGGTGGAAATTATACCAACAAAGAATAAAGAAATGAAAATACTTGACACCTAACAGTGTGGCTATTAAAAATTGGTTTTATCCTATGGAAGAACAATAAGAGTATGATGAACCAATACATGTGGAAAATAGAGTGTAAAAACATCTTTATCTTCCACTCAATCAAATATTTCATGGAAGGAAAAGAGTAAAATCGATAAATCCAAACTTGTAGAAGTAACTCTAAATGTTATAAGTAATATTAGCACCTAGATTGTTGATAGTTGATGCTTATCCCATATGATAGGAAATTAAGATTTATTAATGAATGTAAAGAAAAGGTTTTATGAAAAATTAAGGTTCGGTATTGATGGTGCTTTTAGGATCAAAGGCAGTAGAAGTACTAAATAAGAGAATTGAGAGATGAAGAAAACTAAAGTTCTCTATGTGGAAGGTCTACGTAACTATATCCTCAGTGTGAGTCAACTATGTGAATCAATACTAATGAAGAAATTTAATAAAAAAGGTTCACTATTAGAGGAAAGGTAGGGAATTCCCTTATGAAAAGATGAAGAAAAGATGGAAACTTATATTGGTTTGATAGTAAAAACAATTTCTACATGATAGTTGAACAGGAAATAAACTTATAACATTGAAGATTAGGTTAAATTAATCAACAAGACATGGATAATATATATAATATAAATATAGTAATTGATATCCCCATTCTGAATCGTGAAAACAAAAATACCTGTGATGATTTTCTATTAGGGGATTTGGTCTACAGTTCATATTAGCCAAAGAAGAAAAGGGAATCAAATCTACTTGATCTCAGACATACAGATGTATGTGTTCAGATAAATTTTTCTAGAACATACCGAGAAAGGTACTTAGTTATTTTCATTGATTATTATAATATAATGTCTTGTGTTGTGGTTTTACACAGAAAATGGAATTTTCTTGATTACATGAAAACATATTGATGAATAACTGAGAATGATACGGGATGGACAGTCAAAGTTTTGTGGTCTGAAAATAGAGGGGAATACACATCCATTGAGTTTGAAAATAACCTGGAGAAACATAGAATACATCTTGAGGTGTCTACTATTGAAACCCCACTGAAAAATGAATTTGTTGAGTATAGAAATTAATAGGGGAACAATATGGACAAAACTATTATGATTAAGAGTCGTATCTTTTTATGTTACTGAAAATAGGTTGTTCAAGCTGTAGTATATACTCAAAATAGAATAGGTCTTTATATGGAAGAAACCAAGACACTGTATGAGTTTTATCATGGAATGAATCACTCTTTAAATTACTTCCATGTTTTTATAATTAAATGTTTCATTCTAAACAAATAATGAAATAAAGGGAAATATGTTGATTTTGAAGACAAAGGAATATTCCTCAGATATTAAATGAATATAAAATCCTAAAAATGTTTCAATAAATATTGTAAAAGAATTTTAGAAACTGGTGATGTTAATGTCAATAAAGATAAGTCCACAAATACATTAACGAGATCTTATGCTAATGTGATTACGTGATTGATGATGTAGAAGATAGTGGACATGAAACATATTCGAATATAGAAGAGGAAGGAGTGAAAAAAATTCAGAGGTAACAACATAATTTTTATTCAGAAGAAGAATCAAAATAGGAAACCTTGATTGAATTTAATTCATCTAAACCTCACAGGAGAAATCAAAGAGTATAAATTGATCAATCAACCGTCATTAGAGATTGGAAAGAAGAAAAATGGGTGGGGATAATGAGGAATAATTCACAATCGTCCTTCTTATCAATTTTGGAACCAACCTTGTTTGAAGAATCTTTAAACGATGAATAATTGGTGAAATCCATGAGTGAAGAGTTAGATTAGAATTTCAAGAACCAGCCATGGGATCTTATTAGGAGACTCATAATTGACAATGTGTTTAGTATGAATTTTATTTTCAAGAATAAATTTGATGTTCATAGTAATGTGATCATAAATAATTCATGATTTGTGTGTAAAGGATATTCACATATTAAAGGTGTTGATGTTGAAGAAAATTTTTATCTGGAAGCTAGATTGGAGTCAATTAGACATTTTCTTTCCCTAGAAATTCAAAGAGTATACAAAGTGTATCAAATGGATTTCAAAACAGCATTCTTGAATGGTGTTTTGGAATAATAAGACTAAATTTAACAACTAGTGGGTTTTCTTCTTGGTAATGGTGAAATGAAGGTTTTAAAATTAATGAAGTCACTATATGGCCTGAAATTGGAACCCTGAGAATGGTACTCTCAACTGTATTCTTATCTAAAGAAGCTTGAATTTAAAAGAGGAGGAGTGGTCATAATCTATATGTGAATAATTCTGTTAAATATTAGTTCATGGTACTAGTGTACATAGATGATATTATATTTGGTTCAAACAGGCAGGGATCAGTGAATGAATTTTTGAATCACATAAAATTTGAATTTTAAATGTCTATGATTGGTGAACTCACACACTTCTTAGGCCTGAAAGTGATTAAGAGGAATTTCCACACCATTATTTCTCAAGAAAACATGCCAAAGATTTTCTTAAGTAAGTCAATATTCATGAATCCAAACCAATGTCGAGTCTAATTGTGGTTGGAAAAAAATTAGGATATCATTAGAATAGGACAATTTTATTTAAAAAATAGTTTTGATTTATCATATAATTCATATATTGATTTTTGGATAATTTAAATTTCATTGTTTAAGGGATATAAATTTTATTTAAAAATATTTTTGATAAATTTTTAATCAACTTAAAAACCCATACAATGACTTTTGAAATATAATTATTTTACTCAATTATTAAATTTATGTGTGATGAATAAATTTATTTTAATATTTCAACTATGTTTTTTAAGGATGAAATTCTAATTCATAAATTTTATTTTATTTTTGAACAAGGAATTAATTGTTCTTTAAATTTATGATTTTTTAATTTTAAATCTAATTAAATGTGTTGTAAATAAATTTACATTCTTTTAATTCTATTTATTTTCTTTGAAATTAATTTGGATAAATAATTCACTTTAATAAAATATTTTTCATTTGTAAAGGGTAGGTAGAAATATGGAAAAGGACATAAAATGTTATGTGAATCTAGTGGTCATATGATCGATTAATTAATTCCAAGTTTCAATTTACAACCTATTGTGCATTAAAATTTTTTAAAGAAAATCTACCACATGAAGGAAACCCAAATCGACCACACCACCAAGCTAGGTCTTCTCTTCCTCTTCTATTGTTACTATAAAGGAAGGAACCTATAGATAAAACAACTAAATATTTGAAAAACACTTAAAGATACTATTTGAAAAAATTCTTGTGAGTGAACTCCTTTGAAAACTAACCACCTAGCCACCGTACATCCATGGAACTCCCTTGGAAATCAATAATACATGTCACATGAAGAAACACAAAGAGATTTAACCTCCCTTCTCAATAGACCACATGGACTGCCTCCATAAACTATTACTTCCTTGGTGTATATAATTATAGGCCTCATTCGAAATAACTGTGGAATTCATACCCAACCGACCATAAGAATTACCTTATATCAAAGTTATATAAGTTGGGGATAGGTCAAACAAGATGGATGTTAAGAAATTATTTCAGATATAACCTTTCCAGAACATTGTACCATAGAATCAAACCCACTAGCATTGGAGACCAAATATTGGGGTGTCTATTATGAACAGAGTATAAATCCATAAATGAAAATTATAGGGAAGTTCAATTCATTTTTGAGGAATATGATTTGATGAGATCTAGAGAATATCCTTGACACTATAATGGCCCAACCTAATGGGGGCTAGCCTGGTCAGTGTAGGACCAGGCCACCACCTCCCCAATCAGGCATCCAATAGGCTAGGGGATGGTGAAAAGCATCGAGAAGGTATAAATGAAATGGGAGTCCATTTCCCAATGTACCTATATTTTGTAACCCTAACATATCCATGAAATGTGTGGAGTAATATAAAAAACAGTAATGTATAGAGTAAAACTATACAAGCAACTACCTCAAGGAAATACCTTAGTGTATGATAGTATAAAAAAATGTAAAAGGGAAAAATAAATTCCGAACCTTAAATGAAGTCCCAACCTAAAAACCTAATAGAATAAAGAAATATGAGAGATCTTGGATCACATTCTCTAATCCCAGCCATTATACATGGCCTATTCACATGAGTATCCCTAAGCTCTACTGATGTCACCATTAAAATTTCCTTTATCATCATAATATGTGATACATGTGGGAAAAGATCATAGAGGGGCCAGTACATACATACCCAATAAAATTCCCAAAAAACCAAAAAGGTAGCAACATATAGGTACAATAATGGTTAACTCAATTCCTAACAATGGAAAAAACCCAACAGAAACATATATGCTCAGAAAAATCAAGTAGAGAGGGAAAGGGTACCTCCACCTCATAGCCCAGTCCCTAGTCTATGAGTGTTCTTGAAACTCAAAAATTATATCTTTAATTCCCATCATCAAATGAAACCTCACTAGAATATGTTTCTGGTGGCCCACCCCTCTCTACTGTTCTCCACAGTTAAGGGATCCACAACACCCATGGAGGACCCACACACTACTGAATTTAAAAGATGAGAGAGTAAATATCCATAGGTAGAGGACCCAAAACCAATGTAGTGGAGTACCATCTCTATCTATATAAATAGTATGGAGAACCAATGGCCATATTTGATAGGGTAGTATCAACTTGATCAATTCTCTAGTGATCCTACTATGATCACTACCATCTTCAAGCATCACCTAAAGAAGTTTCATGATAATAATTTCTAACATCATATATAATATTCCACAATTAAGGAAACCATAATGTTATATACATAAATACACTAGATATTGGGTACTCATGGTCCAAAATCTAATTACATGTAAAGGAGATATGAGATAAATAAGTTTCTGGAGGGAATAAATGGAGTGTATAGGGGTTCACATGATGTGTAAACCTACCTCATCACATAGAAATGTTCTACATTATAAATCTCTTAGAATCAATTTCAATGAACACGGTGTGTAAAAGGTGAACACATCATGTCTCAATCACTCAAGTTTTTCTCATGTCCTCTTGACCATGATTGTGTACATCTTGTTGTGTTGGTGTACTTTTCCATGTACTTAGTTGTGCCTATGGGTTTTCTCATGCATGTGTACTCCTAGAGTACATGAATTTTCATCCCACATGGGGTCCTAGGTGTCTGCACTAGGCACACGGCGTAGCTTCCTAGGTAGAGTCACGTAGCATCTATACCCAACCATACAACTTGTGATCCTTATCTTCCCTAAGACCCTATCATCATAGTCAGGGGGTATATGGTGTTTCTTTATCGGACTACAAACCTTGTACTATAGGTTTCAATAGAAAACTGTGTTCTTCACATGGATCCTATATCCACATCGCTACCATGAATTCTACTATAGATCTCCCAAAATTAGTGTGGGACATCTCTGTCCATCAATTCCCAGCCTCTGGTGGATGAAAATCGGTATCCAATCAATAGGCAATGAGCTTTAATGTGTCCATTATACTTCCCATCAACATCCCCACTATGGATCCCAGATCCATGAATCATCATCCAAAAATAATTCCTTTCCATATTCAAAACACTATCTCACTCAGCATACACACAACCACCATAAATCCTGTGATTCGATCATGTTCGATCCCTCCAAGGTGATGTTGAATTGTGATCCCATGGTTAAACAATGAAGAATTCAAGAGAATTGTATGCAAAGGAACGTGAATAAAGTTGTAACCATTATTGGCCCAAAAATTCCAACCAATGAACAAGAAAAGGGGATATGTAGGGTGAAAAACATGGAATATCAAGAATAACTACTATAAACAATTTAAATAAGATCATGTGAAGGGTGGAATAAAAACATATCAAAACAATATAAAATATACATGCTCAATATTTTAATCAAAAGTGTGAAATATAAAATTAATGATCCCCACCTCATTTTGGATTTATCATTGGTTAATAATGCATTCGGAATTGAATGGGAAGTCTCACTGCATTCATAGCCTCTCGATCAACCTCGATCTTATCACCTTTTTTCCTCCGATGTGATCTTCTAACAAAGAATAATAAGATCTCTCCCCAATTATAAAAATGTTTTAGTGGCCAACCTTGGATAATTTTTTAGATGAGGTATATATATAAGGACTTAGGTCATGGGTATTTAAAATAAATAAATAAATTTAATTATTTATTTTCATTAAATACACCACCAACAACTGCCTCAACTGAACATCTAATGTTATCAAACTGAAGGTCGTTCCTAGGGTAAACCTCATCTTTTATATTCTATAGTTGTCTCCAATTTATAATCCATGACTACATTTTGAATTTATTTCACTATTTTATAAAAAAATATATGCACATACTATTATTATATTTAATGTTTTTATAATTTTAATTTTGAGATAAATGGGCCCTGAAATCTCATGTCATATCTGGGTAGGATTTTAAAATATTCATTAATATATTCGAAAGTCATACAATGAAAAACTAGAATCACTAAATTCTCCCCTCATTTAATTATTTTCAAAATAAAAGGAATAAGATAAAAAAGAATGTTGGTATTTTAAGCCTTCATCTATCTCTATTTCCCCTAGGATCTCCCTTTAACACTCTCATGCTGCCACAACGCACGAACCAAGGGATTCATCCATCCCCACATGATCTTATCATTCCGGTCCTCTGTCACAACTAGGTACTCTGTAAAGGTGGATACATTCTCAATGTACAACTCACCCCAGTCAATAACATTAGTATTATCATCCAATTATCTCCTCACCTACATCACATAGAATATTTCATGACCTCTATTTAACTATAGTGATGATTCTTGGTTGTAAGAAACCTCACCAACCCTCCATAGGATCTTGAATTTCCAAATGAACCTAAGATATCTTTCGTCCCTAAAAAACATATACAATCCTCATCATACCGAGAATCTCTAGAAAACATAGTATCCCAACTCAAACTTCAAGGAGCTAAAAAATTAATCTATATAATATTTATATAAGCTTTGGTATGTCCTCATACTCTCTTATATCACCTAAACATCTTTCATCCTTACATGAACCATCTATGGACCAACAATAGATTCCTTTCCAATCTCAGTCTAGTATAAGAGTGACCTATGGGGTCTCTTGTACATGGACAAGAAAGGTGAAATGTCAATTGTATATTTATAGTTTTTATTATAATAATACTATAACAATGTAAAGTGATCCTCACAAACCTAGAAAATGTCCAACACAAAATACTTCATCATATCATACAACATTTGGATAGTCCACTCAATCTACCCATCCATATTGGGTTGGAATGTTATGGCCATCCTAAACTAGATATCAAACACCTCCTGAAGGACTCTCCACAACCATGATGTGAACAATGATTCATTGTCAAAGATAATCATTGAGGGCACCCCATTAATCCAGATGATCCCCCACACATACAAAAATAACAAACTATCCACCAAAATCACCTCCCTGATACACCAAGATCACAAGAGTCTATGTTAAACAAGATGGAATGTGGTGATGAACCTTCACCTATTGACAAGTGAGACACCAAGAGATGAACTCACATACTCTCCACCTAATGTTAGCCCACCAAAATTATTATTGATGGTCCCTGTGCATATTTGTGAAACAGTGGTGTAAAGACAATGTGGAAGTGTGAAAATACCTCATCACTTACTCTTGCAGCATTTCCAAATGCACCATATGTACCTAGAAAAGTATTATGGTCTCCCCTCTTTTATAGAATCCATATGGTGAATCTTATTTGGTCATGAAGAACCTCACATTTGATGTCTCCAAACTAAAAATCTATCACACACTAAAGAAAAGGGGGTATCAACCCCATTTAATGAAGATAAGATTCACCCCTTTCCTCCACCAGGGTCATATGAAAAGAATCTAAATTCTCAGATTCCTCATCCACCATGGGATAATTATACTTCCTACTAAAGGGATTTGTTCCACATTTCCCTTATTATGAGTGTAGACTCTCTCAAAGTCATAGTCTAGAATAAACTTGAACCAATGCCTCTATCTCATGTTTAGATCTCTCTAATTAGAGATATATCTAATACTCTAATGGTCCGAGTGAAAAACAAATCACTCTCCAAAAAGATAGTTCCATGACATATTTAGAGAGAATAATATTGTGACTAGATTCAAGTCACGATTCATGTTGTTCTTCTTGTGGGGTTTCAACTACCTAGACCCATGTTCAATCACCACCTACCTCTCCATTGGAATTCTTCCATGCCAAGGTCATGAGGCATCTCAAAACCCTATGTACACCATGCCCCCCTCCATGAGTATCAAAACAAGATCAATGGACATCCTCAGCCTTAACTGATCATAGGCATCCTGACACTGATCGGTCTAGATAAATGACTTCCCTTTATATGTTAGGTTCCTCAAAGGGGATTTTATCCTAGAAAAGGTGGGCATGAACCTACTATAGTACCCTTTTATACCCAAAAAAATCTCCTCATAAAATATTTTGGTGGGATCCTAATAAATAATTACAAAAATGTTTATTAGGTTCAAAGCTAAGCCATGATCATAAATGAAAGTCCCAAAAAAAATTGAACTTCACAGATATAAAACTAGAATTCGAGTGAATACCATAATGATGGTTCACCCTAAGTAAGTATATTACCATCCTCAAAAGATCAGTATGATCCACCTCTAAAATAGAGTAAATGAGTATGTCATTTATGAAGATGACCAAAAAACTGTCTAAGTATTGATAGAAGATCCAATTCATCAAAGTTATAAACATGGAGGGGGCATTCATCATACTAAAAGGCACCACTAGGAAATTATAGTGTCTATAGGGACATTGATATGTCATATTTGGAATATCAGCCTCACAAACCCTCAACTGGTTGTATTGAGACCTTAGATATATCCTCAAGAACCATCTTGTTCCTTACCATTGATCAAAGAGTTCATCAATTTCCAACAAGGCGTATATTTCCTTCATCAATAAATATTTCATACGATGATAATCAAGGAAAATCCTCAAGTATTTGTACTCTTTTTTAATTAACAACAATCAATCTACTTAGGGGGACACACTGGCTCGAATAAATCCCTTCTCGTGAAGTTCCTCAAACTTCACCATCAAGTCTATAAGCTCGATAGTTTCAATATTATATTCCATAAAAGTTATCGGTGTAGTCCCAATATTAAATTCAATACAAAAGTCCATATCTTGTTGTGAAGGTAGTCTCTGAACATCCTCGGGGAATATGGCCATGAATTCCTCCACTACTAGAGGAATCTAGATGCTTGAAGATACCACTTCACTAAGGGATAAAGTATCAAACTAATAGTTTATGGGTTGTAACATCTAGTTCACACAACCCAATTGCTCAACCATGAGATATCTCAAAACCACAAAGGATAATCTTTCCCCACCTATCAGAAATAATCTAACTCATATGTGATGATATTCAATCTAGTATTAAAAAATGGAAAATCATTATATATATAAGATTGTATCATAAGGTTTCATCATGAGGACTAGTAGGTCCCAAGAGAAACCCTCTCCATCTAGCACCAGTGTGCATATCTAACAAATATGTGATATCTAGGAATCTATCCCTGTATAAACCAATACCCACTCACACTAGTCTAAAGTATCAATTGGAATATCTGGATATCGCATAATGGATAAGGTTATAATGTAATGAATCATCACCATGGATACTGGTACTAGGGAAATATTTAAAAATACAAAATTCGTACCTTATGTCATCTTGCTCACATCTTGTTCAAAGCCCTATATAGCCTACATCTTCCCATGGCCTTCGCCGCCAGTTCTTAGATCCAAATGTGGGACACTTGATGGTGGTGGTGAAAGAAGAACATTATATTAGCCTCTACCCACAACTCCTCAATCCAAAGATCTGCATGCTTCTTTGTCTTCCCCACCTCCATGGAGGATTCCCTAACCTCCCATAAGGGACCCTAATCATGGAACTTCCACTACCGTGTCAGTCCATCCACTATCTTATTGTCCTGATTATCACGAATCTTCTTGCAATCAAATTCCAAGTGACCCCATCCATCACGATCATATCACCACCCCTCTCCAAGATGGATGGATCCTCTACATGATCCATGTGTCATAGACCCACATGTCTAAGTATATGCCTTAGTATGATTTCCCTATCAGTTCCTTGATGTCTAATTCCTTCTGGATGTTGTAGATGAATCTTACACATGATGTACTATACTGGATCTAACCACATGATGTCCCTATTCTATGATTCTCTTAGTCACTTGAGCCCACTCTAGCACACTATCATAGGTCAGTAGAACCAAAGAGATTATGTTGGAATGAATGTCTCGGTGGATCCCCTACACAACTTCCTCTCCAAGAATAATTCATCTTGCACCACATCAATGGAGCACCACAAAAAGTCAATGAACCTTGAAGAATACACTGCACCAGTCAAATCACCCTGCTAAATCTCAGGAAACTCTAGTATCCAAATAGATTGAAGATAAGAAATTTAATACTTCACCTGAAATAGATGTTGGATTCCAGACCATGTGAGCATCATCTTATCATGGGTATACATAACTAGAATCCATCAGGGCCCAGCTAATCAATGGAAAATACTATCTTCCAGTGCAACCATCGGATCTTTCAGGGTCTGAATGAGCCTAAATACATGAATCATTGACACAATACAATCCTCTACTTCCTAAGGATCTATCTCTCCAAAAAATCTTCTTTTTCTCCAGAACTAGAACTCATGTAGTGTCATAGGAATGCATCCATCCCAAAATTAAACTACTTGTACTATCATCTACTCAAAATTCAATGGTACAACTCATTTTCCACCTAAAGTAAATACATCGTGGGGTGTCCCCAGAACTGAGGCATCATCACACATTAGATCATCATCATGATCTTGACTCGATAACCAAGATGGTTGTCTACATTGAGGCATATTGAAATATATCAAGATGTAACATGGTCACATGAGCATATATAATAGTATCTATATCAATAATTTCTATCAAAGGACTCAATATTATATGATTCCTATACCAATGTTCTTAACAACCAATGACTTAGTATGTTAACTTGATAATAAATCTGTCAAAGTCTTGGTCAATTGATATGTCAGCCACCGCACCAACACTAGGTTACCTAGCCTGAAAGTCTCATAATAGGGAAACTCTAACACTATTTACCTAAGTTATCAACCAATCCTCACCATGGATTAAACTAGAACTATGGCCTAGGGATGAACCACTTTTGATACCACTCTGTAAAGACCCGGCCCATTTGGGCCTGCCTGGCTGGTGGTGGGCTAGGTCGCCACAACCCCAAGCCTGTCTCTAATAGGATAGGAGATGGTGATAATATTTGAGAAGGAATAAATGAAATTGGAGGCCTTTACCTAATGTTACTATATGCACACACCCAACTATATACATGAAATAAATAGACGAATATAAAAGGCAGTAACATCTAGAGTAAAACAATGCATGAAATAACCTATAAGAAATATATTTGAGTATGACAATATAAAATCATGGTATAAAGGGTAAAAATACACATCCATCCAGAAATTAAGTCCCAACCTGAAAACCTAATAGATTAAAGTAACTTGATAGATCCTGGGTCCTAAATTCCAAGCTCAAACCCTGTATGTAGCCTATGCACCCTGAGTATCCCTAAGAACCATTGTTGTCACTACAAAACTATACATCATATACATAAGACATGATATGTGTAGGAAAAGTCCATGTTAGGGTGACTATATACATACCTAGTAGGAAACAAAAAACCCACAAAGGGAGTAAGAGAGAGATACAAAAGTGGTCAAATCAGCCCATAACATAGGGAAAAAACCAATAGAAACCCATATTATCAAACAGGAACCCATTAGAGAGAGAGAAATGGAATCTCCAAATCATATCATAGTACATAGTCGATGAGTCTTCTTGTAGATCCAATAGTCTATCTCTGATTCACAACATCAAAGGAAACCACCATAAAATTAGTGTGGTTGGTCCTGACCCTTTCTACTGTAATCCATAGTCGAGGGATCCACAATACTTGTAGAGGTCCCGCATGCCACTGGAGCTCAATGATGTTGGAATAAAAATCCATGAAAAGTGGACCTCCACTATTTTTAGGGTTGTACCATCTCTATATATATAAAGGGAATTGGGAACCCATGCCT
Organism: Viscum album; assembly: GCA_963277665.1. Taxonomy (NCBI): domain Eukaryota; kingdom Viridiplantae; phylum Streptophyta; class Magnoliopsida; order Santalales; family Viscaceae; genus Viscum; species Viscum album. The sequence continues at coordinate 456,671 of CAUJRU010000328.1, read as the reverse complement.
TGGTGTGATAGGATAATATCAACCTTGGAAGTTCTATATCAGTCCTACCCTAATCACTACTATTATCCTGAATTTCCTATAGAATAATATTACTTGGTACATCTCAAATCATATATCATATTCCATAATTAGGGAAACTGTCACATTTTACAAAGAAAAAAACTTAGTGTAGGCTACTCATGAGCTAAATTCTAATTTAATATGAAGGAAATACAAAAGGAAGATATTCCTGGATGGAATGCATGATCGGTATGGAGGTTTACATGGCATGTGACCCCACCTTATTTCCTGTATGTATTATCCTATGGACCTATCTTGGTCTCCATTTCAATGTACAGTGTTTGTACAAGTTTCACACAGCATGTATTATCCACTCAGGGTCTTCCCATGTTTTCTAGACCATGCCCAAGTACTTTCCCATGCACCTTGTCCTGCATGGGTGCTAGGTCATTCTTGTATACTCGCAGAGTACATAGTGTGTCATATAGCATGGTTCCCTGAGTGTTTATAGTTTTCACATATCCTAGATTCCTCGATAGGTTCATACGACATGTGGTCCTAACAACACAACATGTTATCTCTATTTTCCCTAAAACATTGTCACCATAGTCTTGGGTGCTACATGACATGAGTTTATAAAACTACACACCGTGAATCCCAGTTTAAAAAAAACTAAGATATTAAAGGGGATCACATATCCACCTTTACATCCCCAAAATCCACTTTCAACTACATGAAATCACTAGGGGTCATCTCTAGCCATCAATTATCAACCTCTAGTGGCCATAAATTATAATCTAATGAACCGTCAATGAGATATTAGGCATCTGATGCACCTTCCATCAGAATTTCCACTCTAGATCCTAGATCCATGAATCATAACCCAAAAAAAATTATCATCCATAAAAAAAACCTTCCTATTTATCATGAACACAACCACCATTAATTTGGGGGATTAATCATGATCGAGCCCACCCTGTCAGTGTTGAATCGTTACCTCATTTTCCAATGATGAAGAACATAAAGGATAGGTGTGATAAAGTGTAACAAAAAATGTTTAACCATGATTGGCCAATGAATATCGAAAAATGATCATGAAAATGGGATATCTCTAGTGAAAATCATGGCATGTCAAGAATAAATTATATAAATAATTTAAGCAGACTCATGTGAAGGCTGGAATAAGAAAAAATCAAAATAAGATAAAATATCCCTAAAACAAATTTTAATCAAAAGGGAAAAAATTCAAAATTGATGATCCCTACTACGGTTTGGATCAATTGTTGGTGAATAATGTATTATCCATTTATGGATAATTCTTGATGAATTTTTGGCCTCTCGATACACCTCGATTTGATCATATGTTGTCCCTAAATGAAATCGTCTAATGAATATGGCTTGGATATCCCCTCAATTATCCCAAGTAATAAGTGTCCAACCCTAGAGAATTATTATAAAATGGTATATATTGAGTGACTTTGGTCATGGGTATTTAAAATAAATTAAAATAAATTATTTATTTATTTTAATGAAACGTACCACCAAGACTGCCTCAACCGGATGTCCAGAACCAACCAACCTTAGGTCTCACCTATGGTAAACCATGAATTCTAGATTCCACCATGGTCTCATATTTTAAATCCAAGACTCTATTTAAGAGTTATACCACTATTTTAAGAAAACTACACACAAGTGATATTAATATATTTAATATTTTTATAATATCAATTTTGGATTCATTGAGCCTCAAAATCCCACCCCATCTCAGCACCTGACTCTAAAAATATTCATTAATATTTTCTGAAGTCTTTGAAGGAAAAACATATATCTATAGACACTGATAAAATCTGATTGATTATGTAAACTAATCTCATAATCCATTATTGATGAAATAAATTAAGGTTTTTGAATCTATAAAAAACTGAAGCTATGCATTGATTGTCTGGAGGTATGTTGTTTTGATAATTTTAAAGAGATATATTCATCAAAAAAGTAACATAGAATGATGAAGATGAACAAGGATTAAGGGAAACTTGAACTTGTGTTTCCAAATTGAGTCTGAATGAAGGAAACTATGGTTGGCTGGTTGTTTGTGTTTGAGGCTACTTGATCAAGGTGGATCTTAATTTCAATGAACTTAGAAAAACAAGACTAATAAATTTGTAAGTATATTACGTCTGATATTGACCTAATAATCTAGATAAATATGAATTTGAATTATTAAAGAACCCCCAAGATCGAGGTTTATGTGGATAATGTCAAAAAACATGGGAATTTGATATAATAAAAAACTACTTTTGCTGAATAAGTAAATATTTTTTTAGTTTTTTCACTATTTCAGAGCTATTTGATGGTCAAAGATACCTCAAATACATCCCAATAAACCGGATACTTGTTTAAAAACACTAAACTAGAGTTTTTTATTGAAATGACCCAAATATTTCTGACCATACAATATTTTTGAAGCTGTATGTGAAAGGCCACCCAAAAATTCTTGACAATTTACCCTTATGTACACTATAGTATCCAAACTTATATTCTGATTAGAAACTTCCCACATATATGGTCCCAAAAAATATATGTTAGAATAAATACAGAGGTGTATATTCCAAAAATTTTAGGCCCAAATGCGGTGGTGTAGAGGCTCAATTTTTTATGCCAAAATGTAGTGACATACAGACATTTGAGGTAAAAATGGGGTGACAGACATGCCCAAAAAATTTCAAATATTCTATTAATTTTTCAGAGGTAAATAATCCCAACGCATTCATCATGTTCTTCCTTCAAGTAGACTTTGAAATCTAGTGAAGTTTTAAAGAAAAAAATAAATTTTTCTTTGATATTTCATGAAGGATTATGGAGTTTGATCATGGGATGATAATGTATTAAGAAAAAATATTCAAGTATTGTAATTTGGAGAAATCTCAACAATCGAGTTGTGCATGTGGTGGAAATTTGAAGCGAGGGAATTGTGCTAATAATTTGAGGAAAAATTAGAAAATACTAGGATCAATGTTATAAGAATATCATTCTACTAACATGTAAGGAATTATAATATTCCTAAAGAACCCCATATCATTCTACAAATATAGAAATATTCACTAGGATAGGGGTTTCTTCTGGGATACCCAAATAAATAGTTACTAATTCATTTATCACCTTTATTTCTTTCTTACATTTTCATTAGCCATAATTCTCTGGTGATGGAAAACTAAATTTTTTTTTGTTAAACCAAGGATATTATATGTACTTAATTTTTAATTAATTCAATGTTTTAATTGAATTTTTATCCTACTAATCTTAGAAATTATTCCATTTTTTAAAATTATAGGATATTTCCTTAATTTTATATAGCATGATTTCATCCCCCCTCTTCCTCTATTTTGAACACATAGTAAACCTAGAACATTATCACTACAATGATGTTTAGTAGTGTGATAAACTATATGTGATCATAGATTTTTTATCATTGGGCCTGGTAATATAAAGAGATATAATGATTATTGTACTCTCTTACTCAATCTAGAATAAATAAATTGGAAAATCATGTGAGATATAATGTAGTTTGAGAAAAAATTGGATTGAAAAAAATTAAATAATTATTTAATAGGTAAAATAAGTGGATATCCATCTTTAGGACAATAATTTTCAATCTAAATTAAAAAACCAATGCAATTTAATCTTGAAAACTATTTTCATGCGTAGAACCTGTTAAAAAAAGACTAACAAACCCATAACACTTACCTCCTTAGATACAACCTGATTCCACTCTAACTAAATATATTAAGGTTCAGAATTTTTATTATTTAGAGCCCCTCAAAAGGATTCTTATCACGATCTATCATGATATATAATTAACAATATAAATATAGTTGATGTATCTAACAGACCAAATAATAAAAAGATTGAGTCTTATGAAAGATCAAGTGATTATGATGAGGACATAAAAAAATTCATTTCTAATTTATCGAAAATGTAGAAATTTGAACCAAGGGAATTGCCTCAATTGGATTTAAATATTCCTTTATTGTGGAATATGGGGTAATCAATCATCAAAATACCAAGGAAAAATTAATATTTTTGTTAATAAAATATAAATAAATGGAGTTCATTATAATGTACCATTAATAATTTAGTGACTTATGAGTGGGGAACTTTACCATTATCCAACTAAATTCCCCAACACATGGACTGGATAATAAAATTAGTGATACCAACAACCAAGACCAATAAGAAAATTGAATTACTATGAAATGACTACTCCCAAAGGGGGTCCTAATATTTAAGGTACACATTCCCTCCAATCCAGAGCTGTAGATGTCTTGTTGGAATTTTATTCTAGAAACTCTAGTATTTTAAATAAGTTTTCTAAGACCATTAAATCAATACTGCAATGATTTTATTGTCAAATAAATATTCTATTGGTAGGAATGTGCCTTGTGAAAATATTATTTTCCTTTATTTTAGTAAATTTTATGCAATTTTAGTGATGGATTGGTTCCCTCCCAATAAAGAAAAAATATATAGAGTAATAAAAACACATTTCATATTAACTTATGAGATTATATCAATGAAAGGATTATAAAAAACACCATTTAGAAAAAATAATTATATAATGTGGTTCTTAATAAATAATTACAATAGACTCTTAGCTCAAATTGATAGATAAAAACTCAATATAATGGATAATCCTATTCCAAGTAAAAATATATGATTCCCATATTTTTAACATTGATATCTTTCAATAAATTATATCATAATTGATCCTTATAATTTAGATGTGTGTAGCTCCTTTCATTGGTATGTGATAATTAGAAGTACAAGTAATAAATTTATTTAAATGTTGGATAATGTAACACCATAAGTTTTAGTATCCATTAATTTATTTTTCATATAATTATAAAAATTAATCTATTCTTTCGAAATAATTAACGCTTGAATAGATATTTGGACACACAAGATATAAACAAATCTAACAACATGTTATTCATTTATAATGAAACATTACAATGAAGGTATATGAAATGATGTATCACGTACAATGGATTATTACACATCATGGATGATTGCATCAAAACTACAAAAAATAAAAGTTCACAATGAAGTGAAGATAATAATATATTTAGAAATAGAAACTCCCCAAGATCGTCATCACTTTTAAGAAGCACTATTAGTATAAAAAAAGTAACAATGAGAAATAATACCATGAAAGGAGAAAGAATATTTTGAGATCTAAATTTAAAACTATGGAAATGAGAATTGTGAATTGTAACACCCTGAGAAGTTATGATATATTTCATTTTAAATATATTAATGTTCTTCTATATCTCGTGTTACATGCAATTCCATGTTTAAAGGAAATGTGATGTACTATTAAAATATTGCATGACCTTTATAACTTATACTTGAAATCTTGAGGGTATGAATAGGAAAAACTAAATTATGAAAAAAAATTACCTCATACATGTGTAAAATTAATTCATTGGATATAAATTGATAAAAAATAAAAATAAAAAACATTTTAAAGTAAAATAATATTTTTTTCTAAAAACTGTTTTTATGCGTGCAATATGTTTTTATATTAATAAATTAAATTAACAATTATTGGTTACTAATTTAAATAATATATATATATATGTGTGTGTTTGTATTATATATATTAAATAAAACATTTTTACATTTATCTAATGTTCATTAGCCATGAGATATGAATAAATCCAATTTTATTCGTAAAAATTTATACATTTTTGAAGAGGTTTTTGTTACGTTTTTCACACTTATTGTAAAGTAAATTTCTTCAAATTATAAGTATTAAATTTCATAAAATGGGTCTTATATTTGGAATTAGTAACTTAAACATTATTAAATATGTCCCTTTTATTTTTAGGCATTATGAATAGTAACCGTGGTACAATTTATCACCTCATTAAAGGGAAAATTGTGTTAATCTGTATTAAAAATAAGTGATAAGCCATAAGTTTTCATCCTAATAATTATTGGAAAAATAAAATTCAACCCCTCTCACCTTAGGATCGAAATTAATGTTTTAAATATACACATTTTTATGTAAATGACTTATATAATATTTAAAGCAATGAAAAATACAAAATGTCACTCTCTTAATTTTAAATATCTATTCTGTGTTCTCAAAGGGATAAAATAAAGTAGTGAATGAATTTAGATTTTTTTTAATAATAAAATTATTTTCATGATGGTAATTTATTTCTATTTTTTTATTATATGATTATTTTAAATTTGTGTGCAGTGTTAATATTGTGTCTATTCAATTAATAGAAAAAATAAAATATATTTTTTCAAAAATATTAAAAGTGATATAATTTTAGTGGTTTTTTGTGTTCCATGATTGTTTTTGATAAATATAATATATTATTGATGTGTAAAAGTATTATACATAAATTAAATCTTTGTATTTATGTCATTTTATTCTAATTAAATGAATAGTGTCAAAATTGACAACAATGATATTTTATGAAAGTAATATTTTATTAAATTATTTAGATATAGATAAAATATATAAAAAGGAAAAGTTTGATAATATATTGTATAAAATATAATAATTTATTCATTTATGAACCAATTTTCATCTTATAAGTAAAATTATAACCCCTTAAGAGTCTAAAATACATTAACGCGATTAATGATAAAATAAGTTAAGTGGTTAAAACAAATGATAAGGTTTAAAAAAAATAGTCAAACCTATCCAAAATTCATTATTTGGTGATATTTAAACAATATCATACCTTATATTAAATTATATATCTATTTATAAGTATTTATCTTGTTAATTTCTTTATTACTTTTAATATTTTAGGAAATTCTAAAAGTACCCCTCACCTCAATTATAAAAGGGCATCTAATACCCTAAGTTATTCACACCATATTGTGCCATATATCTCAACAAAATATAGAAATGTTTTATTGAAAATCCAATATAAACATTATATAAGTTTTTTATTCCATAATTACCAACCCTAGAACCCTAAATTAGAATCTAAAGGGGTTATTTCAAAGAAGATGTAATGGATTTAACAGATAACTTCTTATTAATTCTTATTTTACCTACTATAAATATATTGTATTTTTTATAAAATTTTAACTTAAGTGACCTAAGTATACTGAAATGTTATTATTTTTATTATTATTAAGACAGAATTATCCACCCTCTTTTTTAACAAAGGGAATGTGAAATTATCCCTCATGCATGTGTACCGGTTACCACCTCCATATAGTGATACAATTCATTTTTCATCATTGTATTTTATGGATGGGTATTATGATGTGTTTAATTTTTATATATTATAATTAAGAAATAATTATTATTATTTAATTAAAATATCATATCTACCTTCTTACCTTCCTATCTATTGGAAATTGATAACATCGCTCGTGCGTATGTTTGGACTACCGCCTCCACAAAGCAATGTGATTATTTTTTCATTTTTCTTTTATATAGATGTTAATAAGTGTATATTTAATCAATATATATTATTTATATGTTATAATAATGATTCTATAAATTTTAGTTATTATTTACCTTTCTTTTTTTCAATTATTTGAAAAGTATAATGTCGTTCATATGTACGAACGACTTACCATCTCCATGAATGATGTAATTTATTTTTCTATCTCTTTATTATAGGGATTAATATAAATAAAAATATAATTAATATATATCATGTTTATATCATGTTTAACATTATAGATATTATTTAATGATGATAAAATTAAAATGAACAAAATGACTAAACCAAACTATACATGAAAAAAAGAAATTATTACAAGGAACAGTGATTTTAAAAATCAATTTTTAATAAATAGGTGATAAAATAATATAAGTTATTAATGTATTATATTATATATATTAGTACTAATTTTAAAATAGATTTATAATAAATATATATTTATTATAAAGGATTTATTTTTCATATGAAGGAATTCAGACACAAGGTGGGGGTTTATTTCACAATCTCATAATTATTTGTGATTATTTATGTTTAAATATTAATTGGAAGAATTATTTTATATTTATAATTTCAACCAAATATATTTTATTCAACTATGTTAATTTCTATAATTTAAATGTTTTTCTTTATATTTTACTCTTTCTAAGTACACAAGAGCCCAAAATAATGTTTTCAATGAAAAACTGACTGCATTTCTCTCTTAGGTTGAAAATATTTTATCTTACATGTTTAAGTTTTATAAAAAGGTTTCTAAGAATGTTTCCACTATTATATATATTTTTTTAACATTAATTTTTACCCATGTTTTAATTTTTACAAAAAATGGTTTTAAAATAATATTCTTTTTGTTTTTTAAATATAGTGTGTTTTGAGGTTTTTTACAAATGTCTGAAAGGAATGTTTTCTTAAACTTATAGGGAATTAATGAAATTTCGTACCATCATGGATTTTATTTTCATAGAAGATTCCTTTATATTTTTACAAGTCTCTTTTCGATTAAAATTTTTTCTTTCATATTTTAGAACATTTTTTATTTTAAATATTTGATTTCAATATGAAAAATGGTATTTCCTCAAGAAATTTTCTAATGGAATTTTGAATATATTTTCATCAATGTCAACATAACTTGTGGATTATTATGATTTACTGGGGTTATAATATTATGATACCCACCATATTTTTTCATTGTTTATGATCAGCTTAACAGTGGAAAGTATTTATATTTTTTGTGTTATTTATTTAAATACAAATAATTACTGATTTTTAATGAATATTTATTATGCAATGTTTTTTATTCATATAATGAATGAATTAGAATTATTAAGTGATGGGCGGGGTGTATAATTACATATCCCCTTGATGCATAAATATTTCTCATAAGGAAAACAAGATTTTCAAATTGTCCTAGGGCTTAGTCATTAATATTGATGTATTTGCATGAAACCTTGATGGGATTTTTAGATGTCTTTCTCAAAGGCCTAGATGGTATGTTCAGATGTATGGAATTATAAATTCCTTCATTATGAAATTAATTATTGATGTCCATTAGTTTATTTGATTTGTTTTTTTATTCATGGAAAAGTTTTAAACTCATGTGAATATTTATATGGAATCATTTGGTCATATTTTATTCCTTCAACATTTTTAATGACTTATTTATATTTCACTGTATGAATTCCCTTACTGGGCATCTAATCTCACCCATTTCTTATGTTTCATTTCACCAGGATTCTAGGAAATGTTTTCTAATTGATATAAATGGATATTCTATAGTGAATAAATATGATCCCAAGGAAAATAATTTTTTGTATTTTATGTTTTAAAATGTAATCTTGGATTTAATTATGTATCTAGTTTACTAAGACTAAAAACATATTCGTTCCTTTGGGATACAATTTTTTCCATCTTTTATCAATTAAAAAAGTAACCATAGGTTTTGGGCTACTAGTTTCAATGTATTTATAGTTGGTATCAGAGAAATTATTGTATAAAACTTTAGAACTAGATTTAGGAAGATATAGATTATGGAACTTAACCCAATTGTGGAATTTGAAAATATTCCCAAAGAAAACATGTATATGATTCATATATTAGTTATGAAAATAAATTTCAATTTATTTTATTCACTTTAGTTGTTTTAAAATGATTCATTATGATTTATGATTTTATGATCTAATCTAGTGTGTTTCATTTTTTAAAAATGGCACCTAGTGAAAGGAATGTAAATTTTATCGACGCATGTTATCCATGTAGGGGTTTCCATCTAGGGTATGATAATGAAGCTATATCTAGATATATAGCTCTAACTAAAAAACTTATACCTATATTGTGGAATCTAGCTCAGGTCATGAATAATAACCTTCCTTATATGGAGTATCCAGTTGTTCCACAACATAGTGTAACAATATTAGACTACTGAATGAGTCATCAACCACCATCATTCAATGGGACTACAAATACATTTGTATTTGAGAAATTGATATGTTTCTTAGAGAATATATTTATCCCTATAGGAAGTAATAAAATGGATGAGGTGGTCATGGTAGTTTATTATCCCTTAGGGGGTACGGATCAATAATGGCGTGATGAACCCAACCTGGATACCCTCTCAAACTGGTACAAGACCTGAATAGTAATATACCTGAAGGGAGTTCTCAATCCTCATGGGATGACGACTATCACCTGGAAATCAAAAAACTATAGGGAACGAATTATCCCAACCTGAATTAGATGCATGGAATATATATATATAAGAGTGAAATTGAATAATAGATAAACATATGACACCACTGAAAGAAGATAGTGAAAATGATACATCACAAAAGCAGTCAAAACATCCCAAAGTAAAAGTCCATCGTCAAAGGAAAACTCAAATAAAAACTGACTACTCTATGTGATATCTATGTAAAACTTCCCACATCGCACCACCAACTACCCAGACATAGCTGATAGAACCTCACCACATCACTATGGCTCCTTTCCATTCTCTGCATCGAAATACATATAGAGGTATATACATCATTGAAGGGGTGTGCGGGGTGTGAGATAACATGCTTAATTGGATCCCACCTAGGTGTTCTATAAAAAGTCTCTTTAAAAAAATCCTCACATGATCATCATTAATGAAAAAAAGTCATGGAAATTAGTTTATAGTTTTTATATCAAAGGAAATGAAAAATATTTAAATTTAACTTTTTCCAAATTTCCAAAAAAAATATCACTAATAGTGTGTCAAAGCATTTCATTTAAATCAGACGGCCATATCATCTCAAAACAAATCATTTACAACAAATCATATCAAACTTTGGTAGAACACACTAAAATAGATCAATCAAAATAATAGGTAATATCATGTAAAAGATTACTATAGGTTAGTCTAAATAATTACTTATACCATAATCAATGACTATTTCATATTCAAGTCCTTGGAATATAGGCATAAAGAGTAAAGAAATAGCCCATGATTTAATCCCCCAATAATTTCAATATCAATTCCCCTGAACAATGGTCCCTAGGGAATATAGGAATACCCCATGAGTGAACCCCCACCCTCCAATAATAAAAGGATGATGGACCTAATCTAAACCATCCACCAAAGTACCAAAGGCTTCCCATGGGATCTATTTTCCAAAAAAATCATCAAAACTATGATTTGAAAATCATTTCATAATGTTTTATTTTACCAAAAAAGTGTAAACCCATCTTCTATAAATAACCCATTTCTGCAAGCACAAATCAATCATTCAACCATGAAATAAAATTTATAAAACAATTTATCAAAACCAGAGCAATATAGTTTATCCAGCTTAGGCTAGAGACATAACCACCTAATTCAAACTCAGGTTTTAAATTCTAGAAATGGGATCCACCTATAAGGATTAACACAATAAAGAAAACATATTCCCTAGAATCAATCGTTTCACTCTAAAAATCAATCCTTTAAGAAGAACTATTTTCAAGGAAAAATAAACAACCCATACCTCAATGAAATCGCAAACTACACCACAACTGATGCAAGGATTAGCCTCTAGAGGAAGATATCACGATGGATTAAAAAAGTAAACAACAATAATCAACATGAAATATCAATGTATTTATAAACTAAACACAACAGCACTATCATGATTGAAGTCAATGAAGAAGCGGAAGGATTACTCACTCAAGGAAATGCAATGGAACCACAATGATGATTAATCACTCAATGAAATTATTAGAAAGGATAATAGATCACCAAAATCACTTGTGATAGATCCAAGGTCAAGTGGGAATATATTGAGGCTGACTGAAATAGAGATCAATTCTGAAGATCCCTAAAAATACATATTCATGTGATTCAAATAGAGTGAAGCACCTTTTCACATCGTGTAATCCATGAATCCCAAGTACCCATAGAAACACATTTCCCAAGGTAAAAAATAATTATTTAACCAACACATGGTGTGTAATATAAATTCATGATTTGTAATCATATCAACTTGTACTGGTTTCATGAAAACATCCCAGAACCAAGTACACAATGTTTAAGGACTGTATATAGCGTGTAAACTTCTCATTTATTATAATATGTTCATGCTCTAAACCAAACTCATAAAATTTACCTAGTCACCAATACATGGTGTTTATTTATCCTAAAAATAATGAAATTTCCAATGTCTCTTAATAACTCAAACTAACTCTGGTGTTCTCTGAAATCAGGGATAACCCCACTCAGCCTTTCACACATTTATATAAAGACACCATAACTTCAAATGAACATGAATCCCTAAAATTTATGTTATTTTCCCCAAAAAATTCTATCCATCCCAAAAAGTACCAACACCCTCAAAAATAAATATGGATATTAAATGAGGGAAGATAAATATTTGATAGCAGTAAAGGGATGATACAAACTCCCCACCATAACACTTTCTATCCCCAAGAAGTCATGTGAAAGAATTATATCTAGAAAATATGTGAGGTCACTAATCCCTAATCAACCACTCATACTCTCAAGTATCATGAGAATCTTATTTGTGTCACTATAACACTTATACCAATTAAATCGACATCCCACACAATACTTTCACCTATGATTCACCTATATCTTCTGGTTTTTCTATAACAGAATCATTTGTATCTAACTAAATCATTTTTCAACTCAAAATGTGATAGGGATATGGATGGTATTTTATAAGATATGATATATGGAAAAAAAATATGAATTATTTTCAAATTAATAAGTAATTCAAATGGATAATAAACCTTCACAAGCTACTCAGTGACATAAAATGGTCCAATATATATAAGAGCCAACTAACCCTATTTTCAATGTCGCCGGTCACCCAACTGAGGAGAAAATTTCAAGAAAACCCAGTCACCAATGAAAAACTACAAAGGACACTGTCACTGATCATCATAAAATTTCTGTTGAACCGGATCCATAAATAGATGCTAGAGTGTATCCCAAATCCTCACAAACAAATCATAAATGAGAATTGACCCAACCTAAGAGGCCTCTCCCACCTCTTCCTAAAAAAGAGGTGATTTTTATGGGAGACCAAACAAATCCTCAAAAAGATTTATTTTGATAAAGTATTGATAAAATTTATTATAAGAAAACCCAACCAGTCTCTCATAGTTATCCCATGATCCATAAAATTTGAAGACACGAGACCAGATCATATCCTCTAAGATATGAATAACACACACAATCTATACATATATATGTGGATGGTAATTTATACTCATTCTATCTTAAGCCCCCATCACCTCCGACATACTCCTCTAGAACCTCAAAGTAAACCTACGATCTTAGTCCAAAACAAATGCAGAAGGAACCCTGTGTATCCTAATGATCTTTTTTCTATACATCTTTCCTAGATCTTCACTTTTATTTGGGTCCCTGATTAGAATGAATTGAGATTGCATTTCAACCAATAAATCACCACCCAAATATAATTAAACTCCTAGGGAGATCATGGACATCCAAAAAAAATCCATAGACACCTATTCATATTTCTAAACCCGCACCATAAGAGGATGAAGTAAACCCAAAGGTTTCAGATGATCTAGATTTATCTATTTGTAGGTGTAAAAAAGGGATAAATAATTTTCAATATAATGCAGCATACCCATCCATCTGAATCATCATATCCAGTCATAATACATCTTCATACTGTCCAGATGAATGGCCCATGAAGAATTATGACAATAAAAGAAAACTAATATCCTCAATGATGCGGTGGTGAAAATACAATCCCAAAAAATGAAAATACCTTCTAAAGAGAGAGACTGGCCAAAAACTATATCCCCTCTATATAGGGTTTTTTTAATTCCTATTAACTCATTTTCCTACAGCTGACATTGAAAAATGGACTCAATGAGAGATGATGATAACTAAACTCTACCCAAAACCATAGTAGAATCATCCCCTTGATCATCTAGGTGAGACTGAGTTAAGAGTCCCATAAATTTGTAGACTTCCTTCAATTCCATAATAGCCTATGACGAAACTTACCTACTGAGATTGTATAAAATTACATTCTCATTCCCTAGGGTGTAGATGATGTCTAAGTTAAGCATCTAAAGGTATTCCACTCATCACCTTGTTCTATGATTCAATTATTTCTAAGAAATAAAATATCTTAGACTCTTATAGTTAGAATAGGCTATGAACATCTTCTAAAAAATATAGTTTCCCTAAAACCTATAATAATTCCTAACTATAGAAATCTATAAATCAAGATTGTGGTAATTCTTCTCATGTTATTGAAGTTAAAGGGAGTCATAATCCACCACATGATCATCGTGTGTTAGAATGAAACCCAAACTAGCAATAGAAGTTTCATAGAAAACTTCATACAACTTACCGGTCTCATGTAAGATCAGAATAAAAGATGATGTCATATGTTTTTACATATCATCAATAGAGGAATAACACTTTTTATCCCCTGTTAATTTCATCCCTTTTCTGGTAAGAGTAGTCAATAGTAATACCAAATTTTAAAAATACTTGAAGAATCGTTGATAATATCCATAAAGACTAAGGAAGATCTAAATATAAAATATGTTACATGTTTCTTAACATAAAAAGGAACCATTCACCTTCTCAGGATCAACTAATAAGTCATCCTCACAAATCACATTCCCAAAAAACATCACTACATGGATCCAGAAATTTTATTTCAAAATAATTCCATGAAATTGATGCCTTCATATGATTCTCATAACAAAAATCAAATGGTTCTCATGCTCATGATTAGTCCTTGAATATACCAAGATAAAATCCATGATCACTACCACAAAAGTGTTGAGATAATCAGGAAATATGTAATTCATCAAAGTTCTAAAAATTATAGGAGCATTAATCAGACCCTACTAAATCACTAGATATTCATAATGGCCATACCTGCTCCTAAATTCCATCTTCGATATATCAGGCTCTTGATGTCTAAGATGATGATAACCTAACTGAAGATCAATAATCAAAAAACACTTTTCCCCATTTGAATAATCAAATAGATCATCCACATGAAGTAAAGGAAACTTGTTCTTAACTTTTACCAAATTCAAAATCCTATAGTATACACACAATTAGAGTGAAACATACACCTTCTTGGAGATGATCGCAGGGGTTTCCCAAGGAAAAACACAAGAGAGATAAAAACCTTTCAACATTTGATAATACAACTAAATCTTGAGATCTTTCATATTTATCAATTTTATATGATAAGAAGGTATCAAAACTGATTGTGCACCTATCACTAGGTTAATTATAAACTCTAATTCCCTCTTCGTGGTAATACCATATAAGTCATCTAGGAAGATATTGGGAAAATATCACACAATAGTAGGAATACCAACAATGGAAGAACCATTATTGGGTTCAACTTCCACATGGGACAAAAAATACTAATATATGGGTGGGAAGGTCTTGCATGACTATACCTCATATCCCTCTCTGAATAAAACACCCATAAACCCCCATCATCTGCAATAAATGAGGCATACTGATGAAAATGATCAACCTTGACATGATGTGTGACAAGACAATCTATCCTGATGATGACTTCAAACAAATTTAAATCATGAATGAGGAAATCCCAGACTAAATTCACATAAATAATTGATAGAAAATAATAAAGGCATTGAAACCCCTTATCTTTCCTCTTCCTAAGAGTTTTTTTAACTCTATATAAAGAGAAAAAAGATCTGTTGAAAGTTTAATAATATGAATGAGACATCCATATATAAATGAGTGGAAATAACTATAATAAAATAAATAAATTTATATTGAATGTGAAATTAATATGGTTTCTATCACTATCACAAAACCAACATATACCTCTATCATAAACTCATCTAATGTGTGAAGGTTCTTCACTTCTGAGGCCTATATCTAGATCCCTATAATATTTGAAAAATATGAATGTGTTGTAGTATTATTGGGAGCCAACAATCCTTAACCATATAAAGGCATAGACATAGAGAAGCAAAAATGTTGAATATTACCATAATTCCCACAACTATTAAACATCTTCATAGGTGTGGGAAACGACCACTAAGTGTTTCAAATCTTTCCACACTGATATAAAGTCATATGTAAATTTCTAGCTATAATTGAGTGTGTAGAGGAGGCCTTCTTCTAATAACCACCTCAACCACACCTACAATGACCTTTCCACTTTCTCTTTTCCCCTTTCATGCCATTGAAGCTTCCACTGTGTGGAGGAGAAGGGGAATAACATCCAAATTTCCATGTCATATTCATATCTTCCATAATCACCCTATCTACCATCTCCACATGGGATGAAATATTTATCATAAATACCCACAACCATATATCAAATCTCAAACCATATTGATACCTCTGGTACTTTATATTGTCATTCTTTACTACCTATGTAGAAAAATGAGACATCTTAGAAAACTAATTAGTGTACACTAACACCAAATGCTCTCCATGCTAAGACAAGAGAAACTCTAGAGAATTCTCTATAATCAGTGACTCTAGATAAAACCTGTAACAGCCCGAGATTTTATGAAAAATATTCTTTTTTATTTCACTAATGTCTTGTGTTGTACGCTACACCAAAAGGAGCTTGCACAACACGCATCCTTTCTTGGCTTGCTTTACACGCAATCACGACCTCCTCGATAGCTTTCGTCGTACGCAATACCGAGTTTCACTAAACAACAATATGCTATTAAAACTAGCCGTTATGAATAGTAATAACCACTTTTTGAAATTTTATAAATTTTATTTTTCAAAATGGACTTCATCTTTGGACTCAGAATATCGAAATTAGCCTAGGGTGAAATTTTGGTATTTTTCTGAAAACTTTCAATTTTTGATGAATAGTGAAACCACTAAGTGGTAGGTTAAAAAACTGAATTTTGCATAAAAATTAATTTTACCGCTTCTGTGAATGGAATTTCGAAAATCAGAGAGACACGGTTAATATCAAGGACTAAAATGTGGTTCAATGAAATGAAAATAATTTTTTGGTGAATAGTAACTTTTTACTTTTTTTTACCACGGTTAAAAGTAAATAGGGTAACTAAGGGTAAATATGATATTACTATTACCCTAAAACATGTCCTAATTCTATTGGATAAGTGTAATTCGACCAAAAACAAACTTTGGAATAAAATATGACCATTTAGGCACACTTGGATTAGATTAGGACATTTATTATTAATTTATTTAAAGAAGGGTTAAAATAGTTAAAATCAATGTTTAATAAGTAAATCATTTATAATATGGGGTTATACATAAGATAAATTCGATTGTAAATATTCATTAGAAATCTAAAAAGATTTACTACATTATGGTATTTTATTTGTAATTTTTAGACATCAAATAATGTAATTTATTTATGACATAAAGATGATGCAGTAATTATCTTGTTAATGAAATATTGACATAATTGATGTTATAAACACCAAAATAAATGTAATTTGAGACTTTTTATGAATTAAACTAATTTTCTAGGTTACTATGATATATTAGTGTTGATTTAATCAACTTGTTTCGAACATATAATTCTGTTATGACTTTCATAAAAATCATATATCAAATAGTGTCAAAATTGACACAAAATAGTTTTTAAATCAAATATTATATTATTAATTGTTATTTTATTCCTAAAAATCTAAGGTTCGGCCAAATGACTTAGATAAGGATATATATATTAATAATAAACAATTTTGGGTTCGTTTGACATGTTATAGTAAGTGTATTAACCATATAGTGAAAGAAAACAAAAAGACACGGTAAAAGTTAAATTAATTAACTTAGAGTTAAATCTAATTGATAAGGTTAAACTAATACCCTAAACTTGTCTAAATCCTATTGGTTGATATTATTTCGACCCATCCCCACTTTAGCTTCGAAATAAGACCCTTTGGAACCATTATAAACCGATTTTGACTTTAATATAAAATAATATTTTGAGATATTCCTAAGGTGCCCCTCTCCTCCCTTATAAAAGGACACCTCCTCCCCCTCCTCCTCACACCAATTTGAGCACTCAAGCTCGGCCAACCCCTGAAAAAATATCTTCTCCACTTCCCTAAAAACATCCTAGAGGTTCTGGTTTTCCTCAAAGACCAATTTTAGTTCCCTAAGAGAAGGTCTCAAAGAGGCACTTCAAAGAAGAGGTAATTACCGTTACCAATTCTTTCATCTTTATTTCTTCTTCCACTTCTTCTTATTAGGTTGTTTCATTATGAAGTAATAACATCAGTATCACTCATATACTGATATGTTATTATAAGTATGAAACAACCCTATTTCACCATCTATCCATCCTACGGAAAAAGAAATCACCGCGCGTGCGTACGTACGGAATACCGTCTCCACGCCGTGGTGTAATCTATTTTCCACCACCACCTTACATGGATGGGTATAATGTTGTAAAGAATAACTATAAATAGTTATTACAACATCATATTGATTCTGATATATTGTATAATCCACTCCAATTCAATTCAATATTTATAGAAATGATATCATCGCTCGTGCGTACGTACGGACTACCGTCTCCACGACGCGATGAGATTCATTCTCCATGTTAAACATTTAAGAATGATTATAATGTATATATAAGAAATAATAATGAAATATATGACATTATAAAGCTACTGGATTTATGTATATATATACATATGTATGTCATCTACTTACTTCCATTTCAAGACAATAAGGAAAGGAAAACAGCGTTCATGCGTACGTACGGACTACCGTCTCCATGAACGGTGTTTTTCATTTTATTTATCTACCTATTATATATATATATATACTGAATATATATGATATATAAATCATATTTTATATTCTGGATGTGATTAAATCATGATATAAGTAATAATGATGTCAAGAACAACAAGTCAAAACACCTACGATAAATGAAACGATTTTACCCAAAACGCTTCTTTAACATGGAATTTACAAAAGAACGGGTAATATAATGTCATAAGTGAACCATATATGATATCATAACAATGAATATGATTCTGTAATAAGTCAATAACATGATTTAAATCATTATACAGGAGGTTCGGACACTTACAAAGCAAGTCGGACCTAAGTTAAGGGAAATATCACAATCTCATTTTTATCCAAGATTGTTTATTCGTAAGTATTTATTGGGGTGTATTTTATCATCCACATCCATGTTCCCTCAATATGTAATATTGTTTCCATCCACTTACAATAGTTTAAATCAAATTTTACCCATCGGTGAGTTTTTAGTAAAGAATATGAAAGGAATCTTTTGTCGTTTTTTTCGTACAAGGTACTTTTTGACTTTTCCGACAAAAGTACGAAGAATGTTTTTTTTAACTTATACGGCATGAATGGATTTCTAAAACATTATTTCCAAGAAGCTTACTTTACAGGTATTCAAGTTTATTTTTAATCAACCTCTTTTAGTTTAAAATTGCATGACATGTTAAGAAAGGAAAAGTGTTTTTGAAGTAGAAAGGATATTTTCCTCAAGAATAAAGTTCAAGTATTTTATCAAAATTATTTTCCAACTAAGATAATAAAAGGGTTCTGTTTTTATCCCTATTATTACATGGATTTGATTATGTTGTGATGGAAATATTTTTATGAATTCCTTTATCTTATATGAATTGTTTTATGATGTCATGTTGTTTAAGAATCCCATTTTTATTACATGGGTTACGCTATGATGTATGATTTATGATTATGTGGCACACATAAGAATGGTATCATTATGAGATGGGTGGGACCTATATCTCCCTCCAATGCATTGGGTAATGATTTTATATCTCATGAGATAGACATGGCTGGAATGGTAGGTTATACCGGTTCAGTGAAACAGGACTGAAACGAGGGTTACTCGATTCAGAAAGGGACTTTGTCCACTAAGATAGTCTTGGCAATGAGTCTTGACTAACAAGAAATGATTCTCTATGATTATGTGCGAATGCCACAAAGTTTCATGTTTTATGTTATGATTATTGTGATTACATTTCACTGCCATGATTTACCCCATGTTATGAAATTATGATCTCTTTTGCAGGTTAATATTTCCAAAAGTTATGTGCTTATGTATATGATGTGATTGATATTTCTTGTGTTTACCCTTACTGAGCATTTGAGCTCACCCTTTTATGTTTTCTTTTCCCCAGGATATAAAGAAAGGTTTTAGGTAAAAAAAAAGAAGATATTTATGGGAGATTTTGAAGATCTTTCACCACGATTAGAAGATTATAGTCCGAGTTTCCAAAGACACTATACCTATACGGTCCTTTGTGGTTTTGTCATATGTTGTAATAAGTGTGCTTCAATTTTAAAGTATTAACAATGTATATAAAGTATGGGTCGTTACAGTTGGTATCAGAGGAAAGGTTTAGTCAACCTTTGGAAACTAGGATGCGAGAACTTTAGTGAGATCCCTAGAGATATTTCTAAGGTATGTCTAGGGATGTCCCTAAGGTTAAGTATACGTATAGGTTATAGTAATAGAATTACGCTAACGATCATAGAATTAAACCTAAGATGTTAGATATTTAAGGTACTTCCCCTTTATTATGTTGTTTTCCCTAGCATGATTTTTGCCTCTCACACTATTCTTTTTGGGTTTTAGAAAATGGCTGGAAACAAGATGATTCACGATAATAGAGGATATGATGGACAATGGAATGATATTCTTCATAATGAAATGGGATTTGGAAGTCCAAACATAATTATTATGCCGAATCAGCAATCTCATAATATGATCAATAAAGTAAAATTTGGTAAGTTTCCTGACTCAGCTAATAAGAGAAAGATGGAGTTTCATGATGATCATAGAGGAAAGAAAGTTCAATTTCCCCTATGTAATTCATGTGGGAAGAGGCATCAAGGAGAATGTTTCAAAGGAACTGGAAGATGCTTTGAGTGTGGAAAAGAAGGACACAAATCCAGTAAGTGCAAAGGAAAAGGTTCAGTTAACACCAGGGATGAGGATAATGGTATTTCTACGACATCAACACTGGTTAAATGTTTTAAATGTGGAATGTACGGGCATTATGCAAACCAATGCCCTAAGGGAAAGTATCATGAAGAGAATCGGTATGGTCGTATGGGAAGTATTTATGTTGATGATGATGAAGAAACTACAAATGATATGTGAGATGAAAGAAATGGTGAAGCTCGGTCAATGGTCTAAGAATGTAGTGGAATCATTACATGTTTATCATGTGTAATGTTGTATAAGTAATCTCATGGAATAAGGAGACATCTAAGGATTGTTACACTGTTGTCTTTCCTTAAGTTTTTAAAGTGTGTGATGAATGGTACTAGTAACCATGAAAGGTTATTCAGATACTTTTGGAAAGTAGATGATAAGTGCATAATGAAAGGATAAGAAGATAATGAGATGTTTGATTGTATTCATGAGCTCATGATTGATATAAGGACTAAGTGATATCATGGTTTGAGTATATAGAATTTTGAGGATTTTGGTATGTGGAAAGTGTTAACTTTTAACTGCATTCAAGTTTTCACTAAGGTTCAATGGGTATTCAAGAGAGTACAAGATTAAGGCCTTTGAATGTTTGGAATGTGTCCAACAAGATATATCTTATGATATATGGGGATCAACAATGGTATTAAATCTCTGGTAATCGTTTTCACTATGTTATGAGAATGGACTGCAGTATTATGGATAGGACAAAATATTGGAATGGATTATGTTGGACATAAGTTAGTATTGTTTAAGGATAGAAGTTTTTTCGATATTATTTATGGGATGTTATAGTAATATAGTTTTAGAAAAAGGACAACCTGCAGGACGGGCGACAGCCCATCGCTTCGGACAAGGCTGTGGGAATCGAACCCACAACCGAAGTGCGACTGGCCTTTATCGCCTACCACTGGCCTACAAGAAGTCCCTGTTTAGTAGAAACTAGTTTTATTATATTAAACAGTATGATATATGAAGTATAAGTCCATTTTAGGAACTATATATGATTAATCTCACTATAGATCGACTTATGTATATAATTTTGCTAACCTTTTGTTTGAGACAGATGGAATGACCCGTCATTCTATCACATGATCTGCTAACACTTCACGAATAACAAATTCAACTTCATTTATTTAAGAGATGAAGTGGAAATTGTTCTAGGCACGAACAATAGTGAGATTGTACCAAAATAAAGAAAGTATTTATTCCAATTCAAATTTTCAACTTTAGGGAAATGATCTTGAAAACCAAAAATGTTGTCCTAGTGATCTTATACCTGATGAATCGGATGGTACCTTAGATCGTCACAAATTTATGGATTTGTGATTATTGGCTTTTCCATAGCCATGTTCTCTACCACTCTCCATCAGAACATGATGGTTAGATTTCTCTTCCATATCCATATTTTCACCTATGTGGAAACCCAGTGATTAGTTTATTTGGGTAATCGTTACATTTCATACTTTAGTTTTTAAAGCCATGTTTTGGTATTCCTTTTTACGATGTGGGTTTCTATTAAAGAAACTTTCGAATAGTAAACCATTTATAACCCCGACGAATTTCGAGGGCGAAATTCATTTTAAGGGGGGTAGAATGTAACAGCCCGAGATTTTATGAAAAATATTCTTTTTTATTTCACTAATGTCTTGTGTTGTACGCTACACCAAAAGGAGCTTGCACAACACGCATCCTTGCTTGGCTTGCTTTACACGCAATCGCGACCTTCCTCGATAGCTTTCGTCGTACGCAATACCGAGTTTCACTAAACAACAATATGCTATTAAAACTAGCCGTTATGAATAGTAATAACCACTTTTTGAAATTTTATAAATTTTATTTTTCAAAATGGACTTCATCTTTGGACTCAGAATATCGAAATTAGCCTAGGGTGAAATTTTGGTATTTTTCTGAAAACTTTCAATTTTTGATGAATAGTGAAACCACTAAGTGGTAGGTTAAAAAACTGAATTTTGCATAAAACTTAATTTTACCGCTTCTGTGAATGGAATTTCGAAAATCCGAGAGACACGGTTAATATCAAGGACTAAAATGTGGTTCAATGAAATGAAAATAATTTTTTGGTAAATAGTAACTTTTTACTTTTTTTACCACGGTTAAAAGTAAATAGGGTAACTAAGGGTAAATATGATATTACTATTACCCTAACACATGTCCTAATTCTATTGGATAAGTGTAATTCGACCAAAAACAAACTTAGGAATAAAATATGACCATTTAGGCCCACTTGGATTAGATTAGGACATTTATTATTAATTTATTTAAAGAAGGGTTAAAATAGTTAAAATCAAAGTTTAATAAGTAAATCATTTATAATATGGGGTTATACATAAGATAAATTCGATTGTAAATATTAATTAGAAAGCTAAAAAGATTTACTACATGATGGTATTTTATTTGTAATTTTTAGACATCAAATAATTTAATTTATTTATGACACAAAGATGATGCAGTAATTATCTTGTTAATGAAATATTGACATAATTGATGTTATAAACACCAAAATAAATGTAATTTGAGACTTTTTATGAATTAAACTAATTTTATAGGTTACTATGATATATTAGTGTTGATTTAATCAACTTGGTTCGAACATATAATTCTGTTATGACTTTCATAAAAATCATATATCAAATAGTGTCAAAATTGACACAAAATAGTTTTTAAATCAAATATTATATTATTAATTGTTATTTTATTCCTAAAAATCTAAGGTTCGGCCAAATGACTTAGATAAGGATATATATATTAATAATAAACAATTTGGGGTTCGTTTGGCATGTTATAGTAAGTGTATTAACCATATAGTGAAAGAAAACAAAAAGACACGGTAAAAGATAAATTAATTAACTTAGAGTTAAATCTAATTGATAAGGTTAAAATAATACCCTAAACTTGTATAAATCCAATTGGTTGATAGGATTTCGACCCATACCCACTTTAGCTTCGAAATAAGACCCTTTGGAACCATTATAAACCGATTTTGACTTTAATATAAAATAATATTTTGAGATATTCCTAAGGTGCCCCTCTCCTCCCTTATAAAAGGACACCTCCTCCCCCTCCTCCTCACACCAATTTGAGCACTCAAGCTCGGACAACCCCTGCCAAAATCTCTTCTCCACTTCCCTAAAAACATCCTAGAGGTTCTGGTCTTCCTCAAAGACCAATTTTAGTGCCCTAAGAGGAGGTCTCAAAGAGGCACTTCAAAGAAGAGGTAATTACCGTTACCAATTCTTTCATCTTTATTTCTTCTTCCACTTCTTCTTCTTAGGTTGTTTCATTATGAAGTAATAACATCAGTATCACTCATATACTGATATGTTATTATAAGTATTAAACAACCCTATTTCACCATCTATCCATCCTACGGAAAAAGAAATCACCGCGCGTGCGTACGTACGGAATACCGTCTCCACGCCGTGGTGTAATCTATTTTCCACCACCACCTTACATGGATGGGTATAATGGTGTAAAGAATAACTATACATAGTTATTACAACATCATATTGATTCTGATATATTGTATAATCCACTCCAATTCAATTCAATATTTATAGAAATGATATCATCGCTCGTGCGTACGTACGGACTACCGTCTCCACGACGCGATGAGATTCATTCTCCATGTTAACCATTTAAGAATGATTATAATGTATATATAAGAAATAATAATGAAATATATGACATTATAAATCTACTGGATTTATGTATATATATACATATGTATGTCATCTACTTACTTCCATTTCAAGACAATAAGGAAAGGAAAACAGCGTTCATGCGTACGTACGGACTACCGTCTCCATGAACGGTGTTTTTCATTTTATTTATCTACCTATTATATATATATATATATACTGAATATATATGATATATAAATCATATTTTATATTCTGGAAGTGAGTAAATCATGATATAAGTAATAATGATGTCAAGAACAACAAGTCAAAACACCTACGATAAATGAAACGATTTTACCCAAAACGCTTCTTTAACATGGAATTTAAAAAAAGAACGGGTAATATAATGTCATAAGTGAACCATATATGATATCATAACAATGAATATGATTCTGTAATAAGTCAATAACATGATTTAAATCATTATACAGAAGGTTCGGACACTTACAAAGCAAGTCGGACCTAAGGTAAGGGAAATATCACAATCTCATTTTTATCCGAGATTGTTTATTCGTAAGTATTTATTGGGGTGTATTTTATCATCCACATCCATGTTCCCTCAATATGTAATATTGTTTCCATCCACTTACAATAGTTTAAATCCAATTTTACCCTTCGGTGAGTTTTTAGTAAAGAATATGAAAGGAATCTTTTGTCGTTTTTTTTCGTACAAGGTACTTTTTGACTTTTCCGACAAAAGTACGAAGAATGTTTTTTTTAACTTATACGGCATGAATGGATTTCTAAAACATTATTTCCAAGAAGCTTACTTTACAAGTATTCAAGTTTATTTTTAATCAACCTCTTTTAGTTTAAAATTGCATGACATGTTAAGAAAGGAAAAGTGTTTTTGAAGTAGAAAGGATATTTTCCTCAAGAATAAAGTTCAAGTATTTTATCAAAATTATTTTCCATCTAAGATAATAAAAGGGTTCTGTTTTTATCCCTATTATTACATGGATTTGATTATGTTGTGATTGAAATATTTTTATGAATTCCTTTATCTTATATGAATTGTTTTATGATGTCATGTTGTTTAAGAATCCCATTTTTATTACGTGGGTTACGCTATGATGTATGATTTATGATTATGTGGAACACATAAGAATGGTATCATTATGAGATGGGTGGGACCTATATCTCCCTCCAATGCATTGGGTAATGATTTTATATCTCATGAGATAGACATGGCTGGAATGGTAGGTTATACCGGTTCAGTGAAACAGGACTGAAACGAGGGTTACTCGATTCAGAAAGGGACTTTATCCACTAAGATAGTATTGGCAATGAGTCTTGACTAACAAGAAATGATTCTCTATGATTATGTGTGAATGCCACAAAGTTTCATGTTTTATGTTATGATTATTGTGATTACATTTCACTGCCATGATTTACCCCATGTTATGAAATTATGATCTCTTTTGCAGGTTAAGATTTCCAAAAGTTATGTGCTTATGTATATGATGTGATTGATATTTCTTTTGTTTACCCTTACTGAGAATTTGAGCTCACCCTTTTATGTTTTCTTTTCCCCAGGATATAAAGAAAGGTTTTAGGTAAAAAAAAAGAAGATCTTTATGGGAGATTTTTAAGATCTTTCACCACGATTAGAAGATTATAGTCCGAGTTTCCAAAGACACTATACCTATACGGTCCTTTGTGGTTTTGTCATATGTTGTAATAAGTGTGCTTCAATTTTGAAGTATTAACAATGTATATAAAGTATGGGTCGTTACAGTTGGTATCAGAGGAAAGGTTTAGTCAACCTTTGGAAACTAGGATGCGAGAACTTTAGTGAGATCCCTAGAGATATTTCTAAGGTATGTCTAGGGATGTCCCTAAGGTTAAGTATACGTATAGGTTATAGTACTAGAATTACGCTAACGATCATAGAATTAAACCTAAGATGTTAGATATTTAAGGTACTTCCCCTTTATTATGTTGTTTTCCCTAGCATGATTTTTGCCTCTCACACTATTCTTTTTGGGTTTTAGAAAATGGATGGAAACAAGATGATTCATGATAATAGAGGATATGATGGAAAATGGAATGATATTCTTCATAATGAAATGGGATTTTGAAGTCCAAACATAATTATTATGCCGAATCAGCAATCTCATAATATGATCAATAAAGTAAAATTTGGTAAGTTTCTTGACTCAGCTAATAAGAGAAAGATGGAGTTTCATGATGATCATAGAGGAAAGAAAGTTCAATTTCCCCTATGTAATTCATGTGGGAAGAGGCATCAAGGAGAATGTTTCAAAGGAACTGGAAGATGCTTTGAGTGTGGAAAAGAAGGACACAAAGCCAGTAAGTGCAAAGGAAAAGGTTCAGTTAACACCAGGGATGAGGATAATGGTATTTCTACGACATCAACACTGGTTAAATGTTTTAAATGTGGAATGTACGGGCATTATGCAAACCAATGCCCTAAGGGAAAGTCTCATGAAGAGAATCAGTATGGTCGTATGGGAAGTATTTATGTTGATGATGATGAAGAAACTACAAATGATATGTGAGATGAAAGAAATGTTGAAGCTCGGTCAATGGTCTAAGAATGTAGTGGAATGATTACATGTTTATCATGTGTAATGTTGTATAAGTAATCTCATGGAATAAGGAGACATCTAAGGATTGTTACACTGTTGTCTTTCCTTAAGTTTTTAAAGTGTATGATGAATGGTACCAGTAACCATGAAAGGTTATTCAGATACTTTTGGAAAGTAGATGATAAGTGCATAATGAAAGGATAAGAAGATAATGAGATGTTTGATTGTATTCATGAGCTCATGATTGATATAAGGACTAAGTGATATCATGGTTTGAGTATATAGAATTTTGAGGATTTTGGTATGTGGAAAGTGTTAACTTTTAACTGCATTCAAGTTTTCACTAAGGTTCAATGGGTATTCAAGAGATTACAAGATTAAGGCCTTTGAATGTTTGGAATGTGTCCAACAAGATATATCTTATGATATATGGGGATCAACAATGGTATTAAATCTCTGGTAATCGTTTTCACTATGTTATGAGAATGGACTGCAGTATTATGGATAAGACTAAATATTGGAATGGATTATGTTGGACATAAGTTAGTATTGTTTAAGGATAGAAGTTTTTTCGATATTATTTATGGGATGTTATAGTAATATAGTTTTAGAAAAAGGACAACCTGCAGGACGGGCGACAGCCCATCGCTTCGGACAAGGCTGTGGGAATCGAACCCACAACCGAAGTGCGACTGGCCTTTATCGCCTACCACTGGCCTACAGGAAGTCCCTGTTTAGTAGAAACTTGTTTTATTATATTAAACAGTATGATATATGAAGTATAAGTCCATTTTAGGAACTATATATGATTAATCTTAATATAGATCGACTTATGTATATAATTTTGCTAACCTTTTGTTTGAGACAGATGGAATGACCCGTCATTCTATCACATGATCTGCTAACACTTCACGAATAACAATTTCAACTTCATTTATTTAAGAGATGAAGTGGAAATTGTTCTAGGCACGAACAATAGTGAGATTGTACCAAAATAAAGAAAGTATTTATTCCAATTCAAATTTTCAACTTTAGGGAAATGATCTTGAAAACCAAAAATGTTGTCCTAGTTATCTTATACCTGATGAATCGGATGGTACCTTAGATCGTCACAAATTTATGGATTTGTGATTATTGGCTTTTCCATAGCCATGTTCTCTACCACTCTCCATCAGAACATGATGGTTAGATTTCTCTTCCATATCCATATTTTCACCTATGTGGAAACCCAGTGATTAGTTTATTTGGGTAATCGTTACATTTCATACTTTAGTTTTTAAAGCCAAGTTTTGGTATTCCTTTTTACGATGTGGGTTTCTATTAAAGAAACTTTCGAATAGTAAACCATTTATAACCCCGACGAATTTCGAGGGCGAAATTCATTTTAAGGGGGGTAGAATGTAACAGCCCGAGATTTTATGAAAAATATTCTTTTTTATTTCACTAATGTCTTGTGTTGTACGCTACACCAAAAGGAGCTTGCACAACACGCATCCTTTCTTGGCTTTCTTTACACGCAATCGCGACCTTCCTCGATAGCTTTCGTCGTACGCAATACTGAGTTTCACTAAACAACAATATGCTATTAAAACTAGCCGTTATGAATAGTAATAACCACTTTTTGAAATTTTATAAATTTTATTTTTCAAAATGGACTTCATCTTTGGACTCAGAATATCGAAATTAGCCTAGGGTGAAATTTTGGTATTTTTCTGAAAACTTTCAATTTTTGATGAATAGTGAAACCACTAAGTGGTAGGTTAAAAAACTGAATTTTGCATAAAACTTAATTTTACCGCTTCTGTGAATGGAATTTCGAAAATCCGAGAGACACGGTTAATATCAAGGACTAAAATGTGGTTCAATGAAATGAAAATAATTTTTTGGTGAATAGTAACTTTTTACTTTTTTTTACCACGGTTAAAAGTAAATAGGGTAACTAAGGGTAAATATGATATTACTATTACCCTAACACATGTCCTAATTCTATTGGATAAGTGTAATTCGACCAAAAACAAACTTAGGAATAAAATATGACCATTTAGGCCCACTTGGATTAGATTAGGACATTTATTATTAATTTATTTAAAGAAGGGTTAAAATAGTTAAAATCAAAGTTTAATAAGTAAATCATTTATAATATGGGGTTATACATAAGATAAATTCGATTGTAAATATTCATTAGAAAGCTAAAAAGATTTAATACATGATGGCATTTTATTTGTAATTTTTAGACATCAAATAATTTAATTTATTTATGACACAAAGATGATGCAGTAATTATCTTGTTAATGAAATATTGACATAATTGATGTTATAAACACCCAAATAAATGTAATTTGAGACTTTTTATGAATTAAACTAATTATATAGGTTACTATGATATATTAGTGTTGATTTAATCAACTTGGTTCGAACATATAATTCTGTTCTGACTTTCATAAAAATCATATATCAAATAGTGTCAAAATTGACACAAAATAGTTTTTAAATCAAATATTATATTATTAATTGTTATTTTATTCCTAAAAATCTATGGTTAGGCCAAATTACTTATATAAGGATATATATATTAATAATAAACAATTTGGGGTTCGTTTGGCATGTTATAGTAAGTGTATTAACCATATAGTGAAAGAAAACAAAAAGACACGGTAAAAGTTAAATTAATTAACTTAGAGTTAAATCTAATTGATAAGGTTAAAATAATACCCTAAACTTGTCTAAATCCTATTGGTTGATAGGATTTCGACCCATACCCACTTTAGCTTAGAAATAAGACCCTTTGGAACCATTATAAACCGATTTTGACTTTAATATAAAATAATATTTTGAGATATTCCTAAGGTGCCCCTCTCCTCCCTTATAAAAGGACACCTCCTCCCCCTCCTCCTCACACCAATTTGAGCACTCAAGCTCGGCCAACCCCTGCCAAAATCTCTTCTCCACTTCCCTAAAAACATCCTAGAGGTTCTGGTCTTCCTCAAAGACCAATTTTAGTGCCCTAAGAGGAGGTCTCAAAGAGGCACTTCAAAGAAGAGGTAATTACCGTTACCAATTCTTTCATCTTTATTTCTTCTTCCACTTCTTCTTCTTAGGTTGTTTCATTATGAAGTAATAACATCAGTATCACTCATATACTGATATATTATTATAAGTATGAAACAACCCTATTTCACCATCTATCCATCCTACGGAAAAAGAAATCACCGCGCGTGCGTACGTACGGAATACCGTCTCCACGCCGTGGTGTAATCTATTTTCCACCACCACCTTACATGGATGGGTATAATGGTGTAAAGAATAACTATACAGAGTTATTACAACATAATATTGATTCTGATATATTGTATAATCCACTCCAATTCAATTCAATATTTATAGAAATGATATCATCGCTCGTGCGTACGTACGGACTACCGTCTCCACGACGCGATGAGATTCATTCTCCATGTTAACCATTTAAGAATGATTATAATGTATATATAAGAAATAATAATGAAATATATGACATTATAAACCTACTGGATTTATGTATATATATACATATGTATGTCATCTACTTACTTCCATTTCAAGACAATAAGGAAAGGAAAACAGCGTTCATGCGTACGTACGGACTACCGTCTCCATGAACGGTGTTTTTCATTTTATTTATCTACCTATTATATATATATATATACTGAATATATATGATATATAAATCATATTTTATATTCTGGAAGTGAGTAAATCATGATATAAGTAATAATGATGTCAATAACAACAAGTCAAAACACCTACGATAAATGAAACGATTTTACCCAAAACGCTTCTTTAACATGGAATTTACAAAAGAACGGGTAATATAATGTCATAAGTGAACCATATATGATATCATAACAATGAATATGATTCTGTAATAATTCAATAACATGATTTAAATCATTATACAGGAGGTTTGGACACTTACAAAGCAAGTTGGACCTATGGTAAGGGAAATATCACAATCTCATTTTTATCCGAGATTGTTTATTCGTAAGTATTTATTGGGGTGTATTTTATCATCCACATCCATGTTCCCTCAATATGTAATATTGTTTCCATCCACTTACAATAGTTTAAATCCAATTTTACCCTTCGGTGAGTTTTTAGTAAGGAATATGAAAGGAATCTTTTGTCGTTTGTTTTCGTACAAGGTACTTTTTGACTTTTCCGACAAAAGTACGAAGAATGTTTTTTTTAACTTATACGGCATGAATGGATTTCTAAAACATTATTTCCAAGAAGCTTACTTTACAAGTATTCAAGTTTATTTTTAATCAACCTCTTTTAGTTTAAAATTGCATGACATGTTAAGAAAGGAAAAGTGTTTTTGAAGTAGAAATGATATTTTCCTGAAGAATAAAGTTCAAGTATTTTATCAAAATTATTTTCCATCTAAGATAATAAAAGGGTTCTGTTTTTATCCCTATTATTACATGGATTTGATTATGTTGTGATGGAAATATTTTTATGAATTCATTTATCTTATATGAATTGTTTTATGATGTCATGTTGTTTAAGAATCCCATTTTTATTACATGGGTTACGCTATGATGTATGATTTATGATTATGTGGCACACATAAGAATGGTATCATTATGAGATGGGTGGGACCTATATCTCCCTCCAATGCATTGGGTAATGATTTTATATCTCATGAGATAGACATGGCTGGAATGGTAGGTTATACCGGTTCAGTGAAATAGGACTGAAACGAGGGTTACTCGATTCAGAAAGGGACTTTGTCCACTAAGATAGTCTTGGCAATGAGTCTTGACTAACAAGAAATGATTCTCTATGATTATGTGTGAATGCCACAAAGTTTCATGTTTTATGTTATGATTATTTTGATTACATTTCACTGCCATGATTTACCCCATGTTATGAAATTATGATCTCTTTTGCAGGTTAAGATTTCCAAAAGTTATTTGCTTATGTATATGATGTGATTGATATTTATTTTGTTTACCCTTACTGAGCATTTGAGCTCACCCTTTTATGTTTTCTTTTCCCCAGGATATAAAGAAAGGTTTTAGGTAAAAAAAAAAGAAGATCTTTATGGGAGATTTTGAAGATCTTTCACCACGATTAGAAGATTATAGTCCGAGTTTCCAAAGACACTATACCTATACGGTCCTTTGTGGTTTTGTCATATGTTGTAATAAGTGTGCTTCAATTTTTAAGTATTAACAATGTATATAAAGTATGGGTTGTTACAAAACCGGTGACCTAAAAGGGTTTTAAAACCATCTATTACATGCCCACATGCATATCCACATGTAACATGGAATCCCAACATTTCTTATTAGGACCCTCAATCCTAAATGTTGCACACTTCGCCCTGATTCTCTCATGTGTATCCAAGAAGTTAAATATATAATAAATCTTGTACAATTAGAAATATGACTCCTTAGGTTCATTCATACCCTTAAATGATAGTGGAATATTATGTAATAACTCTTGTGATCAATCCATGTCTCTTACATATCATGGTTTTA
The DNA here is from genome assembly GCA_963277665.1 of Viscum album. Lineage (NCBI taxonomy): Eukaryota > Viridiplantae > Streptophyta > Magnoliopsida > Santalales > Viscaceae > Viscum > Viscum album. The sequence continues at coordinate 423,952 of CAUJRU010000328.1, read as the reverse complement.
CCTCTACAACTACTTTTTGGATGTGTGGTACATTTTGATCGATAGTACAAACTACCCACACAATAACCTCGACAAGATTCTAATAAATTGGAAGATTCCATTGAGGATTATCTGTTGCACCCTCCTGAGGAACCCATGGATCACATCTTAGAGGCATATTTCTACAAACCAAAATAAAAGAAAAGATTTGGAAATAGAATAATATCAGTTCAAAACAAAATACCATAAGAAAAAAACTAATATTAAGATCAAGAACCAAAAAATGAAGACACACATCTCAACATCTCATGGTAACTTGATTCCCTTCATAATAAGAGTTATCTTGAAACTAGCCGCAACCTACCTCCCATGTCCCGTTAATCCTATCTCCAGTCTACCAAATATCCCAAGATAGGGACTCTTGAGGATAGACAACCTTTGATACCAAACTATGATGAACCCAACCTAGATACTCTCTCAAAATAGTTCCCAACATAAATTACCACATACCCAAATGGATTTCTTGATATTCATAGGCTGGTGGTTAGCACTCATTCATCAATCAACAATAATAGGGAATGATTTTTCCAAAACTGAAGTAGAAACACGGCATATATATATATACACATAAGATCGTGAAATAGAAGAATAGAAAATAATATTACATATATGAAATAAGAAAGAAAAAATTATATAATAAGAAACAGTAAGATACTCCCAAATTACAAGTCCAACATCAGAGGAGAATTAAAACAAAAATTGGCTACTCCATGTGATGACATGGGAAAACTCTCACAATCACACTACTACTTACCCAGACATATTTTATAGAACCTCACCACCTCACTTCATCATATTTCCCTTAAATGCATCAAAAGTCATAAAAATGTCTACAATCCACTAAAGGTTTGCACAGGGTGTGAACTAACATGCTCAATAGGATCACACCCAGTTATTCCATAAAAAATAACATTATAATAATATGAACATACTCAGATTTAAATTAAAAAGTCATGATAAATAGTTCATTTTTTTATATCAAAATCATGGAACAACATTTAATTATACATTTTTTCAAATTTCCAAAATAATCCAGGTAAAACAGTTTACAAGCATTTCATATAAACCAAGAAGTCATATCATCTCAAAACAAAGCATGTATCACATATCATCTCAATCTATTACAAAACACAATAAAATATTATAATCCAAAATAACTAGTATCATCATCAAAACGATCACTATAGGTTAATATAACATAATAAACATACCATAGTCAATGAATAGTGCAAAATCACACCCTTAAAACATAGGCCTTAGGAGTAGAGAAACACCCCCGTGATTGAATCCCCCGACAATTTCAATATCAATTCCCTAGAAAAATGGGCCTAGGTAACATAGTAACACCCCCAAATTGAACCCCTAATGATAATACATGGATGTTAGACCCAATCTAAACCTTACACATAAGTACTCAAGGCTTACCATGTGATCTATTTTCCAACCATTTCATCAAAACCTTTCTTTGGAAACCATTTTAAAAATACTCTTTTATTTTACCAAAATACGAGGAAAATAATCCTTTATAAAAAAATAGTTCTCACAAAAAAATAAATAAATCAATCATGAAATTTAATTTATAAAATAATTTATCATAACCAGAGAAATGAAGTTCATCCCTTATAAAGAAGATATGGAACCACTTACAACAAACTCGGGTCTCAGACAGCCATAATGAGATCCACCAAAAAAGAAGAACACAACAATGAAAATAGAGGACATAGAATCAATCCTAACACACACATAATCATTCCTTTTATAAGAATGGTTAGTGGAGAAAAATAAACAACCCATACCTCAAGAAACATGCACACTGCACTAAAATCAACTCAATGATTAACCTATAGGGGAATATATCACTGTGGATATAGAAAGAAAAAAGGAGAATTAACCTGATAGATCAAAGGATTCATAAACACCATGAAATAGTGTTTATTTCAATCAAAGGAAACAAATAATTAGAAGGATTACTTTTGTAAAGAAATTAATTGTAGCTTTAAAGATGATCAATCCCTGAATGAAATGATTCAGAAGGAGCAGAGGTTTCCAATATTTCCCAGGAGAGATCCTAGGTTGAGAGGGAAGAGGATATGTCTGGATGAAATAGATAGTAACAATTAATCTCCATAAAAATTTCTAGTTATGAGATTAACCTGGAATAAAGTCACTTTTCACACCATGTAATCCACAAAACCCAAGTATAATTAAAAACCCATCACCTCAAGATAAATATCCTAATTTTACCATTAAATGGAATGTAATATAAATTCTCAACATGTAATCTTCATTCCATGTACTAGTTTCATGAAATCTTCCCGGAACCTATAACACAACCTATAGACACTTTACACACTGTGTAAACTTCTCACATTGTGTAAGATGTTTAAGCACTAAACTGAACTCACAACATCTTCTCTATGGCCAATAAACTGTGTGTAAATAATTTCCATGGAATTTATTTCTCCTATAGATAAAAAAACTATAGTTTCTCCTAAAAACTCAAATAAACTCTGTTGTTCTATGAAATTGGGTAGAACCCCATATATTCTTTAGCACATTTAAATTTTCACTCAGTTAATTCAAACAAAATACATCCTTAAACGTTATTTCATTTTTATAATAGAATTCTCTCCATCCCTGAGAGTCCCAACATGAACCAAAATAAATATGAAAATGGAATGAAGGAAGATAAATACCTAAAAGTGGTAATGGGATGCTACAGGGGTAATTGATTCAAAACACTTAGTATGGGGAGGAAATAACAAGAACGGAATGGAAGGATTTTAAGAAACTTTTCTAATAAAAATATTTTCCTCTTAAACATTGAATAGATATGTGGAGATAATTCTTGAGTATAAGACCAGAGGAAGAGGAAATTTTTATTAAGTATTATGTTAACTTCACAAGTTTATCAAGGAATTCTACAAACTATGTATATAATCAAAATATCAATATTGGAAATTTCTTTGATGGGTTTAAACCAATCCTTCTAAAAGTAGTAGTCTCCAAAAAGTTATCATTATAAGAGGATATTGTATCATTTTCAATCAAGATAAAGAAGGAATTATGAAATTATAATAGATTCTATGGAAAGAAAGAAAAGAAGGGGACATAATAGAAATAAATGGACAAGGGGAAGAAGAGAAAAAAGAATTTTCCTACATGTGATACTTGTAGAAGGAAACACATTGGTATATGATGAAAAGGGAAAATATTTTTCTTCAAGTATACAGAAAAAGGCCACCATGATCATGAATTAAAGGTTAGGGAAGAATCCCTCAATGTACAGTGTTTTAACTATGAGAAGATGGGTTAATGCTCCAACCATTTCCCAAAACATCAAGGGATATTATTCAACTACTACAACATAAGTTAATGATTTTATTAGTGTGGTGAAATTTGCACTTAACATCCACTCCATAATTGCAATTGTTTTCTTTGATTCTGATTCTTCCCACCCTTTTATGTTTAAATAATTTCTGAAGATTATCATATCACTACATCAATGATTCTATACTGATTTTTTGGTGAAAAATCTAATGGTATAATAACCACATATCATGTTTATAACTCCACTCTGATAGAATTTATTGAGATAGTTATTCCTTAAAATCATATTATTCTTTCTCTAATTGAATATTATGGAATTTTTTGTATGGATTTCCATTACCAATATAGAGACCATATCAATTGTTAAATAAGGGAAGTTTTATTTGATATTATGAATCAACCCTGAATCATCTATTAGTCTGAGGATGAAACTAAACAATCGATGGAAATTACTTCCTTAATAATGGGTTTTTTTATCTATTTATGAGGGATAATTATCTCAAATGGTTGGGGACAAACTCAACATTGAAATTTCACCAATTGTTTGGGAATATGTTTGTGTGTTTCATGATGAATTTCCATGTCTTCCCACATATCATAATTTTGACTTTTCGATAGAGCTCATAATTGGTGTTATAAATATTTCAAAGACACCATATAGAATATCCCCAATTGAGTAGAATATATTGAAGAAACAACTCTAGGATAATATAGATAAGGGATTCATTTTTTTAGTGATTCACCATGGTTACACCTATTGTTTTTGTTATAAAAGAGTATATGTGATTGTGCCTTTTATATGATTATCAAGAATATAAAAATCACTATTATGAACCAAAATATTCTACCCCATATTGATGATCTATTTGATCAATTATGAGGAGGTCAATATTTTTCCATGATTGATCTTTGATCTGGATATCATCCACTAAAGATCAAGATGTAATATATACCCAATATGACCTTCCATATGAGGTCTATTCATTATGGATTCATATTAATTCTATTTGGACTTATCAATGCTCATTTTATCTTCATATATTTAATGAACATAGTATTTATAGAATACTATAATTATCTTATGTTAGTCTTTATAAAAGATATTCTTATATATTCAAATATAGAGTAAGAGTAGTAAGAACATTTGAGAATTGTGATTAATACCCTAAGGATGGAAAGTTTATATGCTAAATTTAACAAGTTTTAATTTTTCATTCAAAAAGTTTCATTCTTGGGTAATATAATCTCATGTGAGTGTATATAATTAAATTATTTAGAGATATTATTTAATGAGAAGTGGCCCAAACCAACCACTATAACAAAAAAATTAATTTTATTTGGTTAGATGGATTCTCCCAAACCTTTTCATGAAGTTTCTCATGACTACATAATCCACTCAACAAGTTTACATGTAATGGGGTTATGTTATTTTAGACGGATGAATTAGAAGAGAATTTTAAATAATTTTAGAGAAGTTTGGTCAGTGTGTCTATGATTACACTACCCTATATTAGATAGAATTTTTTGATATATAGTGAGGCATAAATACAGGTAATGGGATGAATCCTCATGTATAATGATATGGTGATATCATATTCCTCATGATAATTCATGTTTTGTGGCCAAAATTACCCGACTCATGATTTGGATTCTCCAATGGAAATTTATATTGAAATTATTGAGTAATTTTATGTATGGTCAAAGGTGTGATATATATACTGCTCATAAAGTATTGAAGTAAATATTTTCCTTAAAAAGAGTAATATGATCTATAGAATATAGTTATATTTAATAAAATATTATGATTGTTCAATAAATTAACACCCTAAGAAGTTAAACAAGGTGACTCATTGTATGAGTAGATTATACCATGTAAGTTTTTACATGATGTGAATTTAAAGATATCTAATATTATGGATTTTTATAAGATAGATCTTGAAATCATGAGGAAGGGGAAAAATCATAACTTTATTAGAATAATTTTCAACCACCCATCCATGAGAGGATTAAGAATGCACAAAGGGAATATGTGGAATTACAAAAGGTGAAGAATATTCCTGATTTCAACCATGAATGTGTTTGAATGATAAGGTTTGGGAATTGATTATGGGCCCCATTAATACCATACTTGAAGAATAATTCTATGGATAAATCACATAGTTCATCACTATCTATTAATCTTATAATTATGAAGATGTATAGAGATGTAAAAGATTATTTATGTGGTACATCCTGAATATAGATATTATAGAGTATGTATTTCAGTTCTTAGTATGTTATCAAGTTAAGGATGGTTTATTTAATTCTAAGGGTATGTTAAAACTATTACCATGCCAAAATATAAATGGGAAAACATCAGCATGGATTTTGTTGTTAGACTCCCCAAAACATAAAAAGCTCAAAATTATATCTAGTTTGTATTTGATCACCTTATAAACTATTAAAACATAATTTTTAAAATATAATATTCTCTCTTGATAAAAATTACAAAATACATATTAATGGGTTGTGTGGTTTCATTGAGTACCATTGTCTATTATATCTAATTATGATCCTAGGTTTCACTCAAAGTTATAGAAAGTTCTTCAGAAAAATATGGATAAAAAATTAATTTCTATTATTTTTTATCATACTTTGATAGGTTTTATATCTATGAAAACAATTCAACCCCTATAGGTTATAGTGATATCTTGTTCTATGTATTTAAAAGTTGGTAGGGATCAACACATTCCTCTGGTTTATTTTTCAAACAAAAATATATTTCAATCAAGCATTTTGATGTCTCATTATGAATCCCTCTATAGAAAATAGTATATAAGTCCAAAAAATTGTTATAAAGTTTGATAATTAAATTTATTGGTACCTATTTTAGTTGATAAAATGGAAGAGAAAGTTATATCTATTCAACAGCACAACAGGGAAGCTTAGAGTCAAAAAAAAGTAATGCTGAAAATCATTGGCGTGGTATAGAATTTCAAGTTGGTGAAAATATGTTTCTATAAATTTCTAAATAAAATAAGGTTATGATATTTAGTAATAATTTAAGGTTGGTTCCTTTTTTAATGGTCCCTTTCAATACTATTGGTCACATCAGGATGGTAGCTTATTGCTTTGTGCTTTCACTGGACCTCTATGAAGTACATAATGTGTTCTATATATCTCTCCTAATAAATTACATATATTATCCATAAAATGTATTTAAATAATATGATATACCATTGGATCATGATACTTAATATGAGGGACAGCTAGAATAAATCTTATATCATATAGAAAACACATTATGTAAAAATATCACTCCTATGGAAAAAGTTGTCTGGAGGAATCAGAAATTCGAAGAAGCTACTTAGGAACCCAAGGATTCAATGAAAAATAGATATCCTAATTTTTTTATCAGTGTGATGGAATTTCAATGGATAAATTATTTTAGGGAATATAGAATTTAACATAAATATAATTAATTGGAGATTTATTTTTATACAAACTTCATTTCTTTAATAACTTGTGTTACATGCAATATCGAGTTTGAACTAACCGTGGTATAATATGAAAATATAATTTAAATATTATAACCTATCTATAAATATTTTTGGATATTAATAAGACTATATATATTATGAAAAAAAATTATTCTAAAAGTATACAATGAATTTCTTGGTTATTAATTGATTATAAATAAAAATAAAAAAACATTCGAAAGTAAAGGATATGTTTTTCAAAAATAATTGTGTACACAATGTATTTTTATCTTAATAAGTTATATTAATCACTATTATAGAATTATTTTAATGAAATTTTTATGTTAAATATTCAATAAAAATTTTAACATTCTTTTAATGTTTCTTTTAGGCTTGGGGTAGGAATAAATCCATTTTTATGCACAAAAATGTAATCATTTCAAAAGTCATTTTCATCACCTTTTGTGCACATATTATAAAATTAATTTATTCCACCTGTAGTTATTGAATTTCATAAAATATATTTCATATTTTGAATCATGATATTAAATTTTGGTATATATAACCCTTTTATTTTAATAAATTATAAATAGTAAATGTGGTAAAATTTATCACATGAGTAAAGGGTAAATTGGGTGAATATAGGTTAAAACTAAGTTATGAGCACACAATTTTTCATCTTAATTATTATTAGATAAATATAATTCAATCATTATCACCATAGTCTTAAAATTTAAATTTTTAAAGGACACTTCTCCATGAAAATTACTTATATAATATTTATAACTAAGAAAAATACAAAATTTCACTCTTTTTAAATATAAATCACGTGTTCACATTAAGACAAAAATAAATGTTGAATAGATAAAGATTTTTATTCTAAAAATAATATAATTATTTTAATTATGGTAATTTATTTCTACTTTTTTGGTATTATATAATTACCTTAAATGCTTGTGCAATGCTAATACAATATTTATTCAATTAATAGAAAAATGAAACCCCTAATTAAAAAAAATTAATGTAATATAATTTGAGTGATTTATAGTGATACATAAATTTTATAGATTAATATAACATATTATTATTTTAAAATAGGATTATATTTATTTTATAATTTTAATTTATGTCTTTTAAGCCAAATTAAATAAATAGTGTCAAATTTTACAATAATAATATTTTATGAAAATAAAATTTTATTAAATTATTTAAAAACACTAAAATATATAAAAGGAAAATATTGAATAATATATTATATTAAACTTCATCTCTTTTCCATTTATGAAAAATATTTCACCTCATATTTAAAATTATAACCCCTTAAGAGTGAAAAACATGTTATCACGGTAAAGGTTAAAGTATGTTAACTAAGGGGTTATACCAAGAGATAGGGTTTAAAATAACACTTAAACCTATCCATATTTTATATTATAGTGACATTTTAATCATATAAAACATTATATTCGATTATATTTCAATTTTTAATAATATTTATTAAGAATTACTTTGCTATACTTTAATCTTTTCAGAACTTCTAAAAGTACCCCTCACCTAAATTATAAAAGGCCACATCCTCCCCCTCACTTATTCACAACACATTTGTCCACATATATCAACCAAATACCTACATATTCTTTTAAAAACTCCCATTTATAAATTATATAGGATCTTTTATTTCAAAAATACCACCCCCAATTCCCAAAAGAGGAGATCTAGAAGAGTTGCTTCAAAGAAGCGGTAATCACCTTAACTGGTCTCTTTCTTTTTAATTATTCTTTTACCTCCCCTAAATCTTTTATATTACAGATAAAATAATAAATTAAGTGTCATAATTATACAAAGATTTTATTATCATTTTAAAACCGCAATTATTCACCCTCATTTCCATCAAATGGTAATTGAATGTGTCGATTGTGCGTATGTATAGCTTACCGTCTCCACATAGTGATACAGTTCATTTTTTATCACCATATTTTATGGATGGGTATTATGATGGGTTTAATATTTATATATAATATTTATGAAATAATTATTCTTTTATATTTATAATATCATATATACCTTCTTACCTTCCAATCTTTTGGAAAATGATAATGTCCCTTGTGCGTACTTGTAGACTACCACCTCCATGAAGCGATCTTATCCACTTTTCATTTATTTTTTATATGTATGGTAATAAAGATAGATTTAATGAATTTATATAATTTATATTTTATAATAATGATTCTCTAAATTTTTTTATTTATTTATCTTTATTTCATTTCATTTTTTGATAAGTGGAAACAGCGTTCATGCATATGTACGGCTTACCGTCTCTATTAATGGGGTAATTCATCTTTTTTATCTATATTTCATGGATTACTATAAATACATATATAATGATTAAATATGATATCTATATCACAAATAAAATTAAATATATGATGGAACCATTATAAAATTAAAAGTAATTAATCTACCAAACCAAAACATACATGAAAAATGAAGCAATTATTACTCAGAATAGTGATTTTACAAATAATTGTTAATAAACATGTGATTAAATATTATAAGTAAAAAATATATCATATGATATATATTATTAGGGTTCTCTAACATATTTATAGCAAATAAATTTTTATTATACAATAATTTAATACACATATAAAAGAAGTCAAACCTAAAGGGTTTATTTCACAATCTCATCATTATTTAGAATTATTTTTGTTTAGTATCCATTGGGGGAATTATTTGATATTTCTATCTTAAAACCAATATATTTTATTCTCATATTTATATTTCATTAAATTAAAATTTTTTGTTTCAATTTTCTTTTCATTAGGTACTCAATAGCCTAAAAATTGTTAATAAGGAAAACTGACTTCATTTCTTTCTTCAGTCAAAAATCGTTTTTCTCCCACGTCCATGTTTTCTAAAAATGTTTTTAACACAATTTTTATTATTATTCAATGAATTTTTAAATTAATTTTTTCCCTTTTTTTAATTTTTAAAAAAAAAATTTAAATGAATATTTTTTCATTTTCTGAACAAGGTACATTTTGACCTTTTTAAAAAAAGTCATAAAATAATGTTTTCTTAACTTATATGGCATGAATGGAATTTCCCATAATCATGACTGCTCTTTTATTTTATTTCTATATTAAAATTTTAAAATTATTTTTCAAATAATATGATTTCCTTCATATTTTTGAAAGTTTTAGATTTAAAATAATTAATTTCAATTTGAAGAAAGGGTATTTTCCATAAGAAAATTTCTAGTGATCTTTGGAATGTATTTTCATCTATGTCAACATAATTTGTTGAATATCATAGTTTAATGATGTTATAATTTTATGAAATAATCCACCATATTTATTTTTATGGTTTATGATCAGCTTGACTGGGGACTGTATGGATATTCTATATGATATTTCTTTCAATACGGATAGTTATTGATTCTTAAGTCAGGTTTCTTAGTTACATTATATATTCATATGATGAATGCATTAGACTTATTAAGTGATGGGTGGGGCTTGGAATTATATAGTTCCGATATGAATTGGTAGGTCTCATGATACAAACTATATTGGTAATTTGGCCGAGGCCTTACTAATTTATTTATGAACTGATATATTAACATATTTTAAATTAAAAATTGAATGGAATATTATTATGAAAACTTAAGGTTTAAATAACATTATTTTTAAATAAAATATTTTTTTATTTATAATTTATATTTGTATTTAAAAACTAAATTTATTAATTTTATAATCTAAAATAGTTAAAACTTAATTTATTTTTGTATTTATTATTACAAAAAAAATTAGCGTGAATTTTTCTGTTTTTTTTAAGAAGATTGATATTTAGTAAAAAGACATCAAAAAATAAATTTTTTACTATTATGTTAGATTATAATAAAAGATTGAAAAAAAATTAAGTAATGAAATATGTATTTAAGTGTTAAAACTATTCAAATCAAAATATTATTTCAACTTATAAATCCTATGTCTGAAATGTTTACAACTAAATTTAAATTTATCACTAATAAAAACTATTTTAGGTCTTTTCTTATAATTAAATGTGTTGGTAGGAAATTTTGGTTTTGGATTTATTTTAAATAAATTTATATTATATTTTTTTATAATAAAATAATTAATTTTATAAAAATATATATTATTTATAATCTTATATTTTAAATAACTTCTGGAACTTAATAACGCATTTTTCCTAAAAACAATTATGTGTTATGTGCGTTTATTTTAAAATTAACATTTTATACCCATAAAAGATTTATTTGTTAAAATTATTTAAATATTTTTAATCCTAAGGTTCAAGATAGGTAAAATATCCAATATCAATTTTTTTTATTAAAATTAACTACTAAATATAAAAATTAATTACCAAGGTAAAAGTAAATCACGGTAAAAGTTAAAAGGTTTATTAAAAAGGCTTAAAACATTTTAGGTTGTTTGGGAAATGAATTTATGAGGATAATATCACCCCCAAAAACACTTTCCATTAATTGTTTTCATTTTTTAACTATTTTCCTTTAAAAAGTAACACTAAATTAATGAAAATGTACTGGTTACTTCCAAAACTACCCTTACCTTCACTTATAAAAGGGCAATATTTCCACCGATTCAAGACTCACATATCCTAATAATCACCGAATTAAACACTAATAAATAAATTATAATAAAAACCAATCTCACTTCAAAAATTAATATAATAGTTAATATTAGTTAGCTTGAGACTTCAATATCCCAGAAGAATTATAAGGATAATTCTAGTCTCCAATTTGAGAATTATCAAATGCTTAGGTTTTCTTCTTAATTATCTTCATTAAAAATTATTGTTTAAACAATAATATAATTATGTTAGTATAATTTATATAATTTAATTTATTTATATTTAGGTTATTATCATCATATAATCCTCTATTGCATCCATTAATAAATAAATAAAATCATCGTTCTGGCATATGTGCGGAACACCGCCTCCAAAACCATTGAAATTTATTTTTTATCACCACCCATCATTGATGGTTCTATGAATGGATTTAATTATGATATTTTGTTTCTATTATATAATTATATTTTTATTATAAATTTAAGAATCTATTAAAGATATGAATAAAAAAATTATCATTAATTCAATCTCTAAAAACAAGCCTACTAAGATTAAAATCTTTAATTCAAATCATGTAATATTATTATATCAATTATTTGTTCTTAGAATACCTTTATATTTTTCATATATCACATTAATAAAAACCTAAATTATATCATTATTCTATATGTTTAATTATATTTTTACTCAGTCACCTCATAATCATCAATAATCATGGTATGTTAAAAATCACGGAAACATGTTCCTTATCCATTTTATATTCTACGATAGAGACTAACATACTCATGAAAGGAAATTTAAACATAAAAATTAATTATGATTCATCCATTATAATGACTTTAGTTAACATTTAGTGATTAACATTGTAATAAGAACGATGACACTTCTCCTTTGGAAGTAGTATAAATGGTCAAAACTACAAACACCTGATGTGGTAAAATAAGAAAAAACACACTAATATACATGTAGATATTGATTATAAATGAAACTTATATATATTTTTAGGAATTATTATTGTTATGAAATTATATATTATAAAATTAATATATTTTTATAGTATTTTAGTATGTATTGACTAATAGGGAATAATAGTAATGGTTTTTATCTCAAATTCCTCTCTTTGAAGATCTTTTGGTATTATGCACCCAATTTAATTTATGTGGTGTATACACTAACTATTTTGTCTACCATATTTGGAATTATATTTTAATAATAATATTTTATGTTAAATTATAATCCCCATTATTCAATTGGTTTTAATTTAAATGTTACTCAATATGTAAGGGATTCTCTTGACTCAAATATTTTTCTTGAGTCAAGACTACTAAAATTATATTATAATATTTAATTATTGAATTATAATATACTATTATGAATTTATGTTATATTTACATCTTTATTTCTTGTAAAATTATTTTTTACACTAAATTATTCCTATGTGATGAATATATTATATTATAAAAAAATTAATGTCGTTAAGAATAATTCTCATATCCTTCAAGGGATTTTTCTTCCATAACCATATTTTTAAATTTAAATAAATATTATCCTTTCCCTAGTGGAAACTAAAAAAAATATCCATTGATCATTTTATTCCCCTTTTTCAATTTAAATCAAGGTTTTCATTATCCTTTAAATTATTTGGGTTTTCAAAAAATTCATTTGTAAATATTAAAAATGTTTTTACTTACCATGATAATTTATTCTTACATTATAATTGATATTTTTACATATGTTTTAGTACTTATAAATGTATCTTTATTTGAATTTTTTTAATTAATTATTTAATTAGTTTTCTCTTCATCTTCAAAAAAATAGTTTTTCGAAAGTGAATTCAAAATAAAATCTTTTAATCATATTAAGAATTTATTTTTAAATAATATAGTTTTTGTGATTTTTGTTCAATTTTAAAAGGATTATTCTAGAAATGAGAAATGGTTCAAAAATAACTCTATATATACTCTTAAAAAAATATTCAGTTTGGGATATAATGTTTTTGGTAGAAAATGATGATTTTTTATGAGTGTTCATTCAGAAAAGTTATGAAATCCATTTTCTTATCATGAGTTATTTATGATAAGATGAAATAATTGATTTTAAATGGCATTCATATGTATAGATAATGATATAATGTGTAATATATCACCCTCTAATGAATAGGTTAAGGATATTTATCTCATAAGAAAAGGATGTTAAGTGTAAACATTTTTTCCCCAGTACTAACCGTGGGAATTTTTTTTGTTCACAACAGATGTATGGGAATTTTATATATTCATGATAAGAAGAATGATATTTTTTGTTCAAAATATGAAGCATGAGAATTCTTTTTGTTTCCAACATTAACCATTGGAATTTTTTTATTCACAACATAAATCATGGGCATTTTATTTGTTCACTACATGAAGCATGGATATTTTTGTTATACACTATGTTATAATTTTTCTATGATTATTTTAAGTTAAGATTATTTTTTATACTATGTTTTAATATAATATTACATTTTCATGCCATATGCATATAATTATGCTCCATGAATCATGTTTATTATCTAATTTTTCTATAATTTTATCCCATGGTATATGTTTTATGTTTATAATTACATGTATTTATATCATGAATTATAGGAAACTCTAATTTTTTCATGTCCAATAATAATATTCTTCTTCCCTGGTCATTTGTTTCTCATATTCTTATGATCTAACCCTTTATAACATGTTGATTATTCTTTCCTTATTGAGCATTCAATCTCACCCCTTTATTATTTTTTCTTTCCCGGGTTAAAAATATGAGTACAACCTAGGAGATATATATAATTGGATCTAGTTCAGTTTTAATGTGGAGAAATTTTCACTAGTATCATCAAATAATTTTCTTATCTATATGATCTTCAAACACATTTAACATTTCATTCCTCAGGTTGTGTGGCTATTTATAATAGGTATTTCCTAAAACCTAGAATCAATGTATTATTATTCATGTTTATCTTGGACATCCATACTCAAACCCATTTAGGAATTTTGGATAATTCCATATCATGGGGAAAAAAATCATTTCCATCCTAACTCTACCTATAGGTTTCAATGACACTAGACAACTATTAGATACCCCAATATTCTTCTACTTGAAACCTTTACCAATTATTATTGTCTAAAAAGTACCGTATCATCAACATATCATTCCCAATTTACCAAATCAATAAAACTTTGATAAAATAGGGTATATTTTTATTCAACTCATTCAAATTATCAAAAACATTCCAACAGTGATTCAAGAAGAGATTTCAAAGCTAGATCAAGCCTAAAGGATAAATTCCAATCTCACCATGTAATTAACATACTCAATCAACATTGAGTATATGAGTTAAGACTATAGTTCCTTAGGTTATCATATATATAATTCTTTTGAAACATTAACTTAATAATTTTATTATTTTAAGAATCAAATATATTTAAGTGTTAGAAAACATCAATAGGTGGTTACATAAGAAGGTATTACTCTAACGAATATTATTTTACATATATTAAGAATAATTATTATGTTTAAGACCTATGATTGATCTAAAATTAAATTTTAATTCTTATGGTTTTATTATATCTAAATTTAATAATTTAAAAAAATTTATTATGTTTTATAAACATTTAATAACGAATTTTATTAAATGTGACCCCACCAAAATAATGAATCCTTCTAAATAACATAATATCAATTAGTAGGAAAAGAACTATATTTCACCATGCAATGAGTCAATTTTAGTGTTCCTGTCACCACTTATAAATTTATATGGGTCAACTTGTCTACAATATCATATATGAATCTTGGATAATTGAGTGGAAATCCCTTGTCCAGAATCCATTATATGCACATTCTCAACTATATTCCTCTAGTTTTATATCACATAGTGTTTCCAAGTTAAATATAACTCAAATATCCTAAAGGTATTTGGTTAACTAACTATTAGGGTTGGTCACCTTCACCATGCCTTGCATGAAATAATGAATTAGCACCCAAATTTTATATGAATCTATATAGTTGGATGATCGATGTCTTAAAAGGGGATTAATTTGGAAGGAATATGATGATTAGTGTTTTTAAAGTTATTCAATCTCCCCATTATATCTCAGGTTATTTATATAACCTATATGCATGGTTCTAACGATTTAGTTTGGAATCTATATTTCTTACACCAAATCAATAAGCTCAAATCCTGTTGATCTGTAACTCTATACATAATTCATAGTCTGTGTTACTAATCTAAATTAAAATATAACTATATTTACACATATCCAAATGTATATCATGTATAATGTACAATAAACCATCTCATTTAAAGTCTTATAATATTATAAAATTAATAATCACTATAAGAGTAATATTGGAGCTATAGATAGTCAACCATCACTTTTCTAAACAAGGTATAAACCTCTAGGATAGTAGGAAGTTCAACTCAAATTCCCACTATCCAAGGATATTTTACTCAAGAGATCTTATAGTTCCATCATAATTCTAACACCTAATATATATATATATATATATATATAATTTAATCAACCATTAAATTCAAGTTCATATCCCAATATAAGTCAATGTCAAAGATAAATAAAATAAATTATCATACATAACATGTAACTACTTATATGCTTGCACAAAAATATATAGAATCCATTTAAAAATTTTAATTAAATAATTCATCAATACATAAAATAACAATTATATTCATTAATACTAAAAGTAATAAGGTAAATAAATGAGCAATTTATATATTTAAACATGAGATAAAAAAATTAAACAACTTATAAATAAAGAAATTATAAAATAATTATAATTTTATCCATGAAATATGAAACTGATATAATTAAATAAACATTAAAATTTTCTATTTATTTATAATATAAACACCATCATGTTATCCTTTGATATTGAATTTACTTTAAATACATTATACTAATGAAGTATAAACATTTTATATTCTAATTTGATTATTTCAAAAATTAAAATAATTAAAATATCACATCTTTAATATTATTTAAACATTATTAATATAGTTTTTCAAATTTCCTTTTGATGTAATTAAATAATTTATCAAATAGGGCCTTTAATTTAAATAAATAAAATTATTAACTATGAATAATTCATAATTTTAAAAATAAATTCTTCGATACAAGGCATTATTTTTTAATTTATAATAATTTTATACAAAACTTTATAACTTCCCTATGAAAATTTTATATTTAAATTATAAGTTATTCTATATAATTTTTAAAAAATATTAAATATTAACATTTTATATTTTTGATATTTCAAATAAATTTTTAACAAACATTTAATTAATTAATTATAAAATCTTCATAATTAATTGATGTATAAAATAATTTTAAATTAATTAAATATCACAAAATTCATTTCATCAGGATTTATAAATAATTTATAAATTCTTAAAATCAATTGATGATAGGTGTGTCAAGGAGCCCTCAAAAAACAAATTTTATGAACCTAAATTTATATAGAAATAATGTGACTCAATTTATCTTTAGAGAGAATAGATTTTTGGATTTTTTTTTATCTTTTTTAATAGATTCAATGTGTGAAAAATTATTATTAAAATATGTTGATTTTATATTCAATTTAAAGGAAGTGTCTTAAAATTGGATATCTACACCATTTTATGTTAAATAATTATTCTATTTATGATATCTTATTCTCTCTCTAACCAACTAAAACCTCACTCAAACACCCTCCGATTTTTTGTATTTGTTTAATTAAAGGGATGCAATAATCACTATAACCTTTAATTTCACCAGGCCTAGTGAATGGAAGTCACTCATCACCCTTACATAACCCCATTACTGATGATTATAATCAGTGGATATAAGCTAAGTGAAATGTTCAAGCAATCCATTGAAGGTTTAAAGATAAATTCAAAATGTGTGACAATTAGGTAATCTCCTAATCATATAAAATTTAAAATAGGTCTAAATAGATGAACATAATATAGATTCAATTAAAATATTGTATTCAATATAGGGGTGAGGGGAATTTCCTTGGATTAACCACTAAAATACTTATGTTCTATCACTAGATAATTACAATATGAAACTGAAATGAATGTTGTAAATATCAGCAAATCAACTATCAATTGAATAAATACAGAATCATCCTACTCCCTCGGTGAATAGTTTCCCATGTATAAAAGTATTATTTAAGTTCTTTTACATAATTCCAAATTATCATCCATGTGAGCAGTAGATATCTCTATTCTATCTCCAATGATGCCATTATTTCCAAAAACATTCTTCAAATTCTATGCTCATCTTCCTATCCTTTGATTGTGTTTACATGTAAAGCTATAGGGTTATGATTTCACCAAGTGGGCATATAAAGAATAATTTTAAATCATTCCCCTCCCACGATCAAGATCTGTAATCAATCTAGAAGAATTTTAGTAGATGTGCTTTGCTGGTTCTCAATGTAGTGGAAATCAGATGTGGAACCATCACATGAAAAATGGTTCACATTTTAGATCAATCATGTATTTTAATTTCTATAGCCCTGGACTAAAAAAATTGTGTAATTTAATATTTTTCATGGCCATCACTTGATTCTGAAATGGTGATCATGTGATGATTTTCTTCAGTGGATCACAACGTTAATTACGAAATAAGTGAATAAATATTGTCAACAATCATCCCCTTAAAGACAAAAAAATATTAAAGATATGGTGAATTAAATTCATCTTACTTGGTGCTTCTTTGAATTCAAGAATCACTCGAAAGCTTCATCCATTAGTCATATTCTTCCTTAAGTCGGTATCCCTCAAACTTCCATTGAATTGAGATAGTTTCCTTAAATCATGTGACATTTATGGTTGAAAACTATTGACAATTAGGATGATTAATGGAAAAAAATCATCCCTTGGTCATTTTTATCCAATTTTTACCTTATAAGTAAAATTATAACACTTTAATATTCAAAATTCTTTACCACAACTAAGATTAAAATTGGTTAAAAAGGGGGTTAAACCAAAAACTAAGGTTCAATATGACACTAAAAACACCCAAAATTTTATTTTCTGGGAATATTTTTACCTTATCTTATTTTTATTCGTATATATAGAAATTTAGAAGCATTTTTTGGATAATAACATAATTAAATTTTAATATTTTTTGTAATTCCAAGTGTATCCTTTCCCTCCTTAATAAAAGTAAAAATTTTATATATTTTCTTTAAATAGATTTGAGATATATATAATTACCAAAACCTACATAGTTATCTTTTAAAAATCACTATCCATGAAGTATAGGTGTTTTCATTCTTGATAGATCATTTAAATGGTCCTTAATAAGTTTTTTAAAGGAAGCATATAGAAGAAGAGGTAATGGTCTTACCCATCCTCTTTAAACTTATTTGTTCTTCATATTCAAATTAATTTATGCTATTAATTATTAAAAAATAAATTAAGTACCCAATATATACTAAAATATTATTATGATCATGGGACCACAATATCACCCATTACTCTGTCAAATGGGAAGTGAAAGTTTCACTCGTGTATAAGGGGGGGAAACCACCTCCTCTTAGTGATAAGATTCATTTTCCATCAACATATTTCATGGATATATATTATGATAGGTTTAGTGTTTATTAATTATATTTTTGATATAATTATTATTATGGAATTATTAAATCATTTTTAACTTATTATCTTCCTATCTGTTGTAAAATGATAACGCCACTTGTGCGTACGTGTATACTACAACCTCCATGAAACGATGTGATTTTATTTTCAATTATTATTTAAATATATGGTAATAAGGATAGATTAAATGAATATATATGATATGTATGATATAATAATTGTTCTTTAATGTTGATTTTTTTTACCTTTCTTTCATTACATCCATCAAAAAGTGAAAATAGTGTTCATGCAAACGTATGGCCCACCATTTCCATGACTGGTATAATTCGTTTTTCTATCTCTAAATTTTATGTATGATTATAAATATATATATATATAATGAATATATGTGATATATATATATATCATAAAAAAATACTTTAGATTATGGAACCATGATCAAATTAAAGGGAACATAACTACCAAACTGAAATTCTCATTAAAAACAAAACAACTAACCCTCAAAAACGATGATTTAAATAAATAATAATTAATAAATAGGTGTTGAAATGTTATAAATAGATCACATATAAAATTAGTATTATTTAAATTTATATTTTGTAAAATAATAATAAATTTAAATTTATTATACCAGATATTAAATATCTTTTGAAGCAAGTCAAACTCAAGGTAAGTGACTTATATTACAATCTCATTGTTTATTGGAAATATCTATGATTAATCTTCAAATAATGAAATTTCATGATACATATATCAATAATATCATCATATATTTTCTAATATATTTATTTATTTATAATATATGTTTTCATTTTAATTTCTTTACTTTGTGTACTTAAGAAATTAAAAGAAATTTTTTAGGGAAAACCAACTTAATTTCGTTCTTCAATCAAAAATCATTTTTTCCTTATCCAAGTATATAAAAACTATTTCATGACATTTTTACTACTATCATATGATTTTAAAATTAATTTTTAGCAATGTTTTATTTTAAAATAATTGTCTAAAATGAATCTTCAGACCATTTTCTAAATAATGAACTTTTGACTTTTTACTAAAAAATTGAATGGAATATTTATTTTAACATACATGAAATGAATATAATTTAAAATCATTATGATCACTCAATTAATTTAATATTACATTAATATTATCCAAGGTTTATTTCAATGAAAATTTTTTCCTTAATATTTGGGATCATTTTAGATTTTAATATTTTATTTGGAAATAAAAATATTGTTTTCCCCAAAAAAATAATCCAATGATATTTTAAATGAATTTCAAATCTGTTATAACATACATTCTATTGACATGCATATACAGCCAAAGTATCCCAACAATACATTACCATATGTTTAAGATGGTCTCCAGACCCTCTACTCTTTAGTTTCTTTGCAGTCATCAGATGTAGAAAACCACTCGATGGTTTATATTGATTTTCCTAATACTAGTATGTGCACTCGATCTCGATCTAAAATTTTATCAAATACTCCTTTTCACCAATTGAAAGGCTTCTCTATGTATGGGACCAGATCAAGATTAATTCTCTTCGAATTATATCATTTCACCTTTTTAATAATTGTGGCATGGGTTCTTGGGTCAAGATCTATTTTATAACCGATGGAATGTCCATGAATAACACCTTTTTCATGGAAATATTAAAGCATAAGAATCTTTATTCTAAGATTTATATTTTTTCTCAAAGAATAAAATTGAATATTTTTATGCATCCTTCCCCTCATAAGCATCATATATAGCTCTTCTATAAATCTAATATATCTATGGAACATGTGGTTCCTTCATATCAGTTCATCACAAAATTTCACAATCTTAGAACTCATATTATTCTATTTACGTACATTTATGTAAAATGTGAGGTGTAATATGGGGAGCTTCTCCAGCATCACATAGTGTGTTTTGATCTAGCTTCTCTTCCTTGGTAGGTGGGAGTGAATATTAATGTGATAGTGGACAGTTTGCAGAACAAGAGTTGTAGTGAGTATTATCAGAAGTATATATAGGTATTAATTTATTTTTTGTTGCGTTCATGTCTCATGGATTTGGGATTTTATGGTAATCATTTTATGTGGTGTAACAACCAAAATGGGATCAACCATACATGGTGTTATTGTAATAAATTTTTAGAAAATATCAATGCTATATCAATGTATCTGGGCACCAAAGTTACTCACTTGGTGGGAGGGTTTTCTGAATATTCTCCTCATGTGGTTGATATTTTCTCTATAATAGAGTGTGCATGATGTTTCTTTCTCTCTCACCACTGGACCTTAGTTTTGGACTACATACAAATAGTGAGAGAGTCATAGATGAATCCAGTGCAGGGTAGCGCATGGTATGGTCTTCACAAAGAGCTTAGATGTCTTAAAAATGATCTTAAATACTAGAAAAAATCCCTTCCATATATCCTTCAGGACCATTTATTTGTAAACTTAAAGATTGAGAGGATATAATTATATTTATAAAATGAATGGGATGAAGTCATTTATAATGGTCTCACTCTCAATAAAGACACATTGGAAAACCTGATTCTAGAACAATTAAGGCAGGATTTTGAGTATTCCAGGTTAAAATAGTTGAGAGATAGATATAGAAACACTGCATACTTCCATGAATACATCAAAGAGAAGATAATCCATATAAGGAAAAATATTCTCCTAGATAATGGAACCAACACCGATGACCATGAGGTGGTAGGTGGGATGGATGAAGTTCACTTCAATTCCCTTCTTACTGAATATAATCCTTGCATTCAAGGAGAAAACCCAAGGGGTATTAGAGATATTTTTTATGACATTAATTTCATGGTATCTTCTAGGGAAAACTAGTCCTTTGAGTCTATTTCAGATGAGAAAGAAATTTATGATGCAGTGATTTCTCTCAACCCGAAAAGTTCACCAAGCTTGAATGGATTCCCTGGTATATTTTATGTCTTGTCTTTGGACCCGGTTTAGATAGATCTAGTGGAGGTAGTTCTAGATTTCTTTTGTGGCATCCATTTCCCTCGTCTGGAAAACCCTACTTCTCTAGTTCCCATTCCTAAGCTGAAGGATTCATCTTTTCTCCACCATTACCATCCAATTATCATGTGTAAACTCCCTTACAAGTTCATGAATACCATTCTCAACTAAATACTAGCAGTGTACATATCATGATGGATCAAAGAATAGAAAAATAGATTCATAAATGGTAGATCAATTCAAGGTTAAATTATCTTAGCTTAGAAATATTATGTGGGATTAACCTCAAGGTATTTGGAACTAATATGATTCTCAATATCGATATGAAAAAGTCCTATGATAGGATTGAATGGAATTTTATTCTTAAGATCCTCACTTGATTTGGTTTCACCAATTGGTTCTCTGACATACTATATAGGTATTTTAGCTCTTATTGGCTCTTTATATCTTTCAAGGGGAAAATATATGATTTCTTTAAATCGGTGTTTGGGATCAGGAAAGGGGGTCCATTTTTTACTAGTATGTTTATACTCATGTAGGAAACTCTTATTCTCCTTTTCAAAACAAATCTCTCAGATGTTATAATTTTACCTTATTGGTGTGGGCATAAATAATGGGGCACATATAATCTAATGTTTGTAGATGAAGCTATAATTCTTCTCAAATGTTAGTAAGTGATCCATATGTGGCATCAAAAAAGTCCTGGAATAATATTTACATTAGAGTGAGAAATTAATAAAATAAGATAAGAGAATAATATATATCTCTAACCAATGCTATGATAGACAATTCAACATCCTTTAAAGTCACATGGGCATCCACATTTGCACTATTCCAATAGAGTATTTAGGAAATCTTATCTCCTCAACCAGGCTTTGAATTCATCATTTTAATAAAGTGGTGGAAAAAAATCATTAGGTGTATTAAGAATTAGAAAAAAAAATTATTCTTTTGTGGAAGAATAACATTAGTGAACTTGGTTCTTACATTGATTCCCAAGAACATACTTTCTTCTCTAAGGGCACTGAAAAATGTGATTAGTGCAATTGAGAAAATTCAGGTCTCTTTTATTTTGGATGAAAACGTAGATTGAAAACACCACTCAGCTTAATGGGTGAGAATTTAAAACCCAAGTAAAGATGGTGGTATTAACATCAGGTTTATCTTTGTTGAAATTCATGGGCTGCGTGTAAAATTAGCATGGGAAGTGTTTAAGGGATGGACTCTTTAGCGTGCGCTCATGTCTCAGAAATATGGAAAAAACATGGATTCAAAAAATATTAATTCAACTAATTTAAGGATCTTGATCCATCCCCATATCATATTTCCTCAATATTATACTCGTTGGATCATATGTAGAGGTGACATCAACTTTTAATATGATAATTGGGCTTGTTTGACTAACCCAGATACTTGGTCATGGACATGAATTTCAGGCAAGCCAAGGAGAACCTGAGTTTCACTGATGTAGTCTTGGATGAGAATAAGTGTTCATTTCTTGATATCACTGAGTTGACATCAGATAAAGAAAGGTTTATTTTTACTGGCTCAGCATTGGGAGATTTCTCTGGGAAGGATTACCAGTTCTTAATGGCATCCTCAACTGAGCTAGAAAGGGGGGATCTACCCTGGTTTAGGGACATCCCATCCAAGTTAAACATTCCAATCTATTGTATCGTAAACTATACTCTATCCATTGACCATTAGATCAATCATACTAGAATCAATATTTATTTTAGGTGCACTTGTTGTAGTAATCACCGGGAATAATCCTCATCACGCTTATTTTTCAATGGAGAATGGGCACTCATAGTCTGAAACACCTTTTTATATTTCATGAGTATTAATCGTTAGAGGTCCTTGGGAAATTACTTCCAGGCTATATGGTTTCATGGGGTGCATAATAACATCCATGAGAGGAAGGATAGATATTTTATTCTTGCTATTTGATGTTGGTGTATCTAGAAATCTTGGAACAAAGCTCGGCATGAGGGTATAAATTCCTCAAAGATGGATCCGATTTTCTGTAAAAAAATTAATCCTCGGCCTCTGTCAACATTTCAAGAATTGAGTTGAATCCCTCTCCCTTAAAATTTTTTGGATATGTGAGTTCCTACACCCTTGGTTCTTAATGCCTAGTAGGGCAAGTGGGTCTGCTAGTCCCCTCACAGCTTGGGGCCCAAACTTTACACGGATGGATCCTATATTTCAGGTATTATACAGGGTGGTGGAATCATTGGTGTTACTAGGGGTGACATTATATTTTATTTTTCTACCTTCTTTGGGAATGGTGACTCCCTATATGTTGAAGAAAGGGTGATGCTGGCAGGTCTCCTTCTATGTAGATAGAATGGCATCAACCTTGCTTTGGTGGAAACTGACTCTAAAATCATTCATAACTCCATATGTGGATCTTATCCCACCCCATGGAATATCTCTTATATTGTCCACAAGTTCATAAGACTCATCAAATACCATATATAGGTTTTTCATATTTAACATGAAGGGGAAAAAGTGGATGATTTTCAAGCCTCTAGGGTCACTCATGATAATTCAATCACTTGCTTCCATGGATTATGTCCCCTTCCCCACTATGGTGTGAATTTAAATAAAAGGGATGCCATTAGGATCCATTATTTTATTCCTCCTTAACATATGTCTTAAAGATTTCTTTATTAAAAATTTAAATAAATAACGATGATGATACTGGGGATATTACTTAATTATATAATATTTATTCTATCTCTATATTTTTTATGCTTATGATGATGAAATATCGATGAAATTCAGTTTCTTTTCCATGGGATAATTTATGATTAATGTATTAATGATATCATGGAATATATATGAATTTATTTATGATGATTTGATATGTTGGACAATAATAATATATCCCTCCAATGCATTGGGTAAAGATTAATATTATGTGATCCCAAAGGTTACATGGGAGGTTATTCCAAGAACAATAAAAGCAGTACCTAAGATGTTATCATAATACCAAAAGATTGTACATGGGAGTTTACCCCAAGACTAATTCCATTACATTGGTGGTTATACAAAGTCTAACATGTTATGAATGTACTTGTGTGTATCCTTGATATAATATTTCTATTATTTTTATTATTCAACACTTTATTCCACTCTTTTATCACATAATTCTAGTCAAATATTATGTTCCCATGGCTCATTATATTTGATCCATTTATAATTAAAATATTATGAACTACCAATATTTTTTCCATTCCTCATGTTTATGATCTAATAATAGTTTTTTTATAATTATAAAAAATCTATCTCATGTTCTCATACCCTATATGCTCATGTTATGTATAAATGATCATTAATATCTCCCTTGTTTACTCTTACTGAGTTTTTGAGTTCACGCATTATTATGTGCTCTTAACCCCATGATAATATATAAATTTTATTTATGATGTTCCTAATATGGGTGATGATTATTAAGAACTATGTGGGAGATGATGTAGATATTTTATAAACTAGTTGTTTATGTATCTATGTTTCCAAAGACACTAAAACTTTACATTTATGTCATGGATTATAATGTTATATATAGAATATTCATCTAATAAGATGTGATATTTTTGTATGAGAAGTATGGTTCAATATAGTCCATATCAAATAAATTTTTAGATACCATTAGAAACTAAGATAAGAATATATTTATGAGAACCCTAAATATTATCCTACGTATAGAAGAACGTTATATGTTATGTAAAATAAAGGAGTGTGGTTTTCCTATAAACAAATCATGTCTGGATGTGGAAAATGGGTTTGTTTTTGGAATAGATTAATATATGGGTAATAACCCTAAAAATGTAAGGTTGAGTATATATTGACCATCATTCTGGTGCATACTAATAGATCCCTTCCTATGGACCTATTTTAACACACCTAGGAGGATATTCTTGGGTTAATTAACATTTTATTTATGAACCATCAAGAAGTATTTTAATATATTATGATCATGGATGACCTATATTAACCCTAAGGTTTCATATATTGAAAAGAATGTGTCAGGTTTTAGACATCATATTAATTATTTTCCATGATTATGTTATTTTTGGATATGATTACTTTTACTCACACTATGATTTTTGGTTTTAGTCAATGGATGAATCCAAAATGAACCATGTTAATTCTGAATGTAATGGGATATGAATTGATTTTCCTCTTAAAAAACCAACAATTATGGGAGAAGGAATAAAAATATCATTTCCATTGTTATGTAACTTTATCAACCCATGAATCATTCTATGATTACAAATGAGAAAAGAAGGGAATAGTTATATATTTATTCCTTCAAAAGGAAACATCCACCTTATTTTAGTGGGTCTTTTGATCCATTAGTTGTTGAGAAATGGTTGAGTACCATTAAAATTTTATTTCCCATTTTCTCATTTTTTGAGCATCAAAAAAATAATTTTTTTGTTTCTATTTTGTAAGGAGAACCATATTAATGGTGTAATTTCATCAGAGAACATAAGGAAATATAAAGAAATTGACTCCATGGGTAGGGATGAGTTTAGAAGTGTATTTTTAAGAAGTATGTTCCATGTATTTGAGGTAAAAATTTAGAATGAGTTCTTTGAGAAATGGTACAAAGGATGATGAATCCATTAGTACATATAAGGAAAATTTTACAAGATTTAGAAGTATGATTTTTGTATTATCATTGAACCAGAAAGTAAGATTGATCGATTCCTCAATGTTTTGAAACTAGTTCTTTGATCGGTGTTATCTATAAGGGAATTCATTAGTTATAAAAAATCTTTTTTATATGCTACCAAGGTAGAAATGAATATTGTAGTTACCCATAAATCTCATGGATTGGATAAGAAATTAAAGATATAATTACAAATAAATACTAATAATAAGAACAATGGAGGGAAGAATATAAAATTCCTTTATTCTAAGTGTGGAAGGATAAAAGGAGGAAATTTTCTTAATGGGGCTACTAAATTCTTTGAGTGTGTAAATGAATTTCATTGGGTATTCGAATGTTTAATTGATGGGAATAAGTTTTAAAATATATAAGGAAATCACCAAAGAAAGTTTCACCTGCACACATGTGTTTCAAATATAAGGAGTATAAGGATTATTCTAACCAGTGCATAAATGTGGAGGTTAATGATGAGGATTGACATCAGAAACCTCCTAGGCCTAGATACAAAGGGGAATATCATGAGATTTGTGTTCTAGATGTGGGTTATGATAATGAAGTAATGAATGTTACACTTATCATACACTCTAAAATTACGAATGTCTAATTTGATTTTGAGACTACCAACTCTTTTATATCTAGAGAATTTGGTAAGGGTATCACAATACTACCTCAATAATTAGGTGATGAATTATCATTAAAAACCCATAATGGGATGATGATTGAATCTAAAATCTATGATTCTTCCCTGATTTAACTTTTTGAGATTATTCCTCATAAAAATCTCAATATTCTCACTCAAGTTGAATTTTATGTTATCTTAGTAAAGTATTATATTATTTACATAAATACCATATAAATATCCATGTAAGGGATGTCTTGTTTTATATTCCGAAACACCCTATGATCATAAATTGATGTGGAGATAAATATAAACATCCAATGGAAATTAAATCTGTTATATGGGTCTATATTCCTATTCAAAATTTATGTTTATATAATATGGTTGGGAAAAAACACAACAACCAATATATGCCTATTTTATATGAGATTTTTTATGTATTTAAATAATAGATTACTATCCATCCTACAAATTGTGAAATTTATTTTTCAATAAAACTCATTCTTGGTTCTACAACTACTTTAAAGAATTCATAGAGAATGGCCCCGATCGAGTTACTAAAATTAAAGAATAAACTTTAGTAGAAGCTTAATAAGGGATTTATTTGGACCAGTGTGTCACATTGGGGTGAAATTGTTCTTTTATTAATAATAAATATGGAATAATTGATTATCATAAACTTAACAAGATAAAAATCAAGAATAAGTATAATTTTCCATGTATTAATGATTAATTTTATTAATTACATGGTGCATAATATTTTTCGAAGAATGATATTCAATCTAGATACTATCAATTGTCAGTAATAATTGAATACAGTCCCAATACATCATTCTTTATGAGTTATAGACACTATGAATTTATAGTGATTCCATTTTATATTACTAATTACCCCCTATATTAATGGATTTAATGAATAGAGACTTTATAGATTACCTAGTTTAGTTTTTGGTAGTATTTAAAGATGCAATAATTATATATTCAAATATCAAGGAATTATATAAAGATCAATTTAGGATTATTATAAAAATGTTAAGGAAAGAGAATTTTTATGAAAAATTTATAAATTTTATATTTTAGCTATAAAATGTTTCATTTTTGGGTCATATAATCTCAAGTGAGGGTATATCGGTGGATCAATCAAGTATGAAAGTTATTGAATATTGGCCCACACCAATCATTATGACTAAGATCCTTAGTTTTCTTGGTTGGGATATATTTTATCAATGAGTTGAGGATAATTTATCACAAATATCTAATCCTCTCACCATGATAACATAAAAGGGAGATAATTTCTATTAGACATATGAATGTGAATAAAATTTCAAGGAATTGAAGACAAGGATAGTCAGTTCACCTATTCTTATATTGCGTTGTAGTATAGATGGGTTTTTGATGTGTAGTGATTCATTTAAAAAGGGATTCTGATGCATCCTCATGTAGAATTGCATGGTAATAGAATATGCCTCAATCTAATTGAAAATACATTACCAAATTTACCTAACCTATGATTTTGATCTGGAAGAAGTAATTTTTACACAAAACATATGGAGGCCTTTTGTTTAAGGTTAATAGTGTGAAATATATACAGATCAAAAAATATTGAAGTATATTATTACATTGAAATAGTTAAATATGTGATGGAGAAAATGGTTCTAATTGACTAAATATTATGACTGATCAATACACTACCACCCAACTAAAGCGAACAAGGTGGTTGATGATTTGATTTGTAAGGACCTTACTAGTTTTCTCATGATGAGGATTGAAAGAGATCTAAAACTTATGGTTTCATAGAATATGGAATTTTAAATCTAGAGTAAATGGGATAGATCCTATCTTTCTCAAATTAATGTTCAACAATCCATCGATGAGAATATTAGAGAGGCATATAAGTAATATTTAGAGCAACAAAATAAGGTGATAAATTATTCTAAGTTCATCCTTGATTTTAATGGAATGATAAAGATCAAGAACCATGTATTTTTTCCATCCGTTGATGATTTGAAGAAGGATATATTGGATGAGGATCATATTTAATCATTCTCTATTCATTCTGGAATTATAAAGGTGTGTATATATTTGAATAAGTATTTGTGGTGGGACAACATGAAAAAAGACATTATACATTATGTACTTCAATGATTGGTATGTAAACAAGTAAAGGGTTAGGGTGCAAATACCTGAACCCCAAAAGCCCAGATCTGGTGTTTACTTTATTACATTGTTACTAGGTACAACCAATAACATGTTTAAGGACCCAATATTCTAGTAGTCTTGAAAAAAAAGATAAATAATTGAAGCTCACATTACATTTGAAAACGTTACAAATGTAAATATTCTACATCCTTCAACACATACAAAGATTTATTATTAATATCCTGGGTAAAATAACAAAAACTAATGGTGATCTCATATACTTAGTATGTTTTATGTATAGTGGAATCCATCATGATTAAATAATCAATAATCAATATGTAAATGTAAATAACAAAAAACACATTCCATTTAACCAATAACTTAGGCATGATGAATAATATAGCATGAATAAATGATGATAAAATAATTCCATTAAACAAATCAAATGAACATGAAACTTATCTAAGTATAACTAGTTAAATAATCACATGTAAATAAATAAATAATCTCGTAGTTATGGAATGCATAATTTCAGACATCATTAAATTTCCCCTAATGTCTCATCTTAAGGAATATTACATAAATATGTAAGACCTCATCCAAATACCCAAAATAGTTTTCCTCATGAAACTAACCAATTAATCAAGGGTATATGAAATTTTTATCCCAAAATCCACTTAATAATTATAATGAATCCATAATATGAATAAATAATACAACTTAATCAACATTACTTATTCAAAAACTATCTATATAGGAATAACTATAATACTGAATTTCAGTACTTTACTTAATAAAACTAATCATAGACCACCGAAAGAAAGAATAAGTATGATATAATTAAATCATATCCCCAATGTGCAATATAAGGGTCATTTTAATTTAACAATGTAAATATCATAAAAAATCATTAAAAATTTCTTGAGGAAAATAACCCTTTCACATTAAAAATCACTTTTTTTTTAACCACAATATTAGGAAAAGAAATTATTTTAAAATAACCATATAAACTTGTAAAGGAAGCTAAAAATCATTGAGTGGACTTGACAGTGGAAATTTTGAATCATCTTTTATATGTTAAAAATAATATTCCTATCACACTTTTGTAAGAAAATTAAAAAACTACCTCATTGAGAAAATGATTATGTGATTCCTTTTAAACCATTTTGTAACATAAAAAAATGATGAAAATAGTCTTTAATAAATCATTGGAAAATATTAAAAATATTCTATGAAACATTTTGAATAAAATATGGTCACACAAGGAAAATATTCCCAACCGAGTAGAAAAATAAAGTCAGTTTTCCTTGAAAATATGATATTTGTATCTCAAGTAATTAATGATAAAAAAAGTAAAGTAAAAATTTTAATTTTAAAAAAATAAATATAGGGTAATAAAATATATTAGGTTTAATATTGAAATAGAAAATAATTTCCCCATCATATACATAGACATAAACAATCTTGAATAATGGTAAGATTCTGAAATAAATCCTTACAATTATAGTAACTTTAAAATCATGACCCTATAAGATGAATAAATTTAAATTAAACATTAAAAATAATGAATATAAATGGAATCATGATATATCCTTTCAAATGTTCATTATATATACCTTATAAAATAAATACGTGGTGAATATGGCATATGTCTCATGAAAGTAAACGTGAGACGAGAAAACCCATTAAAAATATCGTATCTTTGAAGTAAGAATTAATTAATGAAGATATAATGGAAAAAAATAAACACAATACTAGTATTGTAACGCCCCGACCCTAGATACCCAGAGTCGGTGTATTATTACATAACATTGGCATGATCATAAGAAAGATCAAGTCTCTAAAGACCGATTAGTTTAGTAGCCTTGGAAACACTAGATATATTCATAAAGTTTACATTACATCAATAAGTGAAAAAATACAACAACATATTGTCTTCATATCCCCTCATATTATCCCTGCAGGTCATTCATAAAATACTTCTTCACATCCTAGGAAAAATAAAACATTGAAATGGGTGAGCTCAGATGCTCAGTAAGGATAACAATATAGTGGAAACTTTCAAAAATAAATATAAAAATTTAAGGCAATGTATAACTAAAAGAAAGCCTTTTAAACTTGAACTTCAGCATAATATGGAAAGGATAAAATGAAATAATTCCATTTACTTATTCACATGGATATTCTACTAGTCGAATAATCACATGAAAATAAGAATAACCACTTTCATAATGACGGAATGCATAATGTCATACTATCATAACCACGTAGCCAAGGCCTCGTGCCAAGAAAACAAAAAAGATTTTGTCAACACCTCATGACAAGACACTAGTTTGTCTCATGAGACCAATCGATGCATTGAGGAGCTATAGCGGGCTCCACCCGTCACTTACTAAGTCCAATGCATTCCTCATATGAAAAGTTTTAAACATAACATAAACATTCGTATTAAAACTAGTATACGAAATGTCAATACTTTATCCACAAACCATTAATGGTATAAAAATAGCACATCCACAGTCAAACATAACTCATTCGATACAATATGGAAGACTGTATTTTTTCATATTAACCTCAATCGAGAATGATGAAGGATATTGACATAGATGAAAATAATCATCAAAACAATTAGAGTGAAATATCCCCCTTTTTCTTGAAATCATTTAAAAGTCAAACTAATTGTCAAGAATTCATTTAAAATAGATTTTAGAATCAAAGTGTCCCATACCACTTTGAAATTTTTAAAAGGAATTTCTATTTGAAAACTTTAATGTCCATATAAATAATTCCTTAAAACCATTTTTAAAACAAGGACATTAATGAGAAAGATTTAGAATAACAAATCTTTAAAACATTTTAAAATGTCATTTTAGTTAGAGTTCCCAACCAAAAGAGAGACACTTGAATAAAAATAATTGAGGAAATAAAAACTTTTTAATATCATGAGAATAAAGGGATTCATGATATATTATGTAAAAGTAAATTATATACACCATATAAAAGTGATTTGGTGTATAATAATAAAGGAGTCTCAATGGAATGTAAATTGAGATGAAATCTCTCATAAAAGCCGTATCCTTAGGTTAAGGATAAATCAACGACATAATTATAAGTGAGAAATATAAATACACTCAATATGATTGGATATTCAGTGTAAAACAATCAAAGTACATTCACACATATTCTTGTAAAAACAAAACCAATGAATTGGATGTTTAACTCAACAAATCGAGATTGAGAAAAAATTACTATTATCAAGTTCATACCGATGACCTGATAATTTATCAATGGAGTTATTATGTGTATCAAAAGTATATCCACAGAAAGGGGAGTGTAATTTATAACATAATCAAATGAATAGTGATTCTACACATAATCTTGGAGTAAAATAATCAATGAAGTATGCGTAAAGATGAATGAGTGGAAATTGAAATTTCAAATTCCCTTATTGATTTGGTAACATACAAAACATACACCCATGAAAGAAGGATCATAAAATGATGATGTAAATATACATGAATTAAAGTATATTACACAATTAATACAAACATGGGCAGTACACAGACCACATGTAATAAATAAGTGGTGAACAATGGAATTCTCACAGAATTAAAAGTGAGATAAGAAACCCCTTACTTTGTACTTTTTCCTTGGTCGACTGTAGGTTAACCTCCTTTATAATGGTGAAATAATTGTTATTGAATTATACAAGAATCATTTACATTAATATTATATCATATATGATCTTTTAACATTGATTTGTTAATAATATCTTAGTATTATCGTCATTTCGGGTGTTAACTTACACGTTTTCCTTTATATTATTTGTTACGTAAGCCATGTTTGTTATGGATAGGTTGTATCTTATTCATATCCAGAATTATATCAAGTACTTAAAAATAATTTTAATCATCAAATGAGAATTATACTTGAATGGATACGATGGAGAATGAATCTTGTCGCGTTCGTGGAGACGGTAGTCCGTACATACACACGAGAGACAATATCATTCTTTTGATGTTAAAATAATATATAATTGGATGGTATATCATATATACAGAAACATTATCATGTTATATTTATTATTTACTTGAATTACACATCATTATTATACCCATCCAAATAATAATTTATTGAATGACAATTACACCACGACGTGGAGACGGTAAGTCGTACGTACGCACGTATGGTGACATTCCATTCAAAGGATGGATAGAATACTGAAATATGGTTGTAACATTTTTATAATAACATAAATGTGTATATAATATACTGTATTTATTATTTTATAATGTTAATAACAAAGAAAGAAGAAGTGTAAGAAGAAAGGAACTTGAAAAAAATGTTGTGAAAACATTACCTCTTCTGCGGGTTCTTCTTATTGATTTCATCAAAAGGGCTCCTTAGATTAGATTTCTAATAAAACTAAGGCCTCTAAGTTGTAGTGAGGGATTTTTAGAGATTCTTTGGTCAGGGTTTGGCCGAACCAAAAGGCTTTGAAGGTGGGAATTAATGAGAAGGGGGAGTTCCCTTTTATAAGAGGGGTGAGGGGCACCTTTGGAAAAGCTAGAAATATTATTTTATAATAAATTCATTTTCGGTTTCAAATGGTTCCAAAGTGTATTATTTAAAGGTTAAGGTGGGGATGGGTCAAAAACTAATCAAACAATAGAATTTAGACTAGTTTGGGTCATTATATTAACCTTATCTTTTAGTTTTAACTCTTAGTTAATTAGTTTGACACTTACCATGTCACTTTGTATTTTTATATTATATAGTTAATAAACTTACTATATACCTCCAAGAGACCCCAAAGTGGTCCATTAATGATACATATATCATGATATAAATATCTTGGCCGAACCTTATATTTTTAAGAATTGAATATCAATTAATAATATAATATTTGTTTTAAAAACTCTTTTATGTAAATTTTGACACTATTTGGTAAATTGATTTTTGTGAAAATTATAACAGAATTATTACTTCTAAAAAAGTTAATTAAAGTCTTCCTAACATGTCATATTAACCTATAAAATTAGTT
The DNA here is from genome assembly GCA_963277665.1 of Viscum album. NCBI lineage: Eukaryota > Viridiplantae > Streptophyta > Magnoliopsida > Santalales > Viscaceae > Viscum > Viscum album. The sequence goes on along the minus strand of CAUJRU010000328.1, from coordinate 389,420 downwards.
TAATTCAGAAAAAGTCTCAAATTATATTTATTTGGGTATTAATAATATCAATTATTTTAATTGTTCACTATTATTTTAATTATTGCATCGTCTTTGTGTCATAAATAAATTAAATTATTTATTGTCTAAAAATTATAAATAAAGTATCATTATTCAGGAAATATTTTTATCTTTCTAATTAATATTTACAATTGAATTTACCTTATGTATAACCCTATATTAAAAATTCTTTAGTAAATAAACTTTGATTTTAACTCTTTTAACTCTTCTTTGAATTAAAAAATAACAAATGTCCTAATCTAATCCAAGTGGACCTAAATGATAATATTTTACTCGTAAGGTTGTTTTTGACCGAGATACACTTGTCCAATAGAATTAGGACATGTGTTAGGGTAATATTAATATCATTTTCACCCTTAATTACCCTATTTAATTTTAACCGTGGTAAATAAAAGTAAAAGTCACTATTCACCAAAAATTATTTTCATCTCATTGAAAAAAAATTTACTCCTTGATATTAACCGTTTCTCTCGGATTTTCGAAATTCCACTCACAAAAGCGGTAAAACTATGTTTTATGAAAAATTCAGTTTTTTAACTACCACTTAGTGGTTTCACTATTCATCAAAAATGAAAGTTTCCAGAAAAATACCAAAAATTAGGCCTAAGCTATATTTGATATTATGAATTCAAAAATGATTTCTATTTTACCAAATTCAAAACATATTAGTTGCATTAATTAATTTAAAAATTAATTCCCGTCGTCAAAACAAATAGCGTGTTTTTAAGAGATAATAACTATCAAAAGATTGACACTTGTTTATGTCTGGTTTGAATGTGAAATTACATCCAATGAGCAACATTGTATTAAATGGTAAAAATATATTCTAAATATACTTTAAAACCACTCAAATTAATAATTTATCACTATTCATTATTTCGATTAAAGAAGATCTTTTTAATTAAAATTTATTAATTTTCACTATTTATCATAATATGAAAGTTATCCGAAAAGTACCAAAATTTTACCCTATGCTAACTTCGATATTATGAATCCAAAAATTAAGTCCATTTCGAAAGATAAAATTTATAAAATTTCAAAAAGTAGGTATTACTATTCATAATGGCTAGTTTGATTGGATGTGGTGTGTTAGAATCTCGAAGTTGCGTACAATACACCCCATTGCATTATTCAAAAGGAAACATACCATGGAAGCTTGGGGTGTTACATTCTCCCCTCCTTCAATAAATTTCATCCTCGCAGTTTTTTTAAAATTGGTCTTGAGAATATAATGGAAAGTACCACATCGTAAAAAGAGTCAATAAAACTATCACTTTAAAATAAAGGAAGAGAGGTATAAAGGTCACCCAAGATAACCCATACTAGGATTACATGTAGGAAAACATGGATATGGACGATAAAATAAGTGTTATGTTCTGATGGAGAGGGATAGAAAACATTATTAGGAGAAACTTAACAATAAGAAAATCACAAACTTGTGTTGGGACAAACGTTCATTAGTCTCCCAGTAGGAAAAGTAAACGGACAACATTTTTTGTTTTAAGTTACATTACATAAGGACGAGGAATTCATTTATTATATTGACTAAGAACATAAAGATATATAGTTACTTTTTAAGTAGAGTTTCATTCTTTAAAAAAAATTCCACTAAATCATTTTTTTTTTGAACAATGAGTATTCCAGAAGACTTGGTCACAATGGAAGAGATAGAATAAACTTCAATATAAATAAATGATCCACTTAGGAAAAACTATATATTTACCTTGTCTTTAGAAATTAATCAAAATCAAAATGGTTAGTATAATATCTGATGATACCCCAAATGGATATTCCATTAGAGAAAAAAACACTAATCTTAATTTATAAAATTAAACCATCAATAGCCCAAAGTTAAATAAATACCATTCAATAATCAATTGTCCTTAAAATCCTTCAATATAATCAAAACTAATTTTGAAACCTAAAACTTATAAGAATGTAGTCTTCCACATTAAATTGTATCTTCAAATGACATTAATTACTCTTAAAGTCACATACTTAAAAGTAATTAACCTAATCATTTCCATAAATAACCAAAATCACTATAAATCCACAATAAAAACATAGATAAAAATCCACCATTACTCCTAAAATGAAATCCCATACTATTATATTTTCCTTGGGCATATAGTGTTCACAACAAAGTGAACAACTTCCAAAATAACATTTATCACTTAATCACCAAATCATTTTCTTATACTAAGGGTATTCATTTGATAAGACATAAGATCCCAAATCAAATTACTATTGATCAATAAAATCATTTAACTAAAAATAATATTCACACTAACCAGGGACTTCACGTAGTCCAGTGGTAGGCGATAAATCCCAATCGCACTTTGGTTGTGGGTTTGATTCCCACAGCTTTGTCCGACGCGACGGGTTTTCACATGGTCTGCGTGTTGTCCTTTTTCAAAAACTATATTTTATAACATTACCAAAATGAGATAAATTCCTCAAAATAACAATAACATAATTTAACCACAAATCTTATCTCATACCTTACATTTTCATCCCAATTTATAATAACTTATAATTTCCTCGAACCCAATGATCATATAAAACCAAATGGTTATTTATAACTATATCCACAAGAGAAAAGATAATTCTTCCTCAAATATCATTCTCACATGGAAAACTGTAGGGTTAAAAATTCAAGAGAAAATTATTCCAAAGGAAACCCATCAACAAGGAGCACTAATACTTTTTAAACATTTCTCCAACCATTTATTTCCACATAGCTTCTTCTTTGTCCAAGAAAATATCCTATAGAATAGGGAATTCACCCGGGTAATGGCTAGGTCCCCTACATTTATGGTAAATGACTGTAAATGGATTCTTGGGACCATTTTTATCTTCTTCCATAGAACTCTAAATTTTTCTTCGGCAATTCTTCACTTTATGTCCTTCCTTCCCGCACGTAAATCATTTCTTTGTCCCATTGAGACACTTTCCTGGGTGTCTCCTTCCACATTTCCTGCATGATGGAAATTGAGGATTCCTTTCTCCATGGTCTCCACTACTAGAGCTCTTATCATTCATCACCTTTCTCTTCTTTTTTGAGTCCAGGAATTGGTTAATATATATATTGTTGATCATATTTTTGGAAAATTGATTTGGCATAAAGACAATATCATTTACGCCTATCAACATTCCATTTTTTTGCTCATTTCCACCACCGTTCCCACCTTGTACATCATTCTCAAAGTCACTATGACTTCCTTGGAATCCAGCCATTGGCTAGAACCAGAAATCATTGTGTGAGTAACATTAGTCATAAAATCATTTAGAGATTAACATGTCACCATATTCTCAATTTTAAACACATTAGGATTAACCAAGGTCATTTACTCTCATCTTCTTTATATAATACTTCAAATCGGTTTGTGATGAAAATGTAAATTATCCTAAGAATATCCCTCGGGAGTGTCGTAACCAGGAGTGCAGCAAGGCCCGTTGTCGTGCACCAGTTTCCGTTCGAGTCTAGCTCAAAGCGATGTTTTCGGGTTTTACCCCTAGGTATATCTATGCCAGAGCCACCTCAACCTGCTCGTATCCAGACATTGATGTATTGCTCGGAAAACTCAAAAAATCACTATAATACCAAAATTCTAGGAAGTTATTCTATAATAATCCTCAAAGTTCATCTTAGGTCTACGTGTTCTAATTAGAGTTTATCTGAATCTAGCTTCCAAGGTTTGTACTAAACTTCCTCTGATACCAACTGTAATGCCCCGACCCTAGATACCCATATTCAGTGCATTATTACATAACATTGGCATGATCACAAGAAAGATCAAGTCTCGAAACACAGATTAGTTTAATAGCCTTGGAAACACTAGATATATTCATAAAGTATACATTACATCAATAAGTGAAAAACTACAACAACATATTGTCTTCATATCCCCTCATACTATCCTGGAAATTCATTCCTAAAATTCTTCTTCACATCATGGGAAAAATAAAACATTGAAAGGGGTGAGCTCAGATGCTCAGTAAGGATAACAATATAGCGGAAACTTTCATAAATAAACATAAAAATTTAAGGGAATGTATAACTAAAACAAAAGCCTTTTAAACTTGAACTTCAGCATAATATGGCAAGGATAAAATGAAATAATTCCATTTACTTATTCACATGGATATTCTACTAGTTGAATAATCACATGAAAATATTAATAACCACTTTCATAATGATGGAATTCATAATGCCAGACTATCATAACCAAGTAGTCAAGGCCTCGTGCCATGACTACAAATAAGATTTTGTCAGGGCCTCATGCCAAGAAACTAGTTTGTCTCATGAGACCTATCGATGCATCGAGGAGCTATAGCGGGATCTATCTATCACTTACTAAGTCCAATTCATTCCTCATATGAAAAGTTTTAAACATAACATAAACATTCGTATTAAAACTAGCATACGAAATGTCAATAATTTATCCAAAAACCATGAATGGTATGAAAATAGCACATCCACAGCCAAACATAACTCATTCGATACAATATGGAAGAGTTTATTGTATCATATTAACCTCAATTGAGAATGGTGAAGGATATTGACATAGATGAAAATAATCATCAAAACAATTAGAGTAAAATATCCCCCTTTTTTAAATCATTTAAAAGTCACACTATTTTTCAAGAATCCATTTAAAATAGATTTTAGAATCAAAGTGTCCCATACCACTTTGAAACTTTTAAAAGGAATTTTGATTATAAAACTTTAATGTTCATATAAATAAATCCTTAAAACCATTTTTAAAACATGGACATTAATGAGAAATATTTAGAATAATCAATCTTTAAAACGTTTTAAAATGTCATTTTAGTTAGAGATCCTAACAAAAATAGAGTCACTTGAATAAAAATAATTTAGGAAATAAAAACATTGTAATATCATGAGAATAAAGGGATTCATGATATATTATGTCAAAGTGCATTATATACACCATATAAAGTGATTTGGTGTATAACAATAAAAGAGTATCAATGGAATGTAAATTGAGATGTAATCTCTCATAAAGGCTGTATCCTTAGGTTAAGGATAAATCAACGACATAATTATGAGTGAAAAATATAAATACACTCAATATGATTGGATATTCAGTGTAAAATAATCAAAGGACATTCACACATATTCTTGTAAAAACAACACCAATGAATTGGATGTTTAACTCAACCAATCGAGATTGAGTAAAAATTACTCTTATCAAGTTCATACCGATGACCTGATAATTTATAAATGGAGTGATTATGTGTATCAAAAGTATATCCACAGAAATGGGAGTGGAATTTATGACATAATAAAATGAATAGTGATTCTACACATAATCTTGGAGTAAAATAATCAATGAAGTATGCGTAAACCCGAATGAGTCGAAATTGAAATTTTAAATACCCTTATTGATTTGGTAACATACAAAACATAAAACCATGAAATAAGGATCATACAATGATGATGTAAATATACATTAATTAAAGTATATTACACAATTTATACAGACATGGGAAGTACACACACCACATGTACTAAATAAGTGGTGATCAATGGAATTCTCACAGAATTAAAAGTGAGATAAGAAACCCCTTACTTTGTACTTTTTTCTGGGTCGACGGTAGTTTAACCTCATGTATAATGGTGAAATAATTTTTATTGAATTATACAAGATTAATTTACATTAATATGATATCATATATGATCTTTTAACATTGATTTGTTAATAATATCTTAGTATTATCGTCATTTCGGGTGTTAACATACTTGTTTTCCTTTATATTATTTGTTACGTAAGCCGTGTTTGTTATGGATAGATTGTATATTATTCATATCCATAATTACATCAAGTCCTTAAAAATTATTTTTAATCATCAAATGAGAATTATACTTGAATGGATACGATGGAGAATGAATCTCATCGCGTTCGTGGAGACGGTAGTCTGTACGTACGCACGAGTGACAATATCAATATTTTGATGTTAAAATAATATATAATTGGATGGTATATCATATATATAGAATAATTATCATGTTATATTTATTATTTATATGAATTACACATCATTATTATACCCATCCAAATAATAATTTATTGAATGACAATTACACCACGACGTGGAGACGGTAAGTCGTACGTACGCACGTATGTTGACATGCCATTCAAAGGATGGATAGAATACTGAAATATGGTTGTACCATGTTTATAATAACATCAAAGTATATAAAATATAATGGAATTATTATTTTAGAATGGTAATAACAAAGAAAGAAGAAGTGGAAGAAGAAAGGAACTTGAAAAAAGGTGGTGAAAACATTACCTCTTCTTTGGGTTATTCCTTTTGATTTGATCAAAAGGGCTCCTTAGATTGGCTTTCTGATCAAACTATGTCCTCTAGGTTGTATTGAGGGAAGTTTTGAGAGTATGTGGGCAGGGTTTGGCCGAATCAAAAGGCTTTTAAGGTGTGAATTAATGAGAAGGGGGAGTTCCCTTTTATAAGAGGGGTGAGGGGCACCTTTGGAAAAGCTAGAAATATTATTTTATAATAAATTAATAATTGGTTTTTAATGGCTCAAAAGTGGATTATTTAAAGGTTAAGGTGGGGATGGGTCTAAAACAACTCAAAAAATATAATTTAGACAAGTTTGGGTCATTATATTAACCTTATAGTTTAGTTTTAACTCTTAGTTAATTAGTTTGACACTTACCATGTCACTTTGTATTTTTATATTATATAGTTAATAAACCTACTATATACCTCCAAGAGACCCCCAAGTGGTCCATTAATGATACACCTATCATGATATAAGTCTCTTGGCCGAGACTTAGATTTTTTTTAATTGAATATCAATTAATAATATAATATTTGTTTTAAAAACTCTTTTATGTCAATTTTGACACTATTTGAAAAATTGATTTTTGTGAAAATCATAACAGAATGATTACTTCGAACGAAGTTAATTATATCATTTATAACATGTCATATTAACCTATAAAATTAGTGTAATTCATAAAAAGTCTCAAATTATATTTATTTGTGTATTTATAATATCAATTATTTTAATTTTTCACTATTATGGTAATTACTGCATCATCTTTGTGTCATAAATAAATTAAATTATTTATTGTTTAAAATTTATAAATAAAATATCATAATGTAGGAAATCGTTTTATCTTTCTAATGAATATTTACAATCGAATTTACCTTATGTATATCCCTATATTAAAAATGATTTATAAAATAAACTTTGATTTTAACTCTTTTAACTCTTCTTTGAATTAAATAATAATAAATGTCCTAGTCTAATCCAAGTGGACCTAAATGATAATATTTTACTTCTAAGGTTGTTTTCGTTCGAGATAAAATTGTACAATAAAATTTGGAAATGTGTTAGGGTAATATTAATATCATTTTTACCCTTAATTACCCTATTTACTTTTAACCGTGGTAAATAAAAGTAAAAAGTTACTATTCACCAAAAATTATTTTCATCTCATTGAACCAAATTTTACTCCTTGATATTAACCGTGTCTCTCGGATTTTCCAAATTCCACTCACAGAAGCGGTAAAATTAAGTTTTATAAAAAAATCAGTTTTTTAACTACCACTTACCAGTTTCACTATTCATCAAAAAATGAAACTTTCCAGAAAAATACCAAATATTAGGCCTAAGATATATTTGATATTATGAATTCAAAATTGATTTCTATTTTACCAAATTCAAAACACATCAGCTGCATTAATTAATTTAAAAATTAATTCTCGTCGTCAAAACAAATAGCGTGTTTTAAGAGATAATAACTATCAAAAGATTGACACTTGTTTATGTTTGGTTTAAATGTGAAATTACATCCAATGACCAATATTGTATTAAATGGTAAAAATATATTCTAAATATACATTAAAACCACTAAAATTAATAATTTATCACTATTAATTATTTCGATTAAAGAAGTTGTTTTTAATTAAAATTTAGTAATTTTCACTATTCATCAAAATATGAAAGTTATCTGAAAAGTACCAAAATTTCACCCTAATCTAATTTAGATATTACGAATCCAAAAATGAAGTACATTTAGAAAGATAAAATTTATAAAATTTCAAAAAGTAGGTATTACTATTCATAACGGCTAATTTGATTGGTTGTGGTGTGTTAGAATCTCGAAGTTGTGTAAAATGAACGTCATTGCATTATTCAAAGGGAAACATACCGTGGAAGCTTGGTGTGTTACAAGTGAAAATACAATAGTATACCATCAATGATCATTTCACACATAATCATGGAATTACATAATTAATGAATTGGATGTATAATGGAAATTGAGTTAAGAAATCCCTTACCACTTACTAACTTTTTTGTCAAATTCTATTATATAATATAATTTGAATTGAAACTTAAAATATCAGGAATTATTAAGGATTCAATATAATACTTGTAAAATGGAATTATATACCCAAAATAAAATAAATTGTTGTGTGACATTAAAATATGCCTCAAGGAAAGAAAATTTATATGGAATCTCATACCTCAAGTTTAAATTTTCACATATATTAGTTGTCTTCCTAAATAATAAAATTTTATTCATTATTTACTTTAATAATAACATTTTTCAAGTTTATTATTGATTTTAAATTATTTATTATCATGTTATATTTAATTAATTAATAAATTATGTTTATGATGTATATTTAAACGATATTCGGTTCATATGACCAAAATGACTTTAGTAGGTTGACAATGGTATAAGTGGTCATTTTTACCACATATAAAAAATAATAACCATGAAATAATTATAATTCTTTATATAAATTATTATTTTGAAATTAAATAAAAAATATAGTTATAAAAAAATTAACTATCTTTCAATTTTAGAGAAGGTAGGTCATACAAATGCATGAATAATGTTTCCATTCTTCAACAATCAAGATGGAAATATGGTATGTATTATTTTAAATTTATATAATGGTAATTATATCAAAAATAAGTTTTTATTTCTCCAAATAAACGTATTTATACCATCCATGTGATGCAGTGGTGAAAAATGAATCAAATTGCTTCATGGAGGTGGTAGTCCACACGTACACATGAACAACATTCTCATTTTTCAATGGATTTAAAGGTTAGAAAATATATGATGTATTAATTTTCCAAAATGATAAATATTTATTTGATATCATATATATATATACCTCAAATTCCTCAATATAAATATATGTGGGAGTTGTTGATGGAAAATGAATAGCATTTTTCCTCAAGGAGATAGTCCTCCATACACATGAATGACAACTTATTTTCCCATTTGATAGAAAAAGATATTGATATAGGTTATTACATTAAAATAAAAACATATAAGTATATGTAAGAAACCTATTTTATAATTTTATCATGTTTTAGGAATATTTTAAGGCAGTGGAAGAGAAAATAAAATGAAAATGCTTGGTTTAGAACTATACCACTTCTTCAGAAAATAATCATTAGGTTTATAAAAAAATACTTCCTAGGATAGTAGTCTTATCAGAATAGGGACACTAGGTTGTGTGTATGGATGTAATGAAGTTATTTGGGTAGGTATCTACTGAAACATTAACTTTATGTGTGGATAAGAGAGGCGAGTGGAGTCCTTTTATAAGTGTGCAAGAGGGCATACTTGGAATTTTTGAAAAGAATAAAATATATTAATGTATTACTCTAGAACAATTGATCCAAAATGGAACAGTGAAAAATAATATATGTTATATCATAGAAATATTCCCATAAAATTAAAATTATACATATTTTTATATTATTGTATCCCTTATCTTTTTAGGTTAACCCCAGGTAAACCAATTTTAACTTTATACATGGTGACAAGTTTTTACTATTTTTACTATCCATTATGACCAAAACATAAGTTTTACTTATTAAATAATATTATTTAGTATAATTCCAATTATTTAATCTATTTTATCAAATTAAATTCACATATTATGTATACTTTAATTCAAATTTAAACCCAAAAATGTGATGAAAAATTGGTTTTTAAAAAAATTCCTTTTATGTGTAAAAATGTTTTTATAAAAAAATCATTGAAAATAATTCAAAATACCTTAATTATAGTATTAAAAATATAATTGAACAAATTTTACATTAAATCCTTTTTAAAATAAATTGGGACTATAAATTCTTGAAATGAAAATGCAGTTTTCAATAAAAACAGTATTTTTCACTATTCTGTAAAAAATCAAGCATTTCAGAAAATCTCAAAAACAAATCACCCTAATATAATTTCGATATTATGATTAAAAAAATAAAGTTAATTTTATAAAAAAAATAAAAAAAATAGAAAATAAAATGTTGTATTATTTTCTCACCAAAAGTAGATAATTTTTTTTTGCAGAATTGTTTTTTAGAATAAAATGACTTTACTAAAAATTGAGTGCATATTTCCTAGAAATTAATCAATGAAAATTAATTTATTAGAAAATTTATATATCTTTCATAATTTTTTTAATACTATTCCTACCTTCCAATTCAATGGCTAGGTCATAAAATACGTATTTAAATAATAATATTTCATGGCTCGTTTAAGCTTGATGTTTGGTATTGTATAAGGTATCAAACATAGTGTTTTTTTTAATATGAGGGTATCAAATTCTACCCCCATTATATAAATTGTTAACTCAACTTTTTATCTTGGTCATAATAGGTTAAATATTTCTAGATAACTTTGTTGAAAACCCACTTCATAAAGAGGGTTGATAAAACATCCTCATGAAAATAGGGAAAGGAAAATACAAAGATCATCTAGAATAACTCAAAACTAGGTTTCAAAATTGTAGAAAACATGTGGGAATTGAAAATATTGACATGGAGGAGAAAATTAATTTCAAAATAATGATGGATTGTAATAGAGATCATTGATCACAATAAATTTAATGATCATGTGAAATTTAATGACCACAGAAATCAATGAGGTGTGGAAACATCCCTCAATTCATAAGGAATAAATATAATATGAAAAAAACTTATTTCATGATCCTTTTACTAAATTTTATGAATTACTTTACCATATAGACTAATAATATATGGAAGTATACTTACTTGATATTATAATTCCTTCCTTAAATCCATTTCTACCACAATCTCATTTATTCTGCAAACGATGAATATTCAATATGAATTATTCATTCCTAAAGCAGTAAAATCAACTTATAACGGATCATGTAATATAAAAAAGAATGAAAAGTTATTCCTCTTATCATTAAATATTAAAAAAATGAAATTTTTACCACAATTTATGATAATATGGGGATGTATAAACCTTTATATGAAGAAATAATACATTTTACATCAAATTTTCCACAACAACACTAAATGTTCATCTTTGATTATTCCACAAATCAATAACCCTACATCCTACTTTACCTTAACAAACTCAATACTAAATAATTTTCTAATCTTAAAGTTAATATTATACCTTTTAAATTTTATCCCCCAAAAATTAATTGCATTATTCCCAAATAATAATTCATGTCAAACCACATGTTAAACCAAGATGTTACATATACCTCAACCCAATGAAGCATCTAAAAAATTTCATTAATCACCATGATAAATACAAGGCCCTGGCCTTAAACATTTCATAATATTGAGTTAAATGAATAATTCACATTGATAATCTTTTCAGGTTTAGAGTTTTAGAGAATTAGGACATAACTATTAGATCTCAAAAGATTATAAAGTAGACACTTCTAATCAGTTTCCATTTTTTTCATAAAAAAACTCTTGAAAAAAAGTCATGTATAGTTCCATGTTTTAGATAGCATGACTTTTCTCTGATCCCATCCTTGACCCTATTCATCTTTAAGTCCTGTGAAAACATTTCAAAACTTGGTATGAGCATAAAAAGCTAAGTTAGGGTTATAAAACAAAGAAAGAAACATTTTTTCATAAATACATACAAAACATGAACTCTTTTACATACCTCATGAAATCATAATATTTTATGAATAACACATAGAAATAATAAATCGTAAAGGTAACTTGTGGTATCCATAACATACTTACATTGTAACTATCATAGCTACATAGGGAGTTACTTTGGAATACCCATCATAGTATAATCCCTAAATATGTTTGGAGAAACATTCATGTTTACCTTTGTCACATTACCCAATGCATTGGAGAGATAAATCGGGCTCACATGCCCTAGGATTGTCACGGAACCACCCGTATAGAACCATAACATAATCATAACACATAACATAAGCATAAAGGAAAGATAAAATTCCCACATTGCAATAAAAATATATCATTTAAATATATTGACATAAAAAAATCCATTATCAAAACCATTTTCAAATCCAAAATACGTAAAAAGAGTATATGGTATTTATTTTCCTTTTTAAAAACATTATGGCTTGTTAAGGAAGCCAAAAGATCAAATAATACTCACGGTAGTGGAATGGTCGTTGTCACCAAATACACTAAAAAGAAACATTCTTTATTGTCCTTTAGTAAAATGATTCATTGATAAAAGATTTCTTTTGAATAAAAGTAAAAGTCAAAGGTGTTTATACAACATATAAAATAAAATCATGTATTAAAACAAAATATGCCTCAATGAAAGGAGATTGAGGCGAAGTCTCATACCTCGTGTCCGGCTTGACTCGATCATTCTTTAATATCCTAAATAAAAAACTGAAGTTAATTTATAATTTCTTAAGAACATTTTTCAAGTTTATTATTCCTTTTATATCACTTATTACAATGTTATAAAAATTATTTTATCATTTAAGTTAATAACGTTCGTTTTCTTGATATTTGGTACTTGAGTCAAAAATGGACACCTTATATTTACATGTTGTCCATGTGGTCAATAGTCCATTATATCCAGAATGACTTTCATTATTCATATATCATATATATTACATATATGCAGTATATATATATATATATATTTGTAATAGTATATATCATTTGGAGGTAAGAAATGAAATGCACCAGTCATGGAGACGGTAAGCCATACCTACGCATGAATGCTACTTTCATTTATATTTATTATTTTAATAGAATTAAAACATAATGATACATAGGTATATTATAATTCCAGTATAATATCATATATAATATCATTAACTCCATCCTTTATACGTCCCACATATGGCATTAACGAGTCATATAACTTTGAGGGGGCGGTAGTCCACACTTCTTCAAATGAAATTATCGTGTTTACCCATAATGGAAACCATAAAGTTATGGTATAAAAGAAAAATACTAAAACATAAAGAAAACATAAAAATAATATATATCATATATAAATATACTTTCATCTTAATGGTCACCATGATAGGCGATAGAAGATAATTGAACAATCATAATTTCTTGAGGGGTTAGTTTTCCATCCACAGAAACAGTATGTTCTTCACCCATTAGATAGAGGTGTGTATAAGTGTAGTTTTAATCCTTATAATAACAAAATACTAGTATATTTAGGATACTTTTTTTGTTATAAAAGAAGGAATAAAAACAGTATACGGGTTGGAGAAGTAAAATATAATAAAAGAAGTTAAGAGAAAATGTTTCCATTAATTTGGGTAACTCCCTTTGGTATGAACCAAAAGGGTTTCCTGAAGTTCCTTATACCTAAGGTAAGGCTTCTAGGAGGAGGAGAGGGATTTAGGGAGTTTAATTGGGGAAAGGTTGGATGAGAAAAAAGTCTTTAGAGGTGTGAGGAAGTTGTTACAAGTGAGAGATTTTTATAAGGGGGAGGAGGGGCTCTTTATGAAAGTGTGATAATATTATTTTATTATATAATGATAATAGTTTCTAAAGATCCAAAACTAATTAAATTCAAAGATAAGATGACTCATGGTAGAAATAAAATAATAAAATAATAGTTGTACCAGTTTTGGATACTGTTTTAATATTTATAATCTTATTTATTTAAATCTTTTATTAATGAGGTAAATACTACAACATTATTGTGTCAAAAAAAATTAATTTATTTGATGTCTAAAAATTATAAAAAAAATACCTTGATGTAGGAAATATGTTTAGATTTCCAATTAATATTTATATTCAAAAAGATAACATATATAACACCATGTAAAAATTAATTTACAATGATATATTTGTTTATGTAATTCCTTCCATTAAATTAAGTTAATTAATCTAAAGTGTAATTATCATTAATAAGTGGCTCTATGGGGTCCCAAAATCGACCCAAGGATTCCTATGGTCTTCCATTACTAATAAAATAAGGTTAGGACAAGTGTTAAGGTAATTTTTAATTATTATAATATCTTTTTTACCTTGAATTACCATATTTGCCTTTAACCGCGGCAAATAAGTCAAAAGTTACTTTTCACCAAAAATCATTTTCATCTTATTGAACCACATTTTACTTACTAATAAAAACCATGTATGTTGGATTTTCGAAATTCAATTCAAAAAAGTGGTAAAATTTCATTTAAAGGAAAAAGTCGGTTTTTTAACTACAACTAAGTGGTTTCACTATTCATCAAAAAATGATGATTTTCAGAAAACTACCAAAACTTCAGCCTAAGATATATTTGATATTCCGAATTCAAAAGTAATGTCTATTTTACCAAATTATAAACATAGAAGTTGCATTAATTAATTTAAAATTAATTCACGTTATTAAAACAAATAGCGTTTTTTAAGAAACAATAACTGTCAAAAGATTAAAACTTGTTTATGTCCAATTTCAAAGTGAAATTGATTACAATAAACAAAATTGGATTAAAGGGTAAAAATATATTCTAATTAAACTTTAAAACCAACTAAAAATATAATTTAACCATATATATAAATTATATTAAAATGAAGTTTTGAATTAAAATACAATATTTCTCACTATTCATTAAAAAATGAACTTTATCTGAAAAATTCCAAAAAATTTACACAAAGTAAATTTTGATATCCCTATTATAAAGAAAAATTTTATTTGGTCAAATAGATTTTATTAAGGTGACCAAAACTATATTTAAATAGGGTTTTCCATTAAGAGGCGGTAAATCGACCTTTTAATATAAATTATGCTTAAAATTAGATTCATTAACATTTTAAGCCTCTAACATTTTATTGGATAAATGTAAATACATTTAAAAAACATGTATAATCATATTGTAGTTAGTTTTGTTCATTCCCGCCAATACAACTGCTTGGATTTAACAACAATTTAAAATAATAATATTATATTATTAGTGTGCAACATAAGATTTCAAAGAAACCCGTTGTTCTGTATCGGGTACGCTATCGAACATAGAAACCCCTTTAAAATAAAATTAATATTTAATTCACAAATTTTAATAAATATGAAATATGTATTATTCTTTATTTACCTAGGATGTTACATCCTTACCCCTTTTGTGAATTTCATCCTCACAATTTTACTTATCAAAATAAGTGGGGGTATTTATCCCTCATATAATTTTCAGATTCCCACATTGCCTCTTCAACAATATGGTTTTCCCACAAAACCTTTACCTGGTGAATTACCTTACTTTGCAATACTTTCTCTCTTCAATCAAGAATCTGGACTGATTGTTCCTCAAAAGAGAGATTCTCTTTCAACTGAACTACCTCTGGGCTCAAAACATGAGATAGATCTGGCATATACTTTCTCAACATTGAAACATGAAAAACATTGTATACCTAGGATAAACTTGAAGTTAAAGCCACACTGTATGCAACTGATCCAAATTTCTCTAAAATTTCATAAGTTCCAATGAACCTCGAACTCAACTTTCCCTTCTTACCAAAACGCATCAACTTTTCCATGGAGAAACTTTGAGAAAGACATGATCACCTACCACAAAAGAAAGATCCTTCCTCCGGTTATCTACATAACTTTTCTGTCTGCTCTGAGCTGTTCTCTTATGTTTCTAAATCAACTGAACTTTCTCTACCATCTCTTCTACCAATTCTGGTCCCATCAGCTTCCTTTCACCTACTTCATCCCAAAAAGCTAGAGTTTAACAATAATTTCCATATAATCCCTCAAATGGATCCATTTGTATACTGGAATGAATACTGTTATTATATGAAAATTCAACCAAAGAAAGATGTTGGTCCAAACTTCCCTGATAATCTAGAGAGAAATCACGTAACATATCCTCCAATGTCTGAATTGTTTGTTCTGATTTCCCGTCTAATTGAGGATGAAAAGTTGTAATAAAATTTAATTCAGTACCCAACGACTTCTGAAGGCCTTTCCAAAAGTTGGAAGTAAACCTGGGATCACGATCAGATACAACAGAGAGGGGAACTACATGCAACCTGAATATCTCTTTAACATACAACCGAGAAAGTTGATATAGAGACAATGTGTCTCGAATAGTAAGGAAATGCTCAGATTGAGTCAATCGATCAACAATAACCCAGATTGCATTATTACCTCGAGATGTCTTCTGTAATCCCACAACGAAGTTCATGGATATTTTTCTCATTTCCACTCTTGCACCGGTAAAGGATGAAGCATCCCTTTCGGTAACTACCGCTCTATTTTAACTTGTTGACAAGTCAAACACTTCACAGTAAAATCAGCAATATCTATTTTCATTCCATCCCACCAGTAATACTCTTGAAGATCTTTTTATATCTCAGTACTGCCAGGATGAACTGAAAACGGGGAACTATGAATATTACATAACAACTCATTCTTTAACTGTGAATCACAAGGCACACATAATCTCGTTCCAAATTCCAAAAAACAATCATTATCAATGTTAAAATCTAGAAACTTTCCCTTCTGAACCAAGTCTACCTTTTTCTATAACTCACTGTCTTCTTTTTTTGCTTGCTTAATTATGGATGCTAGAGATGATCTCACTGACACCTGATATAGAACAGAATAATTTTCGGCACCAACAACTTCTATGCCAAAGTTTATCAAATAAAATACCAAAGTATCTTATTCCAAATGTAATATGGTTAATGAAGCATTAATTTTTTGAATCAAATCATAATCCACTTTATTTTATTTTCCTAGATGGAAATGGATAATGCAATCATAATCATTGATTAATTCCATCCATCTCCTAGATTTCATGTTAAATTCTTTTTGAGTGAATATATACATTACACTTTTGTGATCGATATATATTTCACATTTTATTCCATACAAATGGTGCCTCCAAATTTTTAAAGAAAAAACAACAACAGTTAATTCCATGTCTTGTGTAGGGTAATTTAACTCATGTGGTTTCAACTGACGTGAAGCATAAGAAATTACCTGATCATTCTTCATTAGGACACAACCAAGTCACTTCAATGAAGCATCATTGTAAATAACAAACATACCATTTCTGGATGGTAGTGCCAAAACTAAAGCATTCACCAATATTCTATTCAATTACTGAAAACAATCATCACATTCATTTGTCCATATGAACTTAACACCTTTTCGTGTTAACATTGTCTTTGAACTAGATAACTGTGAAAAATATTCAACAAACCTCCATTAATAAACATCCAAAACAAGAAAACTACGGATATCAGTTATATTTGTGGGTCTTGGACATTATTCAACAACTTTTGTTTTATCAGGATCAACAGTTATGCCATTTTATGAAACAATGTGACCAAGGAAAAAAAATTTGTAACCAAAACACACACTTGCTGAATTTCCCAAATAGTTTATTTTCTTATAAGGTTTGCAAGACAACCCTTAAATGACTTTCATGTTACTCTTTACTTTTTGAATAAATCAAAATATCATCAATCTCTACTAGAGGAAAAAAATAATGTTTGCTGGTAGATTCTTTCCGCACACAAGGACAGGAATTTTCTTATGTTTTCTTTTTGTCTCAACATTTTCTCTAGGTGTTTTTACCATAAGTTGTGTATTCATATCTTGATATGGAATTAGTAATTTACATGAAAACTTCTCAGAAATTAAAGAGTGTGTAGAACATGAATCAAACAACACATTGGAATAATATTAACAAATAAACAGTGTACCTGATACTACTTCATTTGATGGCCCAAAATCTGATGAAGTAGTTGCAAAGGATTCCACCACCCCTTTTTTCTTGTAGACTGGATTCTTTCACTCAGTTGAGTTCATTGTTGGACACTCATTTATATAATGACCCATTTCATGGAACTTAAAACATTTTACTGACTGTAAATCATATTTTGTCTTACCATTACCTAGATCTTTTTCAGTGCAATTACGAGCCTTATGTCACATTTTACCACATTGGTAGACCTTACCAGAATTCAAAAGACATTACCCAGCATTCTTTTTACCACAATTTTCAGAAACTATAAACATAAGTTTCTTATCATCCGAATTTTTTGAAGAGTTATTCACTTTCACCTGCCACCTCGACCTCTTATTCTGTTTTTTGTCAAAGAACACATGATCATTGGAAAACTCCATTTCCACCTTTTCTGCACAAAGAAAAAGTTTTTAATAACTTTTGAACTCAAAAATAGATAAATCCTTTCGATAATTTGTCTTTAATCCTAAGTAAAAACGGTTGATTTTACTCTCAAGATCTCATATGAAATTTGGAGCATACCTTGCCAGTCGTGTGAATTTTGCTTCATAAACAGCCACTGAGTAATCTTCATGCCTCAATTCTAGGAATGGTTTTTCCATCCTAAGAAGAACCACCTTAGGAAAATATTTCTCAAGAAACATACCTTTGAATTCATCCCAATTAAGAGCATCAATATCCTCACTATCCCTAATATTTTTCACCATCGACCAGCACTGATCAGCTTCACCTTCAAAATAATAAACAGCAAGACAAATCTTTTGATGTTCTGAACACCCCATGACATCAAAAAAAATCTCCAGTGCTTTAATCCACCCTTCTTCTAGCACCAGGTCAGATGATCCTCTGAATGATGGGGGATGTTGCCTCATGAAATGCTCCACTACTGGCATGTTCCTCTACGGTTGATCTGGTTGATCTCGTGCATGGATACCACCACCATTTATAGACTGTGTCAACTATGTCATCACTACAAAAAACTATTCAGTTCTGATTCCAACCATCATAGGTTGCTGATTTGGAAGTTTGTCTTCCTCCTGATGTCATCCCAACATAACTGCCATGTTTCCTCTGCAGAAAACCATTCTGAACACAGAAATATCTTAGGCGAAGGAACATGGTAATTTGTAAATTCTATATGATTTCAATATTAACATAAATTACTTTATGGATATTAATTTATCAATACACGAACTCTAAAAGTTATCTAATCTTACCTCTGATACCAACTATAAGGACCCATCCTTAAACATTTCATAATATTGAATTAAATGAATAATTTACATTGAGGATCTTTTCAGGTTTAGAGTTTTAGAGAATTATTACATAACTATTACATCTCAAACAATTACAAAGTAGACACTTCTACTCAGTTTCCATTTTTTTCATAAAATAAAAACTCTTGAAAAAAATTCATGTCTAGTTCCATGTTTTAGATAGCATGATTTTTCTTTGATCCCATCCTTCACCCTATTCATCTTTAAGTCATGTGAAAACATTTCAAAACATGGGATGAGCATAAAAAGCTCCGTAAGGGTTATAAAACAAAGAATGAAACATTTGTTCATAAATACATACAAAGCATGAACTCTTTTACTTACCTCATGAAATCATAATATTTTATGAATAACACATAGAAATAATAAATCGTAAAGGTAACTTGTGGTATCCATAACATACTTACATTATAGCTATCACAGCTACATGGAGAGTTACTTTGGAATACCCATCACAGTATATTTCCTAAATCTCTTAGAAGAAACATTCACACTTACCTCCATAATGTTACCCAATGCATTGGAGAGCTATCTCAGGCTCACCCACCCTAGGCTTATCATGTAACCACCCGTATACATAAACAATGCCAAAGAACCATAACATAATCATAAAAACATAACATAAGCATAATGGAAAGAAAAAAATCTCACATTGAAATAAAAATATATCATTTAAATATATTGACATAACAAATCCATTATCAAAACCATTTTCAATAAAAAAAATACATAAAAAAAGTATATGGTATTTATTTTCCTTTTTAAAAACATTATGGCTTGTTAAGGAATCCAAAAGATCAAATAATACTCGCGGTGGCGGAAAGGTCGTTGTCACTACGTATGCTAAAAAGAAACATTCTTTTTTTCATTTAGTAAAATGCTTCAGAGAGAAAAGATTCTTTTTGAATAAAAGTAAAAGTCAAAGGTGTTTATACAGTGTATAAAATAAAATCATGTATTAAAACAAAATATGCCTCAATGAATGGTGATTGAGGAAAAGTCCCTTACCTCAAGTCCGTCTTGACTCGATCATTCTTTAATCTCCTGAATAATAAACTAATGTCAATTTCTACTTTATTAAGAACCTTTTTCAAGATTATTATTTCTTTTATATCACTTATTACAATGTTATAAACATTATGTAATCATTTAAGTTAATAATGTTCGTTTTGTTGATATTTGGTACATTAGTAAAAAATGAACACCTTATATTTATAAGTTGTCCATGTGGCCAATATTCCATTATATCCAGAATGACATTCATTATTTAGATATCATATATATCATATATATCCAGTAAATATATATATTTATAACATTACATATCATTTGGAGGTAAGAAATTAAATACACCATTCATGGAGACTGTAAGTCATTCGTACGCGTGAATGCTACTTTCATTTCTATTTCATATTTTAATGGAATTAAAACACAATTATGCATAGGTATATTATAATTCAAGTATAATACCATATATAATATCATTAACACAATCCTTTATACGTCCCACATATGGAATTAACAAGTGATATCACTTTGAGGGGGCGTTAGTCTGCACTTCCTCAAATGAAATTATCACGTTTAGCCATAATATAAACCATAAAGGTATTCTATAAAAGAAAAATACAGAAGCATAAAGAAAACATAAACATAATATATATCATATATAATTATTGTGTCATATTAATGGCCCCCCATGATAGGCGATAGGAGATAATTGAAAAATCATCATTTTGTGAGGCGTTAGTTTTCCATACACATAAAATAAAGGAATAAAAAGAGTTTAGGGGTTGGATAAGTTAAATAAAAGAAAAGAAGTTAAGAGAAACGGTTACCTTTAATTTGGGTAACTCCCTTTGGTTCTGAACCAAAAGTGTTTCTTGAAGTGCCTTTTGCCTAAGTTAAGGCTTCTAGGAGGAGGATAGAGATGTAGGTAGCAAAATTGGGCAGAGGTTGGATGAGCCAAAAGTATTGATAGGTGTGATGAATTGGTTATAAGTGAGGGATTTTTATAAGGGTGGAGGGGCTCTTTAGGAAAGTGTGATAATATTATTTTATTATATAATGATATTTGGTTTCTAAAGGTCCCAAACTAATTAAAGTCTAAGATAAGATAGATCAGGGTAGAAATAAAATCATTTAATAAGAATTGTAAAGGTTTTGGATATTGTTTTAATATTAATAATCTTATTTATTTAAATCTTTTATTAATGAGGTAAATACTGCATCATTATTTTGTCATAAATAATTTTATTTATTTGATGTATAAAAATTATAAAAAAAATACCATGATGTAGAAAATATTTTTATCTTTCTAATAAATATTTATAGTTCAATTGATAACATATATAACACCACGTAAAAATTAATTTACAAATAGATATATGTCTATGTCATTTTTTCTTTTACTTTAAGTTAATAAATCTAAAGTGTCATTATCATTAATAAGTGGCTCCATAGGGTCCCCATATTGACCCAAAGATTCCCATGGTCAGTCATTACTATTACAATAAGGTGAGTACAAGTTTAAAGGTAATTTTGAATTATTATAATATTCTTTTTACCTTGAATTACCCTATTTACCTTTAACCGTGGTAAATAAAAATCAAAAGTTACTATTCACCAAAAATTATTTTCATCTTATTGAACCAAATTTTACATACTAATAATAACTATGTATTTAAAATTTTCAAAATTCAATTCAAAGAAGTGGTAAATTTTCATTTAAATGAAAAAGTCATTTTTTTAACTACTACTAAGTGGTTTCACTATTCATCAAAAATTGATTTTTTTAGAAAACTACCAAAAATTCAGCCTAATATATATTTGATATTCCGAATTAAAAAATGATGTCTATTTTACCAAATTCTAAAAATATAAGTTGCATTAATTAATTTAAAATTAATTCTCGTTATCAAAACAAAAAGTGTGTTTTTAAGAAACAATAACAATCAAAAGATTGACACTTGTTTATGTCCAATTTCAAAGTGAAATTAATTCCGATAAATAAAATTGGATTAAATGGAAAAAATTTATTCTAATTAAACTTTAAAACAAATTAAAAATATAATATAACCATAAAAATAAATTAGATTAAAATACAGTTTTTAATTAAAATACAATATTTTTCACTATTCATTTAAAAATGAACTTTATCTAAAAAATTCCAAAAATTTAAACAAAGTAAATTTTGATGTCCCATTGTAAAGAATGATTTTATTTGGTCAAATAGAATTTATTAAAGTGACCTAAACTATATTTTAAGAGGGTTCTCCATTAAAAGGCGATAAATCGACCTTTTAATGTAAATTATGCTTAAAATTAAATTCATTCACATTTTAAGTCTCTATCTTTTTATTGGATAAATGTAAATATATTTAACAAACATGTATAATCATATTGTAGTTAATTTTTTTCATTCCTGCCAATACAATGCATAGGAGTTAACAACTGTTTTAAATAATAATATTATATTATTAGTGTGTAATGTAAGATTTCAAAGAAATTTGTTGTTCCGTATTGGGTACGCTATCGAACATAGCAACACCTTTAAAGTAAAAATAATTTTTAATTCACAAATTTTAATAAATATAAAATATGTATAATTCTTTATTTACCTGGGATGTTACAATAAATCATTAAAAAATCTTATAATGTAGTAAACATCACAAAAAAATATCATGAATCAAATTTAGATACCAACCTGAATGGTAATCATTATCTTTACTATAAATATATTGAAAAAAACAAATTTTCAATAATTCTCTTTTTCACAATCATGATTATCTATATTATATTATCCAATAGACCATAATTAACATAACAAAAAATCATATTCTAACCCAAAGGGTAATTTAAACCCTAATAGATTATTATTCTTAAAACCCAGTATAAATTTCATATTACCTCATAATACCATCATTTAAATCCTTAAAAGGGTTACATATACTTTTAAACTTATTATCAACCTTAAAGTTATAAACCCATAATATTATCCATAACTCCTAATTTTTCCTCATATCAAAACATATATTCTTTCAAAAACTCTCAAAATCATTATTCCTAAAATAAATTCATAGCCTACTTCCAATAATACAATAAAATCCATTAAATATAGCCTAAATCACATTTTCCTCAAATTGCTAACCAATTTTAAGTTATACAATATTATCCCATTTACTTAGTCGATGTCAGTCATCACTTTATCCCGACTAAACATTATCACATTACCACTAAATCGATTTCCATAGTTACGAGTACATTTCAATATATATTTTCAAATCATTAATGAATATCAAATTTGGAACAATAATTAGATGTCACATGATTTTTATATCCATGATATCATGGATATAAAACCTGTATTACATAATTCTATATTCTCAATACATAAATAGTTCAATAATTACACTTTAATGATTTGTATAGGATAATATATTCCTTATTCTAGGAGATTATCATTAGATTAGGGTATTTTCTTAGATGATGTTCATATTCCCCCAACATAAGACATTTTAATATAAATGGTACATTTGGGTGAACTTCACATCCCTTCATAGAACTCTTCATTTTTCCTATAATTTCATCAATTTTTTACCTTCTTTTTCACACGTAAAACATTTCCCCATTCCTTTGAAACATTATATAGGCTATATCATTCTATATTTCAGACATGAAGGAAATTGATATTCCTTTACTCCATAGTCATCACCACCTGATCTCTTAGGAAACACTATTATTCTCTTCTTTAGTGAGTATGAGAGTTGGTTAAGGTCAAGTTTTTTAATTATATATCATGATATCTAATTAGGCATAATATCAATTTCTTTCACTCTAGTAATCATCTAATATGGTTCCTCATAATCCCAACATTTTCCATTAAATTCAGTATTTACATGATTTTTATCTGATTTCATCCATTGATTAAAACCAAAATGCAAAGTACGATTAGGAATAATCATAGTTAGAAACTACATGATCATGAAAATCATATATAGGATCTCTAAATCATGACACTTTCTTTTCAATCTAAGAAACTATATGTATAATCTATGTCATTAATTTTCCTAATCTATTCAAATACTTTATAATGGTTCATAAATAAAAATTGAATTGACTAAAGAATATCTCTTGAGAGTTTCAAATCAGTTGCATAGTAAGGGTACACTCACCATTCACCATAATGATGGTCAACATATATTTGACCAACTCCCTTAATAGTTACTACCGCTATATTCATTTTTTCCAAAACCACATCCACTAATAGTATCTAGAAAGGGATTTATTTCTATGAAAAACACATAATTTGTACCTTAGAAAAACTTTTTATGTTATCCTATACTTAGACTTAACCTATGAGTTTTCTATATGGTTATTTTCCCTAATCAATTTTTTCCAAAATCAATTTCCCAGAGTTTCTATTAAACTTCCTGCAATACAAACTGTAAAAACCCCAACCCCAATAGCCCAAATCTAGTGGTTACTTTATTAAATTGGTACTTGATACAAGTAATCATATCCTGATGGACCGAATGCTTTAGTAATCTTGGTAGACTAGAAACATATTTGAATCTCACATTACATTTGAAAACAAAAAATACAAAACATATTGAATGTAAGTATTCAATATCCTTTGACTCATTCAAAGACTCCTTCTTCATATCCTAGAAAAATGAAAGAAAATAAGGGTGATATAAAATAATTATTGAGGGATATATACAATAGAATATAACATGATTAAATAAGTAATAATCAATATGTAAAGGTAAATAAATGAAAAAACATGCCATTTAATCAATAACTTGAGCATAAATAATAATATGGAAGGAATAAATAATGATCACATAATTCTATATAACTAATTACATGAACTTAAAACTTATCCATGGATGACTAATAAAATAATCACATAGAAATCAATAATTAATCTCATAATTATGTAATGCATAATGTTTAACATCATAAACTTACCTTCAATACTTCATACCAAGAAATCATACCTATATGGGTAAGGCCTCAACTAACTATCCAAACTAGTTTATCTTATGATACCTACCGATTCATCGAGGGGATATGTAATTATGAGCCCAACCCATCATTTAGTACGCCTAATTCATTCATAATATGAATAAATAATGCAACTTAATCAACATTCCTTATTTAAAAATAGTCTTTATAGGAAGAACTAGCATATAGAATGTTAATATGTTCTAAAATATAAATGATCATAAATAATAAAAAGAAAGAAGTATGATGTAATCATTACAAAATAACCTCATTGGATAATAAAATGTTTATTTTCATTGATGAAAATTGATTCCATACAAATTTCATTAAAACATTCGTGAGGAAAATACCATTTTCACATTGAAATTAACTTTTAAAAAATAAAAATTCATAGAATATTTGTAAAATAATTGTTTTAATTGAACTACAGAAACATTTAAAGTAATATTCAAATAATTCATTAGTAATGATTGGGAAATTTCATTTATTCCATATAAGTTAAAAAAATTGTTTACAATCTTGTTAGAAAAGTAAAAAATTACCTTGTTCTAAAAATTATTGGTAGATTAATTTTAAATAATTTTTTGAATGTAAAATATGGGTAAAAATATATTCAACAAATAATTGGAGAATAAAAAACTATTATTTAAAACATTTTATGGTAAAAAAAATTTATAAATGAAAAATAATCTTAACTGAGTAGGAAAAAAAGGCAGTTTTCCTTAAAAAATGATTTTAGTATCTTGAGTACATTAAAAGTGTAAATTGTAATGAAAACTTGTAATTTCAATAAATAATAATTAGTGAATGAAATATTTCTATTTAATATAGAAAGTTAAAAAAAATCCAACAGAGACTACATAAGCATTCTCAAATAATAATGAGATTTTGAAATAAACCTTTACTGCTTTGGTAACCTTTGAATCATAACCCCGTGAATGGAATAACATCAAATGAAACTATAAATACTAATAATATAATTTTAATCATGTAATATCATATAAAAGGGTCGGTATATATGTCTCATGGAAGTAAAAGTGATATGAGAAAACCCCCTACAAATATAGAATAATGGAAGTGAGAATTAATAAATGATGTGATTATGAGTAAAAAAATCCAATAAACATAAGACAAGTGTAAATACAAAATAATAAAATAAATAAAAATTCTACACATAATCATGTCATAACATAGTTAATAAAGTAAAAGTACAACCCAATGAATGGAATTTGAGTTAAGAAACCCATTACCACATGGAAATTTTCAAGTCAAATGCCATTGGATGAAATAATTTGAAATAAAAATTAATGTAAAATTATTTATTAAGGATTCATGATATAACCTATAAAACGGTATTATATAAACCATATAAACAAAATTGTTTTATAACATTAAAATATTTATCAATTAAAGGAAATTGAGATGGATTCTCTTACCGCAGGTCCAAATCATCATTTTTATTCTTGATCTTCCTAAATTATAAACATATGTTAATTAATTACATTATTAATAACAATTTTCATATTTATTATTATGTTTATTTTATTTTCTATAATGTTATATTTATTTACTTAATCAATTAAGTTCACATCAGACATTTGATGATATTGGGTTCATATGTCCAGAATGACTTCAGTAGGTTCACTATGATAAAATTGGTCATTGTTCCATAATCTATAGAATAATAATAGTTACATAATTATAATTTTTATACATCATTTATACTTTTAAAAATAATAAATAAATAGGGTTATGAAAAATGAACTATGTTGCAATCATGGAAATGGTAAGTCATACGTAAACATGAGTAACATTTCCTTTTTTCAAAGATCGTGATAGAAAGAAAGTAAGATTATTTAACATTGAGAAGATGGTAATTACATAATAAATACCATATTATTTCTTTAAATAAACTTATACATACCATCCATGTGATGTAGTGGTGAAAAACGAATCACATCCCTTCATAGAGGCGGTAGTCCACATGTATACCGGAATGAAGTTATCAATTTTTAATAAATGGAAAGGTATGAAATATATGATATATTAATTTTCTATAATAATAAATATTTCATTAATATAATTTATATAAATTAAATACATAATTATTACTATCCATGAGAGGTGTTTAAGGAAAATGAATTACATTAATTTGGAAGGAAATAGTCTTCTGTACACACGAATGACAGTTCTATTTACCATTTGATGGAAGAGGAGATGGATATAAGGTATTATATTAATATAAAACACCTAAGTATATGAAATATAATAGTTTTATTATATCATCTTTTTTTAATAATATTTTAAGGAGTTGGAATGATAAATAAAATGAAAATTCATGATTAAGAAATATACATCTTCTTCAGAAAACCACTTTAGGTTTATACCTAAATCACTCCTAGGATGGATTTTTAATCAATCAATGGACTCTGGTTCATGGTTACAGATGTAAGGAAGGTTTTTAATAGGTATTTTATGAAAAACAAAAGATGGTATTGAAGTGTAGAGAGTAGAGGATATGGGTGACATTTTATAACTAGGGAAGAGGACACGCTATGAATTTTTAAAAATAATAAAATATATTAGTGTATTAATCAAGGGAAATGGATCGTAAATGGACCATTACAAAATAATATATGATAAAGGGTATAAATATGGAAATAAAATATAATGTAGACAAGTTTTTATATCATTTTAACCCTTGTCTTTTTAGGTTAACCCCCAACAATATAATTTTAACATTAACCCCAATGAATTTTTTTTACTATTTTTACTATTCATTTTGACAAAAAATAAAGTTATCACCATTAAATAAAATTAATTTTTATGAATAAAAATTTTTAATATATTTATATTAAAAAATTCATATAAATGGAATAATTATGTTTAAATTTAAACCCTCAAAATGCGATAATAAATGGTTTTTCCAAAAAAATTATTTTTAAGTGTAAAAAGGTTTTTATCCAAATCCTAGTATAAAATTAATTAAAAAGAAAATAACTATATTATTAACTATATAATTGAAAATAAATTTCTTTGAAATCTGTTCTAAGAAATGGTATATTGTAAATTCCATAAATGAAATGATATTCTTTAATAAAAATCATTATTTTTCACTATTCCTTAAAAAACCAAACCATTCGGAAAATTTGAAAAAACTCAAAATAAGATAATTCTTATATGATTATTTCAAAATTAAATTCAATTTTATCAAATAGATTTTAAAAAATTGGAAGAAATTAAAATTATTTTTCTCTCTCGAAATATAATAATTGTTTTGAAGAAACAAATTTTTTTTAAACATATAATGACTTTTAAAAATTGAGTGCTTATTTTATAAGAATTAATAAATATATTTGTATTGAATAGTTAAATTATATATATTTAATATTGTGGTTAATCTTATTCATACCTTCTTATCCAATGGCTAGGTTATAAATGTCGTATTTATATAATAATTTGGTGAGGTTTGTTTAAGCTTGGTGTTGAGTTTTGTATCTGTCATAAAACATATTTTTCTACTAAAATATATGGGTCCCACAAATTGAAATTATTTTAAAATGATGTTAAAACCACTTCCCATACTAGAATAGAATGAGGAAAACATCCCCGTTTATTTTATCATAAGGCTCACCAAAACATCTAAAGGTTCTAATGATATTTTTATTGTAGTGAATCGCTTTATAAAGTTAACAGAATTAATTACTACTGAATAACATTTCCCTCATGATTATATTTCCAAAATTTGTATTAAAGAAGTGTTTAGGTTTCATAGATTAGTACATTCTATTATATCTGATCGAGATCTGAGGTTTACCTCAACGTTCTAGTAGAGTCTTCATTCGGATTTAGATACGTAGATAAGTTTCAATACTTCTTATCATCCTCTGATGAACGTTAAAACTGAAATAACCATTAAAACCCAATAGTATATTATAGGTTCTTTTTCTATCAATATAAATATTGGTTTGGATAAACACCTTCCTCTAGTTGAGTTTTGTTACAATAATAGCTTCCACTCGAGCATTCAGGTGGCACCTTATAAGTCCCTCTATGGAAAGAAGTTTAGAAATCCAATGTGAGGGTATAAAGTTGTAGAAGGAAATGTATTGAGGCCTAATATATCTAAGTAAATATAAAATAATGTCAAATACATCCATTGGTATATCAAATCATCTCAGAGTCAATAAAAAATTTATACTGACAATCATTGGAGAAATCAAGAATTTGAAGTCGGTGAAAATTTCTTCTTATGGATTTCTTTATTGAATAAGTTTATTATATTTGGAAAGAAGTGAGATATATGACATAGTTATATTGTCTTATTAAACATTCTTGATCGAGTGGATATAGTTTCTAATCGTTTGGTGTTTTCATTGAACCTATCTTAAGTTCTTGATGTGTTCCATGTATCCCTCTTGAGGTAGTATATACATCATCCATCACATTACTAACCTCTTATAAATTACCTCTAGAGAAAGACCATTCATATGAATAAAAACTGATATAAATCATAGATCCTAGAAATAATTTTCTATTAATAATACTACTCACATAATTAATGTTTTCTGGAGAAATCATAAATTTGAAGAAGCTATGGATGTAATGAAACAAATATATCCTAATTTATTTCTATTAGAGTTTTAAATGAGGGTATAATGTAACACACTGATATTTTATGATATACTAAATAAATTTAATTTCTTCAATATCTTGAAATACAACCAGCACCGAGTTTAAATGTACTGTCATTTACTATTATTATTTAATATGATAGTTATTTCTTATACATTGGATTGGTGTGTATGAATAGTGATAAATTAATTATGATAAAAAATTATTTTTCACATACATATAAAATAAATTCATTCATTATTAAATGATTAAAAATAGAAATAAATGATTTTGAAGGTAAATAGAAAAGTTTTTCTAGAAAAAACATTTATGCAAACAATGTGTTTTTATTTAAAATAATTAGATTAATATATTTTGATGAATTAAATTAATTAAATGAAAATATAATATATTCATTCAAATTTTTTAATATTCATCTACAATTTTTTACTAGGCATGTAATAAATATAAATCATGTTTTATGTTAAAATATGCATTTTACTAAAAACAATTTTTTTCATTTTCCACACTTATTGTAAAATGAATTTCTACCAATTATAGTAATATAATCTTGAAAACTGGATCAAAATTTTATAATAATGAGGTCTAAATTTTATAAATATGTCCCTTTAATTTTTTTCATTTTGAATAGTTACCATAGTAAATATTTTTCACCTTGATAAGTGTAAAACTGGTAAAATATGGTTAAAACTTTTGGATAAGGCTTTAATATTTTTCTAACACTATAAATTGTCATATTTTATGAGTTTATTATCTTTATTCATATCCAATTCTCAAATATATATCCACTTGGTTATATTTTTCATTGATTGTGACCTTATTAATAATTTAAGAAAATAATAAATACAAAATCTCACTCTCTTGACTTTGATATCTCTAAAATTTTTACAAAAGGGGAAATGAGAATAAATTAGGTAAAAATATTTATTTAAAATATGAAATCATTTTTTATCATAGAAAATGTTTAAAAAAACAATAATGATAATAAAATTACCTTAAACGCTTACTCAATGCTAATATAGTGTTTGAGCAAGTAGTAGGAAAATCATGTAAATGGTTTTAAAAACTCTAAAAGTATTTAAATATGAGTTATTTATAGTGTCCCATGATTTTTATAGATAAATAAAACATATTAGAGGATAGTGAAGTTTTAAAGTTTAATTCCTCTGTTTTCATGTGGTTATCAAAGCCAAATTATGTGAACAGTTCTTAAAATGTTGTTAATAGTATTTTACAGTGAAACTATTTTATTAAATTATTTAACTATTATAAAAAAATCAGGAGAAAAAATAGGATGGTAAATGGTCTAAAATCTCATACCTTTGTAATTTATGAGCCAATTATTACCTTATATGTAAAATTATAACTCTTTAATATTGAAAAGTTATTACCTTGATTAAAATAAAAATGGTTTACCAAGAAGTTAAACCAAAACATAAGGTTTAAAATGATAAAAAAACCTATCTAAATTGCAGTGTATAATAATATTTAGACCTTATCCTCTCTTTTTTAATATATGGCCTTTTTATGAAATTTTCTTGAGAATGAATTAATTCTACTTTACCCTTTTTGTTATTCTAAGTGTTTTGTTTCCCTCCCTTATAAAATAAAACCCCTTATATATTTTATTTACACAACTTTAAGAACCTATAGCAACCAATCCCAAAATAATAATCTTATAAAAAATTTTATAAACTAATTGGAGGTTCAATTCTTCTTTAAATACCATTTCAATGGTCCTTAAGAATGGATCTAATGGAGTCCTACAAAAGAAGAGGTAATCATCTTGCCCAACCTCTTTAAATTTATTTCTTATTCTATCTTCAATAAATCTGTGGTATTTATCATGAAGGAATAAAATAATTGTCCTCAATATAATAAAATTTTATTATTATTATTGAACCACCAATATCCAACCTTTATTCCATCAAATGAGGTCTTTAAGTATCGCTTGTGTGTAAATATGGACAACCGCCTCCACGTAGCTATACAATTAATTTTCCATCACCATATATAATGGATGGATATTAATATGGGTTTAATTTTTATACAATATGTTGATGAAATAATTATTTATATAGAATTATATAAATATATCTACCCTCTTACCTTATCATCTATTGAAAAATGATAATTTCAGTGGGGAATATGTGTGGACTACCACCTCCATGAAGAGTTCTGATTATTTTTTCATTTTTTCTTTACATGGAAGGTAAAAATGATATATTTAATGAATATACATATATTATATGTATTATATAATTATTATTTTTTGAATTTGAATTATTTTTTACCTTTATTTTATTCTATCCATTGAAAAGTGAAAACAGTGATCATGTGTACGTACATCCTACCATCTCCATGAATAGTGTAATCCATTTTTCTATCTCTACCTTTTAAGGATGATTATGAATATTTATATATATATATATATATCAAAAATATAATTATGGATGTGATGTAACCATGATCAAAGTATAGAGATCGGTACTACAAAATATAAATTCTTAAGAAAAAATGAAACAGTTAACACTAAGAAACAATGATTTAAATAAAGGATTATTAATAAATAAGTGTTATATTATTATAAATATAACTTATATGATATTATTAGTACATAAATGAATCTATTATGGATGTATAATAAATTTTAATTTATTATATAAGAGGGAAAATTTATTTTGAATCAGATCAAACTTGTGGTAATTGATTTATGTTACAATCCCAACAACACTTTTTATTTTATTTATTGAAGAAAAAACAAAAAATTTGAAACAAAAAACTAGGAAAGAGACAGGAGGATATAGGGGCCTGAAGTGATGAAGCCCAAGGGAGTCCCCTCTAATGATATTCTTCCCTTCCTTTGAGAGTGAATTCAAGTCTGATGGGAGAAAGATACAAGGACCCTGCGAGGACAAAGAGGCAAGATGATCCACAACCGTATTCCCCTCCCTCCATGTATGAAGGATGTTAGTTTTTTCACTGATAAGAGATCTGTACTTTGTCAAAAAAAATAAGATATAGACTAAGGATTATTTCATTTTCCAAGCATGGAATCATGAATAATTAGAGAATCTATTTCCACCGCAGCAAAACTGATACCCATATTCCTGCAAATATGAAGTCTGGTCAGCAAAGCCAGAGCCTCAGCCAAAAGAGAGTGCCCTCTGCCAAAGTTAGAATTAATGTCTAAAACAACACTGCCCCCTAATTTTCTGACCAGAACTCCACCTCTAATGATATTCGAGCAGCAGGAATCATCAATATTGATCTTTAGGCCCTGGTGGTGCGGGAACCATTTTACCCAATTACTGGTATTTCATGGACTTATATCAACCACACCCACATATAAAGATCTGAGAGAGGGAACTTCAAGAAAACTTTTATAGGATCAAACCATATCAATAATAAGGAACTTAGCTCTTTCAACCAACGCCTGACTCAACCACCGAATTCAATCATTCTTTGCCTTGTTTCTTTCCATCCAAATAGACCAACATCCAGCCACCAGTATGAAAGCATGGGCTTTCATCTCAAGACCAACCTCTCTCATCCCATGGAACTAGAGAACCAAGAAAGGAGAGCCTTAAAGATGGAATGAGAGCCCCATGAAATCCACCTAGGTTCTCCACACATACAGAGCCCATTTGTTGTTGAAGAAGAAATGCTCTGAACTATCCTCCATATAACCCCTACATCACATGATTCTCAAAACCAAGAAAACACCAACATTATTTATATTCTATTCTGTGGGTAGTGAATTATTCTTGATATTCCACACAAGAAAATTGAGCTTAACCAGTATTTCCTTATTCACAAAGTCAAGTCCCAATTCCCATGTTGAATCGATGTACTCATCACCCTCTGATAGTCTCTGTTTGAGAAAGCGCCTAAGGAATAAGCAATAAAAACGCATCTATCTAGTTCATCTATGAGCTCGATGGCATAAAACGCCATTTGTTGGTCCCTATCCAGCACCGCATAGATAAAAGTCAGGAACCCGCTAGCCTGTTTGAACGATATGTTGGTAACCGGGAATCCAAGAAACTCTAGGGGAGATCCAACCTAGTTTTTATGCCAAAAATAAAGGTCCCCATTCCCCACAATAAATCTAGTGTGGGGATGAAGGGATTGGATATGGGAATAAACCAAATGAAATAAATCTCGACTCCCGTAAGCTCCACTTCCGCCTCCGCTAAGTTTTTTGGCCATGAATCTTCCCCACATGATACGATCCTCAATAACCTCACATGCCAGCATTACCCGCATTCCTTTTAGCATACCATAGATACTCTTCACTTAAATTCCCCCCTCATGAAAAATAAATGAAAGTATACTCCATAATTCCCAATATCTCCTTCCCTCATAATGAGAATCCTAGATGAAGCAGTAGATGATAGAGTCAGTCTTGTTGATCACCTCATCTGGGACTTTGGTGGCTGAGAGGTCATGGAATGGTATGGAAGTTAAGACACAATTAGAAAAGGTGATTATACCACCGAAAGATAAAAAACATTTCTTCCAGTTGTGAACATGGCTCGTTAATTTCCCAAAAATATTATCAAAATACTTAATTCTAATCCTTTCAGGAGAGATAGGAGCACTAAGATACTCCATGGGAAAAAATCCATGATGTATATCCAGACTACTTTAATGAGATTAAATCCTTCTATCTGTACAACATTTCGGGATAAATAATTGGCTCTTACTCTTGTTAATCTTCTGACCACTCTAGCGGACGTAGTCATCAAAGATTTTATTAATCCCACAGACATATCTCAAGCCTGTATTCATAAAAATTATTGTATCATCTGCAAACATGAGATGAGAGATACCACAAGGGATGGATTTATAGCGGTAATGTAGGATGGATCCCTGCATGATTCCCTTATTGATAAGATGACTAAGAACATATTGAGCCATAATAAAAAGGCTCGGAGATAAGGTATCCCCTTGCCTCATCCCATAGAACACTTTGAAGAATCCAAAATTCATTCCCATGAACAGAACTTCCAACCACGAGGAGTTGAAACACCTGAAAAATAAGTCAACAACCCAAGAGGAGAGGCCCATACCTGTTAATACTTTGATTATGAAGGACCACTTCATCCTGTCATAAGCCTTATCCATATCCAGCTTTATCACCATATTGGAACCATGAACTTTAGTGTTAATGTCATTTGTGACCTCTTGGAATACTGCAATAGCCCCTTATATTGATCTTAGTTTGACAAAAGCATGTTGCTCCGGAGAGATCCAGTGGGGAAGATGTTTACTTATTTTGTTATTAATAATGGTGTCCAAGACCTTATAAGAAAAGATTCACATACTCATAGGGATATAATGCTGATGTAGAGAGTGATTTTTAATCTTCGGGATGAGGACCATGGTGTTAGCACTAGCAGCACGAGGTGGGAACCCTCCACAGAAGAAATACTGAATAGCTGCCACCATGTAATGCTTAACAATACTCCAAGAGGCTATGTAAAAGGATCCAAGAAACCCATCCAGGCCAGGAGAACTCTCCGGTTTGAGTCTTCTCATAGAACCTAAGATTTCATCCTCTTGTGGTAAGGTTTCAATTTTTTCATTATCTAACCAATAATCCACGTTAAAAAAAACACTCATAACCTCACCCTGACACCTTAGATACCCATCTGCCATACCAGGGTTAGGTCCAACAAGAAGCTCCTTGAAATAGGACTCTGCCATGCCACCCACCACATTGATATCATCGAAGTATAATCCCTCCTCCAGCCGGATGTTAGGCCAAGGTGACCTTCGGCTTTCCTTGATTCATGCGTGGAAGTATGTTGTGTTACAATCCCCCTCCCTTAGCCATATGACTCTTGAATAATCAGACACCAGACGCTCCTATCTTAAAAAAAGATTAGTCATCATATCTTTCTTAACAGAAACCTCCCAAAAGATGGTTTCGTTCTAGTCTGATTCCAACATGGGTTCAAGGATGTCAATTCCAATATGGACGTCATCTAGATCACGCATAGGAGGCAGTTGGGGGCTGATCCATTCTAAAAGATCAACTCGGAGTCAACAAAGTTTGTTTTGTAATCTGTCCCCTGAAATCCCAAGAACTAGTTTACTCCAAGACCACTCCACTGTACAGAGAAAATTTGGATGCGAAGTCTGCAACTGGGAGAAATCAATCGGATCTTTCTTATCCTGGATGGAAAAAATTTCAAAGAGGAGGGGGGAGTCGTTTGAAACACTACGATACATATGGGAGACATTGGCATTATGATAAGTATAAACTTCATGGACATTTGTAATACATCTATCCAACTAACTACAGGACTGGTGTGCACCTCTCTGATTTTTACACCATGTAAAATTCCTTTCTGAGAAACCCAAGTCTAACAGCCATTCACAAGACATGAAATGTGAGAAGTTCAAAATTGATCTATGCGAGAACAGTCCCCTACCCTTTCTCTCACTGGTTTCAGAAACCACATTTAAATCACCCCACACAAACCAAGGGGTTCATTGGGATCAAATGATTTGAGTTCATTCCAGAGAAGAGTCTGATCACTGATATCACAGCTTCCATACACAAAGGAGAAGAAGAAAGCTTGGGAATCATTCCTGATTTCAGTAGTGATACACTGATCTGAGTCCTGAACCAGATTCACACTAATGCTCAAATTACAGAAGATCTAAATGCATGGGTTTTGAGACTCATCTTGATTGAATTACATAATACTAATTCAATGATCAAAATCCGAAATCTTGGCTCTACTTTGTTTGGTTTCCAGCACTGCAACAAGGGACTCCGATTTGGAATGAACCACATTAACTATGTAGTCAGTTTTAACCTGGGCACCCATGCTGCAAGAATTCCAAATTAGGAAAGATAACATTAAAGCATAAGATTCTTATCTTTGTCCTCAGGCTGCTTGGCAACATTTCTCTAAAGAGAATGGATGATTCATTTTTTTTTTTGAGATCTGGTCCTTGTGCCAATGCGGTTCGAAGGAAGGGTCTGAAAAGGAGGGGAGGATAGGTTCCTGGAGCTGGGTATATGGATAGGTGGACTACCAAGTGAAGTGGATGGAGACTTATAGGTGCAACCATTAGGGATCATAGGTGGACCCTCTGATGGGACCAAAACAGGATCAGGTAGGATTTGGTGAAGTGGAGAAACCTGGCTAGGGGCCCAAGACACCAGGGGAAATCAGAAGAGGAGCACAAAATAGGAGCTGGTAGAGGGAGAGGAGGATCCTGGATGGAGGCCACAAGCACTGGGGGAAATCCAGAAGAGGGGTGCTGAAAAGGGGGGTCCTCATAAATGGGGAGCACCCTAGAAAGTGCACCAACAGTTGAGGAGGGTGAGGGAGGGTCTAAAGAGGGACCAAAAATGCCATACCTTCTAAGAGCCACAAAATCAAAGGACAAAGTGGGTTAGAAGGAGAAGAAGAACTAAGGTGCACCAACATAATAAGGGCCAATATAGACTACATACTATCTTCTAGATAGGGGGAGGCAATCAAATCCAAAGGTTCACATACCGTATCCGCAACAAAAGGTTTCGGAGGACCAGAAAAGGGGACACTTGGAGAGGGTTGAGGCACCAAAACAGTCATCCATCTTGACAATGGGGAACTAGAACCAACCCTAGTGATCAAGTATAGAGATATTCCATTCCCCCTATCCACATGATGCTACCGCCTACAATTGGGAACATAATGTCCTTGGAGGTGACAAAAGGAGTAGAACTAGGGAAGAGAAGGGTAGACTAGGCCTTGGAATAGGCAAAGGAATCTTGAACACAAAGGGTGATCTTCTCTAAGAGATGGGAGGACAGGACCATGTCAACACAGATGTAGGCAATTGAGGCCTCCTCCAGGACCAAGTTCCAATCATCCGCACACAAGAAAATCCTAAGAGAGTTACCAATGACACGAAGGAAGGAACCGTTCTAGAAGGGGAGGGGAAGACCATGAAGTGACACCCACACAGGCACACGCGGAGATTCTCTACCTCAATGAACCTCCATGTCCCACCGCATCATGGTAAAATTCCAATTCCCCAAGGACCTGGGATTCATACACCATGCCTAAATGAAAACTGCATTTGATCTCAGAATGATGCAGAAGTACTTACGGTTCAAAGAGGATATTGTAGCTGAAGCATCCATATTCCACAAGCCAAAAAAGTTATGAAAGGAGGTGAGGGGTGGACAACAAGAACCAAATCTCACCACCAGAGTCCACTATAATCACTCTGAGGTAGCATTGAACGCATCTAATGAGATATCCAAAAATAGGCCAGAACTATCCAATGAGGCCACCGGAGGAACGAAAGGAACATCCGGAAAGCGAGCCTAGAGATTCACTCAGGTCCTTCCACATAACACATAGCTGAATGAAAAACCCTTGTCGGATAGAAACAAGGCAGTGGTTGGTGGAAAAATGGGAGACAGATCCAGAGCCGAAAAGAAATAACCCAGGTCAAGGGCCTTCCGAGGAGGCTGCGCCACCTTCTTCCATCTCAATGTTTTCTAAAACATTATTTTCCATAATGTTTTCATTATTATAATATGATTTTTTAATGTCATTTTTAGCCATATTTTAATTTATAAATAAATTTATAAGATTAATCATCTTGTTTTTTTCTAAACAAGATACATTTTATTTTATTCCACAAATGTGGAAGGGATATTTTTTTACATACAAAACATGAACATAATTTCGCACCATCATGACTGCCCAATACATTGAAGTGTCCTTTCAATTTTTCTGAGGTTGTTTTTAATGAAAAAAATTCTCTTAATATTTGATAAATTTTTATATTTTAATATGTGAATTAAAAAATAAGAGGGTATTTTCCTCAATAAATATTCTCATGGTATTTTAAAGGATTTTTTATCTATGATAACATCCTTTTATGTTTATTAGGGGATATTTTTAGTTTCTCATCACAAAAAATGTCTTTATATTCATCTAGAACTCCCAGCGCTATAAGATCCCATATTTTTCAAGGTATATCTCTCTCTATGTTATTTGTTAAACTTATTTTGGTTTATTTTTTCCTCATCCTTAAACCTTGGAGGTTGTTTTTTCTTCATGAATTTTTCTTAATAAACGTAGTCTTGTATTGTGAGGAAACTTGGGAAAACCAAATAAGACCCATGAGGGGATCCTTGTTTAGGAAAAACGACTTAAATTTCATACGTATATGTTTTTTTAATTAAAGGAGTCTAAATATAAATGTTTAATGTGTTTCCATGGGTTCTTGGTAAGTTGAGATGATTTAAAGGGGTATTAGAAGTTTTATATGGATAGTGGGATGAAAACCATCTACATAACATTTACATGTCATATAAATGGGTTACACATCATGTAATGTTTGGGAGAGTTTAATATTCATCTGAGAAGATGGGTTTTTTGGGGTATCCTAATAAAAATAATTACAGAACATGTAAATATATTACTTTCCATGTAATTTATTGACCTATTGTTTTAAAATGTTTCATGTGGTTTATTTTATTTCAAAATTGTCTGTATCTTCTTCAATTAACCATTCAGACTATTTTGTAGTGTCTCTCTTGATTATGGACATCTCAGTTGTGCAGTTGATCCCTGGTAAGTGGTTTTGGTTTGGTTTCCATTCTATCCCTTTTCTCTAGTTGTTGTAGTGTAATTTCGTGACTTTGGGAATTTTTGATTTTGATCTTGATCAGTTTTGATCTCGGATCCTTCTTGGGATAATCTGCACCTTCGTTTTCATGAGATTTTACCATTGGAATAGTTTTTTATCATCATTTAAAGTAAGGTTTCTAAACACCAACTATATGATTTGATAATTGTTAATTATGTGAAATATTGAAAATTGTGCCAATGTATCATGAGACTAAATACTCTAATTAGTGAATTCGATTATTCCTTAGAGTCCCTTTGGATAAAATTTTATTTTTACCCAGATTGTGGCTACCATTTGCATGAGAAAACCCTTTATTATAATATAATTGATTAATGGATTAAAGTGTGTTTATCAGGACATAGAATTTGTGTGATTTGTTGATATAGATTCAACTTATCTTGGCTAGTTTATAAATATAACTAGAGTGTTATTGGTTATCACCATGTGATAAATGAAATGTATAATTAAAAGATAACGGTAATTTTAATATTAACCATTGATCCTTATGTTGTGATATTGTGATATCCTTATTTTTATAAAATGTGTTTTGATTTAAATTTTTTAATGTCTATAAGGGGTGTTGGACTAGTTTAAATGATTTAATACTAATATATTAGGCTATATCCTGAGACGTTATGAAATTCTTATATACCGGAAAAGACCTGAGATATGTTGTAATGATGATATGTCTTGATAGGCCCTAAGACTTGTTGAAATGTTAATGTACCAGTTCCAGCCCTGATTGATTACTAAAATTCTAATATACTAAGCATGGCACAATTTTTTTGTAATTTATATACCTTGATTATATAGTTATGGTTGGCATGGTTATAATACATGATCAAAGACATTTCTTCAGGGTCTTGAGGTAGGTTATGTTTTACCTTGTTTGTATGGTGATGGTTGTCTTGGTTGTGAGACATTTCTAGAGACATTCTGATATGGAACTAAAGCACATTGATGTGGTATTAATTGTTTTTGTTTATTTATAAATACACCTTCTT
Organism: Viscum album; assembly: GCA_963277665.1. Lineage (NCBI taxonomy): Eukaryota > Viridiplantae > Streptophyta > Magnoliopsida > Santalales > Viscaceae > Viscum > Viscum album. Next base: position 348,766 of record CAUJRU010000328.1, on the reverse strand, counting down.
ATTACATTATTGAATGTTCTTTTTATCATACTGATTAATATTAGATATTGTGGTGTTGACCTATTAAGTTAAATTCACACCTTATTCAGGATGCCATTTGTAACCCAATTAGATTATGTGGATGCGGGATAGGACAAGGGTAATGGACCTTACTGATGATTTTTTTACTTACTGGATGGGTTGGGGTTTGGAGACAGGACTGATATGGGATTCAAGACTGGGGTATTTTGAGTCTTCTAGTATTTTATCTTGTATCACTTCTATCATGAATATCAGTTACATTCCAGTATTTCATTACATTGTTACTTTATTATTTATTGGATTATTCAGTTGGATTTATTAATGGTTTTTAGTAGTATTGTATTGTTTCCATTACCTCCATGCTCCAATATTTATTCATTTATTTATACATCTTTTTATGTTGTGTTGTAAACTATGAATCTAGGGGGTATAGTCTACGGCCTATATATATCACACACCCACTACTAGTTGGAGGCCTTTAACATATGGGGACACATACTTGAGGTTTTATAACCAACCCTTTTGGTACATGTGAGAGGGTGTTGGATCAGGGGGTGTTACAAAGTGGTATCAGAGCACACTATTTTTCATTTCGATTTCATTACTATTTGGGAAAGGTAGAATGGATACTGGTACATGTAGGGTCGTATTAATGATCTTATTCATCAGAGTATCTAGCCCATGTATAGGGGAAAAAGAAGAGTGCCTAGATGTGGAATTTTCTTATAATGTTCTCTTATTATAATTGATTATATTTCACTAAGGGTGATTCACATGTATTGTGGTATTATCATTTTATTTTATTTCTGATTCTTGAGATTATACATGTGGCCTGGAATGACATAAGATGATTATTTATGCATCATAATATCCATATAGGGATATATATTGACATGAACTTCTCATGATATGGATATATTTATTACAAGTGATATATAATTTTATATTGAACTATGATATAAGATACCTTCTGTATCTGATAAATGAAATAAATAAAAAAAATTCCATATTAAAACACTTGTATTCCATGTTTAGAGATACTAGGATTTAGTGGTTCTATGCAAATTTCAAATGTTAAGGTTGACCTTATTGATATCTAGTGTTCTAAGGACTGTGTTTTTCTTATAGAGAAAATTCATCTTCATCTTCTACTAGTTGAGAATCATTAGAGTGGTGATCAAAATGCTCTTAATTCATCTGTACTAGATCTTCCTATAGTTCTTGAGAATCGGATGGATGTTCATCTTTGTGAAAGCTTCTTGAGGGTTACGAGATTCATCGAAAGGGAGAATGTTTTTATCATGCCTTCATTGTATGATCACAAAAGAGAGTTCCAGTTGTATCATATTCCTGTGTTTACTAGGGAGGGATTCCCCTAGGAAACTGAGTACTGGATCAAGTTAGTCAAGATGATATTTAAGAATCTTGATACACTCATAGATAGGAGGGTGAATCTTGAAACATGTATTATTTGTGGACCATCCAAGTGTTTTTGGGACATTCTGGAGATTTCATGGAAGTAATAGGAGTTATCTTGGAAGGACCTTGAGATAAAGTTCATCATCCACTTTTGTCATGAGATATTGAGTGATGATAAGGATCATGAGTTCATGCACTTTACATAGGAGGGAATGTCAGTGTTGTACTATGTTGAAATTTCACAAACCTGTAGCACCTTGCTCCATTCATGGTAGAAGATAAGATCTTTATGGTAAGATTTTTTCATGATGTTCTTTATTATGGTATGTGGTCATAGGTGAATATGTTCCATCTGAGTAGTTTTTCATATGTGATGAATTAGTCACTCATTTCTGAATTAAATCTGAGAGAGGCCCTGAGTAGCTATTAATATGTTTCATCTAGGAAAACTATGAACTCGTATTCTATTGGAAAGAAGAATCATTATGATAGTTCTTGCCAAGGAAACAGTGAGACAAGTAGTCAGGGAAGTGGGAGTACATCTCTGGATTGTGTTCTGTTGCAGTGCTATCAGTGTAGAAAGATGGACCAAAAATATCCTTGGTGTATGTACCCTTCTTTGGAGTGTCATTCTTTTGGAATATTGGGATATCTGCATAGGTTTTGTTGGAGAATTTCATAGTAGAGTAGTGGAAGGGGAATAGGATAGAAACTAGATTCTAGGAAGGACTCAACTACTCCTCAGTAAAAAGGTAACTAGAGTTACATGTGATGTTCTGGTCAAAGTAGGGGATGTGGTACCCCAATGAAGGAATGGTAGTACTAGGAAGAGTGAATATTGCTGGGTAGGTGCTAGTTAGTTGCATGTTATGAAGACTACTCCAGTTATTGTGGATGAGGACCATCGATCATCATTGGTACGATTCTTATATCATCTACCCATGTTTGTGTTTTTTATACAAGAGAATCAAATTTATTTTTATATGATCTTTTTGTAAATGGTTTAGGCTTGGATGTGAATTTATTTTATGGTTTTTTGACCATCGACGCATCATTTGGAGTGCTTTTGGAGAATACAAATGTTAAAAGGCATGTTCTCTCAAAAATAGTGTTAACCATTTATTTTTTGGAACTGTTTGGGTTGGAAATGAATGTTTTTGATTTGATTCTTAGTATAGATTTGTTAGTTATATACCATTCTCATATCAACTATTATTGGAAAAGAATTACCATTCAATTTCTTAAAAGAGACAATTATTCTCATCAGGGTGAGTGAGATCTTTAGGCTGGTCATGCAGATTAAATTCTATGAAAATTGGACTGTCCCATATATCAAATAGTTATTCTTTCTTTATATGATGGTGTAATGCCATAGGATTCATTTACTCTCACGATACACCATTTTAGGATGCATTTATTGATGATTTCTATGTCTTACTACCCAAGTTAAAGATAGTGTTCACAATCGAGTTGGTTCTGGGATCTGATCTAGTTTTTATCCCGCCTTACAGAATGGAACTAGAAGATGTTTGGGAGTTGAAAGTATAGTTGGATGATCTTGATACTAAAGGTTTCATACATACTAATACATCTCCTTGGGGTTATCCATTAATCTTCACCAAGAAGGTTGATGGGACTTTTCTCTTGTGTGTGTATTATCAGAGACTGAACCAAATGACAATCAAGAATCAGTATCATATTCCAATCATTGATGATCTCTTCGATTATCTAAGAGGGGATATAATCTTCCCCAAGTGTGACCTAACAAATGGATACCATATGTTGAGGGTGAGACCATCGGACATACCTCATACTACTTTTAGGATAAGGTATCACTTGTATGAGTTTGTGGTGATGTCATTTCGTTTGATCGATGCACCAGAAGTGTTCAGGGCCCTCATGAATAGAAACATTCATCCTTATCTATATCAATTTTTGGTGGTTTTAGTTAACGAAACCTTATTGTACTTCTAGTCAGTAGAAGATAATTCCAAACATCTTGAAATCATCCTGAGTTCATTGATAGGGCACTATATTTACACAAAGCTAACCAGATACAGTTTCTATATTGATAAAGTGCACTTCTTGGGCCATGTAATATTACAGGCAGGAGTATTAGCGGACCTAGAGAAATTTTTAGTTGCGGAATCTTGGGAGAAACCTAATAATCTTATCTAAATTCATAGACTTAGGGGTTTATTAGTTTATTATATATGCTTAATCCAAAACTTTTCCCATTGAAATAACTATTGTTAGGGGTAACCAAAAAAGGAGGGAAGTTTGTTTGGTTAGATGCTTGAGAAATATGATTTTAGGATCTGAATGGAATGTTTAACTTAGCACCTATCCTCTCTTTACCTTTTTTGGGTAAATCATATACTGTGTACTATCACTACTACAAATATAGCTTTTATCAGCACTAAAAATGGCCTTTAACAGTGCTAGAAAAGCGCTATAAATGTCATCGAAGATAAAGGGGGGGTCCCCCTTATCAACACTCCAAAAATCACTGATAAATACCCTTTTTATCAGCACTAAAAAAAAGCGTTGATAATAGGGGTCTTTTATCAGCGCTAAAACAAAGTTCTGATAAAAGTTAAAAAAAAAAAAAAATCCTGCAAATCGGGGAGCTTTTATAACGCTTGAGCCCCCCTTTTAGAGAGTTTTTCCTCCCCTCCTCTAGAACCCCGCACACACCCCTCCACCCTTTATCAGCACTAGCCCCAGAATCACCCATGCGCGTGTGTCCCTACCTCCACCTGGATTTGATCTCGAGACCTCCCCCCTGCGTGCCTGAAGCCTTTGTCACTCCCCTATATTGATTTGTTCTCCTATTAGTGATATATATATATTTATTTATATATATTTTTAGTTATATTTATTCTTATAGTAATATATAGTTATATGAATATAAATATATAGTTATATTAATATAAATATATAGTTATATTAATATATATATTTATAGTGATATTAATATATATATTTATAGTTATATCAATATATATATGTAGTTATATTAATATATATATATAGTTAGATTAATATATACGTATATAAATATTCCTATATTTGTATTTTAAATAAAATGGAAATTAGTTATTTTTCAGATAAAGCTAATATAATGTATATGTAAGTATATTTTATTATTTATATTTATAATTAAATTTTTTTGTGTGGATATATAAAAAATATGTACATATAGTTATATATTTGATTATAAATAGCAATTCATTAAAAAAACAATGAAATTTTAAGGAAATAATATCAATATGAATGTAATACCTTGTAATAAAGTCAGTCCCCACCAAAAAAATCCAATAATACCCCCTTAAACGAGACTGAAAATCCAAAAAATGTTAAAAAATAGGGGTACCCCGACTAAAAACTCAATTTTAGAGGCCTTTTGGACCTCTTTTTTCCTCGAAAAAACCTTGACCGGGTTACGCCTGAACCATAGAGACGTAGAGTTCATCGCAGGCTTCGATTTGATATGTGGTAGAGCTCAAACGGATACCCGGATCAAAAGTTATGACCGTTTGAAGTTTGAGTTGCGTTTTCAACATATTTTGGATCTTTTTTTTAATTTTTTTTTTAATTTTTTTAGTCTTTAAATTGTTATTAAATGACTATTACTCCATAATAATTAGAAAATTATTAATTAAAAATATTTTTTTAATTTTTTTATAATCCATTTTCACTAAATATCTTATATATTAAGTGTAACTGTATATTTATACTTATTTAAAATATCTTTAAAATTATATTTAAAAAATATAATTTATATTTATATCAATATAACTATATCTATATATTTAAATATTAATATATATTTTTTAATGATTTTTTTGGAATTATACTCTTTATCAGCGCTAAAGGGGTACCCTTTAACAGGGCTATAAAAAGTGTTGTTAAAGGGGGTACCTTTATCAGTGCTAAATAAAAGCACTGATAAAGGGATACCTTTATCAGTGCTTTTTTAGCACTGATAAAGGAACCCCCTTTTATCAGCACTTTTTCGTTAGCGCTGATAAAGGGTGGCGCCGTGAATGCCCAGTTTTGTGGTCGTGTATGATGTATCTAGAGTTGGACTCAAAGAAGTTCTGATATAGGAGTATCGAGTGGTTATGTATGGATCCATATAGTTGAGACCAAATGAGTGGAATTAAACTACTCATGATTTGTAGATAGCAGTAGTTGTACATGCCCTAGGACGCTGAAGTCATTATCTCATGGATTAGAGTTTTGTGGTATACACAATCCACAAAATCCTTAGGTACATTTTTCTTAGTGAGACGTAAACCTTCAGTAAAAGAGGTGGGTCAAGTATCTGTAGTCTTTTTTACTTTGAGTTATCTTACACACATAGAAAGTGAATGTAATTGTTAATTCATTGAGTAGAAATATGAAGGTAAAGGCATTACGAGAGTATTACGATGAGTTTTGGACAATGAAACTCTTTTAATACATGCATCTATATGTTCAAGAGTTTTTGGGAAGAGTATATATGACTTCGACATCTATAAAACTAGTAATTTTGGACCAAATAAAGACCAATAAGTTATCCAATACAGAGGGATTAGTTCTAAGAGACGGTATGAGACACCATTGGGATAGTCTTTTTTTAGTGGAAATTCTCTTCTTTTCAGTGACTGAGTATGCGTTCCTACGAGCTTGTGTGAGGATCTGATGAAATAATTACATGCTACTAGATAGGAGGTACATCCTAGTTTGAAAAAGATGTATCGTGGTCTTTGTAGATAATACATGTGGTCAGTAATGAACAACGAGGCATCAGGATTTTTTGTGAGATGTTTCACTTGTCAAAAAGTGAAAGCTGAGTATTAGAGGTCAGCCGGGATTTTACAGCCTTTCCCCATTCCTGAGTGAAAATTGGATTATTTCACTATGGATTTTTTAAAAGGATTACGATGTACATACCATAGCAATAATTTATTATGGGTGTTTAGGGATTTACTAACAAAGGTATCCAAATATTTTCCTATTAGGGATTCCTTCACAGTTGATGACTTAGAAATATTTATGTGCACAAGATACTTTGGTTACACTGTGTTACAAGGAGTATCATTTTTGAAAGATATCCTCATTTCAAATTAAAATTTTGGTAGGTTATTTAGAAGAAGCTTGGATATTAGGTTCTTTTGAGAATGACCTATCATTCACAAAATGATGGTCAATATAAGAGAACTATTCAGGTTTTGGAGGGTAGTTTATGAGCATTTGTTTTGGATTTTTTTGGTTTTTGGTAGAAGCTTATTTCACTCATGGAGTTATCATATATTAATCGATTCTAGGTATCGATCCAAATGGAACCTATTGTGGATTTATATGGAAGGTAGTTTTATTCCCCTCTATGTTGGTTGATGTTAAGTGAGTCAGCACTTATTGGACCTACTCTCATGCATGTGACATTTGAGAAAGTTTTGTTGATCAGTCAATGGTTAGTGACCATGTGGACTAGGAATAAATCATACGTTGACCATCAGAGACAACCAATGTAGTATGAGTTTGGTCATTGTATTTTCCTTCAGGTGTCTCCTAAATTGGGGAAACTCCATATCAGAAAATAGGGAAAGTTAGCACCTTGGTTTATTGGGACGTTTAAGATAGTGGCAAGGGACATACTAGTGGCGTACCATTTATCCCTTACACAGAGCTTCTATGTCATACAAAACGTGTTCCATGTTTCATGGATTCATAAATATTATCCACACCCTTCTCACATGAAAGACATAGCAGAAGTGAAGCATAGTGTTGATGCATCCTTTGAGGATCATCCAATATAGATTGTGGACTATAGTGAGAAGAATATTCAGGGTAGAACTATACCATTTGTTTGAGCTCAATTATAGCATGGGTGAGTTCAGGAGGAAACCTAGGAGAGTGAGTTTTATAATCAAGCATAATGGCCAGACTTGTTCACCAAAACCCCACAGTGATGCTTATAACTACTCAGGGATGAGATGTTATAAGGTGTGAAGGTAGTAAAATCCAATATTTTTATTGGTACATCTATATGAGTTTTTTGTTAAACTTATTAAATTTTAAACTTTTCCTCTTCATTAAACATTTTTGGTTTTGGTTTTTCCATGAATTTTTGGTTGTTTTAATAAACACAGTATTGCGTTGTAATGAAACTTGAGAAAACCATAGATGATCCTCATAGAGAGCCTTTTCTGGGAAAAATAACTTAAATTTTAGGGATGCGTGTTTGTTTGAATTAATAGAGTCTAAGTATAAATGGGTCAAGTGTTACTAGAGGTTCTTGGAAAGTTGATAATTTCTAAAGGAGTTTCGGGATTTTATATAATTAATGTTAGATGAAAAACATCATAGAACATTTACATGTCATGTAAATGGGTTACATGTCATGTAATGTTCATGACAGTTTAATATTCAGCCAAGGCAATGGGTTTTTTAGTGTATCCCACTAAAAATAATTACATGACATGTAACTATATTACACTCCATGTAATTCTATGGAATTTTTTTTTAAAATGATCCTTGTGGTTGATTTTATTTCCAACTCACCTATAGCTTCCTCCTATCAACATAGAGTGAAATTTTGGGTTCTTTCGTAGCACCTCTCTTGATTCCGGACATCCCTTTTGTGTATATAATCCCTAGTAAGTGGTTTAGGTTAGGTTTTCCATTCTCTCCCTTCATTCTCTAGACATTGTGGTGTAGTATCTTGACAGTGTGTGTTGTTGGATTTAATCTTCATCAGTTTTGATCTAGGATCCTTCTTGGTATCATTTCCACCATTTTGTTCATGGGAATTTTTTCTTGGAATTATTGTTTGATCATTAGTTAAAGGTAGGGGGTCTAAAACATAATCCTATGGTTTGATAATTGTTAATTATGTTCAATATTATAAATTTCACCAATATATTGTACAGAAAAATAAATTAATTGATGAATTGGATTTTTCCTTGGAGTCCCTTTGCATATATTTTCTTTTATCTTGGGTTGTTTATATCATTCATGTGAGACCCTTGATTATAATTGAATTAATTAATGTCATAAAGTGTGTTTATCATGACAGGTAATTTGGGTGACTTCTTGATATAGATTCACCTTATCTTGTATTTTTTATTTAGATAATTGGTATTTTCTTGGTTATGACCAATTGTTTAATAAAATGTGTAATTGAAATATAATTTTAATTTGCATAATTAACCATTAATCCTGTTGATGTGATATTGTAATATCCTTGTTGTTATGATATGTGTTGTGATTTCTATTTTTTAATGTTTATATGGGGAGTCGGACCAGTTTAAATGTTGAAATGATGATATAACAGGATAGGCCTTGAGACATGCAGAAATGATTATATACTAGGCCAGGACCTGAGATATGATGTAATTATGATACACTAGGCCAGACCCTAAGACATATTGAAATACTGGTATGATGGGATCGGCCTTGATTGATTTTTAAAATGATTATATACCAGTATTAACCCAAATTTGTTTCATTTATAAACCTTGGTTATATGGTTATGATTGGTATGGTCATAATATGTTCTCAGAGACATTCCTATATTGCAGTGAGGCATCTTTGGTTTTACCACGGTTATATGGTAATGATTTTCCTAGTTATGAGACATGCCCATAGACTTTATGGCATGGCATCGAATCTAGTTGATGTGGTATTAATTTAATTGTTTATTTATTTAATACACTTGTTTATTGCATTATTGTATGTAATTATTATCAAAGCGGTTATGCTTAGACATAGTGGTGTCAACCTACTGAGTTATACCGACACCCTATTCAGAAATATTGTTTGAAACCTGAGTAGATTACATGGATGTAGGGTTGGATAAGGGAAAAGGACCTTGTTATTGATTTTTTACTTGATGTATTGGATGGAGTTCGGAGATAGGACCAACATGGAATCCAGGATGAGGATATAATTAGTTTTCATGTATTTTTTTTTATGTTACTTATATCATGACATTTAGTTACATTACATCATGTTATTACATTATTCCTTTATTATTTATTGGATTTTCCATTTGGATTTATTTCTTTTTTTCTATTGTGTCATTTTTTTTCCACTACTTCTGTAGTCTGATATTTACTCTTTTATTTTCACTACTTTTTCAACTGTATTGTAAACATTCAATTCATGGGGTATAGTCTCTCCATTATACTTATCACGCACCCAATACTAGTTTTTAGCCTCTATTATATAGGTATTCATGATTTAGGTCTCATAATAAAACCTTTCTAGAAATTTGAGAGAATAGGGGATCACATGAGGTAACAATCTCTCCTAACGATCCTTCTTCTTCCCCTTCCTCATAGGTTTTTTTCAGTTCTATTCAGTGGTGATGGAATTCCTTGCTTCTCTTGGAATCCTCTTCTCTTCCCTATATAATTTTATTCTTACCCTTCTTAATTGGTATTGTTTACTGGTTCGGTTATTTTATACCTCTCTCCACCTCTCTTTTTGACTACCCTCACACATCATACCTTTATTCTAGGTCTTTATGATGGTCTTTCAAGAGGATTTGGTTAGCATTAATTATGGAATCCTTTATTATTCCTCTTCGCAACCCTTTTTTATCAACCCATAAAGCTTTAATCCATTTTGGTTATCCTCAATGAGGGATGTGGGAAAACCTGGGATGGTGTTAGATACAGACTAGTGGCATTCTCAGTTCCTGTTCTTTATTGGCATTGGATTATTCTTCCCCTCTGTTTGGTTCAATTGTTTTTTATTCTACTAGTTCTTTGTTGTTGTATATTTCAATGTATATTTATGTGAATTTTATACTTAAATACTTGTTTCTAATCCTTTTTTCCATTTTTGTTCTTCTTTTAAGGTTTTTTCCTTCTTCTAGGAGGTAGTTCTCTTTGGTATGTTGATGTATGATTTTCTAGTTTCTTAGATCCCTGAATGATGAAATGAATTTATTATAAAGTTTTAAACCTCTTATGAGTCCTTCATCCACCCAATATTTCCTTCAAATCCGGGACTAATACTCCCTTTTCATCTGTTTTGGTGTAGTGGTATATAAGGTGGTTTTGTGATGTGTTATTCGAGCGAAAAATGGTTTCCAAGAGGCATAACTGGCATTGGTTTCTCCCACTTTATATCCTAGTGGATGTTTCTTCTTGATTTTTAATTGATGATAAAAAAAAATTTACATAATATTATGGAGTATATATGAAGGTATCGACGGTAAAAGTGAATTTAGTGGATCATTATTGAGGCCCCCCCAACTTCCACCTCTTCTCTTGATTAAGCTTCTATCGCTCCTCTCTGAAACTTTCTAGTGTGGTTGTTTTCAAGGATGTTTTGTGATATGGTGTATAAGAGTTAAATGGATTTGATGGTGGATAAATCTACATATACTCAATCCTTTTTTATTTTTAAGGTTTTACTTTAGTGGGTGTAAGTTCCTTCTTATTTTTTTTATGGTTTGGCTCACCGGTGATTCACTCTATGAATTTTGATGATATGGTGGGATGATCTCAATAGTGTTATAGGTGATGATGATAGTGATGTAGTTTATTTTCTTCATCTCAAGGATGATATCACAGTTCATGTCATAATGCATTTTTCATGATGTATTGGTTTGGTTGTTTTTGTTTTTCATTCTTAATTATAATAGCATTAATTAATGAAAACTTTTCTCCTTAATGTAAATAATGTTTTGGTTTTTTTAGTTCTTCTTATGATGGATGATGTTGTTTAAGTGGCTATAAATATGGTGTAAATGATAATGGTTTTATTCTTTTTCTAATTTAGGAAAATCTAGTGATTTTTTTGTAGGCATGGATAAGACGGTTCCTATGATGAGGATGGGAAAGTTCTTGATAGGTGGTTATCACCAATGTTGTGGATGATGATAGTGTGATTGGGTTCTTCAGGGTTCATGGATATGGGTGGTAATCATATCATGGTTCATGTCTCTATGTGGTGGTGTGGAAATTTTGTTTGAAATTTTAATTTGGTAGAGTTTACAGTGACAGGTGGTTTCTCATGTTATTTTTTATGAAATTTTAAAGTTGTGTTGTTTTTTTAGTTTTTTTATTTAGTCTTTTGTATTTTGTATTTGAACATTGTTAGGTTACCACTAAACCATAAATTGATTTATGGAAAATAAAAAAAATTGTCGTGTTACATGGGCATTTCTGAGGATATGATCCAATGATACCATCTTTATTCATTCACTAGATGGGTTATAGTTACGATGATGAAATATCAATGAAACTTGTTTTCTTTTTCATAGTTTTAGTTATGATGAATGTATTTATAATATTATGGAATCTATATGAATGGATTTATGATTATATGAGAGGTTATATTGTAATTATATATACCTAAAATTAATTGGGTAATTATTTATGTTAGGTAAGCTCAAATGGTACATGGGAGGTTATCCCAAGACCAAAATAAATGGCGGTACATAGGAGGTTATCCCAATCCTAAAATTGGGTACACAAGAGTTTATCCCAAGCTTGGATTAAGGTACATGGGTGGTTCTCCATAACATGTTATAAATTCTATGGTGGGTATCCTTGATATAATATTTATATGTTTATGATTATTCCACACATCATGCCACTCATTTGTGATATAATTTTATGCCAATGTTATGTTCTCTTGAATCATGTACTTTGATCCCTTTATGATTCATGTCTTATAAACCACCAAGATTTATGTAATGAATCATTTTTATGATCTAATATTTATTAGGTTTGATTATAAATGGTTAATATCATTTTCTCACGCCATTTATTCCCATGTTTTTTTAAGGGATCTCCATTGTTTAACCTTACTAATAATTTGAGATCACTATTTATTAGGTTTTTTTTTCAAGATACGAAGAGAATTGATAAGTATTGTATTTCTAAAAAAGGTTCTATTAATGAAGAACAAATTTGGTGAATATGTTGATATTTTATGAACTGGTTGTTTATGTATCCAAGTCTCCAAAAGAACTAAACCATTATGGTTCTAGAATTTATTTTAATGTTATGCATTAAATATTCTTCTAATAACATGTGATATTAATATATAAAATGTATGGGTCACTATACCTTTCCATCATCTATATTTCCACCAGTTTCTAAGGAAAAAAATTCTTCTAATGATGAATTATATATGACAATAGGAATATTATACTCTTGGATTTTAACATATTGAATCTCTTCAGTGTCTTTTAGATGTACGTACATTAACTAAGTCCAAAGTTCTACTTAGATCTATCAAAATGGTCCTTGATCCTTATAATATATTTATCTTCACTAAAGTCATTCATAGAGAATCATGTATTCAAAAAGTATTTAAAAGAGTGTAAGACTAGTATTTCCTTTCCAATGACTATTATGTCATCGACATAAAATATTAATAAAATGATTTCACTCTCAATAAACTATTTATAGAATCAAGTATCACATTTCTTATTTATAAATCCAAATTACATTATGGATTATTTGAATATAATGTTCCCTGAATTGGATGCTTTCTTTAATCCATAAATGGATTTCAACAACTTCTATGCCTTATTAGAATCCTCTAGAGTTATAAACCCTTTGGGTAATATCATATCAATATCTTCCTGATGGTTCTTGTTAAGGAAGGATGTTTTTGACATCTATCTTCCAAATCTAATATTCAAGGTAATCTGGTTTGGAAAGTATAATTGTGATATAAATCAACATATAAAATGGTGAAAATGTTTCATTGTAGTGTATTATTTGATGTTATTTGAACCCTTTTCAACCAATCATGCCTCATAAGTACTGAATTTTTTATCCATTTCAAGTTTCTTATTAAATACCCATTTACAACCAATAGGATTAAAATACACTATATTATGTAGTAAAAACCATACATGGTTTTTATACAAAGAATCCCCATCAGAATTCATATTTTCTTTCCACCTAACAGGTTTTTTTGAAGCTTACTACTTCATTATAGGTTATATTATCATAATTATCAACTAATGATGATTCACCTTCTTCAATGACTATAAAATAATATCTTTCATGTTATTTGACCTCTCTTGTACTCCTACATAGTACTTGAGTCTCCAAAACGTCCTATTCCATATGGATTTGTGTAATCTATTCTGGTTCCAACTCTTGTGTATCTTGATCTTGTACTACATCGAATTCTATCTCGCTCCAACTATCTCTTTTAAAGATATGACCTTTCTCAAGGAATTTGGTATTTTAATTAACCATAACCTTTTAATATAATGGGTAGTGTAGGTAAAATCCTCTTATATCCATGGGATATCCTATAAAGATACACTTAGTTCCTTAGTGTGCAAGTTTTTTCTAGAAATATCTTTATCAAACACTTAGCATCCCCACACTCATATATGTGTCAACATGGGTTTATTTTTATATCAAATTTTATATGGAATTCCATTTTCCTCTTTAGTTGGTACTCAGTATAGAATTTTTGATACTACCTATAATGAATATTCCCAAACATATAATGGAAGACTTGCAAGACTCATTATTGATCTCATCATGTCCAATAGGGAGTGATTATTCCTTTTACTTACACAGTTCTGTTATAGTGTTTTAGGAGGAGTGAGTTGGGATAGAATCCCAAAAACATCTATAAATAGTCAATGGGGTGTTTATTAGGATATTAACCACCAATTATAAGAATATTTTATTAATCTTTTTAACAATATGGTTCTCAAATTCATTATAATATTCCTTGAATATGTTAAAGGAATCTGACTTGGATCTCATTTAGTAGGCATATCCATATCTATTGAAGTCATAATTAAAAGTTTTTAAGTATGATCACCCACCCCTAGATTCAACTAGAAATGGTCCATACACATTGGTATAAACCAAATCAAGTTTCTCAGTGTCTGTTTCACCTTTTGCACTAATCAAATATTGGGTCATTTTTACTTATAAACATGCGGGACATAAACCAAGTGGTTCTAGTTCAAAATAATCTAAATATAAATCTTAGTATAGTATGGTCAAACATTTTTCATTTACAAGGCCTAGTTGGTGATTATATAGTTTGGTGTGATACAAATCAAGTGAAATATCTTCATTATCAATTACCATTGCTTTTTTTGTGTAATCCTACACATAATGATTATTTTTTAAATATTTATTACCATAAAAAGTGTTTAAATTATAATATAAAAAACAATAATTTCTAAAATTGAAAATAAATCCTTATGTATCATGTATAGACATATAAATAATGTTTTTGAGGACTAAAGGTGTGTAATAACAATCTTTTAGAACCATGATCATTCATGTCGACAATGTGAGGTGGTATCCCCCAAAAACTACAATAGTATGTTGGACTCTGTTGGTTTCCCATGGAACCACCTCCCCTCAATAAATATTCTAGAATAAACTTGGTTCCTATAATTTAATACATATGGGATAACCACATGTTGTATATAATACCCAATTTTTAGAAATAGATTGATTACACTAAATAAAAAATGCACTTGAAGCATCCCCTTGATTATTTGTTAGGGTATAGTTTTTCTTTTGGTGTCCCTTATTGTCCCATGTAAAATAGATAATTCCTTGTTCACTTGATTTTACCATGATAATTATTTTATAGTAAGGGTTTTATGAAGAATATTAATATATGGAATTAGATTCATATCTATTTTCCTAGACTTTCCTTATATTAACCAAACTAATATAAGGATTATCTCACTTTATATCCTTATCAACTTGGTGAATTAGAGTGAGAAGATATATGAAATACTTATCTATGTTGTTTATATTGAAATTAACAACAATATTAGTGAATCTATACAAGAGTAATGAAATAATCAGATTAGTGTGTAGTTCTTCAGGCAGTTTACACCCTATAATCTCTAGGAACTCAATATAGTTAATGATTTTGACTATCTGAGTCCCTTATGGAACACCTCCTATAATTATTCTTATAAATAGTGTAATTAATATTTGAAATTATTATTATGTGTCTCTCTCCTTATAAATGTTTGAGAGATGCTATATTATTCTATAGGAATCCATTTTTCCATGTGACTTCCTGAGTTCATTAGACATGGATGATAGAATTAAACACTAAACTGAAAAATCATAACTCATTTGTTTATCATAGATATAGAACTCATAATCATTCACTTCCTTAGTATGAGGATCATACATTGAGGATTTTATCATGTAAAACTTCTGATCATGGAGGAACTCTACCCATAGGCATATAAACCATTCCTCAATGTTACTAATAGTTATATTATGGTATTTATCAAAAATTTATCATAGTGATGATGTGGTTGAATAAATTTTCATTATTCTATAATAATAAGAGAGTTTATTATTATTAATTTTATAGATTACAAATTATACGAGACATAATAGTAATAATTTTATTATGTCTCCCACTAATTTATCAAGTTCCAAAGACCTTCATCATTGAACCTAGAATCCTTAATCATGTGAAAATTTTATGGAAAAGGATCCATATTTCCCTTCTTATATTACAAATATATGCAATGAAAATTATATAGAAGTATTTTGGTTGATAGTCTTGCCAATTGAAAATTAGAATCTCCATGAACCATTAAGTGGACTCACCAATCTAGAAATCCTGACTCAGATTTCATCAACACTTGCCTCAAAATTGTTATTGTATGAATGGAGGTCATTAAACCTGATTAATATTAAATTAATTAAGCCCACTATCTTTGTTAATAGTTCTTGATAATTAAAATTTCATCGATGGAGACTAAACCAACACTTTAACTATGGGACCATCTTAATTTAGATGATGAAAGGATTAATGACTTATTAACTTGATGGATTTTTTTATTATAAAAAAAATATTATTTTACCCTTTAAATGTCTTATTAATATTAATTGGATTTTACTATAGGGATTAATCATGTTCTAATAATAAATTTATGCAGAATTCATTTATTTTAATCTGATATTTACATATTAGACTATTTATTTATGTGATGGTGGACTTTCGTACATAAAATAAATCATGAATATGAATTAAATCAAATAAATAAATAAATAACACGACCATGATATTTTACAATGGTTGATTAATTGATAGAATAATAAATTAACCTGTGAATCTAGGGTAAAACATATGTGTGTTGGTCTTCGCATGAGTTACAGCACTCATCCTATCCACCTATGTATCACCCACGTTGGTTTTGTCTTCATTCAGTCTTGAACCACCTCTATAAACCTTAGGATACTCTTTTATTACATATTTTTGATAACTCACAAGCATGTGAGGGGAACCAAAGTATTTGTTAATATGAATTACACAAAACAACCATGTACTTGTAGGACTTGTGTAATATTTGAGGAAGGGATGACAAGCGGGCCATCATATTTAATTAATTAATAACTAATTGAACCCTCATACATTAAAATTAAATTAAATTTAACCAAAATATACAAAGGACTCGGAAATTATCCTAATCAGTCATAAACATGCAATGACTATGCATTTAAAATAAGTAACTAGCATTCATTCCAATTTTTTATTTGATAAGATAAAATTCACATGCATTAATTCCATTAATTAACTTATTAATCAATTAGTTAATTTTATCTTATTTCATACATTTTTTCTAGATATTCTAATTTTGTGAAATTTTAAATAAAATAAATAATTTTAATTTATTTAAAATTTAATAAAATTAGTACATAGCCATAAACCTGAAATAAACTTGATGAGTACATGTATAAAAAAAATTAGTATGGTTATTATTGTATACAATGAAATCCTTTGAAATATTATGTATATAAAATGTTTCATAATTTAACTATGTGTACTATTAAATTAGAGACAAATTAAACACATGAATATTATGTTTCTTGTACTATTTAGTTCATTGAGTCTTTAGTATGAAATGGCCTTACCATATTTGTAGTTTCGATATTAAATGGAATTAATTAAGAATTTAATATAATATAAAAACCTAATTTCTTGTTTTTAATGTCAAATTAATGACACAAGGAACATAGTTTGATGAGTTTTAATGGATTAATTAATTAAATTCAAAATTTCTATGTAAACAGGTAAAGTACAAGGGGTGCGCAAGCTAGTCACATGGCTTGTACTTTTCTTTTTTGGATATCCCTAGTATAGGCATATGAACCCATAATGTACTTCTTATTAACATTTATAAAGTTCATGGGGTTTATAATTGATACAAGGTGTGTAATTCAGGTTACATGACTACCAAATGTATGTGTCACGTATTAAGTAAAAGCAGTGTATTAATTACGCGGCATGTCTTGACCTTGTGTTTTCTTCCATGAAATCATGTGGACTACATGGTGTGTAGAAAATACACATAGGTTGTTGACAGAGAGATTATTTAAAATAATTT
This sequence comes from Viscum album, assembly GCA_963277665.1. NCBI lineage: Eukaryota > Viridiplantae > Streptophyta > Magnoliopsida > Santalales > Viscaceae > Viscum > Viscum album. The sequence goes on along the minus strand of CAUJRU010000328.1, from coordinate 330,954 downwards.
TAATTTTAATTTCAATTTTTTAATATCTCCAAATTGTTATTTTAAGTTCAATTGTCATATTTTATGGTTTTAGAAATATTTTGAGCTTAATTTCAAAAATGTCGTAATTTTGTATTTTAATTGTTTTGATTTATTTATATTTTTTAGCCATAACTTTTTATACACTGTCTCAATTTACTAAATTTCTTTTTTTGGCTTAAAAACATCTTGGGATTCATTTAATCCTTCTAGACCAAGAGATGAATCCAACATTTGGAGGCCTAAAATAATCTCATAAGTCAGGCCTCAAAATATGTTCATAGATTTGGATATTTTTAAAGTTGGGCCCATATACAGTAAATGGATTGAAAATGGAGCAGAAATTTGACATTTATAGATATAAAATCTAGAGTAACAACTTTCTTAACTATTTCCCCACTTGATTCTTACAATATCAAGTCCATAAATACATGAGAAATTGGATTTTAGAAATTCATAGATTCTGCCTAGCATGAATAAAATTTTAGAGTAAATAGGCTGTCAAATATTATACCCATGTAGGATGAAGCCTAAATTTTGTGGTGAAACTAGAAATGAAATATTGAAAAACTTTATATAATACAACATTTACCAATTCATTAATTAAATGGTTTTATTTCATGAAATATTTTGAAGTAAAATTATTTATCCAAAATTTCACCAATTTCGACTATAAAAATTTAACATTATGACACCCTAAATCTTCGAACATGCCTAAAAATAAGAGGTAAGGGGTTCATTTATGATTATAGATCATAGAGGGAAGATATGGATTATGTCATGCAATATATTTATTTATATTCATTGTTTTTCATTTATTTTCATTATTATTCAATATCTCACCTCTTAAGAATCAACTCGACATCCCCATCCATTGAAGGGTAGTTCCTTTGAGTGATCAACAATTGGGGATACATGAAATATGTAATTTTCTTGAGTTTTTTTATTAAATTTATTAATATTATTTATTATTTATGAATATAGTTTCAATTCTTAAATAAGTTTTAAATTATGAATGTGGTTTCAATAACTTTTTGATTCTGTTAATTTTAATTTTTATGGTCGATGATCCATATCTACCTCTACCCAATTATTTTATATATATAGTGGAATATATTAGGTTTGGGTAGATATTTATCAATGGTCATCAGCATGTGTGTAAGATTTTATTCTGTAATATTGGTTTATTAGGGAACAATAATTCCTAGTCAGGGATTACCCTAATTAATTAAGAAAACTTGTAGTAATGCTACACATGAAGGATGGAGGGTAGACCAACATAAGGTTTCATATAGAAATATTCTCATAATATCCATCTACATAAGGGAGATAAAGGATATGGTAGTTGAATTCATCTCTTACCAGTAAACAGAATAAAAATGGATAAAATTAAGAAACCATGATAGCATGACACTAGTTCTAACTGAACCTTCTTTGATCACTATCTTTCTCAACTTTTTTAAAAACCCATTTAATTAAATTTATTCTTACTCACACTTTCTAGAAATTAAATAAAACCAATTCTTCTTAAAACCAATAAAAACTGACAAACTTGTTTTTCGTCCACTCATATTCAGGATACTGCCTAGATTTAACTATTATACTATACTTAGGTAATTTAAATAGTATTTTTCCACGCCCCACAATAGTTGAGCATCAAACTTAGCACTATTTCTAGGGAGGAATTTCCTCAAAACAACATAAATAAAAACAAAATTGAAGTAATCATAGTTCAAATAAAAATTTAATTTGATCCTAAAATTGAATGAAAAATATCCCAATTGAGAAAGAAAAGTTTACCAATATATTTTGAGGAAATACACCTCATAGTTTCAATTGAAACTTTCAGTGATCACTCTAAACCAATAATAATGGTTGGAAATCCTAATCAAAGTATACACAATATCTTTTCACCACAATTCACTATCCAAAAAAATCAACTAGTTATCCCTACCTTAGAAAATTATTTTGAATTACACATTAACATGTTTCAAATTCAACATAAATTCAATAGTCTTGAAAGAGAAGAACCAAACATACATATGTAGGAATTTAAAAATATTTTCTTCAGTTGCAGACCTCAAGGAGTTGCAGAAGAACATATAAAAGTGAAGGTAATTCCCTTCTCACTTGAGGGAGCGACAAAGGAAGGGTTGTATAGTCTACAACCAGGAGTGGTCCATGATTGGGAAGCTCTGCAAAGATTATTCATGAAAAGGTTTTTTCCTGTATCCAAGAGCTCAAACTTATGAAAAGGGGTCTATGTTAATTTCAAATCAATGGGGGAGACACTTTATTGGTATTGGGAGAGATTCAAGAATCTCTATGTCAGTTGTGCACATCAGACTATGGGGGAATACCACTTCCAAGTTTTCATCTATTAAGGACTTATAAAAAATGATCTCAATTTTCTAGACACCTCATCTGGAGGATTCTTGATTGTCAAGTCATCAATAGATTCCTGGGTACTAATTGAAAATATTACACAAAACTCATATAAATTCATCACTAGAGTTATGGTAACCATAGGAATCCATGAGGTAAGGAATTCTGATTCTTCCTCACCCTTACTTTATGCAACACTTAATGAAGTGACCATCTGATGAGACAAATTGATGTGAACCAATTGAAGGAACAATAAGGTCCAACTCGAATATGTGGTTTATTCTCTTCAATTTATCATTACACAAATCAAGGTACAGAAGTGCAGGGGACTGAATGTTTTTCTTATTCCTATTATAAATGGAAATTCTAGTCAAATTAGCTACATCAACCCCAGACCAAGCCTAGATATGGATTCCAATAAAACCAGGATAGAACTCCTTTTCAAAATCAATACCAAAATCAACCTCCATTTTAGTTGTAGAAATACCATAACCCTTATACATTCTAAAAATAATATAAAAATATATACCTAGATCAACCATATTAAAAATCCTCAACAAGTTATTAGAAGACCCACCAAGAAATTAAGAATGAAGATAGTAAAAAATTTTGACAATAAGTTAGACAACCTTATAGATATTCTAACCAAGAATCAATTCAAACATCAGGTGAAAACAGTTCAAATCACAAGGAATTTGTATGTGTGACCACAACAATAAGAATGAAAGAGATCCATATAATTAAACAACATGGGGATGATAAATCCACGAATAATTTTAAAGATCCACCCATCCTGAAAAGAGATGATGATAAGTGTCATGAAAATGTAAAAACAATGTTCAAAAAATAATGTCCAGAAATGTCCTTATAGAAACAATAAAGAGAGAAAAGGATATCTAATATCCATTCCCATGTACATTATTTGAGTCAAATAAGGGTGTATATGAGTGACATCAATGGGAAATTTAGGAATCCTTCCATAAAATTGAGATCAACATCCCACTACTAGAAGAAATTCGAAAAATCCCTAAGTATACAAAATTTATGAAGGAGATTTGCATGAAAATAAGGTGACTAGTTGGAAATGAGAGAATAATATTAGGAAAAAGAACCTCATCACTGATCACACTAATAATATCGCAAAAATTTCAAGATCTAGAGAAATTCTATATTCCCTATACTATTGGGTCTTTAAATTTTGTTGATGATTTGTGTGATTTAGGTGCTTTGATAAACATATTGCCTCAATCTCTATATAAATATTTGAAGATTGGATAATTTATGCCTACTAGAGTGGTGGTGCAACTCGCAAACAAATCTATTTTTTTCCCAACATGTTCTTTGGAATATGTTCATGTGAAAGTCTAAGGTAGATTGTTCCCAGCTGAATTTTACATGATTATAATGGAAGAATATATGAGTTCATCACACTCTCCCATCACCATAGAGATATTGTTCTTAAAGACTGCAAATACATTCATCAACATGCATGAGGTAACACTTTCAATAGGGCTTGGATATAGTCAAGTGAATTTCAATATACTAGACACCATAGAGGATTTTTCAAGAGAAAATTCACTAAATTAAATATCCCACAAAAAAGTTATAGAACCAACTGAAAAATAATAAGAGACAACGTCAGACTTATTAAATAGTTTTTTAAAAGATGATGATGAGCTGAAATCAGGAGAAGATTTTGTGATAAATAATTATCAACTCAAAGAGTCTAAACATGATAATATTAACACAAATCTTAAAATAGAGATAGCTTAAAAGGAAGAAGAATTTTACGAGATTCATTCTATATGTTTCACTCTACAACTCAAATTAGACAAGGTTAGGGAAAAATTAATAAAATATTTATAGTAATTTGAAAGGTCTTTTCAAACTAATGATAAGAATGGACCAAAATAGAAAGGTAAATATGTACCCAATAAAATTCAAAATAGGCATTTTTAATTTAATAATGTATACATCAAAACCAATAATGGTCATGAAGGTCAATAAAACTGATGTGAAGTCTTCAACATCAATATATAAGAGAATAATTTTTCCAGAAGGACATGACCCCATATGAAAAAATAGGTTAGAATTACCACAAGATGCTAAAAAATATCCTCACAGATTATAAACCAACATGGAAGAAAAATTTTCAAAGGTTTTGATTGTGGTGTATTAAGCATGGTCATAAATCCTATTCTTGTTGCTTTAACTTTTTTTCAAGGAACAAGGAAAAAATCAAGGGGGAATTCGGTGAGGGGTACATAGAAAGGCTATAACAAGATGTTCTCTATGTTGTGAAAAGGAAAATGTTCAAAAATAAAGCCAGTTGTAAGAATGTACATAAAGTTTTCCTTGTATTTTTTCCAAATCAATATCAATTGGACAAAAAATGAAGGAATCTGAATAATTTTTAAAAACCAGTGGAAGAGATTGTGCTTCTTCAACCTAGTAATCAATGAATACCCACTAGGTTGTTTCGTTACTTTAAAATTAATTAAATGTATTAAATTCATTTTATATCTATATTCATAAATAAATAAATTTTATTGCATTGAAGAAAATAAATCAATTAAGTATGGGGTAGAGAATCTTGTAGTATATGTTTTTTCAAAAATAATTGATTGTTGAGTCGAGCCAATGACATTAAACAAAATAGATTTTGGGAGGAAATCCATGTTTTTTTCCTTAGTCCACTCTTCCCCTTGGTCATATTCTACCATGATTGAACATGCATTCACTATAATTTATTTTTATTCTTATTTTTTAGGTAAATTAATGAAGATGATGCAAGGATAAAAAATGGATAAATTGAATAGAACACACATTGTGAAATGAATACATGTTGTGAAAATGAAAAAAATAGAACTGAAGGAATATGACCTACACCACCAGATTGAAGCATAATTGCAAAAGGTAGTTTTATTTTACATTCAATATTTTTTTAATTACCTGTAATTTATTTTGAAAATTGTTTCTTGAACTTTTAAATAAAATTACATTCCCAAAATTAGCTTTTTGGATTAAATTGATTGATCTAGGAGACATAAATTTCATAGGAACCTCAGGATACCTTCTTTTAGATTTCAAATAAAATTATTTTTAATGAGTAAAATGGTAAATTTAATAATTAGAGTGATTCATGGATATTGAATTAATGACTCATGATTTGAGGGAATTAGTTCATTCACTAAAATAAAATTTCCCTACCATTTTCAAGTTTGAATTTCTAAAATTTATTTGGATTGATTTTTTATTTTTATTTAATTCCATGAGTGATTGTCCCAAATTACATGTTATATTACTGAGATATTTCTAGAGAAAATATTTCCTATTTATATATTGAGCATATTTCTTGAGTGATCTTGGGGCATGCCACCAACTAGAACTTGTATTGGAACTTTTCGAAGCTATGACTGTGCAAAACTACATTTAAAAAGATCGAGTAAACTTTTACTAAGACCTTATAATTAGACCCATCATGGTATAAATTCTTTTTTAGATCATAGATTCCAAGAATTACCTTTCTAGGAATGATCCACATTGGAATTAATTTTCATCCATTCCTACCCAACTATAAATTTCATGCTATTTTAAAGTTTAAGTATAAGGGTAAGGTATATCTTGGTAAAAAGGATTTTTTAAATTAAAAGTAAAAAAATGTGTAGGTATTATATGTTGGGTATTAAGAAAGGTTTTTTATTAATTCAATTTACATTATAGTTTTCCCCTTTTGAAAAAAAATGGCTTTTAACTTAGGAGAATAAAAAATCACCAATACCATACTGATGATTTTGATCATATATGGTTAGGTGGTTGCTGTGAGATTTATTCTAATAATAACATTATAAAAACAAATTAATTCAAGAGGGTGCACAAATATTTGATCATGATTTCTTTGCTCATAACCATTACATTTATCTTGGGTAAAGTGGGAGATTCAACTTTTATGGGGAGAATGTCATTACACTTTTACATTTTTAATCATTCTTTATAATTTAGATATTAGCCTCATCCTTTAAGCCTTGATTTTTTAAACATAAATCCTATAAACCTTAATCCTCAAATTTATCATATCCTTATTTGAAAATCCCTCTTGATTTAATGTAAATATTGAATTTGTGTAGTGGATGAATTAGTTCCTTTACAAGACTGTGGAAAAGGAGAATGTACTCATGATAAGTGCATAACTCTAATTGAATTTTTTTCATTTGTAATGAGAGAAAATAATCCAGTGTGAGGTAAATCATGGTGTGGATCTTTTGAAAATAATGAATTATAATATATGAATTAATTATAGGATAAGACCCCCCAATTCTCAATGGGAAAAGGTAAAAAAACCTCGGTTGATTCATTTCATTGAAAAGTGTGAAGTTTAATTTATGTTTTGTTTAAATATTGAATGTTTAGTCCAACATTAAAAATCATTTTATTTAATTTATTTGGATTTTAAATATTGATGACATATTGTTCTTATTTTATTTATGTTGAGATTTCATGCTTAAGGACTAGAATGGCTTAAGTGTGGGGGAATTGATAGATAAAATATTTTAAGTCATTTTAATTTTAACCTCGATGTTTTTAATCCCACAAAATTGTTACTTTATGGTCAATTGTAACATTTTATGGTTCTAGAATAATTTTGAGCTTAATTTCAAAAATAGACTAATTTTGGATTTTAACTATTTTAATTAATTTATTTATTTTTCCATAACATTTTATACACTGATTTAAATTATTAAATTGCTTTTCTTTAGTCTTAAAAACATATTGTGCTTCATTTCATTATTTTGGACCAAGAGTTGAAGCCAACATTTTGGGTCCCAAAATAATCTCACCAGTCAAGCCTCAAAATATGTACACAGATCTGGATGTTTTTGAATTTGGGCCTATATATCATAAATTTATTTCAAAGTGGATCTAAAACTAGAAATTTATATAGATAAAATAATTAGTAAAAACTTTCATAACTACATACCCACTTTATTCTATTGATATCGTGGCCATAAATTCATGGGAAATCATATTTTCGAAATTCAAATATTATTCCTTTCCAAAATAAAATATTATAGTAAATTGGCTATAAATTATTCTAAAAATGGATGTTGAAGATGAGATTTTGTGGTAAAACTAAAAAAAATGGAAAAAAATAGAATTCTAATTTTCCAAATTATTTCATTAAATGGTTCTATCACACGAAATCCTTTAAGGAAAATTCTAGAGCTAAAATTTGACCACTTTTCCAATAAAAAAGGACCATTATGACACTAAAAATATTCTTCCATGTCTATAAATAAGATTCTATAGTTTTATTTAAGAGTATTTATTGGATAGGGATGCTCTAGATGATGGTCTACTATATATTTATTTCCCTTCATTTTTTTTATTTTATTTTATTTATTCTTCATTATCTCCCCTCTCCCAAATCAACTCGACTTCGACTTCCCCATCTATGGATGGGTAGTTCCTTTGAGTGATTAGAAAAGGGATAGGTTGGGCTTATGTGATTTACTTGAGTTTTTTTGATTAAATTTTATAATATCCTTTCTTTTTCTACATCTAATTACAATTATTAATTTATTTTTAAATTCAAAATGTCATTGCATTAGGTTTTGATTCTATTAATTTTAATTACTTTGGTCGATTATCCATATCTCCCTCCACCCAATATTTTCTATATATATTGTACTAGATTATGGTTTCGTGGTGAGTTATCTATGGTCTTCATCACGTGTTTATGATTTTATGTTGGAATATTCGTTTATTAAGAGAAAAACAATTCCTGGTTAGTGATTTATCTAATTAATAAAGAAAACATACTACAACGCTACACACACAGGGAGGGTAGACCAACATGTGGTTTCATATAATAATATTCTCTTCATAATCATCTATACAAGTGAGTGAAAGGACTCGGTAAATGAATCTCTCTCTTACCAATCAACAAAATAAAAGGGGTAAAATTTGAAAATCATGATACCATGGTACTAGATCTAGCCAAACTGGCTCTGATCGCTGTCTTTCTCAATTTTTTTAAAAATCTATTTAATAAACCAAATTATTTCTCTCAATTTATCAAAATTAATCCAAACCAATTTTTCTTAAAATTAATAAAAAGTGAAAACCTTGTTTTTTTACTCCTCTTCAGTAGAATACCTATAGTTAACTACTATACTATACATAGGAAATTTATGTATTGTTTTTACATGCCCCATGGTAGGCGTGTGTCATGTGTAGTCCAAAAAATCCATGTTCCACCCTAGAAATTCAATACTCAATACATTTAATTTATGTGGTGTGTATTCATTAGATGATGAGATGGAGTTCACATGGGTTCCTTTGTGCAATGAAAAATGATATACGGTGCATGAATAAATGAGTACACACCGTTTAAACCTATGTTATCCATCCAAAGTTATTAAAACAACCAAATTGGTGCTTCATATATTATATTTGTTAATTATTAACCTATCTTGGTTATGTAGGTTTGATATGGATAGGAGGAATAATAGATCTTGATGAATTAATGAAGAACAAGTAAACATGAAATTGAATTTAAATTTTAAATATGTAAGGATTAACAATCAAATAAATTATTATAAACATTAACATGACTACTCTAAATCCACTTGTTGGTTCTTATAATTGCATAAGGATATATCGAGGTAGATTCTAGGTTAGTAATTTTAAGATTTAATTGATCATTCAAAATGTAAAAGAAAGTTAATTATATAACCAAGGCATATTGACAAAGACAAAAACCAAAACCAAGAGAAGTAATTTTCAAATTAAATTTATGGTTAATTTAAATATATCAAAATAATAAATACCCAATCTTGTGATCTTTCTTCAATAAAGTTGTTGATCATCAAAGATCCTTTTTCTACCATCCTTTCTCTTGTAATATCCAAGTGTGGAATTTCTATTGCGGTGATCCACATGTGCTCTTTTGATCTTCAAACAGTGTATTTGAAACATTGGGTGGTGGGATGGCCAATTAACCATCTTTTATTATTCTCATTTGATCGCTTCATGTTTCATCAGGATTGAAGGAATCTATTTTGTTATTCTCAGTCATGAGAGGATGATAGAAGGAGGAATGTCATAGGAGGAATCCATTATGTACAATGATTAACCTTATCTAGTATGTGATAACTGTCTATTAATAGACATGGGGTTAGGTTTTAATATTTTATTAATTGGACAAGGTCCCATAATAATTTAATAAACCCATATAATAAAACAATAAAATTATAATATTATTTTATCAAGGTGTGCACTAACTGCCACAATAATAAATATTCTTTTACTGTCTTGCACATTAATATTTATTTCTCAAGCTTGACTTGGTATAATCGTCCTTCTCTACATTCATGTAATTCTATAATAAATATTTTAATTAAATATTTATTCAATAAAAAAATATTATATATATTTAATTATATAATTACCATATGAATAAATATTTATTTAATTTAAGAGATCAATAAATTATGAAAAAAAAAAGTATTCCTCAGACTTGAGAATAATATTAATTCAGAATATTAAATTAAAATAGAATTTAATTGAGATCAATAAACACTTATTGTGGGACTCTCTAAGATTTTTCCTAGTTGGAATTAGGATATCTTTCCTAAATTCAAGATTACTATCTAGAAATAGGTCAATTAACTCAGGAGGAAGAATTTAATGTCACCACATCGACAACCACAGATGAGTGCGGGTAGTGTAATATAATCCCTTTATCATGATATCTCATCAAGTTAATCATATAGTACATCCATCAACTGATATTCTTGATATTACTTTCTTTGATTACCTAAAATAAACACGTTGTTACACATGACCATTTAATTCAATGCAATGGTTCCATTTTTTCTCAGGGATAAGATATTAATATCTATAAATATGAAGAAAAAAAATCATTCCTTCATTTATTCGTTAATATAGATAGAATATGAAGAACCCATCCAGAGGGGATAAGAAATTTGTTCGGATAAAATAGGGTCACATGGAGAGTACTCTTTTGTTACACATCATGCATCCTAGTTCATTTCACTATGACACATGTGTGGACTTCAGGTCATCATGTGATAAATACACACTGAATGTATAAAATACATTGCATGTATACCACACTAGGTGAACATAGATTTTACAAATTACATTTCTTTAAAATTTCCCACACATTGTGTATTCTATGTTTTTTCATATCTAATAACATAGGGTCATGATGTGTCATGTAATTAATACACCATGTGTACAGGCTGGAATCTATGAAACTTGAATTAAACATTGTGTATCTTCCTTGAACAACATGAAATTAATAAATGTCTATAATAAGTACATGTCGAGTCCCTAGGTGTGTATTACGGACATATGGTGAAGCAATGTACACACCCTATGTCCAGCCATCATATTCCATGTAATTTACCTACTCATGTGGAAATATTAAATTGAATTAATTACTATATTAAACCTCATCAACCAGAGTAATGTGAGTCATTAAATTGATAGTATAAATTGTTCATCAGGTTTTATATTATATTAAATGCTTAATCAATTCCATGTAATATTCAAAACTATAAGTCATTTATGGTCATTGAATAAAAAAGAATCAGAATGCATTAAATCATACCGGCAATATAATTTTCATTTCTTTTTTTTGTCATTAATTTGACAGCACACACCTTGAAATTACAACACATGTCGTGTACACAATTGTCTCTTGGGTGCACTAAATACAACAAGGAACATAATGAGTAGTTTAGATAGTAAATATTCATGCTTCTTCCAATTAAAAAGTTATGTACTATTTTATTAAATTTTAAATAAAATTAAATTATTTTTTATTTAAAATCATAGTGGGTTAGAATATCTTGGATTATTGGATGTAGAAAAGATAAAATGAATTAATTGATTAATAAGATAATTAATCATATTAATTTTTGTGTTTTTTATCTTATTGAAGAAAAAATTGAAATTAATGATAACTATTTTATTTAGATGTATAGTCATATTTGTATGATCGATCAGGATCATTCAACAAACATTTGTATGTGTTGATTTTATTTATTTTAATTTATTTTATGTATTTAACACAATTCATTATTAAATTACATATGATGTCATGTGTGTCATTCCTCCCTACTTTTTTACATAAGACATGTGTGTCTAATGTTGTTTTATATAATTCCTATTAAAAATTCTCTTTTCCCCTCAACTACATGTGAGTTATAAAACATATATAATAAAATGAGCATCTGAAGGTGCATGGAGTTGGTTCAAGGTAGTTTTGAGGAAAAGGAGATTCAAGATAAAATTGATATGAAACCAATATGGGTGATACATTGGTGGACAGGTGGAATATTGAAACTATTTCCCAGACTAACACAAATATTTTTCCCCTGGGGTCATAGTTTCATGTATTTTATTCTCAATAAATCAACCATTATATTATATCATGATTTTAATATTTATTTATTTATCTTATTTAATTTTATGGATGATTTATTTTATGGATTCAAGGCCACTATAACATAAATAAATGTTTTAATGTGAAAATATGGTATTAAAATAAAAGGATTATTTGTAAATGTTTTATCAGTACATGGTTAATATCTAAACTAAAATCCATGTGCTGTTAAAAATACTTGTAAAAGATAATATAATAAAATTGACACATAATAAAAAATTAATCAAGTTAATATTAATTCATTATGCTTTCCATTATCTAAATTAAGCGAAACCATAGTTAAAGTGTTGGTTCAGGCCATAGTCAGGGGAAATTTTAATTATAGGGGGGTCTTAACTAAGATTATGGGTTAAATTAACCAAACTTGTATTGAATTAAATATACATAGTCTATTTAATACAAATTTGGAGTTTAGTGTTGAGGAAATCTAATTCAGAATTTTTGGATTGGGGAGTCTGCTCAATAGAACATGAAATTGCAAGTACACAGTTGTAATATTTTTCTACCTAAACATCTTCTAATGGTTTTCATGTCTATATTCTAGATTATAAATAGAAAAATATGGATCCTTTGCAGTTAAATTCCAAGATTGATGGGACATTTCAGGTTCAATGGTGAGAGTTTTTGAGACTTTATAGAATTGTTGGAGACTTTATAATATTAAAATTAATATTATTATGTCTCATATAATTTGTAATCAAGAAAATTATTAATAATATGATATATTATTATCGAACAATGACATTTTTTCAACAACCTTCTCCATATGATCAATTCTGAATAAAGACCCTATCTTTACTAGTAGTAACTTCTAAGAAAGGTTTAGATAACTATAGGTAGTGTATCACCATGAATAAAAATATTATGTGATAGAATCCCCAATTATTGATTCACCTACTAAGGAATTGAGTGATGAGGAGTTTTTTCTGTGAGAAAAACCTGAATGATGCATCGTATGTTGATCGTTTAATGTTTTCATCCATGTTTATCAAACTCATGAAGTTTCATACAAACATGGATAAATATAGTGTGCTCTAGCATCTTCATTATCTTTATCCAGATGGAGAAATAATGAAATGGTTTGACATATTCATGGTTCTCTTCATGATCAATCATATAGAATGTGGTCCATCTAGGCCTCATATAGTCATAATTATTGGCTACATTGAGCGCCTAGAGGTTCTAGTGTTTTTGTTACCCAATGAACTATGCATTGATCTCATTCTTTCATCACTCCATCAAATAGTCTCTTGTTTTTTTTTTGTTAATTTCAATATGAACAACATAGAGAAGTCTCTCCTAGATCATCTCACTATACATATCCATGTTTATAAGGATATGAAGTGTGAAAATCCTTCTATCCTTATATTGAATAAAAGTAAAGTCTATATTAATAGATCCAAGACTAAATCCAAGCCTAAATATTTTACACAAAATCCCTCCAAGAATATGATGATCAGGGGGGAAGAAAGGGGACAACATTATATCTATTTCTCTTATAGCAAGAAGGTTCACTGGAATAAAAACAACACCTAGAAAAATAATAAAGAGGAAGTTTTAGGTTTGGTTTTTATCTATTATAATTTATATCTTACTATAAATTAGGTTTTAGATATGACATGTGGTGTTCACATATGTATTAAATTATAGGAACAAGGTGGATTCTAGAAGATTTACTAAGCATAAGTAGATCAAAAAGTATCCAATAGATCCATACATGTTATTGTGGACATTGAGGAGTACCACTGTGAATTTCTAGCTAGAATGGTCTTGGTTGTAAAATATTTTTATTATGTGTCGTTCGCTAAAAAAATATTATTTCTATCTACAAACTTGATACAAATGGATTTATTTTCAAGATTAGAAATAATATTTGATTATATTATTAAGAAATCATTTATTATGTTAAAGAATATTTAAATAAAAATATTTACATGTTGGATTTCACAAACCAAGTTATAAAAACTGATAATGAAGAAAAATCACATTACCAATATCACGCCCAACTATGGAATCACTATATAGTATAGGTAAATGAAATCCATTTGAAAAAATTACACCATTTTGGATATTTTGATTAATTTTAACCAAAGTGATTTGGTGTATGTCATAAATGTTTACAAGGAAAAAATCACCAAATCCAAATTTATTGGAAAAGTTGAAAGTGCCACTAAGCTTATTAAGATGGTTCATATCGAAGTGTGTGGACCATTTATAATTAAATCTAGGGTTGGGGACTCATACTTCATAAATTTTACTGATTATATTAGTAGATTTGGATATGTCTACCTAATGAGGTATAAGTCTGGTCCCTTTAATATATTCAACAAAGATAAGAATGAATTTGATAACTATATTAGTATGAAGATTAGGAAACATTAATTATAATATAGAGGAGAATACCTTAATTAATAATTCATTTATTATTTACGGATGTTTGGAATTTTATCCCAATTCACTCCTTATACACCACATTGTAATGGTGTAAGTTAAAGGATAAATTGCGCGTTGTTCGACATGGTAAGATCAATGATAAGCTAAGGAATCCTTACATTATCCTTTTGGGTATACACAATATAGACAGTAGCATACATACTAAACCAAATACCAACTAAAGTAACAAAAAATATTCTATATGAGCTTTGGTATGGAAATAAACCCATGTCATTTCATATACAAGTGTGGGGTTCTAAATAATATGTTAAGGTTATTTATGGAAAAAACATTCACCCCAATGAACTGTGTTTATCTTTATTGGGTATGATAAGGTATATAATTTATATTACCTATAAAATACTTTATATATGAATGTTTTTCCACCTTTCTTCAAAGGGATCACATATCCAAAGGAGATAATGGGAGAAAGATAAATATCGGTTCTTTCTAAGATTAAGATACACAAGAGTAAGCACTGAAGAATATACCACAAATCCCCATGGAAGAGGGTGTTCCATAGACACAAGTACTATGTAATAGTATGAGATAGGTTAGATAAAAAATGGTTTTCTAGATAGTGAGGATTGTGACTTGTTATTATTTGATAATAATAATCATTTAACCTACAAGGAAGTAATAAGTGGTAGAGAAACTGAAAAATAGAAAGAACCTATGAATTATGAAATTTATTCCATGTACTATAACCAGTTCTAGGTATTGGTAAACCCTATAGTAGATTTAAAGTATGTTTTTTTAAATATTTATTTAAGAAGAAACTGGTTATAGATGTAAAATTTAGTATATATAATGCATTACTAGTTTCAAAAGGGTTCAAATATAATCAAGTCAAAGACTATGGTGAAACCTTTTCACCCGTTTCTATACTAAAATCAGTCATAATTATAATTTCCATGGTATATTTTCATGACTATGTTATTTTTTCATATGGATATTAAAGTAGATTTACTTAATGGGAACGTTCAAGAAGATGTCTATATGAAAATATTTGATGGCTTTAAAACTCTAAATGATTCCAAAAATGTATGTAAGTTTAAAATATCTATATACTAATTAAATAAATAATCCATTCCATTAAATATTCAGTTTGATGAAGCCATAATATAATTTTTGTTTCATAAAGAATAAATGTGAGTTTTGTGACTCCAAAGGATTTCAAAAAAGTATGTAAGTTAAAGAGACCCATTTATGTATTAAAGTAATAATCCAGGTCATGGAAATTTTAGTTTGATTAATCCATAATATAATTTGGTTTTAAGTATAATTAATTTTATCCTTTTATCAATAAGTGGTTTAGTGGGAGTTCGGTCATTTTTCTGATAGATTATATTGATTACACACTACCAATTAGAAATGAAATATCATCCTTACAATATTTCTAATAATGGTTTAATAAATGATTCTCTATGGATTAAATAAGTGAATAATCATTTATTCTTGGGATCAAGATCCATTGAGATAGATCTACAAGGCTACTTAGACTAATTCAAAGTGAAAACCTTTACAAGATACTGAAGAAATTTATTATGGATCAATCCAAAAGTGGATTATTTCTAGTGTCAAATGGCATTTATATTTCAAAGAAAATGTTTCCTTAGAAACATAAGGAAATACATAGGATTTAAAGACTCCATATGTGTCAGTGATTAGGCAAGTAATGTATGTTATACTATGTACAAGGATATATATCACCTATGACTTGTGAATGGTGGGAAGATATCAAGTAGACCAAGAAAACTTCCAGCGGATAGTAGTCAAGAGTATGCTTCAGTATCGAGGTGTACTATGGATATGATCCTGTTTTATGGAGTAAATGAGGAACTATTAATTAGGGGATATAAATATTATAGTTTCAAAACATATAAAGATGATATGAAATCACATTTAGGATATATCTTTAATCTCAATAGAGGTGTTGTTAGATGGAAGATCTCAAAGAAAGTTGTGTTTTATGATTCTATAGTAGTGTTTGATTATATTATGACTTAGGAAAACACTAAAGAAGAAGTTATCATTCACACATTTTTCCATGATATTTACATGGTACCTAATAGAAAAGACCCTATGACACTCTGTTGTGGTAATAATGTAGTGGTGGCTATTGTAAAATAGTTAAGGTTGCATCATTGAACAAATCACATACTTTAGAAACAAAATGTCTGGAGGGATTTTTCTTAGATAAGTGATATCAATGTGAGTATAGTTTCCATGTAAGACAACATGGTGGACAACATAACTAAATACTTAACTCACCAAAAACATTATCATCATGTGAGAGCTAGTGGACTAAGATTCATTGTCAGTTGGCTCTAGTCCAAGTGGTAATCTCATGGATTTTCTTTCCTAGAACCAACTATTTGTACTTTAGATTTCATATCTATATATTCAAATAATTGGATAAATATTGAAATATATTATTATATATTGTTCATAGTTCAATGTGAATTTATTGTAATAATTTCCTAGACTATTTTTCACATTAAAAAGTGTATAACAGTTCCCCATTGTGATGAGAACCTTGAAATTATATTAAGATATTCTTAAACCTTTTTATATGATCAAA
The DNA here is from genome assembly GCA_963277665.1 of Viscum album. Lineage (NCBI taxonomy): Eukaryota > Viridiplantae > Streptophyta > Magnoliopsida > Santalales > Viscaceae > Viscum > Viscum album. The sequence goes on along the minus strand of CAUJRU010000328.1, from coordinate 314,059 downwards.
TAAAATTCTACGATGGGGAAAATGGTATGTTAACCATCATATGTGACTACTCATAAGCATATGAGAATTCATCTCAAGAAGTTTTTACATGGTAATATCTAAGATGGGAGATTATGAGAACAAACATGCCTATAGTAATTCCACAAGTTTATATGTCATTCATTTTTCCTTCCATCGAGTATGTGTAATGATCCTCAGACATTAATATTATTACTGATTATTTTCATGAATCATGAACTTTGATGTATTCCTGTAAATTGTGATGACAAGTGATCGTAGTGAAGTTTTGTACGTTGGATGAATCATGAATGATATTTTATTAATGAATAAGTTGAGGAAGGATTTTTTCCCTTATATAATTATAGAATATGATATATCAAGCATTAGGGTTTATGACACAAGTATGAAACCAAGTTTATTACATATCGATTCAAGGGGTTTATATTAAAAAATGAGTGATCACGTGTGTTTTAATCATTATCACATATCTTTTTCTTTGTGGGTACCATGACCTGTTATTGGATAGTAATATGGGACATTAGGTAAGCCCACCAAATGCCACTGAGAAAGAGGCCTAAAGATACATTCACAAAGTGTTTCCATTGATGTTAGTTAAATATTATTTATATTTAACAATTGAAATTATTATTATTCTCCAAAATGAGAATTAATATTTATTCAAGATTTATTAAATGATCACAAATATTAAATAAATATTTATTCACAAGGTAGCTGTTTAATTACATACAAATATAATATTTTTTATCTATTGTTTGTTGTGTCATAATAATTAATAATTTATTTAGTTACGAAATTATTAATAAATATTTATTCATGTGTTTATGAATAGAATATTTATCAATTTATTAAATGAATAAAAATATAATATTGATTTAGATATTCTATAAATTTTATGAAGGAAGAGAGGATTGAGATTAGGTCTCATAATTCATATTAATTTTTTCGTCTATAAAATAATATAAATCATTGTCCCAATTAGGGAATTCTTGGAAATAATATTATATAATTACTTTATTACATTGAATGAGGTTTCTTGGGATTTAATATTTTATTAAATGGACCTTGTAAAATTTAATTAAATATTAAAACCTAAACCTATGTCAATAAATATATTGTTATCACATTATTTAGAAGATTAAATTATTATACACAATGGACTCCTCTTAATATCTTACTCCTCCTATAATCCTCTCAAGAACAAGAATACCAAGAGGGATTACTTCATGCCACGTGGAACATGAAGTGATCCAAGGAAAATAATACAAAATGATCAATCGTATGTGCTAGCAACCAGTTATTTATTAACATTTTTCTGGGATCAAATGAGAACATGTGGATCATCGCTAGTGGGGGTCTACTTTGGGTCATCACAGTGAAAAAACACTATAGTTATTAGGTTATAATGATCAACATCCTCAATTAGGAATGATCTCATGATCGAGGTAAAATTTTTACTTGTGCATAAATTAATTATAAAATGTATGTGAAAAGATTATCACTTAGTTTAGGTGTTTATTCTTCAAATATTATTCAAAAAATCATTGGTTATGACATTTACAGATTTTAAATTATGTATGATCCATTGAATCTGAAAAAAAAACTAAGTTGTCCATAGGCCCAACACATGCATCCACTATGCTTGAAACCAACAAGACATGACTTTACTATAATAATTCCCTAGAGTATTGGTTGCATTGAAAGGGGTATATCAGTTCCCTATTGTGATAAGAACCTTAAAATACTATAGTGATAATCTTAAACTTTCTCTATGGTCAGATAAAAATCTATGATGGGTAATACTATTTGTTTATCATCATGTACGAGTACTCGTAAGAAGATGAGACTTCAACTCATGAAGTTTTCACTTGTTAATATCTAAGATATGAGATTATGAGAATATAAATGTCTATAGAAATTCTACATGTTTATGTGCCATTGGAAATTCTGATATACAATATTGGGTAATGATCCTTAGTTTGTAATATTATTATTAATGCATGTCACGACTCAAGCACTTTGATGTATTATGACAAACTATGAAAACATGTGATCATGGTGAATTTGGGTATAGTGGGTTCATCATGAATGATATGATATTAATAAATAATTTGAGGAAGGATTTTTGCCTTCCATATTTATATAATTTGATATCTGGAGACTTTTATTGGAATGAAACCATTTAAATGAATTACATGTCTATGGTGATGTAGACATGTTCATTCAGGATAATCAAAGAAAGGTATTTCAAGTATTAATTTTTATGACACAAGTATGAAACCTTTTATATGGGATATCAAGACATATGGATTATATTACACAATTTGTATTTGTATATGGTTTTGAAATTCTAACATATCTTTTTCCTCTATGGATGTATTGACCTGTCTCTAGACAGCAATCTTAGAATTTAAGTAGGCTCACCCAATGGAAGTTAAAAAAATCCCTAAAGTGTCACACATAGAGTGTTTCCCTTCATCTCAGTTAAATATTATTTATATTTAATAATTGTAATAAATATTATTCTCCAAATTGGGAATTAATATTTATTCAATATATATTAAATGAGCACAAATATTAAATAAATATTTATTTGTAAATTAATTATTTAATTATATGAATATATAATATTTATTTATCTATAATTATTTTTTACATAATAAATATATATTTATTTATTAAATATATAATTTATTTAGTTATGTGAATATTAAATAAATATTTATACACCAGTATGTGAATAGAATATTTATTTAATGAATGAATAAATAAATATTTAATATTTATTGGGGTATTTGATAAATGTTAAAGAGGAAAGTGGACCAGGATTAGTTCTAGCAAATAATATTAATTTTATCAAGGAACCTCGTTCAATTAATTAACCATAAACCCAAACCCTGTGTCTATAGATAAACTATTATTAATTCTTGAGGAGGATAAATTTTGTGCAAAAAAAATCTAGGCATGATCTTCCTCCTCCCATCATCCTATTAAGAATGAAAATAATAATAGAGATTCCTTTAATCGTAAAGGAAATTGAAGTTATCAAAGTTGAATAATGCAATATGATCAATCGACCATGATATCACTTGGTGATTTCTTAGTATTATTCAAAGATCAAAGGATCACATGTGAATCACCACTAGAGGGGATCTATATTGGGTCTTCACAATGTAATAACACTACACTATTCAGGTTAGAATGATCAATATCATCAATAAAAAATATCATTATTGGGGTAAAATTTCTTTTTGTTCTTAAAGGAGTACTCACACCAGACAGTCAACATTCTATATGCCCTATGATAGAATGTTATCCTATCACAGAACTATATTTAATATTATCATCATGTAATTAAAATGTTCTCATCATAGTAGGGAACTTCAATGACTTTTTCAATGCATTATAATCTCTAGGAAATTACTACATTAATGTTTATAAAATAATGAAAAATGTTTAATAAGTTGTTTCATTCAAATTAATTATTTGAATATACATTCAATTGAAAGAATAAACAGTTAGTTTTGGGATGATAACCTGAATAATAGAAATGTCTTAGTAAAAATATGTGGCTCGGTCCACTAAGAATGATTTTTTTGTCATGAGCTTCTTTTGTGAAGGAAACAATATTAATTTATCTCAAAATTGAATATATATTCAATGGATTATTCTATTATAGAAAGATCTAACCCTCTACTTGTAAAATAGGGTATTCTTATATTCCTTCCTTATCATCTCCTCAAGTTCCATCATCAATATATTTCTCTACATTCCAGCTTCTTTAAACTCTTTTCTTACCAAGTTCATAGTCTACTAAGCATTGTGATGCATCTCTATGGTAAAATGAAAATTTTTTAAATAGAAATTTATATGTGGGGACATTTATAGGTTCCCAATTTTTTGTTTTATAATTTCCATAAGTTGGTGTTCTTGATTGAGATTTAAATTGATTGAAGGTATAACTTGAAGTTTATTATTTTCCTTTAAATAACCATATTTCAAATTTAGGTTAAATAGTTTCATTTCCATTTTAGGGGGTTTCAAATGATTTTTCAACTTATTTTTAATCATTCTTGAATGATATACATGTAAATCATATGTTTTAGTGATATTTGTGAGTAAATCCTCAAAGTAACATTCATTAAAATAGATTTCATTAGAACAAATAAAAATTTCCAAAGTTATCTCATTTTCCTAATCATATTCATCAATATTATTAGGTTTTCCTAAAGATTATATTAATATAATTATGTAATCAATTATTTCAACTTGTTCTTTAGAACCGAAACGAAATTAAACATGGTTTAAGGTGAATACACATTACTTTTCATTGGTTTATTTCATTAAATCAAGAATATTAAAATTCATTATAGGCTCTATAATAGTCATTAAAGGAGTTCATTAATTGAAATTTGTAATTATTTTGAAATTATGGTCATATGGACTACCTAAAATGATAGGTAAGTGAGATTTACCTTTTTCTTATTCTAGGTTCAAGATGTTAAAAATCAGTAGGGTATAAAACTATATTTACAATGACCAGAACATCCTATGGTGATCCATATGGGTTGGTAGTTGTTTGTTTATAAAGTTATAAAATCACTCGGGTGTGTTTTATCTCTCGTGTCTATAGGGAAGAATAAACTAAATAAATAATTCCATTAATCGATTCTCCCGAATCACAATGTGTATTGGAAAAAATCATTTATCCTGTATTAAAAAGGATTGGAAAGTTACCTAGATTGTGGAATTTACTAGGTAATTATGGGTCAGTAAAAGAAAAAATTTTACATAAATTTACCTTTCCATTCCCTTGAAATATCTTCTCCATAGTGTACATTTCATCAATATATTTTTCATGTCTTGGGATATTTTTTACAACTTCTAGTAAGGGAATGTTGATCTGAACTATTTTAAATATCTCCATGATCTATTTTTTATTGAATTTAATTTGGATTTATTTTGTGGTTTAATGCTCATATGGATATAATTTGTGGATAATTTGTGTCTTACACCTTGGATTTTCCATTGTCTATATTAATTGGGGGTGACTACACATGTGTTTTTTTGTCTATCTCTTTTCCAAGAATAGATTCTTCAGTTACTTAGGCTTTAAACTTCCATCTTCAACTTTAGATTATGATTCTTCATTTCTTTCCCATATTCTTTCCAATCATAAATGTGAAAGAACTAATGTAATGTCCCGGACCTATCCGGTCCATTACTTTGTGAAATGTTGGTGTTGGAGGTATTCTGGGAGGTCAAGGGGACTTATCCCCAACACTTTGCCAATTTTTTTCAGTTCTGTGAACAGTGTTTCCAGTTTTATGAACAGTAACAGATCGGTCTCACCGATCGGTCTGACAGATCGGTCTCACAGATCGGTGTGACAGATCGGTTTCACATATCGGTCTGACAGATTGGTTTCACAGATCGGTGTGACAGATCGGTTTCACAGATCGGTCTGACAGATCGGTTTCACAGATCGGTGTGACAGATCGGTTTCACAGATCGGTGTGACAGATCGGTTTCACAGATCGGTTTCACAGATCGGTCTGACTGATCGGTTTCACAGATCGGTGTGACAGATCGGTTTCACAGATCGGTGTGACAGATCAGTTTCACAGATCGGTGTGACAGATCGGTTTCACAGATCGGTGTGACAGATCGGTTTCACAGATCGGTTTCACAGATCGGTTTCACATATCGGTTTCACAGATCGGTGTGACAGATCGGTTTAACAGATCGGTCTGACAGATCGGTTTCACAGATCGGTGTGACAGATCGGTTTCACAGATCGATCTGACTGATCGGTTTCACAGATCGGTGTGACAGATCGGTTTCACAGATCGGTTTCACAGATCGGTTTCACAGATCGGTTTCACAGATCGGTGTGACAGATCGGTTTCACAGATCGGTGTGACAGATCAGTTTCACAGATCGGTGTGACAGATCGGTTTCACAGATCGGTGTGACAGATCGGTTTCACAGACCGGTTTCACAGATCGGTTTCATGTACAGTAATGGTGGGTGAACAGTGTTTCCAGACTCCTACAGTTTTGCCCCTTTTGACGTTTCTTTTGACGTAAAATACATTTAAATACTTATTTTTAAGGGCTCTTAAGGCCGTTTCAAATGCCATAAATCCTATATTAATTATTCCTAAGGCTTGGAATGTTTTACTTGGTCAAACCGCGTGGGTTAATGCGATCCGTTTTTAATGGAGAATTAACCGGATCTTAAACTGTCGCCCCATTAATTCTTAAAAAGGGATGAGATATCATTCTTCCTTGTTCTTTCCCTTTGTTCTCAGCTAAGAGACAATAGAACCTTTCAATCCTTTCCGTAGGAGTTGCACAATCAATCTTTACCCCGATGATTGGTTCTGTTCTGCTTTGGATGCAACTGAGCCGTGTCGATCAATCTTCGATATAAGGTATGTTGTATCGTCATTCTTTTGGGGTTCATCTTCTCCTATCCTCTTTTCCATAATTATACCATGTAATTTCCAAGATTTTAATGGGTTTTCTTGGGGTTGGTTGGTACTGTCGTACCGCAGCATCCTCCGGTGGATGCAGTTGTCGCGAGGGGAGGATCGTGACCTGTTGTGTGGATAAAGAACGTGAGGAACTGTTTGAGGTAGGGGATTTATGGCTTCTCTAATTGTATATGTGCAATAGTAGAATTAGCATGATTTATCCCTTTGGATCACAATGAAATTGACCTAATTAAATACATGAACCGGATTAAAATAATTGGTTGATCGCATGTTGTTTCTTTATACCGTGATAACGGTTTGCCTCATGTTTTCCTAGATATAGTGATATCTATGTTTTCTTTGATTTTTTGTTCGTTCATGATAGAAATTGATAATGAACGTAAAGCCGAAATTAATTGTTAATTAATTGGCTAAAGATAAAGAGGCATGTAAATTAATCTGGTTATTGTCGTTGTTGTAGTTGTTCTAATTTGAGGATAATCAAATTAGGGAAGTAAGCATGGTTATTTAATTCTGATAGCTTGCTGATTAGGTATCCATGATTGGAACCTACGAATAAAAAATCTTCCAATTCAATATGGATTAGAGAACAGATTATGTGGGAATTTCTAAAAGGGTTCTGAGTTACCCTCTTGTTTATTAAAGGGTCAAGAGACCATGATGTGATGTTTGTTTTCCTGCTGCTTGTGCTGTGATGTGAGCCTGGATGGTTGTTGTGATATGTGGAGGCATGGGGGCCTTGTGGTTATGGCAGCAGATGATTCCTAGAGTGGCGAGATGCATCAGTTTATGCATATGGGTGTCGGGGAGGACACCGGGGGTGATGGAATGGGATGGATGTGGTTACTGGTTGCTTGCGGTTTTCTTGAATGTTAATCTGCTTTGCTTTTCCCCACTACTCAAGCCAGCTGGTCTTTCTACCCTTCTTCCAAAGGAGGCGAAGACGTGCGGGGTATGCCACGTGCTTTCCGTGTTTAGCCTCTCGAGGGAGAATGGGTATATGCTCTTTCTATAGGCGGCAAAGACTTGACGGGTAGTATATCTATTCACCGTGTTGAACCTCCTTTGTGTTTAGAAGCATAGTATGTTTTTCTAGAATGCCTGGGAATGTGGAAAAGTAATTCTGTAATGAATGTTTGATTAAATGGTGAAAATCCACTGGGATGGAGATGCTGGAATTTAAAGGTGATGTGAATCTTAAAAAGGAGAAGTTGTTTTTGAATGTGATGCCAATTCATTTTGATGTGGAATTGTTCATTCTTAATTAATGTTTAAATAATTAATTAACATACAATGGAACTGATAAAATGAGAATGGATTAATCTAATAAATCTCTTCAAATGTTTGTGTGCTTATAGGATACCTAGTCTTAGAAGTAGCAGCCTGGAGTCTGAGAGATGTTAGCTGCAGTTGTATCTAAGACTAGGTAATTCCCATAGTGTGGATGTGAGTTACTTATATATTCTGTACTTTTTGTGTTTCTATACGCTACTCCACCCTTTCGGTAAGGGAAACTCACACCCCGGGGATTCTGAGCCCTGGGGGGTGTTTTCCCCAACATTCTGATGGGAGGTTGAATGGATGACTACCCCCTTTGGCTCCGCTCTCTTCTCTTGGTAGATACTTGTGACATGAGGCATAGTGGTTAGTTACCCCATATATGTGTGTAGAGGGCTGTAATGGCTTGTGGTTATTCACACACATATATTCTGGATATAGTATCCTACGGACTACTATAGGTGTAACGTGTATAGGCTATGATGGCTTGAGGATCCTTACTCGGCGTATGGGCTGTAATGGCTTGAGGTATTATACCCGACGTATGTTACATGTTATGCAAGCTGTGGTGGCTCCCAGAAATTACCTGGTTACTTTTGGTTGTGAGGACGGTGTGGTGCTTTGCCCAGGTGTTTGCGGGAAAGCCTTTGTGGTGCACGAGGTGCAGATTGTGGAGCTTAGCCCAGGTGTCTGCGGGCAAGCCATTGGAGAGAGATGCACAGGACGTATCTCATTGGGGCAAAGCGGCAAACCAGTGGGGAAGTAGTAGCGGGGTACCCCTGATATTCTTTACTATATGCTATATTCTTGTATGCGTTACTTGATGAGATTATCCATGGTGAGGTTGGGAACATAGTATACCTTTTTAGGTGACGAGTTAGTTTCACTTGTTGTTCACTGGGCTTTAGCATGATTTCTTTACTTTTGCACGAGAGTCTTGGGGAGGATCCTACTGAGTATACTTTTATACTCACCCTATGTACATATAAACTGTTTTTCAGGTCACTTGGAGCAGGTTGGAGATCAAGCTGGTTACTACTAGCTTGCGGTTGGAGGAGGAGCTGTTCGGGCTTGTGGTCTCTGTCGTTTTACTTTCTTTTGGGTACTTTTAGTTTCCCCTTTCAGTTGTAGTACTTTTGCATGAAATTTAATATATGTACTTGGTTTCCTTTATATTTCAGTTTTTATTTGGAGTTGATTGGAGTCTATTCTATCTCTCTCTTCTGCATGTGTTCTCTTAGAGGGTAATGCCTCCCATTTGTATGTTATTATACCCTCGGTGCTAGTCGCCAACCCGGGGCCTACTGGAGGCGGGACTCGGGGGTCATTATCTCCCTTTTCACATTGCCGGCCCAGGAGGGGTACACTTTGTGGGGAGGGGGTCGTGACAGAGTGGTATCAAAGGTCTGGTTGAGGGATAGGATGGAGTTTGGAGTTAGGCACAGGTGAGGATGCATGGGATGGTAGGGAAAAGGTGTCATTCATGTTTAGGAAGTGGGGTAAACACTGGAGAACGGCAGAGACATGGGCATTCAGGGCCCCCTATGATCTATTGCACGGACCTTTAAGTTTACGATGGCTACTAAACAAAGTGATACTGGTTGTAGGGTAGAGACCTAGGAAAGGATCATGCATCATTATTCTTGGCGCCTGTGTTTGAATGGGTAGACCTTGGGATAGGTAACCTAAAATTAATAAAACAAAATAATTAATTAATTAATGTTGAGTCTTCCATATTCCAGGCTTAGGAGCTCTAACGGTTGTTATTTTACAGGTATGGCTCCAGGTCGACGTCCTCGTCAGGTTTGCGCAGAAGGTGCCCAGCAGGCTGTTCCAGCAGATCGCCACCAGGTAGAGGTTGACGACGATGACACTTGGAGGAAGACACTCCAAGAGTTTCAGCACCAGAGTCTACAGAAGTACGAGGGATCTGTTTCAGATGTAATCACAGAAGACTGGTTGGAGGAGGTCGAGATAGGCTTCAGTTCGATTCGTGCCCGGAAGGAACACTAGGTGTCCTTGGTTGTGACGATGTTGCGTGGATCAGCGAGACAGTGGTGGTTCTTGTTCCTCAGGGATCGTGAGGAGTCAGCGATCTCATGGGAGGAGTTTCGAGACAGGTTTAGAGTCGAGTTTATTTCTTCGACTGCGAAGGCGTCCAGTCGCCAGGAGCTTCTTACCCTTCGACAGGGGAGCTCCAGTGTTCGAGAGTTTGGAATTCGTTTCAGGAACCTTCTACGATATGCTTCAGACCTGTTACCAGATGAGGAGGCCAGGGTGAGGCATTTCAAGGAGGCTTTGCGTCCAGAGATCCAGCGCTAGGTCACCCCATTTATGCTGAAGACATATCTTGAGGTGTTGGCGAGGGCAGAGGTTGTTGAGAGGACTTTGGCTAGGACCGGATCGTCACGAGAGGGGAATCGTCATGATTCCTCACGAAGTAGAGCTGTGGTCCGGGGTTCCCGGTTTTCAGGACAGAAGAGTTTCCGTTCACCTGGGGGTAGGTCCCAGCCCTTCCCATCTCATTTCTACGGAGGCAGCAACTCTCAGGCATATGCCAAGGGATCAGGCGCTTGTTTTTATTGTGGTGGTCGTGGTCATCAGCAGCAGGAGTGCCCGACTTTTCAGAGCACTCATCGTGCACCAGGAACTCCACTCCAGGTTCCTCCGTTGAGGCAGTTCCAGCCGAGGCAGCAGCAGCAGGTTGCACCAGTTTTAGATCACCAGAGGGTAGATAGAGCTGGCAGGGGACAACCCCATGATGCTCCCCGTCCTCAGAGAGCAGAGCGCGGCCGTGGTGGTGGTCGTCATCAGGGTCAGAGAGGCCGTGGAGGTGGTCGTGGTCAGATTCATGCTCTAGCGTTGCCAGCTCCAGGCGATCCAGATGTCGTCTGAGGTACCCTTTGCTTGTTTTATACCTTGGTTTATGCCTTGTTTGATTCAGGAGCAACACACTCCTTTATATCCCCTACCCTTATCCACACTTTGGGACTTGAGGTAGAGAGGATTCCAGTGCCCTTGGCGTTGACTACGCCAATTGTAGGTCGAGCTAGCTTGTTTGAATTATGTAGAGACTGTGAGCTAGTGTTGGGGAAGCACCGCTCTTGGGGAGATTTCCTATGTTTACGAATACAACCATATGATGTCATCCTCGGCATGGATTGGTTGTATTCGGTGCAGGCTATTGTGGATTGCTAAAGGAAGAAGGTCGTTTTCTTTGATGAAGATGAAGAGGAAGTGGTGTTTGTTGGTGAGAGAGATCCTCGAATGAATCATAGACGAGTTTCATCCTTATCATCCATGATGGTTGGGATGATGCTGAGTTCTTCAGAGGTTTAACAGTTGGCGTTTCCTAGGGTCGTAGAGGAGTACCCCGATGTCTTTCCAAGAGAGGTTGTATCCTTACCCCCTCGACGAGAGATCGAGTTTGGGATCGATCTATAGCCAGGAGTGTCCCCTATCTCTATGTCTCCGTATAGGATGGCCCCTTCTGAGTTACAAGAGCTACGTATTCAGCTTGATGGTCTGTTGCAATGTGGTTTTGTTTGGCCAAGCGTGTCACCGTGGGGTGCACCAGTTTTGTTTGTGAAAAAGGCTGACGGCAGTTTGCGGTTGTGTGTCGATTATCGTCAATTAAACAAAGTGACAATAAAGAATCGCTACCCTCTTCCACGGATTGATGACCTATTCGATCAACTGAGGGGTACAAGTTGGTTCTCAAAGATCGACTTGCGGTCAGGATATCATCAGATGCGTGTAAAGGATGAGGATATCCCGAAGACTGCTTTCTGTTTTCATCATGGGCATTATGAGTTTGTTGTAATGCCATTCGGCATGACGAATGCTCCAACTGTGTTCATGGGGTTGATGAATGCTGTGTTCCGTGAATTCCTGGACAAGTTTGTTGTGGTTTTTATCGATGACATCCTTGTGTACTCCACATCTGAAGAAGAGCATGCAGAGCATCTACGAGCCGTTTGGGAGTTCTTCCCCAACATCAGTTGTTTGGGAAGTTGTCCAAGTGTGATTTTTGGGCTCGATAAGTTCGTTTCTTGGGGCATGTTGTGTCCCAACAGGGAGTAGCTGTGGATCCTTCGAAGATAGAAGCAGTGGTGTCATGGGTAGCCCCCAAGACCGTGTCAGAGGTGCGAAGTTTCCTTGGTCTCGCAGGCTATTATAGGAGGTTTGTAGCCAATTTCTCCCAAGTTGTGACTCCTCTGACAGCTTTGACCAAGAAGGATCAAGCGTTCATATGGACTGATCAGTGTCAGTTAGCTTTCGAATATCTAAAGGAGAAGTTGGTATGTGCTCCAGTCCTTTGTCTTCCAGCGGAGGGAGTCCAGTTTAATGTTTTCTGTGATGCTTCACATCTGGGGCTAGGCTGTGTTCTCATGCAGCAAAGGTCAGTTGTTTTTTATGGGTCCCGACAATTGTGTCCCCATGAACACAACTATGCCATCCATGATCTTGAGTTGGTAGTCGTGGTGTTTTCTCTGAAGTTGTGGAGACATTACCTCATTGATGAGCACTTTGTGGTTTTCACCAATCATAAGAGTTTGAGGTATGTTTTCTCCCAACGTGACTTGAACTTGAGGCAGCGTCTGTGGATGGAGTTCTTGCAGGAATACGACTTTGAAATATCATATACACCTGGAAAAGGGAACGTTGTAGCTGATGCACTAAGCCGAAAGTCACGTAATGATGTTGTGCGTGAATCTGGTGATTCTTGGAGAGTAATGGAGGAACTGTCAGCATTACATCTTGATATGGGAGAAGTTGGGGGTAGAGGTTGTCTTTTCCAGATGACGGTGCAGTCATCCCTGATACAGAAGGTGTAAGAGTCTCAGTTGGGTGATCTAGAGGTGGAAGTTTGGAGAGATAGAGTTTGTGGGGAGGCCCCTGATGGTTGGTCGGAGGATGAACGACACCGAGTGTTGTATCATGGAAGGCTGTTTGTTCCCTTGGCGATGCGTGAGACGGTTCTCCGAGAGTTCCATAGTTCACCCTTGGCAGTACATCCTGGTGTGACGAAGATGTACCAATCCTTAAGGAGTCAGTTCTGGTGGCCTGGGCTGAAACGTATGGTTGCAGAGTGTGTGTCTCGATGTTTAGTCTGCCAGAAGGTGAAGGCCGAACACCGTGTTCCTGGTGGTCTTCTCCAACACATAGAGATTCCTCAGTGGAAGTGGGAGGACATCTCAATGGACTTTGCTACAGGTTTACCTCGAGCTCCAGGAGAACATGATTCTATATGGGTGGTATTGGATCGTTTAACTAAATCGGCCCACTTCATAGCAATCAAGGAGTCGAGCTCAGTGGAGGTTTTGTCGAGGCAGTATCTGGAGGAGGTGGTGAGGCTTCACGGAGTTCCTAAGACGATCATTTCTGATCGAGATCCTCGTTTTACCTCTAGGGTGTGAAGAGGTCTCCAGCATGCTTTTGGCTCTCAACTCTGCCTTAGCACTTCTTTTCATCCTCAAACGGATGGTCAGACAGAGCGAACTATCCAGACTCTTGAAGACATGTTGCGCTCTTGTGTTCTTGATTTTGGAGGTTCATGGGTGAAGCACTTACCCTTGGTAGAGTTCGCTTAAAATAATAGTTTTCACTCTACCATCGGTATGGCGCCGTTTGAAGCCTTGTATGGCCGGCCATACCGTTCTCCGTTGTGCTGGACTGGGGTCGGAGAGTCAGCAATTCTCAGACCAGAACTAGTGCAGAATACAACAGAGATGGTTCAGGTGATTCGTGAGAGGATGAAGACAGCACAGGATCGTCAGAAATCATATGCTGATCAAAGAAGGAGACCGTTAGTGTTTAATGTTGGGGGTCATGTGTTTCTAAAGGTGACTCCCCATCGTGGGCAGCGAAGGTTTGGTCGTGGAAGTAAGCTTTCTCCCCGGTTTATTGGGCCTTTCGAGGTGTTAGATCGTGTTGGAGCTGTGGCGTATCGAGTAGCACTTCCCCCTCATATGAGTCGGATACATGATGTTTTCCATGTATCACAGCTCCGTCGTTATCTTCATGATGAATCTCATGTTATCGATTGGGGAGAGATCGATATTGACGATGATGCAACCTTCGAGGAGCAACCTGTGGAGATCCAAGACCGCAAGGAGAAAGTGTTGCGTGGGCGTTTTATCCCCTTAGTTCGTGTCTTGTGGCGACACGGTGGCATGGAGGAGAGTACCTGGGAGCGTGAGTCACAGATACGTGCTCAGTACCCAGAGTTGTTCAATGTTTAACTCCTTTCATGTAATGATGTTTCCTCTCTGGTTAGACCTTTCATGTTTTATTTATTTACCTTTGATGTGATGTTGTGAATGAATTGTTTGGGTATGGATTGTTTGTTCCCGGATGTCATAGTTTTTTTCCAGCTTTCGAACAACTCATGGTGGTTTTTCCCTGAGAGGTATCTTATGGGGTGGTTGTTCGGACCCCTCTTCTCTTCTGGGTTGGTTTTTAATTCTCGAGGACGAGAATGTTTTGATAGGTATCTAATGTAATGGCCCGGACCTCTCTGGTCCATTACTTTGTGAAATGTTGGTGTTGGAGGTATTCTGGGAGGTCAAGGGGACTTATCCCCAACACTTTGCCAATTTTTTTCAGTTCTGTGAACAGTGTTTCCAGTTTTATGAACAGTAACAGATCGGTCTCACCAATCAGTCTGATAGATCGGTCTCACAGATCGGTTTCAGAGATCGGTGTGACAGATCGGTTTCACAGATCGGTCTGACAGATCGATTTCACAGATCGGTGTGACAGATCGATTTCACAGATCGGTCTGACAGATCAGTTTCACAGATCGGTGTGACAGATCGGTTTCACAGATCAGTCTGACAGATCGGTTTCACAAATCGGTGTGACAGATCGGTTTCACAGATCGGTCTGACAGATCGGTTTCACAGATCGGTGTGACAGATCGGTTTCACAGATCGGTGTGACAGATCGGTTTCACAGATCGGTTTCACAGATCGGTTTCACAGATCGGTTTCACAGATCGGTGTGACAGATCGGTTTCACAGATCGGTGTGACAGATCCGTTTCACAGATCGGTGTGACAGATCGGTTTCACAGATCGGTGTGACAGATCGGTTTCACAGATCGGTTTCATGTACAGTAATGGTGGGTGAACAGTGTTTCCAGACTCCAACATTTTTGCCCCTTTTGACGTTTCTTTTGACGTAAAATACATTTAAATCCTTATTTTTAAGGGCTCTTAAGGCCGTTTCAAATGCCATAAATCCTATATTAATTATTCCTAAGTCTTGGAATGTTTTACTTGGTCAAACCGCGTGGGTTAATGCGATCCGTTTTTAATGGAGAATTAACCGGATCTTAAACCGTCGCCCCATTAAATCATAAAAAGGGACGAGATATCATTCTTCCTTGTTCTTTCCCTTTGTTCTCAGCTAAGAGACACTAGAACCTTTCAATCCTTTCTGTAGGAGTTTCACAATCAATCTTTACCCCGATGATTGGTTCTGTTCTGCTTTGGATGCAACTGAGCCGTGTCGATCAATCTTCGATATAAGGTATGTTGTATCGTCGTTCTTTTGGGGTTCATCTTCTCCTATACTCTTTTCCATAATTATACCATGTAATTTCCAAGATTCTAATGGGTTTTCTTGGGGTTGGTTGGTACTGTCGTACCGCAGCATCCTCCGGTGGATGTTGTTGTCGCGAGGGGAGGATCGTCACCTGTTGTGTGGATAAAGAACGTGAGGAACTGTTTGAGGTAGGGGATTCATGGCTTCTCTAATTGTATATGTGCAATTGTAGAATTAGCATGATTTATCCCTTTGGATCACAATGAAATTGACCTAATTAAATACTTGAACCGGATTAAAAGAATTGGTTGATCGCATGTTGTTGTTTTATACCGTGATAACGGTTTGCCTCATGTTTTCCTAGATATAGTTATATCTATGTTTTCTTTGATTTGTTGTTCGTTCATGATAGAAATTGATAATGAACGTAAAGACGGAATTAATTGTTAATTAATTGGCTAAAAATAAAGAGGCATGTAAATTAATCTGGTTATTGTCGTTGTTGTAGTTGTTCTAATTTGAGGATAATAAAATTAGGGAAGTAAGCATGGTTATTTAATTGTGATAGCTTGCTGATTAGGTATCCATGATTGAAACCTATGAATAACAAATCTTCCAATTCAATATGGATTAGAGAACAGATTATGTGGGAATTTCTAAAAGGGTTCTAAGTTACCCTCTTGTTTGTTAAAGGGTCAAGAGCCCTTGATGTGATGTTTGTTTTCCTGCTGCTTGTGCTGTGATGTGAGCCTGGATGGTTGTTGTGATCTGTGGAGGCATGGAGGCCTTGTGGTTATGGCAGCAGATGACACCTAGAGTGGTGAGATGCATCAGTTTATGCATATGGGTGTCGGGGAGGACACCAGGGGTGATGGAATGTGATGGATGTGGTTACTGGTTGCTTGCGGTTTTCTTGAATGTTAATCTGCTTTTCTTTTCCCCACTGCTCAAGGCAGCTGGTCTTTCTACCCTTCTTCTGAAGGAGGTGAAGACGCGCGGGGTATGCCACGTGCTTTCTATGTTTAGCCTCTCGAGGGAGAATGGGTATATGCTCTTTCTATAGGCGGAAAAGACTTGACGGGTAGTATATCTATTCACCGTGTTGAGCCTCCTTTGTGTTTAGAAGCATAGGATGTTTTTCTAGAATGCTTGGGAATGTGGAAAAGTAATTCTGTAATGAATGTTTGATTAAATTTTGAAAATCCACGGGGATAGAGATGCTGGAATTTAAAGGTGATGTGAATCTTAAAAAGGAGCAGTTGTTTTTGAATGTGATGCCAATTCAGTTTGATGTGGAATTGTTCATTCTTAATTAATGTTTAAAGAATTAATTAACGTACAGTGGAACTGATAAAATGAGAATGGAGTAATCTAATAAATCTCTTCAAATGGTTGTGTGCTTATAGGATACCAATTCTTAGAAGTAGCAGCCTGGAGTCTGAGAGACGTTAGCTGCAGTTGTATCTAAGACTAGGTAATGCCCATAGTGTGGATGTGAGTTACTTATATATTCTGTACTTTTTGTGTTTTTATACGCTACTCCACTCTGTTGGTAAGGGAAACTGACACCCCGGGGATTCTGAGCCCTGGGGGGTGTTTTCCCCAACATTCTGATGGGAGGTTGAATGGTTGACTACCCCCTTTGGATCCACTCTCTTCTCTTGGTAGATACTTGTGCCATGAGTCACAGTGGTTAGTTACCCCATATATGTGTGTAGAGTGCTGTAATGGCTTGTGGTTATTCACACACATATATTCTGGATATATTATCCTATGGACTACAATAGGTGTAACGTGTATAGGCTATGATGGATTGAGGATCCTTACTCGGCGTATGGGCTGTAATGGCTTGAGGTATTATACCCGACGTATGATACACGTTATGCGAGTTGTGGTGGCTCCCGGAAATTACCTGGTTAATTTTGGTTGTGAGGACGGTGTGGTGCTTCGCCCAGGTGTCTACGGGAAAGTCTTTGTGGTGCACGAGGTGCAGATTGTGGAGCTTAGCCTAGGTGTCTGCGGGCAAGCCTTTGGAGAGAGATGCACAGGACATATGTCGTTGGGGCAAAGTGGCAAACCAGTGGGGAAGTAGTAGCGGGGTACCCCTGATATTCTTTACTATATGCTATATTCTTGTATGCATTACTTGGTGAGAGTAGCCATGGTGAGGTTGGGAACATAGTATACCTGTTTAGGTGACGAGTTAGTTTCACTTGTTGTTCACTGGGCTTTAGCATGCTTTCTTTACTTTTGCATGAGTGTCTTGGGGAGGATCCTACTGAGTATACTGTTATACTCACCCTATGTACATATAAACTGTTTTTCAGGTCACTTGGAGCAGGTTGGAGATCAAGCTGGTTACTACTAGCTTGCGGTTGGAGGAGGAGCTGTTCGGGCTTGTGGTCGCTGTCATTTTACTTTCTTTTGGGTACTTTTTGTTTCCCCTTTCAGTTGTAGTACTTTTGCATGAAATTTCATATATATACTTGGTTTCCTTTATATTTCAGTTCTGAGTTAGAGTTGATTGGAGTCTATTCTATCTCTCTCTTCTGCATGTGTTCTCTTAGAGGGTAATGCCTCCCATTTGTATGTTATTATACCCTCGGTGCTAGTCGCCAACCCGGGGCCTACTGGAGGCGGGACTCAGGGGTCATTATCTCCCTTTTCACATTGCCGGCCGAGGAGGGGTACACTTTGTGGGGAGGGGGTTGTGACAACTAAAATTACCCTTAGAGTTTGGAAATTACGGAGCTAGGAGCTTTCATAAACCTTAGTTTTTTCAGTTATTAAGGGAAGAAAATAATCAACATATATTATCCTTATAGCTCCTACATTATTGCTTCATGAGTGTTTATAAACATTAAAATCTATTTAATTTGTCCCTAAATTTAGTTTTATTGATATTCCCATGGTTGATAGTTGTTATATTTTCAAGATCTCTATATTTAATAGGTTCATGGTTGAAAATATTGTTGAAAACCTTACTGAAAGGGTGGTTTTTTGATACTGTTGTTTTTTAACACCATATTGAATTATATAATACTCTCTAAATCCTTCAAATCATCGTGGTTTTTTCTAGTATATCCTATGGTACATAGTATCATAGTTTTCTTGGACCTATAGGAAACCATCAGTATGGTCATCCAAGGAATGAACATGTTGGAATATTTAAGGTGGTCTAGGAGATGTAGTACCTGGAAATTTTTTCAAAATAGATTGTCTCACAAGTGATATTAGTTGGTCAATTTTTTTCAAATATAGTAGATTTATAACTCTTTATTATATTTTCTATCTTTGTTTTAGTTCTCATACTTAATTAATAAAAATTTTCTGAGAACCACTCAATATATTTTCTAACTTGAGTGGGATATTTTTTAATAAGTGCTCCCCCAATGGAAGTATCTAGAATATTTCAGTCTCTTTACATAAATACATTGAAAAAAATTACCATTAAATTATTTTATTGAATGTTTTTGTCTGGGTAGGATGTTTCTACCCATGTGAATCTTTCCCATAAATCATAGTGTATTTCTCCACCCACTTATTCAGTCCCATAAATCTCCTTCCTCAGTTGGGAACTCATTCATGTAGTCAAGAATTATAGAGTAATTTATTGTGTAGTTTGTCCCATGTGGTGTTATCTTCAATTAAGAGCTCATAGAGCCCCTCCTTGGAAAATATTTCAAGAAAGAATGGGAAGGCCTCCCAACTGATCTGAGCCACAATGACTCCTCTAGCTTTGAACGAATTGTAGACTTTTTAAATTCTATCATATTCCTATTAGGATATTCTCCTAGAAAACCATGAAATATAGGTAGTAATAAAACCATCCAATTTTTAACCTCTCCATCCTATTTATCATTCATTTTTAATTATTAGTTTTTGATTAATTTTGGTTCATACAATTCTCTTAAATTCCTCTCCATTTGAGCTAAATTTTAATCTGTATTTTCACTTCCAGTAGTAACTCTAGTGGAATAATTAAATGAAGAGGAAGAGTTGTCAAATGGAATTGTTACAATCTCTATCTCTCTCTCATTCTTTAGTGATTCTTTAATTTGTAATTCTTTATAGAATAGTTCATTTACCCTCTCAATCAAAACATTCAAGGTGATATTAATGGGATCTATATAGATGTTGAATTCATTTTAAAAAAATTAAAACATAATATTGGCCTTTATGGAAATTATTCTTGTTTAATGAAATTCATTCCATGGGGTCCTTAAAAAATGAATTTTATAAACTCAAATTTAATATACAAATAGTTGGATGAGGTTTTATTTAGAGAGGAATGTGTTTTAGATATGTTTTTCTCTTATTTAATGGGTTCGGTCTTCCAAATAAAATATTGAAGTAGGCTGGTTTTAAATTCATATTTTAGGAAGTTTCCTAACCATTTATATCTGCACACCATACCTGTTAAATCATTATTCTATTTAAGATCTATTATTCTCTCTCAAATTAAGTGAAACCTCATTATATTAACCCCTTATGGAAGTTTTAGTTTAATAAAAAGGATAAAATAATCATTTTAGCCTCTAATATGACCTAGAATAGTCATAGGAAATCTCTAATTACCCTTATATCATCCCACTACTCATGATCATAAGTAGTGGAGAGAACTTCAGTGGACTATTTGAACAGTCCAGTGAATGTGGGAAGATAAATTAAAAATGCATAAAAATAATGAAATCTATTAATAATATAAACTATTCAATTATATCTATTGATATAAAAAGAATATAGATTCAATTAAAATGTTTAATTTGATATAAGGGTAAGGTGGATCTCCTTGACTTAGCCACTAATTGAATATTGTTCCATCAATATTGAATTATAGCAAGAAATTTAAATGAAAGAAATAAAAAAAGGGATAATATATTGATCTTGTAATCATGGAAGTGGCCCAGTCCATTGGGTAATAGTTTCCCATTTATAAAAGAATGATCAGGGGTTATTTGTGTGATTTATAATTTTTATCCACATCAGCAGAATGAATATCTTTTTCATCTCCATTAATGCTAGTATTTTCTTAAACATTTCTAAAATTTATCACCAGGATTCCACTTCTTTAATGGTTTCCATGCATAAAAATAGATGGTAAATATTTCACAAGGTGTTCATATGAATATTATTTTTTAATAAATTTCATTCCCATGATCAAGCTCCATACTCATTCTAGACGAAACCAAGCAGATCTTCTTCACTAGTTCTGACTACAATGCAATTTAGATGTCGAATTGGCTTGTGAAAAATGATTCACATGTTGGAATGAGATTTAATTTTAATTATAGATGTTTTTTCATAAAAATAATAATTTTTCATTCAATATTATTCATTTTCATCACATGGTTCTGGAATGGTGTTCACTGCTTTATTTTCTTCAGTGGAGCATGTAATTGATTACTCAATGTTTGTAAAAATATCTTTAGAAGGCCTCTCGTTAATCCTATAAATACGGAAGAAATAGTGAGAAAAATTATTATTGATCAATTCACCCTAAATTATAATCTTCTCTCAAAATTTTTAATCATTGGACATTTTATTCCTTAGGTTAGCGTTCTTCAGGCTTCCTTTTTCTTCATACAATTTCATTATATACAGTGGTTTTAATGGAAAATAACAAGTTTGCAGCTCTGATTTTTGTTATATTATACATCATTGATTTTTTCTCTCTTCCTTGGAAAACAAATATCTTACAAGCTATAATGGATTCATAAATTCATCCATGGTATTTACACAATATGGAAACTGAAGTTTCTCTTATGAAAATCATTAAGAACCTCATATGTAGTGTACTTCATGCTCCTAAACATAGAAATGGGGATGAGAAATTCAACACCATACTCTTCAAATAATAATCCAACAAAAAAACTACCTATATCCATCATAATAATTCAAATAATCAAGCTCAGAACCTATTCTTAGACACTGACTCACACGGCCAACTAGATGTCTCTGGTTTGTAGTTAAAGTCATCATCACATTGATCTTCATTATTATAAGAAACCAAATTGTCATCATTATTTATTCAATACTCCACATTATCTAAATTAAAGCTCCAAATCACCTTATTAAGGTCTAATATCTCGGGTAGACTCATTATTTTTAGGTCTACTCCTATAATCATGTTCAATGACAGTAGGCATGATTGCTCTAAATTGGATTTTTTGGATCAATGATAGATCTCAACTTAGATCCGTATTTATTTTAACTTCAATATCTAGATCCCCTCTCTTAGTGAAAATATGAGATTAAAACTAAACCAAATTCCACCAAGATTCAATATTTGGTTGTCCTAATTCTTATTTGATTTCAATTTCATTGGGTTATTTGAGTTTTATCAGTACCCTCTGGTAATTTAATAAGGGTCAATCTTGAGTGATTGAATCATCTTTATCAATAGAGATGTTTCATCTACCCCAATTCATCAATCTAAAATCCTAGACTCGGTCTTCCCTTTTAATCTCATTGTTTATCATTCAACTTTTGGTCAATGAAGTGAAACACTTTTTAAGAAACTCTTACATTGAGGTTACTAGGAATGGTTGATCAAACCCTTCATGTAGTAGGTTGGGTGATCCTGTGGTCACTTAGTGAATTATAGGTATTCTTATAGTCACTACCACACAAAAACATGAGAGTGAAAAATATGGTATATTTATCCTTTTATGTTGGATTTTCAAAAGGCTGGGTAACTTCAGTCTCTACAAAGCCAGTCAATTGTTCTTATTATAGTAGCTTGAGACCCTTCATGTGGTAAGTCCATGATATTTAAAAATTAATGCATATCAGCTTCTCTTTGTGGTAGGTTGTTTCACCATAGTGTGGTCATTGGATTGACGCTAAGGTGTTCATGAGACATCTTTATCGACTAGTCCCCTTGGATTTTGGAATCTTGAGTCTACCTTTATGGTATTTTCTGGCATGTTTGGTCAAGCATGGTGAGTGGATCGAACACATGAAAAAAAATCATGAGTGCTTTCCTTTTCAATTTTTCCAACCTGTAATAGGGAGATCCATATTTTCTATAGGATTTATTTGGTTGAGTAGAGACAAATAGAATTAATTTAAAATCAAAATTGAATTCTTTTTATCAATAAATTTATTAAAAATCATTATATAAATTTATGGATTTTAGTTAACTCAAAATGAATATAATAATTACAAATACATATATGACCCATTTAATAGTTTAATTCCAATTTTAAAAAATTTAAAAAAAGTTAAATTCCCTGGGTTTTATCACGATTAGGGGATTAATTACACAGAAATGAAATAAAATATTTTGGAAATATTATCCCTTATCATAAATTCATAATAAAAACTTAAGAAAAAACCCTTTAAAAAATACACTATGATATTAGTTATATTATAATAAGATATTGATAGGTCTTGAATAATAACACCTGGAAGAACTATCAACGATATTTTATGATTGATAATTGTGGTATGAGATGTTTTGTGGTATTCTATGTTAAAAAAATATAATGGTGTCTGGTTATCATAGCATGTGATAAGACTCTATGTAATATTAACTCCAATGTTCAAGGAGTGATGTAAGAGTAACCTATCGAGCCTAGAAATTATGTCTTATGATAGGCCATATATAAAAAACATGTTCTACAGAGCATTAACCTAATTCTTGGAAATCATGGATTAAAATAATCCACTGTGTAAGTCTAACCCTTTGTTGTAGGGTGTCATATCATAAAATTTTCATTGATACTAGTCCTATGATGCATTTATCTATTCTTTAAAAATGTATTGATTCCATTATACCATATAAAATTCCATATTTTATGCTATGATATAATGAAAAACCTAAGGATTGTGTTATATCACCACCTATTATATATTATATCATATGGCACGAATAGATCACAACCTACAATATTACATATATTATATCCATCTATAGATAAAAAATAAATCATATTTGATGACAGACAATAGGACAATAATATGATATATATTTTTCTTAATTTTTCAATATGATTTCATGAATTTAACAATAATTTAATGTTATGATAACACTAATGGATTTATAAGTATCCAACAATGATCAATCAACGTAGTGGAAAAAATTAGAAATCTTTAATAAAAATATCAATCATGCATTGAAAGTGAAACCATGTATAACTAAAATTATGAATGTGAATATAAAACTTACACCATAGATGGTTGAAAAAATAATATTCAATTAGATGCTTGATAAATACGGCTGATAGGTATCCATTAGACTTATTCCTCTAATGTGTATCCACAGGCTAACATGAATCACTTAAAGCTCAAGTGACATTCTATTTCTCTCTATGATATGCTAGTGTATTTAATGGTAAAGGAGTAAGATTAAAATGGGACATGGGCAAGGAGAATCAACAATAAGAAAGGAAGGCCTGAACTAATACTCTCTCATGGTGACTACATCTTTTTAGGACCCTCTAGGATTCTATGTAATTTCACATGCATTTAATCATATATTATGAGTAAATTACTTTGGTTAAAAATATTTATAACCCTTGGAAAATTAATTATCATAATGTTTCATCTTATAAAACCTTTATATTAATAATAGATTATCTGTAAGATCACTCATATGGTAACACTTATGGCTCGACATCCATTCTCAGTTGTAGGTGTTAATATAAATTGTATAATAATATTCCCACATCATAACACTTAAAATATACTTCTATGATATGGAAATGTCATAAATTATGATATTAAAAATATAATAGAATGATATATTATATCATGAATTATGATACACCTATATTTTAATAAATTATATTTCAAAATACACATCAAATTTATAAGGTTTTTGGTAATTTATCAATTAGTTTGATGCTTAGTTCTTGTTGAGATGATGTGTTTGAATCTATGTTGTTTAGATTGATACATTGTGATTTTTTAATGTTTTTATGATTTGATTCATTCCTATTTAGGTTTTTATGTTCTTTATTTACTTCTTTAATAGATAGATTCTCATTCTAGAGGTATTTTAGCGGCCAAAAAAATTCCTTTATATTATTAATACAAGTAATTATTATTTCATTATGATTGTTTTAAAATATCATCATATAAAGATAATTTTACATTTCATAAGAAATTTTATAATACTACCTTGATATGGAGTATTAAAACTAGGAAGAGAAAGTGGATATACACATTGAATAATATTACATTAACTAAATGAAACCTTGTATGCTTAAATTCCCCCATAATGATCGCTCCTTCCATAATGACTGTAAAAAGAAAAAGAAGTACTTTTAAAATAATTGAAATTACTAAAGGATGTGTAAGAAACTTTTCATGTGAAGTAGTGAATGATAAAGAGATAATGATGGTTTATTTTAGGGAAATATGGTTTTCATACATTTATAACATTGTCCAATATATTCAATGGACATTATGACTTTCAAATAAGATATTTTTTCATTATTATTATTGGTTATGATGTTGTAATAATGATACTGTTAGGATTACAGAGGAAGAATCCAAAATAGTACCCAAAATATTTAAATTCTATTAGAATTATATTTTATAATAAATGTATACATTTTAAATAAATATTATTTTCATTAAATAATATTATAATACACTTTTAGATGGTAATACAAATTAATAAAGTCTTTTTGTAATTTTAATAATAGCCAGAATGTTATTTATGACATAAATATTATTAATTTTCAATAAATAAAAATTTTATTTAAAATTATCATATTTATATTATTATTTTGATAAAATAAAAACCATTTTTTGGTTCATCAAATCGAAATTAGCATAAGGTGTATTTATAGTAATTTTCTAAAAAATATGAATTTTTTGGTAAAAAGTGAAAATACTATTATTATAGAATACCATGAATAATTTGATATAATAATGATCTGATCATGAATTAAAATTTCATAACCCTGATTAATGATAAAAATAGTACACAATTCATTATATTTAAAAAGACATGCTTATAATTTTGGAACCATGAATATATCTTTTTAAAAAAAATTATGAATTATCCACGTATCATATTAGAATTAATTTTTATCACTTTTATAAATTAAATCATGTAATGGATTCAATATTTTTAATAATAATTTAAAAATTATTTAGTAATGGAAATTTATTTTTTAGGTAAAAAATGACCTGGTTAAAAAAATATTTATAGTGGTATAGGTAAAATAATGTAAAAGGATAAAATTAATAAGTAAAGAAATAAGACAACTAAAAATGATGACTTTAAATGGGAGGAAGAGGTTGGAATATTCTTGAACATAATTTCAAAAATTAATTAGAAAATAAATTCATTGAAATTAATTCCACCCAAAAGTGGTCAGTATTAAACAAAAAATAATCATTGTCAAATCACTTAAAACCACCCCTCCTCAAGTATAAATAACCATCCACTCCCTACTCAATATCCACAAAAAATACATTGAGAATGAATAATATATAAATATAACTCTTAATATTTTATCCAAGGTGGTTCCAAGGTTCTAAGTAGTCTCTCTCAAGCTTTAATAAGAATCCTCCCAAGGTATGGGTTTCCTCAATCCTCATCATTCCATTTCAGTTAAAATACATTTGTTATAATGTATTTTAAAATAAATATTTTATATATTACCATGCATGTTATACCATGATATTTTCATCCATGTGAAAAAATTTTATGAGGTTTTATTTATTCCATCTCATTATATCCTTCTCATAAGTCGTTACTCTGATGAAATAATGGCTCTGCCCGATTTTCATTAAGATCCCTTTTAAATTAATTTTCATTTGAACATGAAATGTTATTAATAATTATTGATATAATTTTATTAATATGTTATAAATAAGATATCATTATTCCTTATCATTATAATACCTTCATAACCAATTATAATACTCAGTATTTCCAATATCCATTAAACTATCATAAATTTGGTAAAGAAAACTGTGTGTTCTTTTTCGAGCAACGACATAGCATCCTAAATACTACAAGTGTTTGTGTCTATCAAATAGATGTACCAAGAGTTAATAAACCTAAAAATGGTGTATTGGTTATTAACATTATCATCACCTAGTTCAGTAAAAATAGGCCCTACTTCACACCGGGTTTGACACTCCCAGTGGATTTTCTTTGGATAATTCACATACACTTTATGAGAAATAACAAAGGATCAGGATATAAAAATTGAGATACACATTAAATTAATATCCCTATGAAATGAATGTACCATAAATAACTTATTAATATCATTCCATCAATTTGGGTACCACCCTATACATTATAAATGTCCTATAGTTTCTAAAGTTAATTGTAGGATACTCACCCAAATAACTACATTAAACCATTAAAGGGATTATTTCCTGCCTATTTTGGAACCAATTAACATGATATATAACACTTTACATATTTCACATGTATTTATCCTTTCATAGCCATATAAATTCCACTATGAACTCATTTTTTGGTGGAAATGAGATCTCTATTGAGAATGACCCACCACTTTCTTTGTATTTCCTTATCATGAGTTATGCATGATTTTTCTCCAAAATCATTTCCCTTATGTATAACCTTGTATGCTTATTCTAGTTTAAGGGTGTTCAATTAGAAACTCATTCATCTATTTAATGGTGAAATTATTTACGAAATCGTATACCATTAATTCTATATGGTTTTAATACCC
Organism: Viscum album; assembly: GCA_963277665.1. Classification (NCBI taxonomy): domain Eukaryota; kingdom Viridiplantae; phylum Streptophyta; class Magnoliopsida; order Santalales; family Viscaceae; genus Viscum; species Viscum album. The sequence continues at coordinate 287,042 of CAUJRU010000328.1, read as the reverse complement.
CATTATTCATTATCTTGATTGAAGTGTGTTTACATAGAGAGATAATTACTTTCATTGGATACCAATTTATTTTACACGGTTTCATTCTATGATTATTGATGGATTCAGGTATTTTTTATTCTATGGAACAGATTAATTAAGAAATGTAAAGGGTTTTCCCTAATAACGCTCCAATTCATTGGGTAAATAACTAATCTCTAGAGATGATATGTTCATGATTCCTTAGTAGCATGCCTTGGTAATATTTTATGATACCTTTGTCAAAATACATGGTAATATGTTTTAAAACACCCCAGTAAAGAAATATATTTATATGAATGTGAATGTCTCATGTTTATGTTTCACCCAAATTTACATGTAATTTTTTATGTACTTATGATCATGTTAGGACCCTTATACTTATGATCATGTTATGCCTCATGTACTTTGGATCATGTTATGCCTCCTAATTTTATGGTCATTTTATAAATATTTTCTTCATGTTTGTGCTCTCCTATCATGACTCATTTTATACCAATGATGATCATTTATGCTCTGTTTTCATTGCTTATCCCTTACTAGGCTTTATAGGTCACCCTTTTCTTATGTTTCCCATTTTCCCTGGGAATTGAAATAAAAGGGATATATATAGTGTAATTACATGTGTGGAGAATATTGGTGGAAGAATTTTATGTTTTGAAATGTATTTAGTTGTAAATATATGTAGTTCTCAAAGACACTGAACTTTTGTTCTTGGTAGTTTGTTTTAATTTATGGGATATATTAAACAATATGTATATTTATCACCAGATCTGGAAGTGAGGGTATGGGGTGTCTTAGTTGGTACTAGAGAAGATTTTCCAAACTTTTTAGAATTAAGATTCATAATATCTATCTATATAACCTTATATAGATAAACGTTTTATATAGATAACTTGTTTATGTATAACTAGTATTACCCCATATTATTAACATCTCTTATGTATTCATAATGTGTCATTTATATAGGTAACATTTAAGTGAAAATTTGGGTTAAGAAGTGTTACTCCGTGAGTAAAATTTTAAGGAAATAATTTCATTAAGGGGGTAGAATTTAATGACCTAAAAATTAATTTATTTTATTAATAATGGTACTTGTTATTTTATAATAACTTTTTTAAAATATATTAATATAAAAAAGACTTTTACATTTCATAATAACTTTACAAACTATGTGTTGATTTGGAATATTACAACTTATAATAGTAAGGGGATATACACATAGAATAAGAGTAAATTTAAAAAAACTCTATATTCTTGGATTACCTCATACATATTTCTCCTATCATACTCTCAAAAAAAAGTGTTAGGGAAAAATGGCATTATCAAAGGATGTGTAAGAACCTTTTTAAGTGAAGTAGTGAATGATTTAGATATAATTGTGGTGTATTTATAGGTAAATAATTTTTTACGACATTTTCAAAATTGGATAATATGGATGATATATATTATGACTATTAAATAAGGTAGTTAGTCATTATTATTATTGGTTATGAAGTTTCAATAAATAAACCTTTGAGATTATGAAGGAAGAAACCAAATTTATACTAAAATTATTTAAATTCTATTAAAGGTTTATTTCATAATAAATTTAAATTTTTTAAATAAATTTTATTTTCATGAAAATTATCTTATTACAAACTTTTAGATGATAATATAAATTAATAATGTCCTAAGTAATATTTATAATGGTAAGAATGTTCTTTATATCAAAAAACTACTAATTTTCAATAAAAGTGATTTTTATTTAAAATTATAATAGTTAAGGTATCGTTTTTATTAAATAAATTTAATTTTTTGATTCATCGCATCAAAATTATCCTAGGGTGAATTATGGTGATTTTTTAAAAAAAGATGATTTTTAGGGTGAAAAGTGAAAATAGAATTTTTACAAAATACCATAAATCCTTTGAAATAATCACGATAAGATCATGACTTAAAATTTAATAATCCTTTTTTTATCAAAAATAATTTAAGGGATAAACATAATCCATAATTTATTACATTTATAAACACTTATCATTTTTGAACCATAATTTTATCTTTTCAAACAAACTATTTTTAGGAGATATATGCATATAATATTAGAATTAATATTTATCTCTTTTTTAAATTAAATAAATTAAAAATCATTGAATATTTGGAATTATAAGTTTCAAATTATTTGATAATGTAAATTTAACTTTTATGCACAAAAACGTTATCATGGTAAAAACAGATTTACCGTAGTATAGGTAAAACAATGTACAAAATTAAAATGAAAAGGTAATGACATAAGAAAACTAAAAAGGAAAACATTAAATGGGTGGATGAGTTTTGTAAAATCCCTAACTACACATTAAAACATTAATTATCAACCAAATTTTTTTAAATTAATTCTACCCAAAAGTGGTTAGCCTCAAATAAAAAATAATCATTATTTAATCACTTAAAACCACCCCTCCTCAAGTATAAAAATCCTCTCATTCCTTCTTAATTCTCCACACCAAATACATTGTGTAAAAATACTCTCTAGTTATACCATTAAATAGTTTCTCCAAGATTCTTCTATGTTTATAATTAGTCTCTCTTTGTCTTTAAGAATCATCCTTCCAAGGTAAGGGTTTTCTCAATCCTTATCTTTTATTTTTTATTAAAATACGTTTGATATATTATCATTTAGAATTAAATTTTTATACAATAAGGTTATTTTTATTCCATGATATTTTACAACATTTGGAATATTTTTTATGCTAGTTTATCTATTCCCCCTCATTGTAGCCTTTTACTAAGTAGTTACTCTAGAAAAATAATTGTTCTTCTCCATTTCCATTGAGATCCCTTTTAAATTCATTTTCATTTCAACATGAAATTTTATTATTAATAATTTTTATAATTTCATTATTATTTTATCAATAATATATAACTATTAAATATCATTATAATACCATGATAAGACATTATAATTCTCAATATTTTCTGTAACCATAGAACCATCCTAAATTTGGTAAAAAAAAGTGTGTATGGTCTTTCTAGAAATAATATCCCTATATTAATAAAAAAAGTGGATGTGAATATGGAATATATGTACCTAGATTTAATCACCCAAAATGGTAGTATTTGGTATTAACTTGATCATCGCCTAGTTCCTGAAAAATAAGTCATTCTGCACACCTGGTTTGACACTTCCAATAGATTTTCTTTGGGTGGTTCGCTTGTACTTTATGAGCCATAATAAAGGATAGAAATATATGGATTGTGATACACACTCAGTTTATATGAATATTCCATTAATTTACCCACTATAAATTATTTATATCATTACATCAAATGGGATACTACCCTCTACATTTTAAATATCCTATAATTTCTAAAGTTTATTATTGGATACCCTCACAATTGACCACCTTAATAATTTGAAGAGGATTCTTTCCCACCTAATTTGTAACCAATGGTCATATTCTATATTACTCATAATATTTACCATGTATTTTACCATTATCTTCAATGTTAATGTTGTTATGTATACATTTTATAGTGTAAATGAGATATCTATTGAGAATCCCCTCCCTGCCTTTTTCTTTATTTATCATCAGCTATGCATAAATTTTCGTACAATTCCTTTCACTCATGGATACCATTGTATGCTTCATATGATTGAATGGTTTTCACCTAGAAAATCTTCTATTTATTTACTAGGGAAATTATTTATTAACCCATATACCATTTATTTTGTACTATGTAAATACCCCAAAAATCATTATCTTAATTTAAGGGTATTTACATGGAGGGATAGATACTTCCATTGGATACCAGTTTATTTTCCATGGGTTCATGATATGATTATTTATTTATGTTTTACTTATGTGGTAAATATTTATTAATTCATGTGAAGGGTTCACCTTTATATCACTTCAATGCGTTGGTAAATAATTAATATATATAGATGACATGTTCATGATACCATGGAAGCATATCTTAGTAATATTTTATGATGACATGGAAAAAATGCTTGTTAATATATTTAATGACACCATAGTGATGAACTATATTGATATGATTATGAATTTTTCATGTTAATATTGTATCAACCTTTACATGTTATGCCTCATGTTCTTATGATCTTGTTATGCTTCGTGTATGTTATGCCTCATGTACATTTGATCATGTTATGCTTCATGTTCTTATGATAATGTTATAAATCTTATACTCATGTTCATGTTCTCATATCACACCTCATATTTTACCAATGATGTTCATTTATATTTATTTTTCACTGTTTATCCCTTACTGGGTTTTATAGATCACCCTTTTCTTATATTTCCCCATTTCCCCATGAATTATAATGAAAGGGATATGTATAAGGGAATTTCATGTGTGATGAAAATTTTTGGATGAATTATGAGTTTTACCGTGTATTTAGTTGTACATATACCTAGTTAAAAATACACATAACTCTTAATCTTGTGAGTTTTTTATATTTTATATGATGTATTAAAAGTATGTTTGTTTTACACCTGATCCAAAAGTGTTTGTCTGGGGATTCTCATTTCTATCATGAATTTTTTTTTCATGGGTGCTTTATTTATATTCTCAATTTTGGTTTAGATTTTAAGAAACAAGATTAATTTGATAGGTATATAATACAAACTCTCACATATTCTTGAACACTTACTTTGTTATTTTGAGGTGTTGAAGGTGTCAAAACGTATTTGGATGTATCCTGATTTGAGAGATGAGATTCAAATAAGATTTCAATTTGTAGCATGAATTACATCATATTCCTGGTCTATTGTACCATGACTGGCTATTTGATGGATAGGATTTTTCTTGGTCATATTTGTTGCACCTTGAAGGGTTTTGTTACGGTGTGGTGAGATAGCTTACAGCATGAGGCTTAGGCTATAGGATTTTGGTGTCCTTTTATTTAGGTGTGGGGATTCTATTATGTCATGGTGAGTTACATTACAACATTAATATTATCATTATTGTTTTTGGTTTATTCTTACCTAAGGGTTGTTGGGTCATGATGGTAGGAATTGAATCTTAAATTATTATCTAAGGAATCCCTCAATTATATTTTTTTGAGGTTTTTTCTGTCATGGTGTATCAGTTTCACCATGGTGTAACCCCCCAAGATTTTATAGTGTGTTATTTCTTCAAAATAATTCAATAACTTTTACTACACACAACACCAAGTTCAATCGCACCATGACTTACCAAACAAGCTGTTCAAAAGAGGTTATGAATAGTGTCAACTAAATTTTAAACTTTATATAATCCTTATAATTTTAGAATCCATATTATGAGTTTCTTAGACATAATGTAAGAACAAATTCATTTTCAGTATTTCACTTTTACCAAATTTTAATAGTGAACCCTTTTTAGATACTATATTTTAAACTTTTTGACTAAATGGGGACATCAAAAATTTAAAATGAAACATCCCAAGCTTCCACGGTACGCTAGCGTGTGTTGTACGCAACACCGAGTTCTAACACACCGTAACAAATCAAACTAGCCGCTATGAATAGTAATACCTACTTTTTGAAATTATATATATTTTATATTTGAAAATGGACTTCATTTTTGGATTCGGACTATCGAATTTATCCTAAGGTGAAATTTTGGTACTTTTCGGATAACTTTCATATTTTGATGAATAGTGAAAATTACTAAATTTTAATTAAAAACAACTTTTTTAATCAAAATAATTAATAGTGATAAATTATGCATTTGAATGGTTTTAAATTATATTTAGAATATATTTTTACCATTTAATATAATTTTGGTCATTGGACATAATTTTACAATTAAACCGAACATAAACAAGTGTCAATCTTTTGATAGTTATTATCTCTTAAAAACACGCTTTTTGTTTTGACAGCGGGAATTAATTTTAAATTAATTTCTGCCACTTCTGTGTTTTGAATTTAGAAAAATGGATTCCATATTTGGAATCAGGATGTTCAAATTGTGTAAATAGGTAACTTTTATTTTTAGACATTTTGAATAATTACTGCGGTAAATATTTTATTTACCATGGTTAAGGGTAAATCCGGTAAATAAGGGTTAAAAAATAATATTATAATAATACTAAATTACCCTAAATCATGTCTTAACCCTATTGGTTGATACATGGTCGACCATGGGCATCTTTGTGTCAATTTTGGGACCCCATGGATCCACTTGTAAGTGATAATGACACTTTATTTTAATTAAGTTAAAATGAATACAAAAATGACACAAGCATATATCTTTTAGCAAAACAATTGTTACATAGGGTTATATATGTTGGATTTTAGATTATAAATATTCATTAGAAAGATAAAAATATTTCCTACATAATGATATTTTATTTATAATTTTTAGACATTAAATAATTTATTTTATTTTTGACACAATGATGATGCAGTAATTACTATAATAGTGAAAAATTAAAATAATTGATATTATAAATACCCAAATAAATATAATATGAAACTTTTAATGAATTAAACTAATTTTATAGGATAATATGATATATTAGGATTGATTTAATTGACTTTTTTCGAAGTAATCAATCTGTTATGAGTTTCACAAAAATCAACTATTGAATAGTTTCAAAATTGACATAAAAGAGTTCTTAAAACAAATATTATATTATTAATTGATATTAAATTCCTAAAAATCTAAGGTTCGTCCAAGAGACTTATATAATGATAGGATCATCATTAATGGACCACTTGGGGGTCTCTTGTATGTATATGGTAAGTTTATTAACCATATAATATAAAAATACAAAGAGACATTGTAAAAGTGAAACTAATTAACTTAGGGTTAATACTTAAAGATAAGGTTAATATAAGTACCCAAACCTGTCTAAATTATATTGGTTGAGTTGTTTTCGACATATCCCCACCTTAACATTTGAATAGTCAACTTTGGAGCCATTAGAAACCGAATATGAATTTATTATAAATTAATATTTCTAGCCTTTCCAAAGGTGCCCCTCACCCCTCTTATAAAAAGGCACTCCTCCTTCTCATTTCTTCACACCTCTAAAGCCTTTTGGATCGGCCAAACTCTACCCAAATACTCTCCCAACATCCCTCACTACAATATAGGGGCCTTAGTTTGATCATAAAGCCAACCTAAGGAGCCCTTTTGATCAAATCAAAAGGAAGAAACCGAAGAAGAGGTAATGATTTCACCACCCTTTTCAAGTTCCTTTCTTCTTCCACTTCTTCTTTCTTTGTTCTTACCATTATAAAATAATAACTCCAGTATATTACATATACTGTGATGTTATTATAAATATGGTACAACCATATTCAGTATTCTATCCACCCTTTGAATAACATGTCACCATACGTGCGTACGTACGGCTTACCGTCTCCACGTCGTGGTGTAATTGTTATTCAATATAATATTATTTGGATGGGTATAATAATGATGTGTAACTCATGTAAATAATAAATATAACATGTTAATGATTCTGTATATATGATATACCATCCATTTATAAATTATTTTAATATCAAAAGAATGATATTGTCGCTCGTGCGTACGTACGGACTACCGTCTCCACGAACGCGATGAGATTCATTCTCCATCATATCCATTCAAGTATAATTATCATTTGATGATTTAAAAATGATGTTTAAGGACTGGATATCATTCTGGATATGAATAAGATACAACAACCATGGCTTATGTAACAAAACATATAAAAGAAAATGAGTAAGTTAACTCCCGAAATGACGATAATTCTAAGATATTATTAACAAATCAATGTTAAAAGATCATATATGATATCATATTAATATATATGATTCTTGTATAATTTAATAACAACTATTTCACCATTATACAGGAGGTTAACCTACCCCAACCAAGGAAAAGTACAAGGTAAGGGTTTATTTCACAATCTCTTCATTATCTGAGGTTGTTTATACGTAATAATCTACTGGGATATCTTTATCATCCACATCCATGTTTCTTAAAAATGTATTTCAAAACATTTTTACTATTTACATGAATATGGGTTAAAGTCATTTATACCCTTGTTTGACTTTTTATAAGAGGTTTATAAAGGAATCTTTCCGTCGTTTTCAAAACAAGGTCCTTTTTAACCTTTTCGACAGAATTGAGGTAAGAATGTTTTTTTTAACTTATACGGCGGGTGCGGTTATTTTACACCGTTATAAAATCTTCAAAGTTTTCCTTACAAGATTATAAGAATATTTTCAAAGAAAATGTTTTATTTTATATGGATCTTAAATTATTTCAAAATAAAAGGAGATATTTCTTTAAAAAGAATTTTGATTTCATCTATGTCAACATCCTTTGATGGATTTTAAGATTATTTGAAGTTGATTTATTATGATACAAAACTTCTATATTGTATTGAAGGTTTTGTGATATGTTTGACTGTGGATGTGCTATTTTTATACCATTCATAGTTTATGGTGAAAGTATTGACATTTCGTATGCTAGTTTTAATACGAATGTTTATGTTATGTTTAAACCTTTTCATATGGGAATGCATTGGACTTAATATGTGACGGGTGGAGCCCGCTATAGCTCCTCGATGCATCGGTAGGTCTCATGAGACAAACTAGTGTCTTGGCACAAGGCCTTGACAAAATCTTATTTGTAGTCTTGGCATGAGGCCTTGGCTATGTGGTTATGATAGTCTGGCATTATGCATTCCAACATTATGAAAGTGGTTATTGATTTTTGCATGTGATTATTCGATTAGTAGAATATCCATGTGAATAAGTAAATGGCATTATTTCATTTTTACTTTTGCCATACTATGTTGAAGTTCAAGTTTAAAAGGCTTTTGTTTTAGTAATGCATTGCCTTAAATGTTTATTCTTATTTATGAAAGTTTCCGCTATATTGTTATCCTTACTGGGCATTTGAGCTCACCCCTTTTCTATGTTTTATTTTTTCCAGGATGTGAAGAAGTAAGTTATGAATGACCTGCAGGGATTTTATGAGGGGTTAATAGTGTGGATTGTGGAAACTTTATGTTGTTGTATTAGTTTTTCATTTTATGATGTAATGTAAAACTTATGAATATATCTAGTGTTTCCAAGGCTACTAAACCAATCGGTCTTTCGAGATTTGATCTTTCTTGTGATCATGCCAATGTTATGTAATAATGCACCGACTCTGGGTAACTAGGGTCGGGGCGTTACAATGGTCTTAGTATAGGGTTACTATGGTTTGATGGATAATAATATGAATTAAGTCATTATTCTTGAGGTTCAATTATTTCAACATGATTTATCTCATTGATTCAAGATTTTTTTAGTTATAATTTATTAAATTAGGCATTTATCATGATAATGGAGTAAAACATCTAGGAGGGTCACATTATGAACCTTAGATATTTTCAACGTTTCATCGTGACCTCATTCTCTATGTCATGATACTATGTTCTCATATATTTTCTATAAATTAATCATGTTTCTTAAATTATTTTTATTTCCTCTGCATTTAGAACCCTAACAGGCTTCGAGATCTTCTCTTAGTGGTCCTAGGATCTTTAATCA